>JAENPR010000283.1:0-719736 GCA_018135685.1 Themeda triandra | reverse complement strand
AGTACTCTTTTGGGACGGCGGTGGCCCGGAAGAACTATGGCTTTGTTTGTGGTGGTTGTGGTGTCCTTGGGCCATAGTGAGACTTGGGTTGGATGGACGGCCAAGGGTGAGGTATCACCGTTTTCGATGGTGCTCGGGATCTTTGCCTACGATACTTGAGAAGATGGTGACGGAGCTGCCTAATGAGGTTCGAGGCTCATTCCTAGTGTCTTTCCTTTGGCTAGCCCCGCATTGACACGTGGAGTAGGCTCCGGGAATGGCACTAGTTGCTGGACCTCGAGAGGAGCGGGGCGTGCCCGTGCTCTTGCGCGAGTGTTGTGTTCGCCTTGATGAAGGCGTATGCAGCACAGGAGGAGCTTGCTCTCTCTAGGCACGACCAGCTGGAGCGTGTCGAGAGAGAGGAGGAGCTTCGGGAGATGTTCGAGGAAGCTCGAGGAGCTCGAAGGAGATGGCAACGATGGCCCAGGGCGGAGACCGGGTGACGGAGAGAAGAGAAGTTGGCCTTGCGACGAGTCCGGGAGCTTCGGGCTAGAGTTGGCGGGCGTGACGCCACTATCAAGAAGTTTGGAGACACGTTGGCGTGCTTGTTGGAGAGCGGGATGCAGCCCGGGTGAGGCACGTGGTTTGAGGGCTGCTCGGCGCGCACTCTCCGGGAGGACTTGCACGAGAAGGAGGTCTACATCGACGCCTGCGTGAGGAGCTCTACGCGAGACGGCACGGCGAGTGGGTTGAGTCCCACAGGGGATGCTGCTAGCCGGGAGAGTGTTAGCCTTATGCGCCTAGAGTAGTTTGTTGGTTAGTGTTAGCTGGACTGCCGTCCTTCGTGGTCCGTTGCGACTCTTTTGTTCATGTATGTGTCTGTAGTTGGTACGCTAGTAAGAGTTGGATGTGACCTTGGATCACGTTGTTGTAATGCTATGTCGTCGCTATGTCTAAAAAGTCCGGTGTTCGTATGTCGGCAACCATGGATATTGTAAGACTCGTGAGATGTTTCGACATAATATTATTAGTGCAGGCTGTGATGTGGAAAAATGAATTATTGTGCCATGTGTGATTAATTGTATGAATTAATTTTCCTTCAATTAATTTCGCAAGGCATGATCTATTTATTCGTTTACCCTCGAGATTCAGCTCCTAATAGTGGATCAATATTATGGTTGAAACATGCGAGATGGCGCCGAACACCCGCGGTGGTAGTGGTCGTGATGAGGAAGAAGAAGGGCATGAGTGAGGTAGAAGTGATGCGACGAAGCACATGGTGCACCTTACTCCTCTCCCTTCGCCGGCGGTTGTTTGCGCAATTTGCGGGAAGTCGGCGCAACATCGAGCGACTTAAGCGTGTCAGGCCTTTGAAGCAAACAACAAGCACGTGAGGATCGTACGGCCCTTCGATTCGGTGAATTCAAGGACTTCATGGACACCAAGCCTCCGGTGTTCGGGGATGCCCTGATCCATTCATGAGGTGATGCTTGGATCAACACTATGGAAGAAAGGTTTTCTTTCTTTGGTTATCACGAGAAATGAAGGCTACCTATCTTTGCCATATGTTTGAAGGTGACGCTAGGTTGTGGTGGAATTCCCGTCGCCACACTCTTTCACGAGGGTCAGCCTATCACTTGGAATCGCTTGTTAGTGACTTCGTGCAACTTATGTTCCACCGGATCTCATGGCAATGAAGAAGAATGAGTTCCATAACTTGACCATGAAATCGTTGTGTGAAGGATTATCATCATGCATTCCGAACCTATCCGTTATGCACGAGTTTTGTGATCTTGAAGCCAATAAGATGCTTCTTTCCAAGAAGGGTCTCGATTACAAAGCGATGAAGACCATGGGTACCTCTACACCGTGTGACTTTCAACGACTTCTACAATGGTTGTCTCTCGGGGAGAATCGAGAACAGCATCTTTTCTTGCTAAGAACCGTAAGAGGACTAATGAAGGTGGTTCCTCCCCGGCCCAGAGGGCTCCACGCTGCATATCGTCCTCCATTTCGCAATCATGGTTCGGGGTCTAAGTTTAGGCCTCCACGGAAGAATGTTCTGCTCGGAATCGGCGGAGGTTCCCTAGGCCATTCGGGATGCCTATGCCTCGGGGAAAACCGGTTCGGAGCCAATCTTTCTTGGTGCCAAGCCGGCGATGGGTCCTTGCTTCAAGCTAGTCGGTCTGGACACCTCTACGAGGCAATGCCCTCGTCCAAAGAAGCAAATGCACATCGTGTGCATCACACATCTTTGGAGGAGATTCTTTTACGGAGAACCCGTGGCAGTTGGTATGTTCCCACTGTGAACCCAGTTCCTCTTCTTTTTTGTTTGATCTTGGATCATCGCATTCCTTTATGAGTCAAGCATTTGCACAAAAGCATAGTCAAGTCATAAAGGAGTTGAATTTAGAGTTTCGGGTGAGTGTGGTAGGTGACATCACCACGAGACAAATGGTACTTGATGCAGCCTTGGAGTTAGATCGGTGGAGATTCCGGATGAACTTGATCGTTACGCGGACTAGGTGTGGATGTTATCATAGGAATGAGTTGGATGCATCATTGGGGTGTAGTTTTGGATACCACCAATCGGATGGTGTCTATACGGAATCCTATGGGGGAGGGCATTTCCGGTACCCTTACCTCGGAAGATTCCGTTAGAAGCTGTGGTGTATGCTACTAAAGTGACCCCTCTACATGAGATTCCAGTAGTATGTGAGTTTCCGGATGTCTTTCACGATGAGCTTCCGGGTCTCCCACCCGGATCGTGAGATTGAATTCCGCATTGAGTTGTTGCTGGACATTTAATATCTAAGAGACCTTACCGTATGTCCTCGATGAGTTGAAGGAACTTAAGAAGCAGTTGCAAGAGTTAGCGAGATAAGGGTCTCATTCGACCCGGTGCATCGGAATGGGGTAGTCCCGCTATGTTCGTGAAGAAGAAGGACCAATCTTTGCGAATGGTCGTGGATTACCGCCTACTTAACTCGGTCACGGTCAAGAACAAGTATCCTTTGCGGATTGATATCTGTTTGATCGGTTGTCAAGGCTAAGGTGTTCTCGAAGATTGATGCGAGATCAGGTTACCATCGAGTTAAGATCAGACCGGAAGATGTTCCTAAGACCGCTTTCTCTACAAGATATGGGTTGTATGAGTACTTGGTTATGTCCTTTGGATTAACCAATGCTCCGCATACTTTATGTATCTTATGAATTCGGTCTTCATGCGAGCTGGATAAGTTTGTGGTGGTATTTATTGATGATATCTGATTTATTCGGAAAACAAGGAAGACCATCTTGTGCATCTAAGGATTGTGCTAGGAGGATTGAGGAAGCATAAGTTGTATGCTAAGTTCGGCAAATGTGAGTTAACGGCTTCGGAAGGTTCAATTTCTTGGACATGTTCTCTCGGATGAAGGAATAACTGTGGACCCTAGCAACATAGAGAAGGTAGTGAATTGGAAGACACCCAAATCGGTTCATGAAGTAAGAGGTTTCCTTGGTTTAGCGAGGGTATTATCGCGATTCATTCCCAACTTTTCAAAGATTGCCAAGCCAATGACAAAATTATTCGAAAGAGCACAAGTTGTGGACGGAAGAGTGCGAAACAGGCTTTCCGCACTCTGCGGGAAATGTTGACCCTTTGCTCTTTGTTCACAGCGCAACCGGATATAGAGAAGCCGTTTGATGTATATTGTGAGCATCCAAGATAGGTTTAGGATGTGTGCTCATGCAAGAAGGGAGAGTCATAGCTTATGCCTCTCGACGGTTGAAGAAGCATGAAGTGAATTATCCTACCCATGATTTAGAGCTTGCTGCCGTAGTGCATGCATTGAAGATGGAGACATTACCTCCTTGGTAACCCTTGCAATGTGTATACGGACCATAAGAGTACGAAATACATCTTTACTCAAGAAGACTTGAATATGAGGCAACGTAGATGGTTGGAATTGATCAAGGATTATAATTTGCAATTGCGGTACCACTGCAGTAAAGGCCCGATGTAGTGGACGATGCTTTGATCGGAAATCTCGAGTGATACTCTTCCGTCGAGTTGGTAGAAGGCCATAATCTTATGCATTCGGTGATCTTGAACAATATTCGCATCGAGTTTGTGACGGCGGAGAGTAAGGTCGAGGAAGGTCAAAAGTCGGACAATGCAATCTCGAGATCGAAAAGAATCAAAAGCATGCCATCTCGGTTCTTCAAGGAAGATGATCAAGGAGTCTTGTGGTGCGATAACCGTCTAGTTGTACCACGGGACAAGGAAATTAGGAAACCCGAGATCATGGATGAAGCTCACTTGTCAAGTTATCTATGCACCCTGGTAACGTAAGATGTTTCATGATCTAAAGCGCGTCGGTATTGGTGGTCTCACATGAAAAGAGGCGATGGCGAGTATGTAGCGAGTGTGATACGTTTGTCGGGTGAAGGCCGTTCACTTGAAAGACGAGGGGTGGTTTACTTCGGCCATTGCCAATTCAGTTGGAAGTGGGGAATGTATCGGTATGGATTTCATTACGGGATTACCCACTACACCGAAGGGTCATGACTCTATTTGGGTCATAGTGGATCGTCTAACCAGAGTACGCACTTCTTACCGGTCCATACAACATCGTCCACCTCGGTATCTTTGATATCTATGTCTAGCAGTTGTCGGTGCATGGTGTACCTAAAGAGATAGTGTCGATAGAGGACCGGTTTATGGCTCACTTTTGGGAACAGGTTGCGAGAAAGGGTTTGAATACTCAAGTATTGCATAGTACGCTTATCATCCTCGGACTTCGGAGCCGGACGGAAAGAGTGAATCGGATCTTGGAAGATTTATTACGTGCTTGTGTTTTGTCTTGGAAGGGTTCATGGGAGAAGTGGTTGCCGTTAGCGAGTTCTCTTATAATAACAGCTATCAAGAGAGCATAAAGATGTGCCTTTTGAAGCTTTGTATGGTAGGAGTTGTAGAACACACCGGTTAAGGTTGGGCGGGAGATGAGACGATACTATGGTAATTGACTTTATCAAAGAAACGAAAAGAGCAAGTCAAGCATCCGACGGCATATTGCGGCCGCACAATCCGTGAGAGAAAAGTTATCGACAGAAAAGACGGACTGTAACATTCCAAGTTGGAACCATGTGTATCGAAGGTGTCCCCGAGATGAAAGAGTGCAACGTTTTGGTGTGAAAGACGGAAATTAGCACCTCGGTATGTAGGACCGTTCAAAATCATAGACGAAAGGACCCGTGGCCTTCAAGCTAGAGTTACCGAAGAGATGAGTCTTGTTTTCCTTTGTATTCCATGTATCGCAACTCAAGAGGTGTGTGCGACTCCCTAAGGAAAAGATCAAGATGTCGGATATCAAGCTATGACGGACTTGACCTATGAAGAGCGACGGTAAAGTTGTTGGATGTCAAGGAGAGAGTGACCCGGAACAAAACGGTCAAAACGTACAAGGTGTGTTGGAGTCATCATGATGATCTGGATGCTACACGGGAAGGCGAGGACTACCTTAAAGATGCATACCGAATTTCCATAAGCGGTGGTTAGTTCGCTCAAATCTCGGGCGAGATTTCCTTAAGAGGTAGTGTAACAACTCCGAGTTTTAGGGTTAGCAAAAATCTTGCATCATGAGCATGATCTTCGCCAAGCATCATTATGGCATTTTAGCAATTGTTATTTGAGTGCTTATTTTAAAATGCAAATAGGAGTTTTTCAAAGATTTTCTAGAAGTCCTCTTGGTGATGTTTTTCTCAAAATGGACCCTTAACAAAGTTTATAGAGGAGAAATTGTTGGAGAAACTTTTGTTTTGACCCCAATTTATGAAAATGACTTTTGGTGCTTCAAAAATGGCAAAAGCAGTTTCAAAAATTAATTTTAAATGTATTTTTGAGGCCCAAATTTGTATTTTCAAATCTAGGCGAGAATTGTAAAAACTTTCTACATGAAAGTTATTCATCTTTTAATTTTGAGTAACTTTCATTTTTGGACCATTTTCAAATTCGCAATATTTTCAAAATATGGCCGATCAAACTTTTATTTGAAAAAGTGGGACCCGGGTGGGACCCACCCGGTCCCCACTGTCATCGTCCCGCTTCCTCCCGTTACATCCAGCGCGCCGAGCGCCGCGCAGCAGCGCCCGCGACGAAACGCGCGGCGACGCGCAGCTGCCCGCGCCCGCCCTGCGCGCTCAGAGTGCCCCATCCTCCTCGGCCCAGCCAGCCTTGTCCACTCGCTCATGGCTGCCCGCTCGCTGCGCCTTGCCCGGCCAGCCGCCTTCGGCTACCCGCCGCACGCCATGCAGCGCCAAGCGCACGCGCCCTCCTCCCGCGGCCGCACGGCGGGCTACCCAGCTGCACGAGCACCGCCCGCGGCCCCGACGGTCGCTCGACACGCTTCCCAGCTCCCGCCCAGCGCCGCGCCCCTCTTTCCCCGCTGCCTTGTCGCTCACTTCATCTTGGACGGCCCGCACGCGCGCGCCAAGCAAGCGCGACGCTCGCTCCCGCGGCCGCCGCAACTGCGCGCCGCGCTCGGCCTGGCCCGCGGCCCGAGCTCCAGCTTCCACTGCACGGCCAGGCACTGCGACCATCGCGCGCCGGGAGTTGCATGATGCCGTGGCCGCCCAAGCCGGACCCGCAGCGTCCGTCCGCCTCCCGGTCCAGGGTGGACGCGCCGAGGCGCCTATAAAGCCCCGCCTTACTCCCGGCTCACCTCGCCCTTCATTTTCATCTCTCGCCACGGAGAGCTCGCGAGCTCATGGTAACCGCCGCCGCGCCCTCTCCGGTAGCCACCACCGCTCAACCATTTTCGCTCTGAGTGTCACCAGTGTTAGCCAGCCATTTCATCCCTCCGTCAGCCTTCAATCGCCAAGCCGAGCCAAGGTAGTGGCCAATTTGGCAGTTTCTTTCAGCCATAGGACGCCATGCGCCGCGAGCCTCTCCCGCGTCGCCGTCCGCGCTCGTCCGCCATCATCTTCGCCCCTCTGAGCGCGCACCAGCTCCGCCTAGACCTGCGAATTCCGTAGGCATAGCCAAGCACCGCTCAGTGCCACCTTTCCGACTGCGCGTCGAGCCCGCGCCATGGCTCGCCGCCGTGCGGCGCGCGTCCGATTTAGGAACACGGGAGCCACCATCTTCGCCACCGTTGAGTCCGCGCCGCCACGCCACGAAACACGCCGTTACCACCGCGCCGCGGACTCGTCGCCGTCGCGGAGTTTTGCGGCGACGCGAGCACCCGCGTCCGGCCGGGTGACGGGTGGGCGGCCCGCGGAGTCCCGCCACGTCGGCGCCCACAGCGCGGTCTGGCACTCCCGTGTGCGCCACGCGGGGTACGCGTAGCAGCGGGTCCGCGTCGGTCCGGTGGGGAAAGTCCGGGTGCGTAGCGTTTAAGGAAGTTTCCGGTTTTAAAAATGAATTTCGAGAAAAAGATGTTTAAATCTTTCAAAAATCATATCTCCCTCATTTTAAGTCCATTTTGGGTGATTCAATTTCTATATTTTTCTTATGATGAGCTTTATGCATGTAGAGTATTGGTTTATTTTTATGAAATACTTTACGTACTGTATTATTTAATGCCCTTAATTGCTTATATCTTGTTAAATGCATAATAAATTGTGGGTTTATCAGAAAAATGTGATTCTTGTTTGTTGCTCTAGTTAGGAGATGCTTTATCTAGGAAAAATATTATTTATATATGTCATGTGAAGAAAATGCCTGTAGTGTGTGCTTGCTTTGCTTAGAGTTTAGGAAATTCATAATTAATTATTTATGTAAGGTTTAGGCTTGATAATTTTCTAGGGTGTTTTTATACTTATAAGTATCTGTTAATCACATGATATCTGTTGTTTGACACTTTTCATAATGCAAAGTATTTTTAGGTCTTGGTTTAATGCTTTGTCTTGTCTTTTGTATAGAATAATTGGTTCCTTTGTTTTTGACACCTGCAAATTTTATGGTAGGCTTGATGTCACCTAGTTAAGCTCTTTGTAATTTTTGTAGATTTTTCTGAACGAGTATAGCTATAGGTTGCATTCCACATGCCTGTTGTAATGCGTGATCGGTTAATCATCGATGTCTAGGTTAACTTAGTGCCCTTGCCATGCTTAATTAAGGGTCATAAATGGTGTAACATGTTAGGATGATGTTGACTGCCTTGTAACTTCATAATTGGTTCATCATTATCATCATGCAGCTTTGATTTCGTAATGCATTTCCGTTATTCATACGCACGATGCATCATCCGGGATTCTCCGGAAGGAGTAAGCGCCAGTAGTTCCCGAGGAGGCCGGAAGGAGAGGGCAGCGAGGACGATGCTGCAGGAGGCAGCACGAAGACCGAGGATCCGGGACGGCTTGCACGAGTGCACGACCATCACCTAGCTCCTTTGAGAAAGGCAAGCCCGGAGCATTTCTCTACGGTTTTCAAAATGTTTTACTTGAGTCATTTATTTATTATGATGCATTAAGTTAATGAGGTTGACTTGGGACGTTCTTTGCATTATGAGTACCTTGATCCACAAATACGGTTGCCTAATTAAGTTCGGGATCTCTCGCTTATGCTTAGCCTTTAGCAATTAGATCGGTAGAAGACGGGTGATTGACCCTCGTGCGAGGTAGGTGGTTACTACCCTATGGTTGATACTATGGAGGTTGGTTAAGAACATAACCATGTGGCCTTGTTAACTCGACTAGTCGGAGTTGTGGTGTGTTAGACCACGGAGCTCCGGCGATGTCACTTAATAGGACTATGGCTTTGTACGTCCTCGGATCATGTTGAACAATGCCTCACGGATAGGCTGGAAGGATGCGATCATCCAGGCCGCGAAGCCTTGAGGATGTTTGGGCCGGAATTTCAAGCGGAGTTGAGTGTGTTGCCCACGGGCGCGGTAATAAAGCCGGTGGCCGGTCGCGCCGGAGAGACCTGGTAGCCGGGCATGCCACTGGCTGCAACCGTATTCGTTGAGTTCGCGTGTTTCCATTAGAATAGACCAAGGTGACCGTCACTAGTTCTGGGGCGAGTGTGGTTTGTGTGAGAATACCGCAGTAGTTTGCAATCGATTATAATCGCCATCGTTCTGGACGGTGAACATGACCGAGCAGCGGCACTTGTGCATAGGCATTGTGAAAAATAGGATGGTTATGGTTCTACGTGTTTGATCCGTATGCTCAACTTTGAAGGATAGGATAGCATCGCTTGCTCATACTCGGGAGATGAAGTAGTACGGGTGCTAATCTAAGTATCGGGACCCAACTTAAAAGATGTTAAGCTAAAGAGTCTTTTATAACTAAATGATTATTAATAAGCTCACCTTTTTATCGCAAGTTTAAATGAGTCGACTACACCGACATAAACCTTACATACTCCTTAGTGTCACTTTATTTTTATTTATGACGGGTAAGAAAACTATTTGAGTACGTTCTTGTACTCGGGGTTTTATTCACTGTTGTTGCGGATGGTGAGATGTTCTACGGGTATTGCCCAACTTGTTTCTACCCTGCTTGGGGATGAGTAGATCGTGGGCACGATCAATCTATCTATCAACCTGTCTTTGTTATCGGAAGTGATGTTGGACCGGGCACTATGTTTCAACTAAGTGTGCGTTTGTGAACAAAAACTTTATTTGCTTCACAATTTGGTTTGAACTCGGTATTGTAATATCTATTTCGTAACAGATGTAAGCCACTATTGGTGAACTTAGTAACATTTGAGTGTATGAAAAACTCAATTGCAAAACTTGTATTTAGAAAGTTTGAAATCCTTTGAGATTTCACGGACTACTCGGAGTTGATATAGCCACTTTTGGTGCAAAAAGAGTTGCATTTGAGCTTAACACCCAAGTCATTGTGTTTATATTAATTGGTCGGAGTTTTGGTTCCGTTACGACAAACGTGCTAAAACCGTTCGTGAAGCGTTCTAGCCACTTTTGGTACGAAAAGAGTTGCATTTGAGTTTTCTTAACACCCAAGTCATCCCGTTTGCCCCAAAACTCATGTTTAGCTCGTTTCTAGTCCGTTCCGGAGTTTTGGTTCCGTTACGACAAACCGTGCTAAAACCGTTCGTGAAGAGAGTTCTAGCCACTTTTGGTACGAAAAGAGTTGCATTTGAGTTTTTCTTAACACCCAAGTCATCCCGTTTGCCCCAAAACTCATGTTTAGCTCGTTTCTAGTCCGTTCCGGAGTTTTGGTTCCGTTACGACAAACGTGCGAAAACCGTTCGTGAAGACAGTTCTAGCCACTTTTGGTACGAAAAGAGTTGCATTTGAGTTTTTCTTAACACCCAAGTCATCCCGTTTGCCCCAAAACTCATGTTTAGCTCGTTTCTAGTCCGTTCCGAGTTTTGGTTCCGTTACGACAAACCGTGCGAAAACCGTTCGTGAAGACAGTTCTAGCCACTTTTGGTACGAAAAGAGTTGCATTTGAGTTTTTCTTAACACCCAAGTCATCCCGTTTGCCCCAAAACTCATGTTTAGCTCGTTTCTAGTCCGTTCCGGAGTTTTGGTTCCGTTACGACAAACCGTGCGAAAACCGTTCGTGAAGACAGTTCTAGCCACTTTTGGTACGAAAAGAGTTGCATTTGAGTTTTTCTTAACACCCAAGTCATCCCGTTTGCCCCAAAACTCATGTTTAGCTCGTTTCTAGTCCGTTCCGGAGTTTTGGTTCCGTTACGACAAACCGTGCTAAAACCGTTCGTGAAGACGTTCTAGCCACTTTTGGTACGAAAAGAGTTGCATTTGAGTTTTCTTAACACCCAAGTCATCCCGTTTGCCCCAAAACTCATGTTTAGCTCGTTTCTAGTCCGTTCCGGAGTTTTGGTTCCGTTACGACAAACCGTGCTAAAACCGTTCGTGAAGACAGTTCTAGCCACTTTTGGTACGAAAAGAGTTGCATTTGAGTTTTTCTTAACACCCAAGTCATCCCGTTTGCCCCAAAACTCATGTTTAGCTCGTTTCTAGTCCGTTCCGGAGTTTTGGTTCCGTTACGACAAACCGTGCTAAAACCGTTCGTGAAGAGTTCTAGCCACTTTTGGTACGAAAAGAGTTGCATTTGAGTTTTTCTTAACACCCAAGTCATCCCGTTTGCCCCAAAACTCATGTTTAGCTCGTTTCTAGTCCGTTCTGGAGTTTTGGTTCCGTTACGACAAACCGTGCTAAAACCGTTCGTGAAGACTGTTCTAGCCACTTTTGGTACGAAAAGAGTTGCATTTGAGTTTTCTTAACACCCAAGTCATCCCGTTTGCCCCAAAACTCATGTTTAGCTCGTTTCTAGTCCGTTCCGGAGTTTTGGTTCCGTTACGACAAGTGTGAAAACCGTTCGTGAAGACAGTTCTAGCCACTTTTGGTACGAAAAGAGTTGCATTTGAGTTTTCTTAACACCCAAGTCATCCCGTTTGCCCCAAAACTCATGTTTAGCTCGTTTCTAGTCCGTTCCGGAGTTTTGGTTCCGTTACGACAAACCGTGCTAAAACCGTTCGTGAAGAGTTCTAGCCACTTTTGGTACGAAAAGAGTTGCATTTGAGTTTTTCTTAACACCCAAGTCATCCCGTTTGCCCCAAAACTCATGTTTAGCTCGTTTCTAGTCCGTTCCGGAGTTTTGGTTCCGTTACGACAAACCGTGCTAAAACCGTTCGTGAAGACAGTTCTAGCCACTTTTGGTACGAAAAGAGTTGCATTTGAGTTTTCTTAACACCCAAGTCATCCCGTTTGCCCCAAAACTCATGTTTAGCTCGTTTCTAGTCCGTTCCGGAGTTTTGGTTCCGTTACGACAAACCGTGCTAAAACCGTTCGTGAAGACTGTTCTAGCCACTTTTGGTACGAAAAGAGTTGCATTTGAGTTTTCTTAACACCCAAGTCATCCCGTTTGCCCCAAAACTCATGTTTAGCTCGTTTCTAGTCCGTTCCGGAGTTTTGGTTCCGTTACGACAAACCGTGCGAAAACCGTTCGTGAAGACAGTTCTAGCCACTTTTGGTACGAAAAGAGTTGCATTTGAGTTTTTCTTAACACCCAAGTCATCCCGTTTGCCCCAAAACTCATGTTTAGCTCGTTTCTAGTCCGTTCCGGAGTTTTGGTTCCGTTACGACAAACCGTGCTAAAACCGTTCGTGAAGATGTTCTAGCCACTTTTGGTACGAAAAGAGTTGCATTTGAGTTTTCTTAACACCCAAGTCATCCCGTTTGCCCCAAAACTCATGTTTAGCTCGTTTCTAGTCCGTTCCGGAGTTTTGGTTCCGTTACGACAAACCGTGCGAAAACCGTTCGTGAAGAAGTTCTAGCCACTTTTGGTACGAAAAGAGTTGCATTTGAGTTTTTCTTAACACCCAAGTCATCCCGTTTGCCCCAAAACTCATGTTTAGCTCGTTTCTAGTCCGTTCTGGAGTTTTGGTTCCGTTACGACAAACCGTGCGAAAACCGTTCGTGAAGACAGTTCAAGCCACTTTTGGTACGAAAAGAGTTGCATTTGAGTTTTCTTAACACCCAAGTCATCCCGTTTGCCCCAAAACTCATGTTTAGCTCGTTTCTAGTCCGTTCCTGGAGTTTTGGTTCCGTTACGACAAACCGTGCGAAAACCGTTCGTGAAGACAGTTCTAGCCACTTTTGGTACGAAAAGAGTTGCATTTGAGTTTTTCTTAACACCCAAGTCATCCCGTTTGCCCCAAAACTCATGTTTAGCTCGTTTCTAGTCCGTTCCGGAGTTTTGGTTCCGTTACGACAAACCGTGCTAAAACCGTTCGTGAAGACTGTTCTAGCCACTTTTGGTACGAAAAGAGTTGCATTTGAGTTTTTCTTAACACCCAAGTCATCCCGTTTGCCCCAAAACTCATGTTTAGCTCGTTTCTAGTCCGTTCCGGAGTTTTGGTTCCGTTACGACAAACCGTGCTAAAACCGTTCGTGAAGACGTTCTAGCCACTTTTGGTACGAAAAGAGTTGCATTTGAGTTTTCTTAACACCCAAGTCATCCCGTTTGCCCCAAAACTCATGTTTAGCTCGTTTCTAGTCCGTTCCGGAGTTTTGGTTCCGTTACGACAAACCGTGCTAAAACCGTTCGTGAAGACTGTTCTAGCCACTTTTGGTACGAAAAGAGTTGCATTTGAGTTTTTCTTAACACCCAAGTCATCCCGTTTGCCCCAAAACTCATGTTTAGCTCGTTTCTAGTCCGTTCCGGAGTTTTGGTTCCGTTACGACAAACCGTGCTAAAACCGTTCGTGAAGACTGTTCTAGCCACTTTTGGTACGAAAAGAGTTGCATTTGAGTTTTCTTAACACCCAAGTCATCCCGTTTGCCCCAAAACTCATGTTTAGCTCGTTTCTAGTCCGTTCCGGAGTTTTGGTTCCGTTACGACAAACCGTGCTAAAACCGTTCGTGAAGATGTTCTAGCCACTTTTGGTACGAAAAGAGTTGCATTTGAGTTTTCTTAACACCCAAGTCATCCCGTTTGCCCCAAAACTCATGTTTAGCTCGTTTCTAGTCCGTTCCGGAGTTTTGGTTCCGTTACGACAAACCGTGCGAAAACCGTTCGTGAAGAAGTTCTAGCCACTTTTGGTACGAAAAGAGTTGCATTTGAGTTTTCTTAACACCCAAGTCATCCCGTTTGCCCCAAAACTCATGTTTAGCTCGTTTCTAGTCCGTTCCGGAGTTTTGGTTCCGTTACGACAAACCGTGCGAAAACCGTTCGTGAAGACAGTTCTAGCCACTTTTGGTACGAAAAGAGTTGCATTTGAGTTTTTCTTAACACCCAAGTCATCCCGTTTGCCCCAAAACTCATGTTTAGCTCGTTTCTAGTCCGTTCCGGAGTTTTGGTTCCGTTACGACAAACCGTGCTAAAACCGTTCGTGAAGAGTTCTAGCCACTTTTGGTACGAAAAGAGTTGCATTTGAGTTTTTCTTAACACCCAAGTCATCCCGTTTGCCCCAAAACTCATGTTTAGCTCGTTTCTAGTCCGTTCCGGAGTTTTGGTTCCGTTACGACAAACCGTGCTAAAACCGTTCGTGAAGACTGTTCTAGCCACTTTTGGTACGAAAAGAGTTGCATTTGAGTTTTCTTAACACCCAAGTCATCCCGTTTGCCCCAAAACTCATGTTTAGCTCGTTTCTAGTCCGTTCCGGAGTTTTGGTTCCGTTACGACAAACCGTGCTAAAACCGTTCGTGAAGACAGTTCTAGCCACTTTTGGTACGAAAAGAGTTGCATTTGAGTTTTCTTAACACCCAAGTCATCCCGTTTGCCCCAAAACTCATGTTTAGCTCGTTTCTAGTCCGTTCTGGAGTTTTGGTTCCGTTACGACAAACCGTAAAACCGTTCGTGAAGACTGTTCTAGCCACTTTTGGTACGAAAAGAGTTGCATTTGAGTTTTTCTTAACACCCAAGTCATCCCGTTTGCCCCAAAACTCATGTTTAGCTCGTTTCTAGTCCGTTCCGGAGTTTTGGTTCCGTTACGACAAACCGTGCGAAAACCGTTCGTGAAGACAGTTCTAGCCACTTTTGGTACGAAAAGAGTTGCATTTGAGTTTTTCTTAACACCCAAGTCATCCCGTTTGCCCCAAAACTCATGTTTAGCTCGTTTCTAGTCCGTTCCGGAGTTTTGGTTCCGTTACGACAAACCGTGCGAAAACCGTTCGTGAAGACAGTTCTAGCCACTTTTGGTACGAAAAGAGTTGCATTTGAGTTTTTCTTAACACCCAAGTCATCCCGTTTGCCCCAAAACTCATGTTTAGCTCGTTTCTAGTCCGTTCCTGGAGTTTTGGTTCCGTTACGACAAACCGTGCTAAAACCGTTCGTGAAGAGTTCTAGCCACTTTTGGTACGAAAAGAGTTGCATTTGAGTTTTTCTTAACACCCAAGTCATCCCGTTTGCCCCAAAACTCATGTTTAGCTCGTTTCTAGTCCGTTCCGGAGTTTTGGTTCCGTTACGACAAACCGTGCGAAAACCGTTCGTGAAGACAGTTCTAGCCACTTTTGGTACGAAAAGAGTTGCATTTGAGTTTTTCTTAACACCCAAGTCATCCCGTTTGCCCCAAAACTCATGTTTAGCTCGTTTCTAGTCCGTTCCGGAGTTTTGGTTCCGTTACGACAAACCGTGCTAAAACCGTTCGTGAAGACAGTTCTAGCCACTTTTGGTACGAAAAGAGTTGCATTTGAGTTTTTCTTAACACCCAAGTCATCCCGTTTGCCCCAAAACTCATGTTTAGCTCGTTTCTAGTCCGTTCCGGAGTTTTGGTTCCGTTACGACAAACCGTGCTAAAACCGTTCGTGAAGACGTTCTAGCCACTTTTGGTACGAAAAGAGTTGCATTTGAGTTTTCTTAACACCCAAGTCATCCCGTTTGCCCCAAAACTCATGTTTAGCTCGTTTCTAGTCCGTTCCGGAGTTTTGGTTCCGTTACGACAAACCGTGCGAAAACCGTTCGTGAAGACAGTTCTAGCCACTTTTGGTACGAAAAGAGTTGCATTTGAGTTTTCTTAACACCCAAGTCATCCCGTTTGCCCCAAAACTCATGTTTAGCTCGTTTCTAGTCCGTTCCGGAGTTTTGGTTCCGTTACGACAAACCGTGCTAAAACCGTTCGTGAAGACTGTTCTAGCCACTTTTGGTACGAAAAGAGTTGCATTTGAGTTTTTCTTAACACCCAAGTCATCCCGTTTGCCCCAAAACTCATGTTTAGCTCGTTTCTAGTCCGTTCCGGAGTTTTGGTTCCGTTACGACAAACCGTGCGAAAACCGTTCGTGAAGACGTTCTAGCCACTTTTGGTACGAAAAGAGTTGCATTTGAGTTTTTCTTAACACCCAAGTCATCCCGTTTGCCCCAAAACTCATGTTTAGCTCGTTTCTAGTCCGTTCCGGAGTTTTGGTTCCGTTACGACAAACCGTGCGAAAACCGTTCGTGAAGACAGTTCTAGCCACTTTTGGTACGAAAAGAGTTGCATTTGAGTTTTCTTAACACCCAAGTCATCCCGTTTGCCCCAAAACTCATGTTTAGCTCGTTTCTAGTCCGTTCCGGAGTTTTGGTTCCGTTACGACAAACCGTGCTAAAACCGTTCGTGAAGACAGTTCTAGCCACTTTTGGTACGAAAAGAGTTGCATTTGAGTTTTTCTTAACACCCAAGTCATCCCGTTTGCCCCAAAACTCATGTTTAGCTCGTTTCTAGTCCGTTCCGGAGTTTTGGTTCCGTTACGACAAACCGTGCTAAAACCGTTCGTGAAGACTGTTCTAGCCACTTTTGGTACGAAAAGAGTTGCATTTGAGTTTTTCTTAACACCCAAGTCATCCCGTTTGCCCCAAAACTCATGTTTAGCTCGTTTCTAGTCCGTTCCGGAGTTTTGGTTCCGTTACGACAAACCGTGCTAAAACCGTTCGTGAAGACAGTTCTAGCCACTTTTGGTACGAAAAGAGTTGCATTTGAGTTTTTCTTAACACCCAAGTCATCCCGTTTGCCCCAAAACTCATGTTTAGCTCGTTTCTAGTCCGTTCCGGAGTTTTGGTTCCGTTACGACAAACCGTGCGAAAACCGTTCGTGAAGACAGTTCTAGCCACTTTTGGTACGAAAAGAGTTGCATTTGAGTTTTCTTAACACCCAAGTCATCCCGTTTGCCCCAAAACTCATGTTTAGCTCGTTTCTAGTCCGTTCCGGAGTTTTGGTTCCGTTACGACAAACCGTGCTAAAACCGTTCGTGAAGACTGTTCTAGCCACTTTTGGTACGAAAAGAGTTGCATTTGAGTTTTTCTTAACACCCAAGTCATCCCGTTTGCCCCAAAACTCATGTTTAGCTCGTTTCTAGTCCGTTCCTGAGTTTTGGTTCCGGTACGACAAACCGTGCGAAAACCGTTCGTGAAGACTGTTCTAGCCACTTTTGGTACGAAAAGAGATGCATTTGAGTTTTCTTAACACCCAAGTCATCCCGTTTACCCCAAAACTCATGTTTAGCTCGTTTCTAGTCCGTTCCCGAGTTTTGGTTCCGTTACGATAAACCGTGCTAAAACCGTTCGTGAAGACAGTTCAAGCCACTTTTGGTACGAAAAGAGTTGCATTTGAGTTTTTCTTAACACCCAAGTCATCCCGTTTGCCCCAAAACTCATGTTTAGCTCGTTTCTAGTCCGTTCCTGGAGTTTTGGTTCCGTTACGACAAACCGTGCTAAAACCGTTCGTGAAGACTGTTCTAGCCACTTTTGGTACGAAAAGAGTTGCATTTGAGTTTTCTTAACACCCAAGTCATCCCGTTTGCCCCAAAACTCATGTTTAGCTCGTTTCTAGTCCGTTCCTGGAGTTTTGGTTCCGTTACGACAAACCGTGCGAAAACCGTTCGTGAAGACAGTTCTAGCCACTTTTGGTACGAAAAGAGTTGCATTTGAGTTTTTCTTAACACCCAAGTCATCCCGTTTGCCCCAAAACTCATGTTTAGCTCGTTTCTAGTCCGTTCCGGAGTTTTGGTTCCGTTACGACAAACCGTGCGAAAACCGTTCGTGAAGACAGTTCTAGCCACTTTTGGTACGAAAAGAGTTGCATTTGAGTTTTTCTTAACACCCAAGTCATCCCGTTTGCCCCAAAACTCATGTTTAGCTCGTTTCTAGTCCGTTCCGGAGTTTTGGTTCCGTTACGACAAACCGTGCGAAAACCGTTCGTGAAGACTGTTCTAGCCACTTTTGGTACGAAAAGAGTTGCATTTGAGTTTTTCTTAACACCCAAGTCATCCCGTTTGCCCCAAAACTCATGTTTAGCTCGTTTCTAGTCCGTTCCGGAGTTTTGGTTCCGTTACGACAAACCGTGCTAAAACCGTTCGTGAAGACTGTTCTAGCCACTTTTGGTACGAAAAGAGTTGCATTTGAGTTTTCTTAACACCCAAGTCATCCCGTTTGCCCCAAAACTCATGTTTAGCTCGTTTCTAGTCCGTTCCGGAGTTTTGGTTCCGTTACGACAAACCGTGCGAAAACCGTTCGTGAAGACAGTTCTAGCCACTTTTGGTACGAAAAGAGTTGCATTTGAGTTTTTCTTAACACCCAAGTCATCCCGTTTGCCCCAAAACTCATGTTTAGCTCGTTTCTAGTCCGTTCCGGAGTTTTGGTTCCGTTACGACAAACCGTGCGAAAACCGTTCGTGAAGACAGTTCTAGCCACTTTTGGTACGAAAAGAGTTGCATTTGAGTTTTTCTTAACACCCAAGTCATCCCGTTTGCCCCAAAACTCATGTTTAGCTCGTTTCTAGTCCGTTCCTGGAGTTTTGGTTCCGTTACGACAAACCGTGCTAAAACCGTTCGTGAAAGCTGTTCTAGCCACTTTTGGTACGAAAAGAGTTGCATTTGAGTTTTCCTTAACACCCAAGTCATCCCGTTTGCCCCAAAACTCATGTTTAGCTCGTTTCTAGTCCGTTCCGGAGTTTTGGTTCCGTTACGACAAACCGTGCTAAAACCGTTCGTGAAGACTGTTCTAGCCACTTTTGGTACGAAAAGAGTTGCATTTGAGTTTTTCTTAACACCCAAGTCATCCCGTTTGCCCCAAAACTCATGTTTAGCTCGTTTCTAGTCCGTTCCGGAGTTTTGGTTCCGTTACGACAAACCGTGCGAAAACCGTTCGTGAAGACAGTTCTAGCCACTTTTGGTACGAAAAGAGTTGCATTTGAGTTTTTCTTAACACCCAAGTCATCCCGTTTGCCCCAAAACTCATGTTTAGCTCGTTTCTAGTCCGTTCCGGAGTTTTGGTTCCGTTACGACAAACCGTGCTAAAACCGTTCGTGAAGACTGTTCTAGCCACTTTTGGTACGAAAAGAGTTGCATTTGAGTTTTTCTTAACACCCAAGTCATCCCGTTTGCCCCAAAACTCATGTTTAGCTCGTTTCTAGTCCGTTCCGGAGTTTTGGTTCCGTTACGACAAACCGTGCGAAAACCGTTCGTGAAGACAGTTCTAGCCACTTTTGGTACGAAAAGAGTTGCATTTGAGTTTTCTTAACACCCAAGTCATCCCGTTTGCCCCAAAACTCATGTTTAGCTCGTTTCTAGTCCGTTCCGGAGTTTTGGTTCCGTTACGACAAACCGTGCTAAAACCGTTCGTGAAGACTGTTCTAGCCACTTTTGGTACGAAAAGAGTTGCATTTGAGTTTTTCTTAACACCCAAGTCATCCCGTTTGCCCCAAAACTCATGTTTAGCTCGTTTCTAGTCCGTTCCGGAGTTTTGGTTCCGTTACGACAAACCGTGCGAAAACCGTTCGTGAAGACGTTCTAGCCACTTTTGGTACGAAAAGAGTTGCATTTGAGTTTTTCTTAACACCCAAGTCATCCCGTTTGCCCCAAAACTCATGTTTAGCTCGTTTCTAGTCCGTTCCGGAGTTTTGGTTCCGTTACGACAAACCGTGCTAAAACCGTTCGTGAAGACAGTTCTAGCCACTTTTGGTACGAAAAGAGTTGCATTTGAGTTTTCTTAACACCCAAGTCATCCCGTTTGCCCCAAAACTCATGTTTAGCTCGTTTCTAGTCCGTTCCGGAGTTTTGGTTCCGTTACGACAAACCGTGCTAAAACCGTTCGTGAAGACTGTTCTAGCCACTTTTGGTACGAAAAGAGTTGCATTTGAGTTTTCTTAACACCCAAGTCATCCCGTTTGCCCCAAAACTCATGTTTAGCTCGTTTCTAGTCCGTTCCGGAGTTTTGGTTCCGTTACGACAAACCGTGCGAAAACCGTTCGTGAAGACTGTTCTAGCCACTTTTGGTACGAAAAGAGTTGCATTTGAGTTTTTCTTAACACCCAAGTCATCCCGTTTGCCCCAAAACTCATGTTTAGCTCGTTTCTAGTCCGTTCCGGAGTTTTGGTTCCGTTACGACAAACCGTGCGAAAACCGTTCGTGAAGACAGTTCTAGCCACTTTTGGTACGAAAAGAGTTGCATTTGAGTTTTCTTAACACCCAAGTCATCCCGTTTGCCCCAAAACTCATGTTTAGCTCGTTTCTAGTCCGTTCCGGAGTTTTGGTTCCGTTACGACAAACCGTGCTAAAACCGTTCGTGAAGACGTTCTAGCCACTTTTGGTACGAAAAGAGTTGCATTTGAGTTTTTCTTAACACCCAAGTCATCCCGTTTGCCCCAAAACTCATGTTTAGCTCGTTTCTAGTCCGTTCTGGAGTTTTGGTTCCGTTACGACAAACCGTGCTAAAACCGTTCGTGAAGACTGTTCTAGCCACTTTTGGTACGAAAAGAGTTGCATTTGAGTTTTTCTTAACACCCAAGTCATCCCGTTTGCCCCAAAACTCATGTTTAGCTCGTTTCTAGTCCGTTCCGGAGTTTTGGTTCCGTTACGACAAACCGTGCTAAAACCGTTCGTGAAGACAGTTCTAGCCACTTTTGGTACGAAAAGAGTTGCATTTGAGTTTTTCTTAACACCCAAGTCATCCCGTTTGCCCCAAAACTCATGTTTAGCTCGTTTCTAGTCCGTTCCTGGAGTTTTGGTTCCGTTACGACAAACCGTGCGAAAACCGTTCGTGAAGACAGTTCTAGCCACTTTTGGTACGAAAAGAGTTGCATTTGAGTTTTTCTTAACACCCAAGTCATCCCGTTTGCCCCAAAACTCATGTTTAGCTCGTTTCTAGTCCGTTCCTGGAGTTTTGGTTCCGTTACGACAAACCGTGCGAAAACCGTTCGTGAAGACTGTTCTAGCCACTTTTGGTACGAAAAGAGTTGCATTTGAGTTTTTCTTAACACCCAAGTCATCCCGTTTGCCCCAAAACTCATGTTTAGCTCGTTTCTAGTCCGTTCCGGAGTTTTGGTTCCGTTACGACAAACCGTGCGAAAACCGTTCGTGAAGACAGTTCTAGCCACTTTTGGTACGAAAAGAGTTGCATTTGAGTTTTCTTAACACCCAAGTCATCCCGTTTGCCCCAAAACTCATGTTTAGCTCGTTTCTAGTCCGTTCCTGGAGTTTTGGTTCCGTTACGACAAACCGTGCTAAAACCGTTCGTGAAGACTGTTCTAGCCACTTTTGGTACGAAAAGAGTTGCATTTGAGTTTTTCTTAACACCCAAGTCATCCCGTTTGCCCCAAAACTCATGTTTAGCTCGTTTCTAGTCCGTTCCGGAGTTTTGGTTCCGTTACGACAAACCGTGCGAAAACCGTTCGTGAAGACTGTTCTAGCCACTTTTGGTACGAAAAGAGTTGCATTTGAGTTTTTCTTAACACCCAAGTCATCCCGTTTGCCCCAAAACTCATGTTTAGCTCGTTTCTAGTCCGTTCCGGAGTTTTGGTTCCGTTACGACAAACCGTGCGAAAACCGTTCGTGAAGACAGTTCTAGCCACTTTTGGTACGAAAAGAGTTGCATTTGAGTTTTCTTAACACCCAAGTCATCCCGTTTGCCCCAAAACTCATGTTTAGCTCGTTTCTAGTCCGTTCCGGAGTTTTGGTTCCGTTACGACAAACCGTGCTAAAACCGTTCGTGAAGACTGTTCTAGCCACTTTTGGTACGAAAAGAGTTGCATTTGAGTTTTCTTAACACCCAAGTCATCCCGTTTGCCCCAAAACTCATGTTTAGCTCGTTTCTAGTCCGTTCCGGAGTTTTGGTTCCGTTACGACAAACCGTGCTAAAACCGTTCGTGAAGACTGTTCTAGCCACTTTTGGTACGAAAAGAGTTGCATTTGAGTTTTCTTAACACCCAAGTCATCCCGTTTGCCCCAAAACTCATGTTTAGCTCGTTTCTAGTCCGTTCCGGAGTTTTGGTTCCGTTACGACAAACCGTGAAAACCGTTCGTGAAGACTGTTCTAGCCACTTTTGGTACGAAAAGAGTTGCATTTGAGTTTTTCTTAACACCCAAGTCATCCCGTTTGCCCCAAAACTCATGTTTAGCTCGTTTCTAGTCCGTTCCGGAGTTTTGGTTCCGTTACGACAAACCGTGCGAAAACCGTTCGTGAAGACAGTTCTAGCCACTTTTGGTACGAAAAGAGTTGCATTTGAGTTTTTCTTAACACCCAAGTCATCCCGTTTGCCCCAAAACTCATGTTTAGCTCGTTTCTAGTCCGTTCCGGAGTTTTGGTTCCGTTACGACAAACCGTGCTAAAACCGTTCGTGAAGACAGTTCTAGCCACTTTTGGTACGAAAAGAGTTGCATTTGAGTTTTTCTTAACACCCAAGTCATCCCGTTTGCCCCAAAACTCATGTTTAGCTCGTTTCTAGTCCGTTCCGGAGTTTTGGTTCCGTTACGACAAACCGTGCTAAAACCGTTCGTGAAGACTGTTCTAGCCACTTTTGGTACGAAAAGAGTTGCATTTGAGTTTTTCTTAACACCCAAGTCATCCCGTTTGCCCCAAAACTCATGTTTAGCTCGTTTCTAGTCCGTTCCGGAGTTTTGGTTCCGTTACGACAAACCGTGCGAAAACCGTTCGTGAAGACAGTTCTAGCCACTTTTGGTACGAAAAGAGTTGCATTTGAGTTTTCTTAACACCCAAGTCATCCCGTTTGCCCCAAAACTCATGTTTAGCTCGTTTCTAGTCCGTTCCGGAGTTTTGGTTCCGTTACGACAAACCGTGCGAAAACCGTTCGTGAAGACAGTTCTAGCCACTTTTGGTACGAAAAGAGTTGCATTTGAGTTTTTCTTAACACCCAAGTCATCCCGTTTGCCCCAAAACTCATGTTTAGCTCGTTTCTAGTCCGTTCCGGAGTTTTGGTTCCGTTACGACAAACCGTGCGAAAACCGTTCGTGAAGACAGTTCTAGCCACTTTTGGTACGAAAAGAGTTGCATTTGAGTTTTCTTAACACCCAAGTCATCCCGTTTGCCCCAAAACTCATGTTTAGCTCGTTTCTAGTCCGTTCCGGAGTTTTGGTTCCGTTACGACAAACCGTGCGAAAACCGTTCGTGAAGACAGTTCTAGCCACTTTTGGTACGAAAAGAGTTGCATTTGAGTTTTTCTTAACACCCAAGTCATCCCGTTTGCCCCAAAACTCATGTTTAGCTCGTTTCTAGTCCGTTCTGGAGTTTTGGTTCCGTTACGACAAACCGTGCGAAAACCGTTCGTGAAGACTGTTCTAGCCACTTTTGGTACGAAAAGAGTTGCATTTGAGTTTTTCTTAACACCCAAGTCATCCCGTTTGCCCCAAAACTCATGTTTAGCTCGTTTCTAGTCCGTTCCTGGAGTTTTGGTTCCGTTACGACAAACCGTGCGAAAACCGTTCGTGAAGACAGTTCTAGCCACTTTTGGTACGAAAAGAGTTGCATTTGAGTTTTTCTTAACACCCAAGTCATCCCGTTTGCCCCAAAACTCATGTTTAGCTCGTTTCTAGTCCGTTCCTGGAGTTTTGGTTCCGTTACGACAAACCGTGCTAAAACCGTTCGTGAAGACTGTTCTAGCCACTTTTGGTACGAAAAGAGTTGCATTTGAGTTTTCTTAACACCCAAGTCATCCCGTTTGCCCCAAAACTCATGTTTAGCTCGTTTCTAGTCCGTTCCGGAGTTTTGGTTCCGTTACGACAAACCGTGCTAAAACCGTTCGTGAAGACGTTCTAGCCACTTTTGGTACGAAAAGAGTTGCATTTGAGTTTTTCTTAACACCCAAGTCATCCCGTTTGCCCCAAAACTCATGTTTAGCTCGTTTCTAGTCCGTTCCGGAGTTTTGGTTCCGTTACGACAAACCGTGCGAAAACCGTTCGTGAAGACAGTTCTAGCCACTTTTGGTACGAAAAGAGTTGCATTTGAGTTTTCTTAACACCCAAGTCATCCCGTTTGCCCCAAAACTCATGTTTAGCTCGTTTCTAGTCCGTTCCGGAGTTTTGGTTCCGTTACGACAAACCGTGCTAAAACCGTTCGTGAAGACTGTTCTAGCCACTTTTGGTACGAAAAGAGTTGCATTTGAGTTTTTCTTAACACCCAAGTCATCCCGTTTGCCCCAAAACTCATGTTTAGCTCGTTTCTAGTCCGTTCCGGAGTTTTGGTTCCGTTACGACAAACCGTGCTAAAACCGTTCGTGAAGACGTTCTAGCCACTTTTGGTACGAAAAGAGTTGCATTTGAGTTTTTCTTAACACCCAAGTCATCCCGTTTGCCCCAAAACTCATGTTTAGCTCGTTTCTAGTCCGTTCCGGAGTTTTGGTTCCGTTACGACAAACCGTGCGAAAACCGTTCGTGAAGACTGTTCTAGCCACTTTTGGTACGAAAAGAGTTGCATTTGAGTTTTCTTAACACCCAAGTCATCCCGTTTGCCCCAAAACTCATGTTTAGCTCGTTTCTAGTCCGTTCCGGAGTTTTGGTTCCGTTACGACAAACCGTGCGAAAACCGTTCGTGAAGACAGTTCTAGCCACTTTTGGTACGAAAAGAGTTGCATTTGAGTTTTTCTTAACACCCAAGTCATCCCGTTTGCCCCAAAACTCATGTTTAGCTCGTTTCTAGTCCGTTCCTGGAGTTTTGGTTCCGTTACGACAAACCGTGCTAAAACCGTTCGTGAAGACTGTTCTAGCCACTTTTGGTACGAAAAGAGTTGCATTTGAGTTTTTCTTAACACCCAAGTCATCCCGTTTGCCCCAAAACTCATGTTTAGCTCGTTTCTAGTCCGTTCCCGAGTTTTCGTTCCGTTACGACAAACCGTGCTAAAACCGTTCGTGAAGACAGTTCTAGCCACTTTTGGTACGAAAAGAGTTGCATTTGAGTTTTTCTTAACACCCAAGTCATCCCGTTTGCCCCAAAACTCATGTTTAGCTCGTTTCTAGTCCGTTCCGGAGTTTTGGTTCCGTTACGACAAACCGTGCTAAAACCGTTCGTGAAGACAGTTCTAGCCACTTTTGGTACGAAAAGAGTTGCATTTGAGTTTTTCTTAACACCCAAGTCATCCCGTTTGCCCCAAAACTCATGTTTAGCTCGTTTCTAGTCCGTTCCGGAGTTTTGGTTCCGTTACGACAAACCGTGCGAAAACCGTTCGTGAAGACAGTTCTAGCCACTTTTGGTACGAAAAGAGTTGCATTTGAGTTTTTCTTAACACCCAAGTCATCCCGTTTGCCCCAAAACTCATGTTTAGCTCGTTTCTAGTCCGTTCCGGAGTTTTGGTTCCGTTACGACAAACCGTGCTAAAACCGTTCGTGAAGACGTTCTAGCCACTTTTGGTACGAAAAGAGTTGCATTTGAGTTTTTCTTAACACCCAAGTCATCCCGTTTGCCCCAAAACTCATGTTTAGCTCGTTTCTAGTCCGTTCCGGAGTTTTGGTTCCGTTACGACAAACCGTGCTAAAACCGTTCGTGAAGAGTTCTAGCCACTTTTGGTACGAAAAGAGTTGCATTTGAGTTTTTCTTAACACCCAAGTCATCCCGTTTGCCCCAAAACTCATGTTTAGCTCGTTTCTAGTCCGTTCCGGAGTTTTGGTTCCGTTACGACAAACCGTGCGAAAACCGTTCGTGAAGACTGTTCTAGCCACTTTTGGTACGAAAAGAGTTGCATTTGAGTTTTTCTTAACACCCAAGTCATCCCGTTTGCCCCAAAACTCATGTTTAGCTCGTTTCTAGTCCGTTCCGGAGTTTTGGTTCCGTTACGACAAACCGTGCGAAAACCGTTCGTGAAGACTGTTCTAGCCACTTTTGGTACGAAAAGAGTTGCATTTGAGTTTTCTTAACACCCAAGTCATCCCGTTTGCCCCAAAACTCATGTTTAGCTCGTTTCTAGTCCGTTCCTGGAGTTTTGGTTCCGTTACGACAAACCGTGCTAAAACCGTTCGTGAAGACGTTCTAGCCACTTTTGGTACGAAAAGAGTTGCATTTGAGTTTTTCTTAACACCCAAGTCATCCCGTTTGCCCCAAAACTCATGTTTAGCTCGTTTCTAGTCCGTTCCGGAGTTTTGGTTCCGTTACGACAAACCGTGCGAAAACCGTTCGTGAAGACAGTTCTAGCCACTTTTGGTACGAAAAGAGTTGCATTTGAGTTTTCTTAACACCCAAGTCATCCCGTTTGCCCCAAAACTCATGTTTAGCTCGTTTCTAGTCCGTTCCGGAGTTTTGGTTCCGTTACGACAAACCGTGCGAAAACCGTTCGTGAAGACTGTTCTAGCCACTTTTGGTACGAAAAGAGTTGCATTTGAGTTTTTCTTAACACCCAAGTCATCCCGTTTGCCCCAAAACTCATGTTTAGCTCGTTTCTAGTCTGTTCCGGAGTTTTGGTTCCGTTACGACAAACCGTGCTAAAACCGTTCGTGAAGACTGTTCTAGCCACTTTTGGTACGAAAAGAGTTGCATTTGAGTTTTTCTTAACACCCAAGTCATCCCGTTTGCCCCAAAACTCATGTTTAGCTCGTTTCTAGTCCGTTCCTGGAGTTTTGGTTCCGGTACGACAAACCGTGCTAAAACCGTTCGTGAAAACGGTTCTAGCCACTTTTGGTACGAAAAGAGTTGCATTTCAGTTTTTCTTAACACCCAAGTCATCCCGTTTGCCCCAAAACTCATGTTTAGCTCGTTTCTAGTCCGTTCCCGGAGGTTTGGTTCCGTTACAACAAACCCTGCGAAAACCGTTTGTGAAGACAGTTCAAGCCACTTTTGGTACGAAAAGAGATGCATTTGAGTTTTCTTAACACCCAAGTCATCCCGTTTACCCCAAAACTCATGTTTAGCTCGTTTCTAGTCCGTTCCCGAGTTTTGGTTCCGTTACGATAAACCGTGCTAAAACCGTTCGTGAAGACTGTTCTAGCCACTTTTGGTACGAAAAGAGTTGCATTTGAGTTTTTCTTAACACCCAAGTCATCCCGTTTGCCCCAAAACTCATGTTTAGCTCGTTTCTAGTCCGTTCCGGAGTTTTGGTTCCGTTACGACAAACCGTGCTAAAACCGTTCGTGAAGACTGTTCTAGCCACTTTTGGTACGAAAAGAGTTGCATTTGAGTTTTTCTTAACACCCAAGTCATCCCGTTTGCCCCAAAACTCATGTTTAGCTCGTTTCTAGTCCGTTCCGGAGTTTTGGTTCCGTTACGACAAACCGTGCTAAAACCGTTCGTGAAGACAGTTCTAGCCACTTTTGGTACGAAAAGAGTTGCATTTGAGTTTTTCTTAACACCCAAGTCATCCCGTTTGCCCCAAAACTCATGTTTAGCTCGTTTCTAGTCCGTTCCGGAGTTTTGGTTCCGTTACGACAAACCGTGAAAACCGTTCGTGAAGACAGTTCTAGCCACTTTTGGTACGAAAAGAGTTGCATTTGAGTTTTCTTAACACCCAAGTCATCCCGTTTGCCCCAAAACTCATGTTTAGCTCGTTTCTAGTCCGTTCCGGAGTTTTGGTTCCGTTACGACAAACCGTGCTAAAACCGTTCGTGAAGACTGTTCTAGCCACTTTTGGTACGAAAAGAGTTGCATTTGAGTTTTCTTAACACCCAAGTCATCCCGTTTGCCCCAAAACTCATGTTTAGCTCGTTTCTAGTCCGTTCCGGAGTTTTGGTTCCGTTACGACAAACCGTGCTAAAACCGTTCGTGAAGACGTTCTAGCCACTTTTGGTACGAAAAGAGTTGCATTTGAGTTTTCTTAACACCCAAGTCATCCCGTTTGCCCCAAAACTCATGTTTAGCTCGTTTCTAGTCCGTTCCGGAGTTTTGGTTCCGTTACGACAAACCGTGCGAAAACCGTTCGTGAAGACTGTTCTAGCCACTTTTGGTACGAAAAGAGTTGCATTTGAGTTTTTCTTAACACCCAAGTCATCCCGTTTGCCCCAAAACTCATGTTTAGCTCGTTTCTAGTCCGTTCCGGAGTTTTGGTTCCGTTACGACAAACCGTGCGAAAACCGTTCGTGAAGACAGTTCTAGCCACTTTTGGTACGAAAAGAGTTGCATTTGAGTTTTCTTAACACCCAAGTCATCCCGTTTGCCCCAAAACTCATGTTTAGCTCGTTTCTAGTCCGTTCCGGAGTTTTGGTTCCGTTACGACAAACCGTGCTAAAACCGTTCGTGAAGACTGTTCTAGCCACTTTTGGTACGAAAAGAGTTGCATTTGAGTTTTCTTAACACCCAAGTCATCCCGTTTGCCCCAAAACTCATGTTTAGCTCGTTTCTAGTCCGTTCCGGAGTTTTGGTTCCGTTACGACAAACCGTGCGAAAACCGTTCGTGAAGACAGTTCTAGCCACTTTTGGTACGAAAAGAGTTGCATTTGAGTTTTTCTTAACACCCAAGTCATCCCGTTTGCCCCAAAACTCATGTTTAGCTCGTTTCTAGTCCGTTCCGGAGTTTTGGTTCCGTTACGACAAACCGTGCTAAAACCGTTCGTGAAGACTGTTCTAGCCACTTTTGGTACGAAAAGAGTTGCATTTGAGTTTTTCTTAACACCCAAGTCATCCCGTTTGCCCCAAAACTCATGTTTAGCTCGTTTCTAGTCCGTTCCGGAGTTTTGGTTCCGTTACGACAAACCGTGCTAAAACCGTTCGTGAAGACGTTCTAGCCACTTTTGGTACGAAAAGAGTTGCATTTGAGTTTTCTTAACACCCAAGTCATCCCGTTTGCCCCAAAACTCATGTTTAGCTCGTTTCTAGTCCGTTCCGGAGTTTTGGTTCCGTTACGACAAACCGTGCTAAAACCGTTCGTGAAGACTGTTCTAGCCACTTTTGGTACGAAAAGAGTTGCATTTGAGTTTTTCTTAACACCCAAGTCATCCCGTTTGCCCCAAAACTCATGTTTAGCTCGTTTCTAGTCCGTTCCGGAGTTTTGGTTCCGTTACGACAAACCGTGCGAAAACCGTTCGTGAAGACAGTTCTAGCCACTTTTGGTACGAAAAGAGTTGCATTTGAGTTTTTCTTAACACCCAAGTCATCCCGTTTGCCCCAAAACTCATGTTTAGCTCGTTTCTAGTCCGTTCCCGGAGTTTTGGTTCCGTTACGACAAACCGTGCTAAAACCGTTCGTGAAGACAGTTCAAGCCACTTTTGGTACGAAAAGAGTTGCATTTGAGTTTTCTTAACACCCAAGTCATCCCGTTTGCCCCAAAACTCATGTTTAGCTCGTTTCTAGTCCGTTCCTGGAGTTTTGGTTCCGTTACGACAAACCGTGCTAAAACCGTTCGTGAAGACTGTTCTAGCCACTTTTGGTACGAAAAGAGTTGCATTTGAGTTTTTCTTAACACCCAAGTCATCCCGTTTGCCCCAAAACTCATGTTTAGCTCGTTTCTAGTCCGTTCCGGAGTTTTGGTTCCGTTACGACAAACCGTGCGAAAACCGTTCGTGAAGACGTTCTAGCCACTTTTGGTACGAAAAGAGTTGCATTTGAGTTTTTCTTAACACCCAAGTCATCCCGTTTGCCCCAAAACTCATGTTTAGCTCGTTTCTAGTCCGTTCCGGAGTTTTGGTTCCGTTACGACAAACCGTGCGAAAACCGTTCGTGAAGACTGTTCTAGCCACTTTTGGTACGAAAAGAGTTGCATTTGAGTTTTCTTAACACCCAAGTCATCCCGTTTGCCCCAAAACTCATGTTTAGCTCGTTTCTAGTCCGTTCCCGGAGTTTTGGTTCCGTTACGACAAACCGTGCTAAAACCGTTCGTGAAGACTGTTCTAGCCACTTTTGGTACGAAAAGAGTTGCATTTGAGTTTTCTTAACACCCAAGTCATCCCGTTTGCCCCAAAACTCATGTTTAGCTCGTTTCTAGTCCGTTCCTGGAGTTTTGGTTCCGTTACGACAAACCGTGCTAAAACCGTTCGTGAAGAGTTCTAGCCACTTTTGGTACGAAAAGAGTTGCATTTGAGTTTTTCTTAACACCCAAGTCATCCCGTTTGCCCCAAAACTCATGTTTAGCTCGTTTCTAGTCCGTTCCGGAGTTTTGGTTCCGTTACGACAAACCGTGCGAAAACCGTTCGTGAAGACTGTTCTAGCCACTTTTGGTACGAAAAGAGTTGCATTTGAGTTTTTCTTAACACCCAAGTCATCCCGTTTGCCCCAAAACTCATGTTTAGCTCGTTTCTAGTCCGTTCCGGAGTTTTGGTTCCGTTACGACAAACCGTGCGAAAACCGTTCGTGAAGACAGTTCTAGCCACTTTTGGTACGAAAAGAGTTGCATTTGAGTTTTTCTTAACACCCAAGTCATCCCGTTTGCCCCAAAACTCATGTTTAGCTCGTTTCTAGTCCGTTCCGGAGTTTTGGTTCCGTTACGACAAACCGTGCTAAAACCGTTCGTGAAGACTGTTCTAGCCACTTTTGGTACGAAAAGAGTTGCATTTGAGTTTTTCTTAACACCCAAGTCATCCCGTTTGCCCCAAAACTCATGTTTAGCTCGTTTCTAGTCCGTTCCGGAGTTTTGGTTCCGTTACGACAAACCGTGCTAAAACCGTTCGTGAAGACTGTTCTAGCCACTTTTGGTACGAAAAGAGTTGCATTTGAGTTTTCTTAACACCCAAGTCATCCCGTTTGCCCCAAAACTCATGTTTAGCTCGTTTCTAGTCCGTTCCGGAGTTTTGGTTCCGTTACGACAAACCGTGCGAAAACCGTTCGTGAAGACAGTTCTAGCCACTTTTGGTACGAAAAGAGTTGCATTTGAGTTTTCTTAACACCCAAGTCATCCCGTTTGCCCCAAAACTCATGTTTAGCTCGTTTCTAGTCCGTTCCGGAGTTTTGGTTCCGTTACGACAAACCGTGCGAAAACCGTTCGTGAAGACGTTCTAGCCACTTTTGGTACGAAAAGAGTTGCATTTGAGTTTTTCTTAACACCCAAGTCATCCCGTTTGCCCCAAAACTCATGTTTAGCTCGTTTCTAGTCCGTTCCGGAGTTTTGGTTCCGTTACGACAAACCGTGCTAAAACCGTTCGTGAAGACGTTCTAGCCACTTTTGGTACGAAAAGAGTTGCATTTGAGTTTTTCTTAACACCCAAGTCATCCCGTTTGCCCCAAAACTCATGTTTAGCTCGTTTCTAGTCCGTTCCGGAGTTTTGGTTCCGTTACGACAAACCGTGAAAACCGTTCGTGAAGACTGTTCTAGCCACTTTTGGTACGAAAAGAGTTGCATTTGAGTTTTCTTAACACCCAAGTCATCCCGTTTGCCCCAAAACTCATGTTTAGCTCGTTTCTAGTCCGTTCCGGAGTTTTGGTTCCGTTACGACAAACCGTGCGAAAACCGTTCGTGAAGACAGTTCTAGCCACTTTTGGTACGAAAAGAGTTGCATTTGAGTTTTCTTAACACCCAAGTCATCCCGTTTGCCCCAAAACTCATGTTTAGCTCGTTTCTAGTCCGTTCTGGAGTTTTGGTTCCGTTACGACAAACCGTGCGAAAACCGTTCGTGAAGACAGTTCTAGCCACTTTTGGTACGAAAAGAGTTGCATTTGAGTTTTTCTTAACACCCAAGTCATCCCGTTTGCCCCAAAACTCATGTTTAGCTCGTTTCTAGTCCGTTCCGGAGTTTTGGTTCCGTTACGACAAACCGTGCTAAAACCGTTCGTGAAGACTGTTCTAGCCACTTTTGGTACGAAAAGAGTTGCATTTGAGTTTTTCTTAACACCCAAGTCATCCCGTTTGCCCCAAAACTCATGTTTAGCTCGTTTCTAGTCCGTTCCGGAGTTTTGGTTCCGTTACGACAAACCGTGCGAAAACCGTTCGTGAAGACTGTTCTAGCCACTTTTGGTACGAAAAGAGTTGCATTTGAGTTTTTCTTAACACCCAAGTCATCCCGTTTGCCCCAAAACTCATGTTTAGCTCGTTTCTAGTCCGTTCCGGAGTTTTGGTTCCGTTACGACAAACCGTGCGAAAACCGTTCGTGAAGACAGTTCTAGCCACTTTTGGTACGAAAAGAGTTGCATTTGAGTTTTCTTAACACCCAAGTCATCCCGTTTGCCCCAAAACTCATGTTTAGCTCGTTTCTAGTCCGTTCCGGAGTTTTGGTTCCGTTACGACAAACCGTGCTAAAACCGTTCGTGAAGACTGTTCTAGCCACTTTTGGTACGAAAAGAGTTGCATTTGAGTTTTCTTAACACCCAAGTCATCCCGTTTGCCCCAAAACTCATGTTTAGCTCGTTTCTAGTCCGTTCCGGAGTTTTGGTTCCGTTACGACAAACCGTGCTAAAACCGTTCGTGAAGACAGTTCTAGCCACTTTTGGTACGAAAAGAGTTGCATTTGAGTTTTTCTTAACACCCAAGTCATCCCGTTTGCCCCAAAACTCATGTTTAGCTCGTTTCTAGTCCGTTCCGGAGTTTTGGTTCCGTTACGACAAAGTGAAAACCGTTCGTGAAGACAGTTCTAGCCACTTTTGGTACGAAAAGAGTTGCATTTGAGTTTTTCTTAACACCCAAGTCATCCCGTTTGCCCCAAAACTCATGTTTAGCTCGTTTCTAGTCCGTTCCGGAGTTTTGGTTCCGTTACGACAAACCGTGCGAAAACCGTTCGTGAAGACAGTTCTAGCCACTTTTGGTACGAAAAGAGTTGCATTTGAGTTTTTCTTAACACCCAAGTCATCCCGTTTGCCCCAAAACTCATGTTTAGCTCGTTTCTAGTCCGTTCCGGAGTTTTGGTTCCGTTACGACAAACCGTGCTAAAACCGTTCGTGAAGACTGTTCTAGCCACTTTTGGTACGAAAAGAGTTGCATTTGAGTTTTTCTTAACACCCAAGTCATCCCGTTTGCCCCAAAACTCATGTTTAGCTCGTTTCTAGTCCGTTCCGGAGTTTTGGTTCCGTTACGACAAACCGTGCGAAAACCGTTCGTGAAGACAGTTCTAGCCACTTTTGGTACGAAAAGAGTTGCATTTGAGTTTTCTTAACACCCAAGTCATCCCGTTTGCCCCAAAACTCATGTTTAGCTCGTTTCTAGTCCGTTCCGGAGTTTTGGTTCCGTTACGACAAACCGTGCGAAAACCGTTCGTGAAGACAGTTCTAGCCACTTTTGGTACGAAAAGAGTTGCATTTGAGTTTTTCTTAACACCCAAGTCATCCCGTTTGCCCCAAAACTCATGTTTAGCTCGTTTCTAGTCCGTTCCGGAGTTTTGGTTCCGTTACGACAAACCGTGCTAAAACCGTTCGTGAAGACAGTTCTAGCCACTTTTGGTACGAAAAGAGTTGCATTTGAGTTTTCTTAACACCCAAGTCATCCCGTTTGCCCCAAAACTCATGTTTAGCTCGTTTCTAGTCCGTTCCGGAGTTTTGGTTCCGTTACGACAAACCGTGCTAAAACCGTTCGTGAAGAGTTCTAGCCACTTTTGGTACGAAAAGAGTTGCATTTGAGTTTTTCTTAACACCCAAGTCATCCCGTTTGCCCCAAAACTCATGTTTAGCTCGTTTCTAGTCCGTTCCGGAGTTTTGGTTCCGTTACGACAAACCGTGCGAAAACCGTTCGTGAAGACAGTTCTAGCCACTTTTGGTACGAAAAGAGTTGCATTTGAGTTTTTCTTAACACCCAAGTCATCCCGTTTGCCCCAAAACTCATGTTTAGCTCGTTTCTAGTCCGTTCCGGAGTTTTGGTTCCGTTACGACAAACCGTGCGAAAACCGTTCGTGAAGACTGTTCTAGCCACTTTTGGTACGAAAAGAGTTGCATTTGAGTTTTTCTTAACACCCAAGTCATCCCGTTTGCCCCAAAACTCATGTTTAGCTCGTTTCTAGTCCGTTCCGGAGTTTTGGTTCCGTTACGACAAACCGTGCTAAAACCGTTCGTGAAGAGTTCTAGCCACTTTTGGTACGAAAAGAGTTGCATTTGAGTTTTCTTAACACCCAAGTCATCCCGTTTGCCCCAAAACTCATGTTTAGCTCGTTTCTAGTCCGTTCCGGAGTTTTGGTTCCGTTACGACAAACCGTGCTAAAACCGTTCGTGAAGACTGTTCTAGCCACTTTTGGTACGAAAAGAGTTGCATTTGAGTTTTTCTTAACACCCAAGTCATCCCGTTTGCCCCAAAACTCATGTTTAGCTCGTTTCTAGTCCGTTCCGGAGTTTTGGTTCCGTTACGACAAACCGTGCGAAAACCGTTCGTGAAGACAGTTCTAGCCACTTTTGGTACGAAAAGAGTTGCATTTGAGTTTTCTTAACACCCAAGTCATCCCGTTTGCCCCAAAACTCATGTTTAGCTCGTTTCTAGTCCGTTCCGGAGTTTTGGTTCCGTTACGACAAACCGTGCTAAAACCGTTCGTGAAGACTGTTCTAGCCACTTTTGGTACGAAAAGAGTTGCATTTGAGTTTTCTTAACACCCAAGTCATCCCGTTTGCCCCAAAACTCATGTTTAGCTCGTTTCTAGTCCGTTCCGGAGTTTTGGTTCCGTTACGACAAACCGTGCTAAAACCGTTCGTGAAGACTGTTCTAGCCACTTTTGGTACGAAAAGAGTTGCATTTGAGTTTTTCTTAACACCCAAGTCATCCCGTTTGCCCCAAAACTCATGTTTAGCTCGTTTCTAGTCCGTTCCGGAGTTTTGGTTCCGTTACGACAAACCGTGCGAAAACCGTTCGTGAAGACAGTTCTAGCCACTTTTGGTACGAAAAGAGTTGCATTTGAGTTTTCTTAACACCCAAGTCATCCCGTTTGCCCCAAAACTCATGTTTAGCTCGTTTCTAGTCCGTTCCGGAGTTTTGGTTCCGTTACGACAAACCGTGCGAAAACCGTTCGTGAAGACAGTTCTAGCCACTTTTGGTACGAAAAGAGTTGCATTTGAGTTTTTCTTAACACCCAAGTCATCCCGTTTGCCCCAAAACTCATGTTTAGCTCGTTTCTAGTCCGTTCCGGAGTTTTGGTTCCGTTACGACAAACCGTGCGAAAACCGTTCGTGAAGACTGTTCTAGCCACTTTTGGTACGAAAAGAGTTGCATTTGAGTTTTCTTAACACCCAAGTCATCCCGTTTGCCCCAAAACTCATGTTTAGCTCGTTTCTAGTCCGTTCCGGAGTTTTGGTTCCGTTACGACAAACCGTGCTAAAACCGTTCGTGAAGACTGTTCTAGCCACTTTTGGTACGAAAAGAGTTGCATTTGAGTTTTTCTTAACACCCAAGTCATCCCGTTTGCCCCAAAACTCATGTTTAGCTCGTTTCTAGTCCGTTCCGGAGTTTTGGTTCCGTTACGACAAACCGTGCGAAAACCGTTCGTGAAGACAGTTCTAGCCACTTTTGGTACGAAAAGAGTTGCATTTGAGTTTTTCTTAACACCCAAGTCATCCCGTTTGCCCCAAAACTCATGTTTAGCTCGTTTCTAGTCCGTTCCGGAGTTTTGGTTCCGTTACGACAAACCGTGCGAAAACCGTTCGTGAAGACAGTTCTAGCCACTTTTGGTACGAAAAGAGTTGCATTTGAGTTTTCTTAACACCCAAGTCATCCCGTTTGCCCCAAAACTCATGTTTAGCTCGTTTCTAGTCCGTTCCGGAGTTTTGGTTCCGTTACGACAAACCGTGCTAAAACCGTTCGTGAAGACTGTTCTAGCCACTTTTGGTACGAAAAGAGTTGCATTTGAGTTTTCTTAACACCCAAGTCATCCCGTTTGCCCCAAAACTCATGTTTAGCTCGTTTCTAGTCCGTTCCGGAGTTTTGGTTCCGTTACGACAAACCGTGCTAAAACCGTTCGTGAAGACTGTTCTAGCCACTTTTGGTACGAAAAGAGTTGCATTTGAGTTTTTCTTAACACCCAAGTCATCCCGTTTGCCCCAAAACTCATGTTTAGCTCGTTTCTAGTCCGTTCCGGAGTTTTGGTTCCGTTACGACAAACCGTGCGAAAACCGTTCGTGAAGACAGTTCTAGCCACTTTTGGTACGAAAAGAGTTGCATTTGAGTTTTCTTAACACCCAAGTCATCCCGTTTGCCCCAAAACTCATGTTTAGCTCGTTTCTAGTCCGTTCCGGAGTTTTGGTTCCGTTACGACAAACCGTGCGAAAACCGTTCGTGAAGACTGTTCTAGCCACTTTTGGTACGAAAAGAGTTGCATTTGAGTTTTTCTTAACACCCAAGTCATCCCGTTTGCCCCAAAACTCATGTTTAGCTCGTTTCTAGTCCGTTCCGGAGTTTTGGTTCCGTTACGACAAACCGTGCGAAAACCGTTCGTGAAGACAGTTCTAGCCACTTTTGGTACGAAAAGAGTTGCATTTGAGTTTTCTTAACACCCAAGTCATCCCGTTTGCCCCAAAACTCATGTTTAGCTCGTTTCTAGTCCGTTCCGGAGTTTTGGTTCCGTTACGACAAACCGTGCTAAAACCGTTCGTGAAGACTGTTCTAGCCACTTTTGGTACGAAAAGAGTTGCATTTGAGTTTTTCTTAACACCCAAGTCATCCCGTTTGCCCCAAAACTCATGTTTAGCTCGTTTCTAGTCCGTTCCGGAGTTTTGGTTCCGTTACGACAAACCGTGCTAAAACCGTTCGTGAAGACTGTTCTAGCCACTTTTGGTACGAAAAGAGTTGCATTTGAGTTTTCTTAACACCCAAGTCATCCCGTTTGCCCCAAAACTCATGTTTAGCTCGTTTCTAGTCCGTTCCGGAGTTTTGGTTCCGTTACGACAAACCGTGCGAAAACCGTTCGTGAAGACAGTTCTAGCCACTTTTGGTACGAAAAGAGTTGCATTTGAGTTTTTCTTAACACCCAAGTCATCCCGTTTGCCCCAAAACTCATGTTTAGCTCGTTTCTAGTCCGTTCCGGAGTTTTGGTTCCGTTACGACAAACCGTGCGAAAACCGTTCGTGAAGACAGTTCTAGCCACTTTTGGTACGAAAAGAGTTGCATTTGAGTTTTTCTTAACACCCAAGTCATCCCGTTTGCCCCAAAACTCATGTTTAGCTCGTTTCTAGTCCGTTCTGGAGTTTTGGTTCCGTTACGACAAACCGTGCTAAAACCGTTCGTGAAGACTGTTCTAGCCACTTTTGGTACGAAAAGAGTTGCATTTGAGTTTTCTTAACACCCAAGTCATCCCGTTTGCCCCAAAACTCATGTTTAGCTCGTTTCTAGTCCGTTCCGGAGTTTTGGTTCCGTTACGACAAACCGTGCGAAAACCGTTCGTGAAGACTGTTCTAGCCACTTTTGGTACGAAAAGAGTTGCATTTGAGTTTTCTTAACACCCAAGTCATCCCGTTTGCCCCAAAACTCATGTTTAGCTCGTTTCTAGTCCGTTCCGGAGTTTTGGTTCCGTTACGACAAACCGTGCGAAAACCGTTCGTGAAGACTGTTCTAGCCACTTTTGGTACGAAAAGAGTTGCATTTGAGTTTTCTTAACACCCAAGTCATCCCGTTTGCCCCAAAACTCATGTTTAGCTCGTTTCTAGTCCGTTCCGGAGTTTTGGTTCCGTTACGACAAACCGTGCTAAAACCGTTCGTGAAGACAGTTCTAGCCACTTTTGGTACGAAAAGAGTTGCATTTGAGTTTTTCTTAACACCCAAGTCATCCCGTTTGCCCCAAAACTCATGTTTAGCTCGTTTCTAGTCCGTTCCGGAGTTTTGGTTCCGTTACGACAAACCGTGCTAAAACCGTTCGTGAAGACTGTTCTAGCCACTTTTGGTACGAAAAGAGTTGCATTTGAGTTTTTCTTAACACCCAAGTCATCCCGTTTGCCCCAAAACTCATGTTTAGCTCGTTTCTAGTCCGTTCCGGAGTTTTGGTTCCGTTACGACAAACCGTGCGAAAACCGTTCGTGAAGACAGTTCTAGCCACTTTTGGTACGAAAAGAGTTGCATTTGAGTTTTTCTTAACACCCAAGTCATCCCGTTTGCCCCAAAACTCATGTTTAGCTCGTTTCTAGTCCGTTCCGGAGTTTTGGTTCCGTTACGACAAACTGTGCGAAAACCGTTCATGAAGACCGTTCTAGCCACTTTTGGTACGAAAAGAGTTGCATTTGAGTTTTCTTAACACCCAAGTCATCCCGTTTGCCCCAAAACTCATGTTTAGCTCGTTTCTAGTCCGTTCCTGGAGTTTTGGTTCCGTTACGACAAACCGTGCTAAAACCGTTCGTGAAGACTGTTCTAGCCACTTTTGGTACGAAAAGAGTTGCATTTGAGTTTTCTTAACACCCAAGTCATCCCGTTTGCCCCAAAACTCATGTTTAGCTCGTTTCTAGTCCGTTCCGGAGTTTTGGTTCCGTTACGACAAACCGTGCTAAAACCGTTCGTGAAGACGTTCTAGCCACTTTTGGTACGAAAAGAGTTGCATTTGAGTTTTTCTTAACACCCAAGTCATCCCGTTTGCCCCAAAACTCATGTTTAGCTCGTTTCTAGTCCGTTCCGGAGTTTTGGTTCCGTTACGACAAACCGTGCGAAAACCGTTCGTGAAGACTGTTCTAGCCACTTTTGGTACGAAAAGAGTTGCATTTGAGTTTTCTTAACACCCAAGTCATCCCGTTTGCCCCAAAACTCATGTTTAGCTCGTTTCTAGTCCGTTCCGGAGTTTTGGTTCCGTTACGACAAACCGTGCGAAAACCGTTCGTGAAGACAGTTCTAGCCACTTTTGGTACGAAAAGAGTTGCATTTGAGTTTTTCTTAACACCCAAGTCATCCCGTTTGCCCCAAAACTCATGTTTAGCTCGTTTCTAGTCCGTTCCGGAGTTTTGGTTCCGTTACGACAAACCGTGCTAAAACCGTTCGTGAAGACTGTTCTAGCCACTTTTGGTACGAAAAGAGTTGCATTTGAGTTTTTCTTAACACCCAAGTCATCCCGTTTGCCCCAAAACTCATGTTTAGCTCGTTTCTAGTCCGTTCCGGAGTTTTGGTTCCGTTACGACAAACCGTGCTAAAACCGTTCGTGAAGACTGTTCTAGCCACTTTTGGTACGAAAAGAGTTGCATTTGAGTTTTCTTAACACCCAAGTCATCCCGTTTGCCCCAAAACTCATGTTTAGCTCGTTTCTAGTCCGTTCCGGAGTTTTGGTTCCGTTACGACAAACCGTGCGAAAACCGTTCGTGAAGACTGTTCTAGCCACTTTTGGTACGAAAAGAGTTGCATTTGAGTTTTTCTTAACACCCAAGTCATCCCGTTTGCCCCAAAACTCATGTTTAGCTCGTTTCTAGTCCGTTCCGGAGTTTTGGTTCCGTTACGACAAACCGTGCGAAAACCGTTCGTGAAGACAGTTCTAGCCACTTTTGGTACGAAAAGAGTTGCATTTGAGTTTTCTTAACACCCAAGTCATCCCGTTTGCCCCAAAACTCATGTTTAGCTCGTTTCTAGTCCGTTCCGGAGTTTTGGTTCCGTTACGACAAACCGTGCTAAAACCGTTCGTGAAGACTGTTCTAGCCACTTTTGGTACGAAAAGAGTTGCATTTGAGTTTTTCTTAACACCCAAGTCATCCCGTTTGCCCCAAAACTCATGTTTAGCTCGTTTCTAGTCCGTTCCGGAGTTTTGGTTCCGTTACGACAAACCGTGCGAAAACCGTTCGTGAAGACAGTTCTAGCCACTTTTGGTACGAAAAGAGTTGCATTTGAGTTTTCTTAACACCCAAGTCATCCCGTTTGCCCCAAAACTCATGTTTAGCTCGTTTCTAGTCCGTTCCGGAGTTTTGGTTCCGTTACGACAAACCGTGCGAAAACCGTTCGTGAAGACAGTTCTAGCCACTTTTGGTACGAAAAGAGTTGCATTTGAGTTTTCTTAACACCCAAGTCATCCCGTTTGCCCCAAAACTCATGTTTAGCTCGTTTCTAGTCCGTTCCGGAGTTTTGGTTCCGTTACGACAAACCGTGCTAAAACCGTTCGTGAAGGTTCTAGCCACTTTTGGTACGAAAAGAGTTGCATTTGAGTTTTTCTTAACACCCAAGTCATCCCGTTTGACCCAAAACTCATGTTTAGCTCGTTTCTATTCCGTTCCCGGAGTTTTGGTTCCGTTACGACAAACCGTTCATGAAGACAGTTCGAGCAATTTTTGCTACGAAAAGAGTTGCATTTGAGATTTTCTTAACACCCAAGTCATCCCATTTGCCCCAAAACTAATGTTTAGCTCGTTTCTAGTCCGTTCCTGGAGTTTTGGTTCCGTTACGACAAACCGTGCGAAAACCGTTCGTGAAGACTGTTCTAGCCACTTTTGGTACGAAAAGAGTTGCATTTGAGTTTTCTTAACACCCAAGTCATCCCGTTTGCCCCAAAACTCATGTTTAGCTCGTTTCTAGTCCGTTCCTGGAGTTTTGGTTCCGTTACGACAAACCGTGCGAAAACCGTTCGTGAAGACTGTTCTAGCCACTTTTGGTACGAAAAGAGTTGCATTTGAGTTTTCTTAACACCCAAGTCATCCCGTTTGCCCCAAAACTCATGTTTAGCTCGTTTCTAGTCCGTTCCGGAGTTTTGGTTCCGTTACGACAAACCGTGCGAAAACCGTTCGTGAAGACTGTTCTAGCCACTTTTGGTACGAAAAGAGTTGCATTTGAGTTTTCTTAACACCCAAGTCATCCCGTTTGCCCCAAAACTCATGTTTAGCTCGTTTCTAGTCCGTTCCGGAGTTTTGGTTCCGTTACGACAAACCGTGCTAAAACCGTTCGTGAAGAGTTCTAGCCACTTTTGGTACGAAAAGAGTTGCATTTGAGTTTTCTTAACACCCAAGTCATCCCGTTTGCCCCAAAACTCATGTTTAGCTCGTTTCTAGTCCGTTCCGGAGTTTTGGTTCCGTTACGACAAACCGTGCGAAAACCGTTCGTGAAGACGTTCTAGCCACTTTTGGTACGAAAAGAGTTGCATTTGAGTTTTCTTAACACCCAAGTCATCCCGTTTGCCCCAAAACTCATGTTTAGCTCGTTTCTAGTCCGTTCCGGAGTTTTGGTTCCGTTACGACAAACCGTGCGAAAACCGTTCGTGAAGACTGTTCTAGCCACTTTTGGTACGAAAAGAGTTGCATTTGAGTTTTCTTAACACCCAAGTCATCCCGTTTGCCCCAAAACTCATGTTTAGCTCGTTTCTAGTCCGTTCCTGGAGTTTTGGTTCCGTTACGACAAACCGTGCGAAAACCGTTCGTGAAGACTGTTCTAGCCACTTTTGGTACGAAAAGAGTTGCATTTGAGTTTTCTTAACACCCAAGTCATCCCGTTTGCCCCAAAACTCATGTTTAGCTCGTTTCTAGTCCGTTCCGGAGTTTTGGTTCCGTTACGACAAACCGTGCTAAAACCGTTCGTGAAGACGTTCTAGCCACTTTTGGTACGAAAAGAGTTGCATTTGAGTTTTCTTAACACCCAAGTCATCCCGTTTGCCCCAAAACTCATGTTTAGCTCGTTTCTAGTCCGTTCCGGAGTTTTGGTTCCGTTACGACAAACCGTGCGAAAACCGTTCGTGAAGACGTTCTAGCCACTTTTGGTACGAAAAGAGTTGCATTTGAGTTTTTCTTAACACCCAAGTCATCCCGTTTGCCCCAAAACTCATGTTTAGCTCGTTTCTAGTCCGTTCCGGAGTTTTGGTTCCGTTACGACAAACCGTGCGAAAACCGTTCGTGAAGACGTTCTAGCCACTTTTGGTACGAAAAGAGTTGCATTTGAGTTTTCTTAACACCCAAGTCATCCCGTTTGACCCAAAACTCATGTTTAGCTCGTTTCTAGTCCGTTCCTGGAGTTTTGGTTCCGTTACGACAAACCGTGCTAAAACCGTTCGTGAAGACAGTTCTAGCCACTTTTGGTACGAAAAGAGTTGCATTTGAGTTTTCTTAACACCCAAGTCATCCCGTTTGCCCCAAAACTCATGTTTAGCTCGTTTCTAGTCCGTTCCGGAGTTTTGGTTCCGTTACGACAAAGTGCTAAAACCGTTCGTGAAGCGTTCTAGCCACTTTTGGTACGAAAAGAGTTGCATTTGAGTTTTCTTAACACCCAAGTCATCCCGTTTGACCCAAAACTCATGTTTAGCTTGTTCTAGTCCGTTCGTTGAGTTTTGTTCCGGAATTCTGCCACCGTTCGTACGACCGTTTAATAGGCGGGTGAAAACCAAGCACAGTTTCCTTAGGCCTCATTTTCTTGCACGAAGTCACGTCGTCAAGTTCTTGGTTCGCTATGACAAAGTTCTAAAACCGTGGTCACCAGACCGTTCTAGCCACTTTTGGTACGAAAAGAGTTGCATTTGATTTTTCTTAACACCCAAGTCATCCCGTTTGCCCAAAACTCATGTTTAGCTCGTTTCTAGTCCGTTCCCGAGGTTCCGTTAAGAAGCATCCAGTCTTCAATGGTGGTCGGTGTCCAACGTTTTCGGTACCTTATTTGGTCGACAAACATGATTGGTGGCTTCGTCTTGACGTTGATGTTCTTATTCTAGTGGAGTTGACATCATGGTGCAAGTAATAGATTATACATGACTATGCAGCTGTTGGAATGTATTTTATTTCTGTCATTTTTATTTCTTTATTTCTGATGTAATAATTTGGTCGATTCTATCCACGGGTAGATAAAGTTGAATAGTTTTTATCCTTTATCTAAAAAAATATAAAAAATAGTAAAAAAAAAGATAACCTGGAAATTGTCCAGTGGATCGGCGAACGAGGGCGTGCGCCACCGGCCTGCTAGGAATTAGGGCTTTAGGCCCACGGTTTGCGTGACGCAAGCCTTGTGCAGTTGGGCTGGCCTGCTGCGACCGGAGAACCTCATTTTATTATGCGATCTGCCGATCCATATATTCCGGAACAAAGAATGATCGGCCCATTTTTCTAATACTGAAATTGGCCAATCAAGTCTGTTTACATGACTTGAAATTGTGACCAGCATCTCTCCACACAGCTCGTCCGCGGACGTAAGACCTCCAGTTGCACTTCAAGGCTGTAACTATTGCAGCCAGCTTCGCTGTGTGATTTCCTTTCAGGGGTTTAGATTCGACTCGAGCTTGTGGATTTGTAGCTTACTAGCTTCTAATTGATGATGTACGTAGTGGGAAGTTTCACACAATTTGTCTAGAAAGCATTTCTCAAATACAGTAAAAGCAACTGTTAAAATAAGCTAATCTAATCTGGCTTTTTGCTTTTTTAGTACTAATGGGAGCAAGGGGAATAAGTGTGGCCAGAATAAGATAATATTTAGCTATTAATTTCAGCCCTATTTTGGTGAGCAGCTAATAACTAATAAGTTATACCAAACAGACTGTAATAACCCTAAAATTCACCAAGCACAAAATTAGCAACTACAAAATTTTTTCTGAAAAGAGCAAATTGCACAGGCGGTCCATGAAGTATCGGGCTGGTTTCATCTGGGTGCAAAGCTACGAAAATGCACATTTAACTACACAATCTACCTAATTGGGCTCAGCCAGGTCAAAACAGCCCATGGGGTAGCATTTGAGGCACACGTGATCGCTAATTTAGCTAAAAAGGCCCCCAGACGAATCTTCTCCTCCTCACCGCTCGTTTCTTTCCTCCCGGGTCTCGGCGGGCGGCGGAGGGTGCGCCGCGCGGCTGCGCGCCTTGGCCGGGTGCGCGCGCGTGCGGCCGCCCGCGCGGGTGGCGGCGCCCAGCCGGCAGCGGAAGGTGCGCGCGTGCGGCCGGCGGCCTTGACGGAGTGGCGCGTGCGGCCGCGCAGCGTGCGGCGTGCGACGGCCCAGTGGGTGGCGCGTCTGCCGGCGACGCCTTGGAGTGGCGGCGCCCGCGACTAGCGGCACGGCGGGTAACGCGCGAGCGGCGCGGCGTGATTCGGCCGGCGCGCCTGGTTCTGTAGGAGACGAGCGTTAGGGGAGATGGCTTCCGTCCTAAGGGCAACCGGCCACGAGATATGGTAAGTTTAGGAAACCCTATCTTATCTGGACCCTCTCTTGAGTTATTGATGTGGATTTCTCGACATTGTGGAAGATTTTAGACCATTTTCGTTTGAAAGCCGATGATTTGTATGCATGAATGGCGTGTTCTAGGGTTCTAGGGTTCAGGAGAACTGTTAGGCAAAATGTTGAACTAAATGTGTTGAAAAATGCGGGTCCGGGGTCTAGCATGTTCGGTCTAGAGGTGCACCATGCTGGTTTTTTGTCGGTGTTGAGGAGAACCGTGGCTGGCTACATCCAAGAAAAAATTGACTGGTTTGATTATTGTGTTGGCGATACTTGGTCACTCCTATGGATAGAAGACTTTGTGGTTCGATTAGGTTATGATAAGACATCACATCCAGGATTGAAGGTGTCTTGGTTACGCCGGGGAAGACTTTAGCAGATGGTTTGAGAATTATAATCGGTGATAATGACACACGGGTCATGATGTCTCGTGGTTGATAGGGTGAAGAACGGTAGTTTATCTTGATAATGAAGGTACTTTTCCTGGTATCAATTGGGATGACATTGTGGCTAATTCTGTCAGCACTTTGCCTAAGGTAGAAGAGAAATTACCAGTGAGGAAGTCTACGAGTCTAACCAAGATCCGAGTTCGATGGCTTTGAGGTAGATGACGTAGTTCGATGACTCGAACTCATGATGGTGATAATGAGGTAGGGGCATGCGATGATGATTTGTTTGTTGACAATGTTGATGCCGGTGTCGTGGATGAAGGGGCGTCTAAGGGCACAAAAATGTTCAAATGGAAAAAGGCTGAGGGCAGCAAACTCAAGAGGAAGCAACCTAGCAACATGCCGGTTGAGGCCGAGGATGAATCAACCGATGAGAAGAGATTGACTTGGCAAATTTTGGTGAAGGTAGCGAGGGAACGGTTCGAGACCATTTCAGCGGGAAGACTTCTTGAATCCATCATTCGAGTTAGGGCAATCATTTGATACGGTTCGGCTTGTGAGGGGGGAAGGCCGTCAAAAGAGTACGGCCTTAGGAATAGGGTGGACATCAAAATGCCCAGAAATGATAGAAAGAGAATCCAAGCTCATTGTGATGAAGGATGTCCATGGACCTTCCATGCATCCTGGGACGATGAGGACAAAATGTTTTGTATTGAAGACATACAATGGCCATCACAGAGCGGAAAAAGTGGATGATCAAGGGTTGTACCTCCAAATGGCTTGCGAGAGAAGTACTTGGAGACATTCGGGGCGTGAGACAACAAGATGACCCTAGCTAGCTTTGCAAAAACTGTTCAAAAGGAATGGAACCTTACTCCATCTAGGACTAAGCCGTGGAGAGCAAGAAAGTATGCATTGCGAGATTATATATGGTGATGAGTTGAAGCAAGTACCTCGGTTGTGGGATTATGGGCAAGAATTGAGAAGGTCTAATCACAGTAGCAAGTTCTACCTTAATCGACAAATGGGGCATTTAGTAGTTGTTACTTGTCTCTTGATGCACTGCAAAGAGGCTTCTTAAGTGCCTCGCAGACCAATAATCTTTTTGGATGGATGCCACCTTAAGACAAAGTTTGGAGGACGATTGCTACAGGTTGTAGGGATGGATCCAAATGATTGTATCTTCCCAATTGCTATTGCGGTGGTGGAGGTTGAATCTCTCGCATCCTGGAAATGGTTTATGCAAAGCCTCAAAGATGACCTCAACATTGACAACACATTCCCATGGACTATCATGACAGATAGCGGGGAAAGGTAAGAGTCACCGCTTCACTGTCCATTCCAAAAAATAATTTCCATGTTTGTTGACGACTAACACATTACCACTGCATTTTTTCCTTTTTAGGGTCTTATCCCAGTGTGGCACAAGTGTTCCCAGTGGCGACACGAGTTTTGTGTGAGGCATCTCGCCCGAGAATTTTTCAACCCATTTCAAAGGTGATGTCCTCAAAAACCAGCTCCGGACATGTGCTAGGTCCACAGTAAGAGGCATTGGGAGAACAACATGCAGAAAATGAAAGAAATAGATGCAGCTGCTCATCAATGGTTGGAGCAAATGGCACCTAATACCTGGGTTAGAGCCTTTTTTAGCACTTTCCCAAAATCTGATGTGTTGCTCAATAACAATTGTGAGGTCTTTAACAGTTACATCTTAGAGGCTAGGGAGCTACCCATCCTAAGTATGTTGGAGAGAATCAAGACTCAAATAATGACTAGACACTACAACAAACAAAGGAAGAGTTGAAACATTTGTTGGAACCGTTTGCCCAAAGATAAGGAAGAAACTTGCCAAGAATGCAGAATTTGCCAACATTTGCTATGCCTCTCTCTGGCCGCCGGGTGTTCCAAGTGCATTCCAAGGAAAACACATACATTGTTGATATTATCAACAAGAAGTGTGAATGTAGGAGGTGGGATCTCACAGGCATTCCATGTTCCCATGCCATTTCCTGTTTGAGGCATGAGAGGATACCTCCAGAGACAGTGATACACGCATGTTACTGTTGAAGCTTTTGCAACCGCATATGCCAACAATATTTGGCCATGTAAGGATATGGCGGATTTGGGAGAAGGTTGGAGGACCTCCGGTTGCACCACCCGGTTTATGAGAAAAGGAGTGGGAGGCCACCAAAGGTAAGGAAGAAATGTGCATATGAGGTTCAAGGCAGAAATGGACCTAGGCTAACAAAGCATGGCTCCAAATGCCTTTGCAGCCTGGTGCAATCACCGATCACAATGTGAGGAGATGTGAATTGAAGAAGGCAGGCATTAGTCCAAGTGACATTGAACAAGTACCTCCGTGTTACCGATAACCATGGTGTATGTATTTTTGCCATTTTCTGTTGCGGTAGACAACCATTTTACGTTGCAAGTACCTAGTTAACAATACTATTCTTGTAGGATAACATAGAGGCCGAGGCACCCCACCTTTTGAGTACCCATTTCAAGATGAGATGGAACAGGAAACAATGCTTTCACGAGATGCTTTCTCAGGTTTGATTAAAACCCATTTGGCACATACCATGACTAATTTACTCACGCCTTTTCCCTACACTAATGTTACACCATTTGTTTCTTGACATTTGTAGCCCACACAATGCAGCAGCTTAAATCAGCAGCTGGGGCCATTGCCTGACTCTACCTTCATTCAGTCCAACCAGCCAGCAGCAAGACCACAAGTTGTCACTACTGCAACTAAGGCGGGCAGGGCAAGAGTGAACAAAAATCAAGTGCCTACTGTTGGCAAGAGCAAAGAAGCTGTTAAAGCTGGACAAGGTGGAGGGAAGAACGGCAAGAAGACCGGAGGGTTGGAGGGAAGAAGACGACTACTGAAAAGGCTGCATGAAACCGAACATGGCTACTCGACTTTTGAAACTGGAATAGGACAGGGTTTTAGTTGCCTTTTGTGGATAGCAACACCTTTTAGATAGCAATATAGTTGCCTTTTGTGTACAACATCTTTTGTAATGCATAAACACGAGTATGCATGCCTACACTGAACCGTAGCTTGGAAGTGTAGATTGTTGCATGCATGTGATGCAATGCCATTGTCTTAGGCTACAAACTTGATGACTGGATATGCAACTTAGGTTGCTAAGCATCAAAATGCAGTTTGCATAATTGAAATGGAGTGTGAAAATGTGTTCTTCTGAATTTGCCTTGCATTGGACATCAAAAATACTAGAAAGCATTAACAGTTCATATCGAGAGCAAAGAAAATGAGTGAGGAGAAGATGAGATCGACCGGGGGCCTCTGCCGCAAAAGCCGAACAGGGGCAAAGGCCACGTGAGCCTCACATCAGGCGCTTAAAGCCTCCACGAATTGTTTTGGACCTGCCTGGTACAATTAGATAGATTGTGTAGCCAAATGTGCATTTTTGTAGTTTAAGGACCCGAGATGAAACCGGCTTTCGATACTTCATGGACCGCCCGTGCAATTTCCTCTTACCCGAAAACATCCCATGTTTTGATGAGTGTCATGTAGAAAACCCACCTATGAAACTTGGTTAAGCTCACAACATTGCATTTAAATTTAAGATTGCAATTACTATATTATTTAAAACCTCATATTATTCACCCTAGGATTTTATTTGCAAAGCATTTTTTTATTGCATTATACCTCTTGATGATGTCTTGGGAGTTTATTTGGGTTTTGTAGTGTTGCTCTTTCTCCAAATATTTACTTATGCATTAAATCAATCTTGGAACAAAATTAGAAAAGAAAAAGAAAGAAAACAGAAAAAGGAAAAGCCTGAAGGGCCAAAAACCCCGGCCACTACCCTTCCTCTCCCTTCCTTTTTCTTTCTTTTCTCCTTTCGGCCCGACCCGTCGGCTGCTCCCATTCCCTTCACTTCTTCCCTTCACCCCGAAGCCGGCCCAAAAACCTCCCCGCGGCCCCGAGCCGCAGCGGCCCACCGAGCCGGCCTCGCAGCCTCCTCCCCGCTCGGTCGCCGACAAAGCGGGCCCCGCCCGTCATGGCCCTCCCTGAGACCCCATCGCCGCCGCTCCTCACCGCCGGCCGGAGGACCGCGTCCGTCGCGTCGCGTGCGCCGCGAGGACCGCTCCGCGCGATCCGCGCCCTCGCATCGCCGCCCGCTCGCAGAACCGCCTCCTCGCCGCCGCCTACAAAAGACCACCCCTCGGGACCGATTAGGGTTCCCGCCGGCCTTCGCCGGAAATCCTCCCTCCGCCGCCGGCTTGCCCGAGCCCCGTTCCTCCACGCGCCGCTTCGCTCGCCGTCGAGCCGCATCAACCAACACTATGTGAGCGCCGCCGCCTCCCAAACTTTCCTCTCGCCGGACACACCGCGCACCGTCGCCGCACTGCCGCCGCCGCCGCCATGCGCGTCGCGGCCGGGCGCGAGGTTAGCGAGGGATGGGGATTGAGCGAGGAGAGGGATGAGTGGACTTGGTCCACGTGAGCCGAGGGAGGGTAAGCGGATGGACCCGGTCCACCGTAGACCGCGCGGTGGTCTGTGGACCAACCACGATGGTCCACCGTGAGCCGGGCGCACCAAACCCGAGCCTGACGAGCCCAGGCCGAGCACGTGGCGGCCCTTCCCGGCCTGCATCCTCGCCGCCAGACCACACCGAGCCCACACACGCGTTGACCAGGTCAACGATGACGTCGCCCGGTCCCATGCACGTCGCGCACGGTCCACCGACACGTGACCAATCACGAGCCAACACGTGTCGCGCTCGAATAATCGGCCTCTTTTTCATTTTCAAAAATAGGATAAACTTCGGAAATTCATAAATTATTCATACGAGCTCCAAAAATTATGAACCAAACGTCTAAATTCATCTAAAATCAAGCCCTATACAATGAAATACTTTTTGAGTGCATTTGGATCTTTTTGTTGTTCATCCGTTCTTTGTGCTCATCTATATGTTACGTATCAGAGTCGGAGAAGGATCGGACTGACGAGGACCGTGAGTACAGGTAGGAGCTAGGTGACGACTACTCCGAAGGTGCCACATCCCACCCATTTCCGTAGATCCCATTACGCATGGCAAATAATAGAACTGCTAGTGCTTTACATTTCTGTTGAATATAGCCGCTGGGCCTGTAGGATTGCATGGTAGTATGTTATATACTTGATGGCCTTTACCTTGATTAACCCTTCACCCCGCTCACCCGTGTTAGGATAGACGCACGCTTATTTTTATTACTGTTATATTTACTCCACTACATTATATCGACGATGTGATGATGGTGGTGAACCACAGGAATGGTTTGGCTTGGAAGTCGGACCGGATGGATGTGTTGGACTTGGGGACTATGGTGAGAATATGGTGGTCTTGGCGTGTGTCTTGGGTGTGTGGAGGGTGAGGGTTGAGTCGACTGAGCTGGGATCTACGACGAGCTTTTGGAGCGAGTCTTGCCGGGATGTATGTTGGACATCCCCGTTAGTTCTACCGGGCGGGTAAATGTGTTGGGAGATGAACCCCTGTGCGGGTATCCTCGGGCGGAGTTGGGAAGGAGGTGTTGTGGTGGCACGTCAAATGGAAACCCTAATGAAGATATTTCGGCTTGGTCACATTAAGGAACTGAAAGTGCTAGTAACCAGATCATGGGAATCCTTGCTTTCCACTCGCTTCCCATGGGGACGGCCGAACCACCGCGTGGGATGATGCCACTCGCTGCGAGGATGTGTTAGGGAGGTATGGGAAGGGATTGTCTCACACCCTCTCGAGACGATCATGGCCCCCTATTCGGGATCGGGGACATGACTTCCCGCCAGCCACTTCTTACGGGTGTTCCGGGGATGAGAGATAGGGTGGCATCGTTCTAGGCCTAAGCGGACGCCGGAATCGCCTAGATGTTCGCGAGCATCGATAATGGTTATCTTGTGGAATAGTGAAACATCTCAAGTAGTGTATGGTTCATCGATCGATACATATGCCGATTTCTGGCTATGGACCTTTCCTGTGTTCTGCTTTCACTAGACTAGTGAGAGGAGTGTTCTACCTTCCCCGAGAGATACTTCCGGCTGTGAGCCATAGGATGTGGGTTGCGGGCCGCTGAGACAACCAGAGTGGGAGTCTGCTTGTCGACCTGAGTGTGGGCTATGTTGGTGATGGTGATGGAGGTGGATATGGGATGGTTTGGGATGATATGAAATGGAAGGTGATGGATGGTGTGTGGAAATGGGTTATGTTAAAACTTAACTATTACTATATTTAAAACTTGATTACTTTTGCATAGGAAAACCAGAGCCCCATTTATAGGCCTCTTAAATTTACCTTTATTGCATCCAATTCCACAAAGCAAGCACATAGGGTGAGAGTGGCCGGTACAAATCGTGACTTGAACATTTTTTGCACGAGGTTCGTATGAGGATTACAATTCCGAGGAGTATAGCGACCGAGAGATTCGTGCCTTCTCTCAAGTCGAGGAGACCTTAGCTTCCGCACCTATCGAGCTGTTCCGATTGATAATTACTTTGTGTTTTCTGCCATGAGGCAATGTAATAAGATAAATATTATATACCTTTACTCTTTTATTTATGATGTATGGATGATGATTATCAACTGGAATTTGGGTAATGTGATTTAAACGGTCATATTACACTAGACTCGTGGATTTCCTTCGTGGAAATCAGGTCGCTTTCACAGACCTATACATTTGATTAAAAATATGGCGCGTCAATTTTGTATTGGCATAGGTAAAATTATTGGCTAATTAGTCATTAACTGATAGATGCAAAGTTTCAATCTTGATATAGGTTTAAATGTTCACATTATAAACAAGATGTACGCTTTATAAACAAGATCGAAAACATATAGCGAGGGAGTGCCAAAGTTTGAGAGAAGATGATAAAAAGCTGTAATGCACACCGCTAGAAGCTTTCTGGTATTTACATCTCTCTTCTATCTAAGCTATAGGAGAGTAGTATACTAAGCCTTGTGCCTCAAAAATTCGCCGCGCTAAAAACGCTGGGCCATACTCGCCGGCCGGCTCCTGCTTTAAAACAAACCAGGCCAGCCAAAGGGAAGAAAGTGAAAACAGGCGAGAAAAAAAGAGGAGAAGACACGCGTGTAGACTCTAAACTAATAGAGGAACAACTATAGCTCGGTAGCTAGAACGGCGCCGTAGCGACGTCCCTGTCGTCGATGGAGCGCCGCCGCCGTCGACCAGCACGGCGGCTGCCTTTGCTCCCGCCGCCGCAACAGCCTTTTCTGGTGGAGTCGTCGTCGGCGGAGGAGGAGCAGCCGAGGTCGACGTCGTCGTCCGACGACAAGTCGACGGAGCTAGACTTTCGGACGGTCGTCATCTCCACGGGCTTGAGGCCCTCGGTGAAGATCCGGATCGCCTCCTCCTCCGTCTTGGTGCTCACCACGTACCGCGCCGCCTCCTGCAACACGTGTACACAAAACACACTCACTGTTAATATTTAATTTAATTTACTCGTGTTTATTCACTCTTTAAACGTTTATTAATTCTGACCAACTTTGTTAACACGTATATATGTACGTATGGACGTATCATGCACGTATATGTACACGTGTAAAAGTACGAAAGCAAAAGACGTCACGGTCATCGTAGTTGTCACAAGTTATGCGACCTGACGGGTACGTATGTACGCCAAGGTCGTCTAGTTGCGGTACACACGAATAGTCCACCTGCGACGTGGTGTAACAGCACACACAGGGGACTATAATTATTGCATTGTGCCGGCCGCGTCTCTGTCCGGCACGGTTGCACACCCGTTTAATTTACGTGTGTGGACACAGTCGGGCGCATGGGGTACACGTACGTACGACGGTTCAGGTTGCGTGACGGAGACCCGCCGTACGTCATGGACACGTCGCACGCCCAATCATGCGTGCAAGGTATACTCCGTTGTCATTTGTTTCATTTAAAAAAAATGAAAAACAAAATTTTATGGCATGTGGCTGATACGTTTCATCTATACCTGAGCAAATCGAGACCGGCCGGTCTCGATTTTTTTGACGTATAATTCCTTTTTTTACTTTATAGAGAGATCTTATACTCATTCGTTATTTTGAACCTCGACTTTTGAATAAAACAATGACACGTGTAGCTCTTTTTTAACAATATTTTTTTTGTGCTCGTCATATTTTCAATAGAGTGCTAGACAATAACAATAGATATACAAGTAACTAGTATGCATGTAAATGGTTTTTTAAAAAAAAATCGAAGGAAGTTAATTCCCCTAAAATACCATATACTTTGTAGATATCTTAAAATGTACTATAAGCATTAAACAATCAAGGGTTTTAATTAGGCATTACTTAGTATTCTTGTTCAGTGTGCATTTTGTGGATGGAGAAAGGTAGGTGAGTCACTACAGGGAAAGATGCTGTGGTGCAATTGTACCTAAGCACGTGGAAAGGTCTGCCTAATTGAATAGAATTTCAGCAACAGTGACACCTCCAATTATTTGGGAATTATTTAACTATTATTGTAAGTTATGATAGTACTTTGGAAATGAAAATATATAAGCTAGCAGCACTTAGCAAGCTTGGAAACTTTATACATCTATATTATATATTTCGTATATGAATATTACGAGAGGAAAAAAAGAAATTTCTAGAGGAAAATGCATGTGGTACTCGTGTACTTCTTGCAAAATTTTGGATTTTTTAGAAGAAATTTTAGATCACATATTAGTAGTTTATCAGAGTCAGGGAATAGAATTGATCATTGTGAGACGATGGCGAGAGAAAAAAAAAAAGGAAAACCACCAAGAACGATGCAAATTCTAGGTTAATTAATAACGCATCAGTCACAAGGACGAACGGGAAGTTAAAGATAGTCCTGGTAGGTGCATATAGAAATCAGAAATGTATGATATATATAATACTATAGATTATAATAATGCATTTTTTTGAAAGGGAATAATGATGCATTTTGTATTCATAAAAGGCAGCCTTCATAAAATGTGTGCTTACCCTTGCGAACTTGATCTGGTCGAGGGTGAGCGTCTTGGGCTCCCACTCTATGGACGACATCCGCCCTGCCTCCTCCACCCTGCTGCTCGTCGTCGCCGCCATCTCTGCCAGCGCCGCCATGGATGCAGATTCAGCAGCTTCGATTGCTCAGCAGTCAGCAGTACACCCGTATGTATAAATAAATAAATCCGAAAATACTCCAAGCCCTTTTTTTTTAATATATACGACGTCGTCGTCGCGCTCTCCCCTGTTGATTCGAATAATTTGCTAGCTCTGCTCTGCCTGCGCCCTTCGTTCGAGAACGATGAAGACCACAGAGATGGCGCGCCACCACGGCGAGGTATATATACCCCGGCGCGGGAGACCAGGCAGGGCGGACGTGTCGCTCCCATACGGGCTGCCCGGCACCCACGTGGCGGCCCACCTCCATGCATGCGTCGTCGTCGTCGTCCGGCTTTGTTGCGTCCCTGCCGGTCCGAGGGGAGGTGCCTGTACGTGTGGCTGTGGTGCGCGGCCGGGACACGTAGCAGTGGCGTCCCAAGGGTGGTCAGCCGCCGCGCCCAATCGGGGCTCGCCGCGTCGGCAGCTTGGCTTTGACGGGATCGGCTCCCGGGATATTGCTGCGTTTGCGTTTGCGTTTGCGTGCCGGGACCGGACTCGCCACCGGCCGGTCCGGCAGCATGCATCAGCTAGCGATTGCGGCCGGCCGATGGTTATGTTCAGGTGTTCGGTGTTTCACATGCTACCTCGTGCGTGCGTTCTCCCAAGGCCATACCGCATGCATGTGCACATGCATGCCGACCGCCGGGCGCCGGCCGTCGGCCATGGTCTTACGTGCATGCACGTGGATCCGAAGCATGCACGACGGCTCGATCGACCAGTGCAATGCAATTCGATCACGGCCATGACGAGAAGGCCAAGATGGTGTGGGATTCACTGTCTCGTCGCCTCGTCGCACACTTACGTGGGCACACCGTTGCTGCACCACGCTTCGCGCTGCATGGCAAACGTGACATGCATGACGCGGCACAATGCATGCAGGCCGTAACGTACGTAACGTAACGCAAACTGGGTTTTACTACGTGCGTGCGTGAGTCTACGTACGCGCGTCGCGCGCACGCAGGCCCGATGGATGTGCGTGCAATATCGTGACACGAGAGGTACCTACACGCGAAACCGAGGAGATCGAGAGATCTTTTGCGAGTGTTGAGTGCCGGGTGCGACGACTGCATGCGTATACGCACCACCAGCGGGCCCTGCTGCATGTGGTGGGGACAAGGACCTTGTGATGGAGAGGCGATCCACGTCCGGCAGGGGCAACGCCCGCCGGGGCCCGCGGCCGTGAGCTCCCGCCACGCCGCGCCGCCTGGGATCTCCGAGCCATCGCCCTCATCGCTTTCGCCTCGATTCCATGCCAGCACTCCAGCAGCATGTGTGCCTTGCCTCAATGCCTCGCTGGCTTTCGTGCCCCAACCGCCCATCGCGCAACACATGTCTACTACTGCACCAGCCTCTTATATATATACGTATATCAAAACAAGTGGAAGAATATAATGGAGAGTATGTAGCGAGGTAAAGTCGTTTTCATTTGGATCCTATTCTATACTTCTCTAGACAACGTACTATCTCGATTTTATGTATCATGAACGTAAAATTTATGGACAGTTTGTAAATTTCGACGGCGGTGTCATTTAGATGATTAGATCTGCTAACTCTTTGATTTCGATACTTGTTCGGTTGAACTTGTATGGTGGTCTCACTACGGACTACAAACTCTTCGATTGATTTTTGACCACCCAAACTTGTCATTTAGATCACTCAAGCACTTGTGTCTACTTTGTATCTTGTTGGACTGCTCGCGCTTTGGATGAGCATCGACCAGTTAATACAAGGCCATATAAAAAGCCTGGTGCGTTATCAAAAAGTATGGGCACTAAAATCCTTTAATCCTGAAATTAATATGAAACTATAATCCTAATTCTAAATTCACCAACACATCGAATAGCACGTTTGAATATTCATCACTACACAAATAGATTCTGAGAGTTGGTTGTTTTGCATTTATATGGAAGCGGGCACGACGTCTACCTGTAGCCAATCACCGTTGTTAATTAAACATTTTCGAAGATGGACAGACGAATGCCTTCGTAAATCAATTAACAGAGGTGGTGGGCAATGATCCAGGAAAACCAAAAAAAGTGTCTTTAAGGAATCAAACCCACAACCTCACACTAAACTATAACACTCCTCTATCACTACACCACACACTTATTTTGTGTTTATATATAATTTGCTATCTTTTTATACCAACATTACGTCATCTTATATTGGATATTTTGGCTACTATATGAACTCATTTCAAAAGGTTTCAACCACAGTGTTGCACTACCACTTTGGTATAGGATGTGTCTCTGAGATTGTTTGACACTTGTGTAGGATGTGTCTCCATCCAAGACAAATAGAAACTAAACCTTTAATAGGGGAAAAAATCTTACTCCTACCCACACAAAAAAGTCTTACTCCCTCCAAGTTACAATGTCTAATAACTCCTGAACTAATATTTGGTTTGATTCACTCTCAACTATTTTAGTTCGTCCAATTAAACCTCCAAAAGATTTTCCTTTTTGTTTATCTGCAGACAGGTTGAATTGTGACCTATTAAATGAAAAATTCTGTTACACCTCTAACAATATTTGCCTTTTTTGTTTCTATGCAAACAGGTTGAATTTTGGTTTTAAATTTTGTGATGTACATAATAGAGTACACCATATTTTTTGTTAAAAATATGTTACGTAATTTTTATCATTATGTTCCGCACAACTTTGTATTTATAGTGCTTATTTATTACATGTTGTGAGTTGTGATCTATCAAATAAATTGTACGCAGACAAACAAAAGATATATAAATGCTATTAGACTGTAGAAAAATTAAAAACTATTTTTATTTAAATAAATTTTTAAATAATAATAGTTTAGAGTGTGAGTTCTAGAAAGACTTGCATGTATGCTCTGGCACGTCGTGCTTTTACGAACGATACGAGTGGGGGATTTAGTTAATCCGGTGAGTGCCTTGTGCTTACACGCAGCTGGCCCACAACTACTGCCGCACCCATGCATTCCAGCCGATAGGATCATAGCATGCAGGATGTGCTCAAAAAAAAAACGATAGGATAGGATCATTGGAACCAGCCAAGCCGTCAGGGTCATCATGCTTTGACCCATGTAATCATGTGGGAGATTGTTGGTTAGACAGTGGATGAGTGGATTGATGCAGATCTTTTCAAGAGAAACATAGTACGCGCCCTTTTTATGACTTATATTATATGTTTATATATGGCTGCAAGCAAAAGGATCTATGCTATTTAATTGATTATTGTAGTTGAGTTGACAATAATACAATGTTCGTCAAACAAGCTATGTTATATTAGGCATAACTGATTGAGAGTTTTTGTGGTCTCTCCCAGGCTCCCACCACCAGCGTCTCCAAAAGAGTCGGAAGAGTAGGACGACCAGCATGCATGCCTACGTGTAGAGTTCTCAGGGCGACGCGTCGATATGGTTACTTTAAAGCAGAGTACAGTAGGTGTGTGCGTCGCTGTCCAAATGCTTTCCATGATTGATCTGGGCCAGCTGCTTTAGCCATTGCTCCTGAACTAGTAGATATCAAAGTGGCAGGGCCGCCGGGTAGTATCAGAGTGATATACAAGTTTGATCAAAGCGAGCACTGACAATCCTATCCAACAGAATTATATATACAGAATTAAAAAGTGAAGATCAGATGTATATATAGACATATATAGTGGTGCCAGCTTTTGAACTCTGCCATCTGACATACATCGGAATGTCTTGATTCAGTTACTGCATATATTTGAAAATGAGGTTATCAGTGACAATTTTGTGATGCATGTCAGAACCTCATTTTAGCTTTACTTTTTGTTTGAGTGATGACACTAGGAACTCTGCAGGACCTGGACTCGCCACCGGCCGCCGCGCAGCATGCTGCAGGCGGTTGCGGCTCGATCGGACGATCGTCGTTACCGGTCTAGCTATGGCCGGTGGTTATGTTCAGGTGGGGTTCAGCGTTTCATTCACATGCTGCCTCGTGCGTATGGCGTGCGTGCTCCGCGTCCATACCGCACGCATATATGTGCACATGAATGCCGACCGAGACCGGCCGGCCATGGCCGGCCTTACGTGAATGCACGTGGATCCGAAGCGTGCACGGCGGCGCTAGGATGGAAGGTTCGATCGGTCGGCTAGCTAGTGCAATTCGATCACGGCTGACGAGAAGGGGAGGCCAAGATGGTGTGGAATTCACCGTCGCGTCGCCTCGTCGCACACGTACGTGGGCACGCTGGGGTTAACCGTTTCTGCTGGTGCACCACGCTTGCGCTGCATGGCACACGTGACATGACGCGTCACAATACATGCAGGCCTTATAACGTTATAACGTACGTAAAGAAACGCAAACTGGGTTTTACTACGTGCGTGTGTGAGTGAGTGAGTCTCCGCAGTGCCAATAAATCGATGGTTCTGCAATATCGTGACACGGAAGGTACCTACATGCGAAAACTGATCGAGAGAAAGACATTTTGGGGACACGGGGTCTTGTGACGGAGAGGCCCTCCACGTCCAGCCCGCCGGGGCCCGCGGCCGTGAACGACCGCCACGCAGCGCCGCCTGGGGATCTCCGCGCGCCATCGTCCGTCCTCATCGCTTTCGCCTCGATTCCATGCCAGCACTACAGCAGCAGCATGTGTTCATTTCCCTTGCCTTGGCTTCGCTTTCGTTCCCCTACGGCGCCTATCGAGCAACACATGTCTACTCCAGCAGCCACTATACGCACGTATGGAAAACACGTGTACTCCAGCACCACCAGGCGCACCAGCAACCTATACATGCGTACTCCTATATACACATGGTAGGTGGAAGCCTGGAGAGTACTACGTAGCTACTAGGCTACTAGGTAAGTCGTTTTCATTTGGATCATTCTATATTCTACAGTGCTCCAAATCTATCTTTTATTTATGTAGTATCGTGAAACTTGAAGTGTTCAAATCTTTTGACCGTCGTCTCTGTTAATGAAACCAATTATCGACTCCTAAAATCAATTCTGTTGTAGCGCAAGAATCATCGGTCAAAGTGTTCAATTTCGATATCCGGTTCTTCGAATTTGTACAACAAAAATCATCTACGTCCTTTAACTAATAGGCACTAACATTATAACCGTAAAATTCACCAACATCGAAAGTACATTTATTCCTCTTAATGAGAGAAATGGGTGAAGTCCTAGTCGCCAAGAAAAAACATCGAGAGTAATTTGGCACTTTTTTTAAAAAAAAAAAGGCATAGCCTCGACTTTTAAGAAAGCCAGAGTAACCGGTTTATCACTGGGGTTACCGGTGTTACAAAGAAGAGCTCAACATCTCAGATCGAACAGCTAACAAAAAACAAAATTATAATTCGTAAACATTTGTCAAACTTGTGGTTGATGGTGTGAATTTCTTCAGCCATTCCATTGTTACGTCCTTCATCGCCACGATCTTCGGCTCATCCGCATCCTTCAAGAGTGGGCTCCGTTTGTGGAGAAAAGAGATAGCCGTGAACATAACCTCCACTAGTATCAGGGCGCGCGCTTTCGCGCGCCCGTGTTGCAGTATCTGGATATTTTTTTGATTGAATCGTTCATAGTGACTAGCGCAAGATAGACATAGATAAAATTGGATTTATATTACAACTCATCATCTCTTAACAAACATAATCGGAAAGATTTTAATGTGTACCGAGAGGTTGTAAATAAGTTTACGGTGACAAAAGCTTGGACGACAGTATGTCCACACAAAAGCATCAGTAGCTATTTCTGCAAAAGTTGTCCTCAAGATTGTTTCTGAAATATGCTTCTTGTATCTGGAAGCAACAGTTCTTGCGCAAAGCAAGTGCAACAAATATACCTGAAAGCAACAGTACAAATACATATTATATGAGCCGAAGGACTGGAAACTGCCCAAATTCAGATTCAAATATCACATTTTTGTATGCAACTTGAATCAATTGAAATTATAATTTATTTCTGTTGATACATATTGTGTGATCCTCCAGGGGTCAGGAAATGTTGGTTGTATTGACAATAACTTAAGGCTGCATGCAACGAGATGGCCTAAAAGTATATTTGAGCATGGACCTAGCAATATGATGCAGAGCATGATCTCAATCTAGTAGGAATAATTCTAGCTACAACATTGATTCTGTCAAGTGCTACATAGAATACATAGATTCCAAAAGTAACCATATCATAAATGTAAAGTTCTGATCAATCCAAATCAATCAAAAAAGCAAGAGCTCCAGTGATACAACATATCAGTAAATGCTCCCTGTAGGCATGCTAACAATGTTCCAATATATAACAGTTTGGTGCACATAATCTAATCATGTAGAACTATGTCAGCAATTGACACACCTACAGAGGCTGATATTACGGTTCAATAAGGGGGAAATTTTGTGTCACTGCAAAGTAGAATATAACATAGCACAAGGAATTTTTATTACTAACCAGGTATTACAATGTCACCAAGGCCAAGCGTGCAGAATGGCCGTGCAGCATCTGCAGTTGGAAACAGAAGTTGTACATAACCAAGCTAAGCTAGATCAGTGGAAGCACCAAGATAGAAAATGGAACTAACTGACAACAGTATTAACAAAGATCAAGTTCAGTAGGAATGAGCACTGACCTTTATCGGAGCATCAAAAGATTTAGCAACGCTGACCATAACTGGAGTGAAGAACACCCAGAAAATGTCATACACAAAAAGTCCACCCTGGAAATGGATAAGGAAAAATGTATTTACACATGAATGTCATAAAAGGACAGAGAATGATTAAGTGGCACTATGTTGAAACAAACAGAAGAAATCAATTCAGTCACAACTGCCAAAATGGTTGTAAAAATTATTTTCAGAAATAGTGTAGTCAAAATGCAAGGGCCCAACCCAAATTACTCCAGAAATCAGAACTATTAATCTATTATACATCAGACAAAGGTTCCATATTTTAATATTCATGGTATAGTATGATCACAATTCAAAGCTTGCCAAGAAAAACTATTGTTTTCCAAAGTTAACCTTGCTCTGAGAACTTAACCTTGTGCCTCTTATATATGCTCTGAAAACTTAACCTTGCACAAGCAGATGCCTCTTATATATTCTCTGAAACCTCAACCTTGCATAGCATAATAACAAAAGGAACATACTTAAACCATCGTTGAAACATGAATGGACCAATATAATAATCGCAAATGAGCAAATAGCAATGTTGAGCAAGTAGCAATGTAGAAACATAAATTGTATAGGCCAATTATATCTGAAGGCTGAACAGTTTTGACAGATGGATTAGTATAAGATGGATAGGTTCTCAATAAAATAGTTTATAGTTTTAACATTACACAATGGGTTAGTACAATTGGTTTTAACATTGCTATACATTTTAATAAGTTAGAAGATTCTCGTTGGCCTAAAATTATGTCACTATGAAAAGGAGTGGCTTGATCCCTATTAAATGCCAACAATGTTTAGGTTGCAGGTGCTATTAACAAACAAAAGATTAAAGGATAACTCAAATTGCAAAGCTAATCAAAGGTCTACCAATCCATTATCTTTTTGCTGCAAACAAATAGTCATGGCTATCCATGAAAATAGAACAATGAGTAAGAATCAAATATTTTTCCCTTTTGCCTTACAGCAGCAACTATTTCCTTGCAATGTATCTGAAAAATACAAATTAGGGAATACGATTAGAAACCATGGCAATATTTCCATATGACCAAACCATATTAAAATTTGCATATAACCAAGCCATAGTAAAATTTGGAAATACCCAAACCACAGTAAAATTCAACACTTGGCCCCGGGCACGACCACGACCAAACCATAGTGAAATCAGTTCTAAACTGCGACGGACGATGAAGGAGAGGGAGGACCTTCCAGGTACCAGCGCGCCGCGGTCGGCCGCCTCGCCGTCCGCGTCCTGTTGCCGCTGCCTCGAGACGTTTGGGGATCAGGACGAGGAGAACGCTCGCCGCCGCCGCCATCGCCGAGGCCAGCTCGCTGGCGCCGCGCCGGACCAGCGGCGCCGCCCCCGCGTCGCCGCCGTGCTGGGCCGCCCGCGCCCGCGCGCCGCGCACCGCTGTCGCGCCGTGCCGGGCCGCCCGCGCCGCCAGGGGGCCGCCCGCTCCCGGGGGCGCGCACGCGAGCCGTCGCGCCGCCGCTGCCGCCGCCGCCTGGGGGCCAGCCGCTCCCGGGCGCGGGCGCGCGAGCCGCCAGGCCAGGGGGCCGGTCCGCCGCCGCCGTCCTGATTCTAAACGGAAGGGAGAAAGTGAGGTGAGTGAAACCCGAACCCTAGAAGCTGAGAACTGCTCAGTATTTATTTGGTTGAGTAGATTCCATGAGAAGCTGAAGCCGGCCGCGCAAAACGGAGGTAAAAGCCGCCTCCGATTCTCACCTCTGAAAACAGCTTTTCAATCCTAGCCGCACAATGGAAGATCCGACGGTCCACGTTTTCTTGATGACGTGGCTTACCTGACCTTTCTAGGAGCTGACGGGCTTTGTATTGTCTTAATAGGAGCTTTTCTGGAGTAATTTGGCACTTGCAAAGAGAGATACATTTCCATCCGAAATCAAGATCAATAAGTAGCATAATTTAATATTGACATTTTGCATTCCTCGTATATTAACTTGATTGTCCCTCCTCATATATTAACTTGATTGTCCTTAACAAGCCCATCTGAGTATTAGACACTAACTTATTGTGTGTTACTATTTCCATTCACAAGTGCAATATAAACATACTAGTGCATGACAACAATAGAAAACGTGAGTTCTTTTTTCTTAAAAAAAATGTCAAGAACAGTTGTGATTGACAACAGAAAAGTACATAATATATTAATTTATATTTTTTTAAAAAATAACCTTTTTAACTATTTCACAAACAAAGAACTATTTTTTAGGTAAAAAAATGAAATTACTCCCTCCAAGTTCGGAAAATGTCTAGATAATCCTAAACTAATCTTTGGTTCGATTTACTCCCCTCAACTATTGTGTTGGTCCAGCTTAACCCCTAACAAGACTTTTCTTTTCTGTTTCTCTATGATGTGACAAAGGACATCATATTTTACATTAGAAAAACATTGCAAAATTTTCATCATTATGTTCCATATAATTTGGATTTATTTTGTTTATTTATTAAATGTCATAACATATCAAAATGATGGTGAAAAATTCTGATGTGTCATTTTAATATAAATTATGACATCTAGTATCACCTAAAAATTTTGAAGTTAAAAAATTGACTCGTATGTAGAGAAACAAAAAGACAACTTTTATTGAGGGGTATATCGGACCAACTAACATAGTTGCAGGGAATAAAACGAACTAAATATTAGTTATGGGGTGTTTTAGATGACATTTGTTAAACTTAAAGGAAGTAATTTGCATTGGACTTTTTCATATGTGCTGATAGAAAATGAATAGACAATACTTCTGCAAATGATATGAGTGGAGTATAGTACTAATCAACCCGGTGATTGGCTTGCTTACCACTACTACAAATTTGATTTACCACAACAGCACCCAAATGACCTCCGAGGCGGGCTCCCATTTCAGCCTGTCACGGTAAATCCCGCGATTTACCGTGGCGGTCATTTTTTATTTAAAGTGACGACTAATTTTGCCCGCTGCGATAAATGTATTTACCGTGACGGGCTTTTTACGACGTCCTTCACCAAAAATGGCTATTTTCCGCAGCGGACTTCTTTAAAAGCCCGCCATGGTAAATAGATTTACCATGGCGGGCAGCCAATGCAACCCGCTTTAGTAAAAGCCGAGGCCCAACTAGAGCCCATCGAGGCCCGAAAACGATAAGTGGTATATAAACAGCACCGCAAACCCTAACTCCCCATCTCTCGACCGCCCAACTCCTCAGCCCGACGCGCAGCTCCGCCCAACACTCCCCATCTCAGCGCCGCGCAACTCCCCATCTCCGCTCCACGCCGGACTCCTCTCCTCTCCGCGCGCACTCCCTCAGCAGCAGCGGCGCACTCTTCTCCTCCCTCACTCCCTCCGCCACCACACTCTCCACTCACAAGGAGGCGAACGCTCCAGGCGGCGGCACGGTGAGGAGCAAGGCGGCGGCGCGGGGAGGAGCTGGGCGACGGCGTGGTGAAGAGCTGGGCGACGGCGTGGTGAAGAGCAAGGCGACGGCGCTCCCGGCGCGGGATGACGACCACGGCGGCGGCGCGGAGGACGTCGATTCAGTGGGTTCATCTCCCTCCTTTTCCCTCTCTCCATCTCACTCCTTCCTCATTCTCTCTCCAGATCCGGCTTGTGCGGACCCGGATTCGGTGGTGTGGCGCGATGGCGGGTTCGATCCGTTAGAGAGCAGTGTCGGCGGGTTCAATACGGTGGCGGGCCACGTCGCCGGGCTCGATCTGGTGGAGGCGCGCGTCCGGGATCTCGTGGACGGCTCAGCTGCAAGTCTCCGACGGCGCTCGTGGACGGTGGCGCGCGAGGATCTGGTGGAGCTGCTGACGACGCGGCTCTAGATCCCGGCGGCGCTCGTGGATCCCTGGATGGGCTCGGCAAGCCTATCTAGGGTTTCTCTCTTTTTTTTTTGTTTTTTCGCAACTATTTACCGCAGTGGGAAACCTTATGCGCGCGCTGCGGCAAATCAAATAACCGCAGCTGGCAATGGCGCCCACTGCGATCTGATCGTGATTTACCGTGGCCTTTTGTTGGAGTCGGACGCAATTGCCCGCTGTGGAAAAAGGAAAACGCCTGCTGCGGTTTGTTGAAAATCAAAGTCAATAAGTCTTCTCAAAGACTAACAACAGTATGTGAATGAAGACTTTGATGTGTGGCCAAATAAATGAGGAGGAGCCAGATTCAAAGAGTTCAAACACTGCACAATTTTGTATCTATTCAATGTGTCCCTCTATATATACAGGGGTCACTTTCATCTTTGTAACTGCAGTGAAAGTGAATACAAGAAAGCTCTCCTCCTCTCATCTCTCTGTGCCTTTGTGATTGTGTGTTCTGTGTGCTTGCAATCCCGAGTGAACAAAAGAGCTGATTTCTAACACGTTATCAGCACGATCCCTAACCGAGCTAAAGGTGAGAAAAGGTAGAAATCGGTTCTTTTATGTATATGAACTATAGTGGCACACTATGTGATGCAAGGAAGACTATGTCTCCACTCACCCGACGACGCAAGGAAGGCTATACCTCCACTCGTCAAGAACAGGCCCTGAAGTACCAAACAAAAAAAAAGGTGCTGCCCTGAAGCCACACATAGACGAGGTCACCGCCGTCCTGCAGACGCGCAAATCTGACCAGAGGAACACCACCGCGAAGATGCACGGCCCTGTAGGCCGCCGCCGCTCTCTGAGCCCAGGCACACGCGAGTGGGAGCCCCTGGCCCCGCCGCTGACCTTGCGGCCCGGAGCTCTGGCCGCTGGCGTGGGCCCCGCAGGCCCCCACGGCGTGCAGCGCGCGACCCGGCGTGGGCGGGCGGCCAGCAACCACCTCGGGAGCCAAGCACGGGCGAGCGCCCGGCCAGGCCGCCGGCGCGCCGGCTCGACAAGGCCTCTGGCCACCTGGCCGCCCGCCAGGACGCGGCGCCACCAGCGTGGGCACGTGACCCAGCCCGGCACGGCACCTGGCCAGGGCACGACGCACGGCCCCCGACCCCGTGAGGGCGCGAGCGCGACCCGCCGGCCGCGAGCCTGACACGAGAGCGCGACCCGGTCTCCGACCGGGCCCAGGAGCGACGCGCGGTCGCAGCGCTGCCTCACCGCCGCCGGGCGCGCCGGAGGAGCCTGCGGCCCCGACGCAAGCAGCCACCACGCCGCCGCCCTGGCCCCGCTGCGGCCCGGCCACCGTCCAAGCGAGCGCGCGCGAGCGCCGAGGGGGCGCGGACGTGGGCCCCGCGCGGCCTTGAGGCAGGAAGGCCGGCGCCTCCACTCCCTCCTCCCTGTTCTCTCTGTCTGGATCTGAGGAATGAGAAGGATAAGGCAGAGGAGAAAGAGAGAGTGAGGGAAGTGAGGGGCTAGGGTTAGGGTTTTTCTTAACCCTCCCTATTTATATGGTTCTGGACAAATCCAAGCCATCCATCAGGATGGACGGCCAGAAACGAATGGGCCGCTGGGAGGCCTAGTAAGCCGGCCCAGAAGCGCCGAATGGGCTGCAAATGCCCACTATGGGTTCTGGAATACAGTGGCCTTGCATTGGCAAGAATAGTGGCCTGAAGCCCACTAAATCTTCTATGTTTTATTATTTTGCTATTACTATTATACTTGTCTATATATAGTAATTTATTTATCTTGTAAATATTTAAATCCTGTAGATTTATTTATTACTGTTTATATCTATTGCAATGAATATTATATATTTAAAAATTGTAAAGTAACCACGAAGGTTACTCCGGGAAATTTTTAAATAGTCCTGAAGACATATAATAGTAATCCTGAAGATTACATGGCGACATATGCTAATCCTGTACAAATGGTTGTGCAGGCATGTCGTCGGACATCGCGAAGAGGGATTTCGACAAGCTCGCCATTGACGGCAGCAACTACCTCACTTGGGCTTCCGATGTCCTGAACAGACTTGAAGGCAAGGAACTCGACCATACCATTGTCCAGCCTGAAGCTAGCAATGATGTGCGAACAAAGCCTGACAAAGCAAACGCGTTGTATTACATACGTCATCATCTCCACCCAGACCTGAAGTGTGAGTATATGATGGAGAATGACCCTCAGGTCTTATGGCGGTCCCTGAAGGACCGCTTCAGCCAGCAGCTGACAATTGTGCTCCCAGAGCGCAACAAGACTGGGTCAACATACGCTTTCAAGACTTCAAGTCTGTGGCTGCGTATAACTCTGCTTTGCACAGGATTGTGACTAAATTGCGTCTCTGTGGCCAGAAGATCACTGACACTAATATGATCGAGAAAACCCTGTCTACCTTCCACCCTGGCAACATTGTACTCCGGCCGATGAAATGCAAAGTACACTAAGTACTCGATCTGAGTGAAGTGATTTCTGTTGCTGAACAACAGAATGAGGTTCTCATGAACAATCACTCTGCCAGGCCCACCGGTTCCATAGCTGTGTCTGAAGCACACGCAAATATTGTTGAGAGTTCTCACAACCGCAAATGGGGCCGAGGAAAGGGGAAGTGGAAGGGGAAAAAGGGTGTCATGTTCAAGGGCAAAGGAAAGGGAAAGCCTAAGGTAAATCTGGACCCAAGAAGGAAAGGGAAGACCCAGATGGGGAAGAGCAAGGCGTTTGCTTTAGATGCGGGACAAAGGGGCATTGGTCCCGTAACTGCCGCACCCCTAAGCACCTCATTGACCTTTATTAGCAAAGCAAGAAAAAGGATAAAGGCCAACATGAGTCTCACTTCATTGCCGAGCCTGAAGCTCAGCCTGAGAAGCGCGATAGCACAACTGTCGACGCAAGTGGTGCAGACGTCCAGATGGATGACATTTTCGATGGCATTGATCCCTATGGAGACCTGCAGTAATCTCCAAGTTGTCATGTTAAACCAAGTGCGATGTCCACATGTATTAGCAATAAGTTTGGTCATTCATGCTCCTGAAGAAGCATTTGTAATTTAGTACATGACCAAACCCCTTTGTATTTCCCAGGAACTATGTAATGTCGTTTTATCATAATATATGCTTTATGGTGAATTTTATTTTGCCCTATGATATCCGACAGATTTGTGGGAATCCCATGGTGAAAGAAGAAATCTCTCGTAGACAAGTGGTACCACCAACACAATACTAAGGGAAACTAGATATTTCCAAACATTTAAAAAGAAAAAGAGAAATATTATGACCGTTGCTGGAAGCAATGCTCATATACTAGGCACCGGAAGTGCCACACTAGTTCTCCCTATGGGTACCCGAATCTTTGTGAAGGATGCATTGTTGTATCCCGACTCAAAGCGCACGCTTTTGAGCTTCAAAGATATCCGTGCAAATGGTTTCCATGTAGAAACTAAGATCGAGCAAGGTACTAAATACCTGCTCATCACTAAATTTGACGGATACCAGAAGAGAGTGGTGGAAAAATTCCCTTCATCGCCATTGGGTTTGTACTACACGTACATAAAACCCACAGAAGAATATGTTGCGATGACGACCATTTTTTGAAACACGAAATCATTTCGAACATGGCATGACCGCTTGGGTCATCCTGGGTTGAGCATAATGAGAAGAATCATCAATAACTCTGCTGGCCATGAGGTAAAAGGCTTCCCTAATCCTGAAGATTTTGTTTGCACTGCATGTGCAAAGGGAAAGCTAATCACTAGACCATCCCCCCTGAAGATTAGGGATGAGTCACCAGTGTTCCTGCAAAGGATACAAGGTGATATTTGTGGACCTATTCAGCCCCTGTCGGGCCCGTTTAGATATTTTATGGTACTAATTGATGCTTCTATAAGATGGAGCTATGTGGACCTGTTGTCCACTAGAAACCATGCCTTCTCCAAACTCATTGCCCAAATAATTAGGCTAAAGGCAAGTTTCCCTGATAACCGCATCCAGACCATTCGGATGGATAATGCAGGTGAATTCAGGTCGAAGGCTTTTGATGATTATTGCTTAGCCATGGGCATTAAGGTAGAGCATTCAGTACCACATTTCCACACACAAAATGGTCTAGCTGAATCATTGATCAAGAGGATCAAGTGGATTGTCAGGCCATTGCAGCAAAATTGCAAGCTGCCAACCAGTTGTTGGGGCCATGCTGTGTTGCATGCTGCAGCACTAATTCAACTCAGGCCAACTGCATATCATGATACATCCCCTTTACAGATGGTGCGTGGGAAAGAACCAAGTATTTCCCATCTGCGTATATTTGGCTGCGCTGTGTACGTGCCACTACCACCACCTCAGCGTACTTCAATGGGGCCCCACCGGAAGTTGGGGATATATGTTGGTTATGAAACTCCGTCCATAATCAAATATCTAGAGCCTATGACTGGGGATCTTCATACAGCTCGGTACGCTGATTGTGTCTTCGATGAAGATAATTTTCCAGCATTAGGGGGAGATGGGCATCCAGAAGAATGCCGGGAAGTTGAATGGAATGCAATTGGAATGCAATCCTTAGATCCACACACCAGTGAAACCGAACTAGAAGTTCGGAGAATTATACATTTGCAAAGCCTTGCAAATGAACTACCAGATGCCTTCACTGATCACAAAAGAGTGACAAGGTCGCATATACCTGCAGTAAATGCACCGGAGAGAGTGCAAGTACCCCAGAAGGTTACTAACTCTATAGTCTCTCCTAATCCTAGGAAGAGGGGGAGACCTCCGGGTGCCCAGGACAAGGTCCCGCGGAGACGTCCGCAAAGACGAGTAACTGAGCCACTTGCATCACTCAAGGAACCAGTTGAAGAAGCTCAACCTGAAGTTGAGAATGCCCCCAAAGAGGCAACTCGACCTGAAGTCGAGTCGGTCCCCAAAGGACCCCATCCTGAAGATGAAAATCCCAATGCGTCGCGCGCACACTATCGCATTGGAAGATTGGAACGCCCCAACTCAATCGTTACGGGAAATCACGATGGGTGGGAGAACGATCATGAGGAGATCGCCACTAATTATGTGGAATAAGGAGAGTCATTCAAAAGAAAGACCACAGTTGTCGACATATATTTCACCTCTAAAATTGCTGACTCAATGGATCCGGATCCTGAACCAAAGTCCTTAATAGAGTGCCGGAAGCGCTCAGATTGGGTTCAATGGAAAGCAGCAATTGAGGCAGAGCTGCACTCGCTTTACCAAAGGGAGGTTTTTGGACCTGTAGTTCCAACGCCTCCAAAGGTCATCACTGTAGGATGCAAATGGGTCTTCATCCGAAAAAGGGATGAACATGGTCAGGTGGTAAGATACAAAGCGAGGCTTGTGGCACAAGGGTTCACGCAGAGACCCGGCATCGATTATGATGAAACTTACTCACCTGTGATGAGTGCCATAACGTTCCGATATCTCATATCTATGGCAGTTAACTTAAATTTAAAAATACAGTTGATGGATGTTGTGACCGCATATTTGTATGGGTCACTAGATTCGGAGATTTATATGAGAGTCCCTGAAGGGCTCAAGATCCCTGGACCGAATCAAAACTGCAACATGTTCAGCGTTCGCCTGCAGCGATCGTTGTATGGGTTGAAACAATCTAGAAGAATGTGGTTCAACCGATTGAGTAATTTTCTCCTGGAGAGAGGTTACACAAACAATGATGATTGTCCTTGCGTCTTTTTTTTTGAGCAATTTGTCCTTGCGTCTTTATAAAGAAATCCAAAGGTGGATTCTGCATCATCTCTGTTTATGTCGATGACTTGAATATCATCGGGACTACAAAGGACATTGAGGAAGCGATGGCTTACCTCAAGACGGAGTTTGAAATGAAAGACTTGGGCAAAACCAAGTTTTGTTTGGGCCTGCAGCTCAAACATCTCCCTGAAGGAGTTTTGGTACACCAGTCCACCTACACAAAGAGGGTACTTGAAAAATTCAATATGAGCAAGTGCCACCCTCTGAAAACCCCCATGGTCGTTAGATCATTGGAAATGGATAAGGACCCATTCCGACCCAAGGAAGAGGATGAGGAGACTTTGGGACCTGAAGTCCCATACCTCAGCGCAATTGGAGCGCTAATGTACCTTGCAAATTGCACACGGCCAGACATTGCTTTTGCAGTGAACTTATTGGCTAGGTACAGTGCCGCACCCACCAGAAGGCATTGGGTTGGCGTAAAGACCATCCTTAGATATTTGAAAGGCACTCAGGACCTTGGGATGTGGTTTCCCAAAAGGGGAGATTTGACTATGGTGGGATATGCTGATGCTGGCTATATGTCTGACCCTCATAATGCCAGATCACAGACTGGTTTTGTGTTTCTTTGTGGTGGTGCAGCCATCTCTTGGCGGTCTGTGAAGCAGACCCTGGTTGCCACATCTACCAACCACTCAGAAATAATCGCATTGTATGAAGCCGCACGAGAATGTGTTTGGCTACGGCGGATGATCAACCACATCCAGAAGTCGTGTGACATGACTGTCGTCGACACCCCCACCATTATCTATGAAGATAATGCGGCTTGTGTTGCACAGATGCATATGGGCTATGTCAAGAGCAACCACACAAAACATATTGCTCCAAAATTCTTTTACCCCCATGAACTCCAAAAGAGTGGGGAGATCAATATCCTGCAAGCAAGGTCATGTGAGAATCTTGCAGATTTATTCACTAAGTCTCTACCTGCCTCTACCTTTCATAAGTGTGTCCATGAAATTGGCATGAGGCGGCTTAGAGTGTTGCAGGGTTCAGGGGGAGACCAACCCTGAAAACATAGCTCCTGATCATGATCCTGAAGATCACGTGTCGGTCCTGAAGACTTGACCCAGGCATCAACTGTTGTACTCTTTTTTCCCTTGATGAGTTTTTCCCACTGGGTTTTCTCATGCAAGGTTTTTAACGAGGCAACAGGTGTGGCATAAGCAAAGATGCATGTGATGTACTCTTTTCTCCTACCCTTTTTTCCCACTGGGTTTTTGGGGGGAGTTTTTAACGAGGCATGCACGTAGCATAATTTGACCAAGGGAGAGTGTTGAAAATCAAAGTCAATAAGTCTTCTCAAAGACTAACAACAGTATGTGAATGAAGACTTTGATATGTGGCCAAATAAATGAGGAGGAGCCAGATTCAAAGAGTTCAAACACTGCACAATTTTGTATCTATTCAATGTGTCCCTCTATATATACAGGGGTCACTTTCATCTTTGTAACTGCAGTGAAAGTGAATACAATAAAGCTCTCCTTCTCTCATCTCTCTGTGCCTTTGTGATTGTATGTTCTGTGTGCTTGCAATCCCGAGTGAATAAAAGAGCTGATTTCTAACACGGTTAACTTTTATGTAGCAGTGTACACCGCTGCCCGCACCGCACCACGCCAGCCGATAGGAGCCGGCCAGGCCGCCAATAATGAATGGGGGTGGACTCGTGTGGCCGTGTTATTTAGACAGCGCATCCGTATGATCTTTTCCAGAGTGTTTATGTTCTTATTATATATACATGACCGCAAGGATATCTCGTTTCATTATTGTAATGGATAATGGAGTTGACTAATAAAATTTTCGAACAAACCAAGTTAGGCGTGACTGATTGATCGAGAGTTTTGGTTGGGTCGGTCTTCCTTTCTCCACCGTACCAGTCCACCACCACTGCACCACTGTCTCCAAAAGAGTAGGAAGAGTAGGACGACCAGCACACATGCCAACGTGTGGAGTTCTCATCACGACACATGTGCGTGAGTGCGTCGCTATCCAATGCTTTCCATGATTGATGATTGATCTGGCCATCTGGGGAAGAGTATTTGCGTTAGCTAGCCATTGCCCCAGAGCCATAAGTTAGCAGCTAGAGCTAGGTATGCATATATGCTACTATCAAAAGGTGGCAGGGTAGTATATCAAATCAGCGATACAAGGTTGTCAAGGTGAGCACTGATATGTATATTGCGAGCTTTTGAACATACACGTCATCGTCGAAATAGTGGTTACTATTCATTCATATAGCTTCAGTTAAAAGGCCTTTCATCTGTTTTTCGCGGGATGAGCTTCAATGTGGGAATGGGGTATATAGGACCGAGGTTTTTTTTTTTTTCAAGATCGGGCAATTCATCTGTTTTTCGGGATGAGCTTCAATGTGAGATTTACTGTATGTAGGCTACTTATGCAATTAGAATTGTGTTTTTTTATATATGGGCTAGAATTGCAGTCCTTTGCCGGACGGAGAAATTTGTACTCCATCCAAACGATGCAACACAAGCAAGCAGGGACCGGGCCCGCGGACGGCTGGATGGATCCTGTTTGTGTGCATGATTGCTCTATGATAGAGCAATTATTGATAAGTACGACATCTCCAAGAGTTTGGCAAATTTTACTTGGTAAATCTTGTGTTTTGCCAACTCCTAAAAGAATATACCAAGTAAAAATAGAGCTCATCTCCAACAGTTTTCTATTTTTGACTTGCTAAAAAAAAGGCCCACGTGAAATTTTATTTATCGCGCACGAAGCCGCCACCGCGTCGTAGCTTCTCTGCCGCCGCGTCGTAGCTTCTCTCCCTCTCGGTCCTGCAGGTCACGGCAACACAGAACACAATGTTCTTTCAGCAGCTTTTGCCAGCCAACACAAATGAACAGGATCATGCACGTCCAATTCAAAAACACAAATGAGTCTATCGTGGGCAGGATCGTGTACCAGTGCAGCAATGGCGGCCTCGACCTCGACTTCGAGACGGTGTTCAAGAAGATCGACACCGACGATCGCGGCTACTAAATGGGACACCTCGACGTCGACTACCAGATCAAGGGCACCGGTATGGATCTCCACTTGAAATACAGAGAAGGGCGTACTCAAGGCTGGAAATTCAGAGGTCACTTTTCACACAAGAAGAACTTGATGGACAAATGAGATAAGAAAAATTACAAAAAATTACAAATGAGATGAACATGTATGGAACCATCTACTACTAGTCATCGGCGTTGCCTTGCCTTTAATTGCCTTGCCCTAACTTTAACAGCAGATAGAGGGCAGCAACTCAGCGGCGGCCTTGCCTTGCCTTGCCTTGCCTTGCCCTGCCCTAGCTAGCAGGGCTGCGGCCTTGGAGATCGGCGAGGGGAGAAGGAAGATCGAACCTGAACGACAGAGTGATGAAGATCGGGAGGGGAGATCGTACCTGAACTTGAACAGCAGCCGCCGGCGTCGTAGATCGAGTCTTGGACGGGAGGACATCACGAAGAAGAACGCACAGGAATTGGACGGGGAGAAACTCGTCACGCACGCGCGAAAGGAAAGAATGCTGCGCGCGAAGCCGCGAGCCCGCGATGGCAAAGAGGATACACGCGCGTATCTTTGCGCGCTGGGAGACGGAATTTGGCAAGTTGCTATTTTTATAAGTTGTTTTGGCAAACTGTTGGAGGCTTTTTTTTTTTTGCCAAAATTATATGGATGTTAAGTTGATTTGGCAAACTGTTGGAGATGCTTAAGATGATCGATGGTAACTATCATTTCTCTTTTCGGTCCTGTGATCCACGTAGTGTAAGATACAACATGTCTCTACGGGCCACCTGACTGCTGCCAGGCCGCGTGGGTCGCGTTTGCCCCAGCGCACAATATACACTTTGGTTTAGTGGGCTAATTGCTACCATGGGCTCTTGAACGACGACCACCCAGCCCATCTGATCCGGACCATTTGCCTCCATGGGCTGTTGAACGATGACCACCCGGCCCATCTTCCACCATGGCGAGTGGACTAGCTCTTCTTGCTCTCCATCTACAGCTCGCCGCATCTCTCAAAAAAAAAAAAAAAATCGCCGTCGCCATACCAAGCCCAAGAGCCCGACTGACCGACACTCACATGTTTGTTGCGTTTCTTTTCTTTTGCACGGCAGTACTTTTTTTTGTTAGACTAATTTTTTCTCTCTAAACAACAAACATTAGTTCATTCTTGAGAGGAAATTTCTAGTAAAGGCCAATTTCTATAAAGAAAACCCTTAAGAGCAAACAATGTGTCATTGAAATGCTTGAAAGAAACTGTACTATACTCTATTGCACGGCACAATTTTCTCATTAGTTCATTCTAATTGCAAACGTGCAATCCGAGGAAACGAAGTGCATAAAAAAGCAAAAATTTGTATTAAAAAATAACCAAGAAACCAAATAGAACTCGTTTTAGGGTCAAATAGCTAAGTTTGACAAAGGGTCAACAAACTAAGAGGTACTTTTTTTAGGGCCAAGAAAACAATTTGTATAGATTTGTATGTAGTATGCTTATAATTCATCATAATTAAATATTATATTTGATTACAAATCTATCCATATTAGGTTTATGATGTAACATAATTAAAAATTGTTAGCTAAATTATTGATTAAAGATTTTAAGCAACAGAGACTCTTGATGTTAAAGGAAGTCATCCTATCCTAGAAATGTTGGACGCATACACTCCCGTGTTAGGTTGTTTCCCTCTCTAGTCTCTACATGCACACCATGCATGTAAATGGGAGGGTCGTCTCCGAGTAAGACTACCCGCAGCGGCATACTCCATCGCCTACTGGAGTACCGCTTTCCAGTAAAAAAAACCCCACAGCGGGGTATTGGACAGCTTACTGGATCATTCCGGATGAGACTATCCGCACTCGTCATACTCCAATTTCTTCCTCCAAAAAGAATCTTCCGTCCTGGTCATCAAGATTCCATACTCCATATCAATTTCTCCCGCAGTCGTCATCCTCAATATCCCATACTCTATACCAACTACCAGCAGCGGGGCCCACTTATCAGGATTTTTTTTTCTAATTTTTGTATCCCCTCCCTGGTCACTCTCTCTCCTCCCTCTTCTCTTTCCCCCCGCCGCCTCGCATCCTCCGCCCGACTCGCAGATGTCGCGGGCCGCCCCCGCCCACCTCACATCCTCCGCCTCCTCTTCCTCGCCCCGACTCGCAGCTCCAGCACCTGCGCCAGCGGACCACCTCGCCGGAGCTCCGCCCTGCGCCCTCCGCCTGGTCTCCAAACCATGGCACGAGGGTGGACTGCAACGAGCGGCCCCAAGGGTGCGGTTCAGGTGGAGGAGGGCCCGCCGACGAGCCGCTCCCACCCCACGGCGGTGGAGCTCGGGGGCTGGCCTCTCCCTCCTCGGCGGGCAGCGGCGGCCGACCACAAGTCCACCTGCGTGCAGATCCCGGCGATGGAGCTCCGGCGGATCCTGGCGATGGAGCTCCGGCTGATCCCGCGGTGGAGCTCCTCCGGCGACAGTCCCGGCGGGGCCCTCCACCTCCCCTATTCCCTCCCTCTCTCCCTTCTCCTTCCGGCCATGGCGCGGAGGACGACGCGCGGGCCCCGCGTGACACATCCAGTATGGTCGTACGTACGTGACAGTCACAGGATGGGAGCTCAGACTACCCGCAGCGGCATACTCCATCGCCTACTGGAGTACCGCTTTCCATTAAAAAAAACCGCAGCGGGGTACTGGACAGCTTACTGGATCATTCAGTATGGGATATTGAGGATGACGGTTGCGGGAGAAATTGATATGGAGTATGGAATCTTAATAACCAAGACGAAAGATTCTATTTTGGAGGAAGAATTTGGAGTACGGTGCTAATAGTCTAACGAGCTGATCCTATCATGCTACTCGGAGGCACAAAGTACAATCATACATAGCCGGCAGAAATGTAGGCATGAGGCCTCTCAATAGGCTAGCCGTCTAGCTAGGTTTGTACCATTGCCTACATCCATAGAGCGTTTGGTGCCAGCACAAGTAGAGCGCTGTAGCATAAGGATATCCTACCACTACCATTATGTCCGTGTGCTAGTGTACACACGCATGCAACTATACTATGGTTGGTAGTGGTAGCACAGGAATTCCCAAGAACGACTTGGCGTGTGTACGACACTACTAGCACGTATTACCAGCGCGTGATATACTCAATCCTTCCAAACTGTTATAAGTTGTTATTTTTCTATCTAGACTAGATACATAACTTTTACTATACATCTTAGCATAGTGAGACTAAAAGAACAAAGCCGTTAACTCTTAGAATAAATTTGCCAAATCCCTTGCTGATAGAATCAAAGGTCACCTCCCTCACATCATCCATCCTAGCCAGTCAGCTTTCATCCAAGGTAGGTACATAGCTTCCAATATCATCCTAGCCCAAGAAATAATTCACTCTTTCAATCTCAAAAGCTGGAATCAAAAGGCTTTTTTCCTCAAGGTAGATCTTGCTAAAGCCTTCGACAGGATAGAATGGGATTTTATCATCAAGGCCATGAAAAGGCAAGGTTTCAATGATTCTTTTATCAATCTGGTCTTCAACTGTATATCCTCTACAACTATGTCGGTTCTAATTAATGGAGATCCCTCTCCTTCCTTCCATCCCCAGAGAGGAGTGAGGCAGGGGTGCCCTTTAACCCCATATCTCCTCATCATTGCCGTCAATGAACTTTCCATCTCCCTGCAGCAGCACTCATCCTCTCACTCCATTCAGGGTGTTACTCTTGGCCCAAACTGCCCCAGATACATTTTTTACTTTTTGCCGATGACTTAATCATTTGTGGCCAAGCCAATAGAGATGAAGCTATGAAAGTCAGATCGGTTCTCATGTCCTTTTGCAAAGCTTCAGGTCAATGTCCCAATCTTGCAAAGTCTTCAATTTTCTTCAGCAAGAACGTGGATGAACAGAGTAAGTCTGAGGTGAGGAGTATTTTTCCAGTCCAAGAGTTAACTGCTAACTCCATTTATCTTGGACATCCTCTTATTTTTAACCACAGAGACAGAGGAAGAGCTTATCATTTTATTATAAATAAATTCAAAGCCAAGCTTACCAAACTCAAAGCTCACAAACTTAACCATGCAGGAAGATTGACTTACATCAACTCAGTTGTATCATCCATTCCTATTTACTACATGACGACGATTCTGTTTTTCAGGGAATTTATTTCAAAAATTACCTCAATCATAAGCAGGTTCTGGTGGTCAGTTCCCCTGATGAACATAATCACAAAAGTTTCCATTTCAGGTCCTGGAAAGATATTTGCAGGCCAAAAGAAGAAGGTGGTCTTAGAGTAAGAGATTTGCAGACAGTAAATAGAAGCCTCCTTCTCAATGCTGCTTGGAAAATAGCCACATGTAAGAATTATTTCCTCTCACAGGTTCTAAAAGCTAAATACCATCCAAATACCAGCTTCTGGAAAGCTAAAACCTGTCATGTCCAATCTGCCTTCTGGTCCTCCATTATGAGTGTCAAGGACACTCTTGTTGACTCCTGCACAGTGCAAATTCACAAAGGCAACTCTTGCATTTGGACCACCCCTTGGTGTCAAGTCTGGAAAGAAATCCACTCTCATCTTAAACTTCCTACTCCTGTTGCCAAACTCCCAGATACCATTGCTGATTTGAAAGATCCCTCTCACTTAGCCTGGAATACTCCGCTTATAAATCAAATCTTTGACCAGGCTGCTTCCCATGCTATTTGCAATTTGAACATAACCCCTTCTCAAGATAATGACAGGATCATCTGGCCACATTCCACTAGAGGTGATTGCAGCACCAAAGAAGCTTTCAGGTTTCTTAATAAAAATTTACAGGTACCTTTGCCATCTTCAGGGCCAAGAAGCATAACTCTTGGCTGTCTAGACATTCTTAATAAGGTTTGGAAATTAAAGTTTTTATCCCCTCATATCAAAACCTTTGTTTGGCGTTTGATTAGAAGAGCTCTAGCTACTGGGAAAAGAGCAGGGGATCTCTCCACACACATTGACAGGAATTGCTCTCGATGTGGAGCTCTGGAAAATGACTCCCATCTATTTTTTTCACTGCAGCTTCTCTAGAGCTGTTTGGTTTGCAGGTACTCCATCCTTAAGATCTGCTGCCCTACCGCTAGAGCATGATGGTGTTCAGCAAGCACTTGAAGTAATACTGGGCAGTTGCACTGATCAAAATGCCATGGTCCAATTTCTTGTGACCTTATGGTTTTTATGGAAAGCTCGTAATGAGCTTCGATTCAAGAAAAGCAAGTGGTCTATTTTGCAGGTGAAGTATGCTGTCAAATCCCACATAGGAGCGATGATGCTAGCCACAACTGAAGAGACGGCCGCAGCTCAAAGAAGGGGCAACCAAAGCCTCTCTATTCTCAGCCCCAGCTCTACTTTGTTGTCTGCAGGTTCTGGAAACACTTGTGTGACATGTCACACTGATGCTTCTACTCTGCCGGATCGGAACGACGCCATTAGTAGGAAAGCGGGTCTTGGGATCTACTTTGTAGACCACACCGCCAACATGAAAATCAAAGCTTCTCTGCAGGTCCAAAACTGTGCTTCGGTGATGGTGGCCGAAGCAATTGCTCTCGCTGCTGCTTCTGATTTAGCAAGAGATTTGGGTCTTTCCCAAGTCATGTATTTCAATGACAACCAAGCCCTTGTCAGCTTCCTCCAAGGTAATGATCATGCATCTCCACCTGACTGGAGAGCCAAGCCTTTCACGCAGGCCTTCATCAATAATACAGCTTCCTCGGACTCCAAAGTTTTTAAAGTAAACAGTGCTCAGAATGAAGATGCTCACCTACCGGCCCTCCAAGCTTACAAAGCGCCTATTAGAGGCTGTAATGAATTTGTTTTCCATTGTTCAAATGCAACTATTGGGTCTGATTGTCCTTTCATTACTGCTCTTAGAGCTGTAACATTCAGACATTGTACTCTTATTGCAGCCTTGTGCTGCTAATAATATATTCATCGTTTTCTTGTCAAAAAAAACTCTTAGAATAAATTTAGAAAATACAAAAGTCACCCACGCCAAATTGAAAAGCTGTTATTTTTCTACGTAGATACATAACTTTTACTATACATCTTAGCATAGTGTGACTAAAAGAACAAAGCCGTTAACTCTTAGAATAAATTTAGAAAATACAAAAGTCACCCACGCCAAATTGAAAAGCTTATACCTAAATACTTAATAGCCAAGTTCCACGAAGAAAATCTGACTAGCTAATTAAGTTATTCTCTATTCTCAGGGTGGTAATTGATATAATGACTAGGGCACATTGGGAATGCCACCTGCGAGGATTTGCGTGGTGAGAAGACGTGGAGACGGTGAGAGAGAGAGGGGGAAGGGGGGGGCTACCTGCGCCGCCGCGGCACCTGGCCGCCACGCCGCTGCGCCCCCTCGCCAGCGACGCCACCGCGCCACCCTGCCCGCGCCACCGCGCGGCCCACCGCTCGGGCGAGCTCGGCCGCCAGCCGGTCGCGCCGCGGCCCCGCCACAACGGACCCGCGCCGGCCGCGCGCCGCCGCCTTGCCGCGACGGCCCCCCGCCGTCGCGCCCGCGCCTGGCCGCGCGATGCCGCCGCCTGCTGCTCACTCGTCTCTTTTTTTTACGGGAGGAGAGGAGGTGGAGAGAGACTGGAGAGGTGGAAGTGAAGAAAAAGTTTGCCCTAATAAGAAGCTAGAAGGCCTGTATTTATTTGTTTAGATAGATTCTAGCAGAAGCTGAAGCCAGGAGGAAGAAGCTGGGTAAAAGTAAATAGAAGCCGCTTCGAATTCTCACCTCTGAAAACAACTTCTCAATCCTAACCACACGATCGATGATCCGACGGTTCTCTTATTCTTGACGACGTGGCACACCTCCCCTTCGGGGAGCTGTCGCTCCTTTTACAGTCTTGATACTTGACAATACTCATCTATCTGTCTATATCTCCTATAAAGACAAACTCCAATACATAATTCTTAGCGCAATGTCATTCACCATCACAAACTTATGTCACGAAGAGGCGGTGATCACATGAAGAGGCAGCAGTGCTATGTAAAATCCATCTCTCCACTAATTATATTTGTATTCTCTATGCAATTAAATAAAACTCTTCTACAACCCGCGACAACTCGCGGGGAATCCTTTCAATTGACGACACCCCCCTAAATCAGGTAGGACGAGTTGGTTTTGTCAAGCTAAGTAAGCGGTTGCTAAAAGTAGCTAGTAATCTCAACCAATGCAACCAGCTAGTTAAGGCTTACTGGTTTAATTCCAGGTGGCTAGGCTAACCACCGATTTAATTTGGTTGGCAACAACATGCTTGTATATAATTCCTGATCCGGTCCCTCCGTTGATGGATGATGGGCTCTAGCTAGTCTAGGGTTAATTAATTTGTTTCTGCTTAACGTACTATAGGACACATGCATATATGCCTGGTCACCAAAATGGTCTATAGTCGATCGTACGGGTGACAAACATGATACATGGATGCCAATAAATGTGGTTGCGTTTGTAACCCCTTTGCAATATATAGAAATGATGATTATTATTATTTGGAGTAGTAAGTCAGGATAGAACAGGAGCTACATTTGAAAGCAAAGCAAGCAAAGGATGGAGCGTGCGATCATGAGAAGCCGAACTGCCGTTGTCAAATTGGCAAAACAGAGAGGAGAGAGCCACGTATGTACGTCCGCCAGGCTATATTATACGGCCAGATCGAGCAGTTATCAAGTGATGATGAACGATCTGATCATATATATATATACGGATATACCGATAATGTTCTCCCTGCCAATGCAACCAACAACAAGATTAGAGAAAGCGAACTAGCTAAACCCAAAACGAAAAGCGCTTAATAATTTGATAATTAATTGCAAATTGCAAAGTAGCTAACAGTGGCCGCCAACGCGGCCAACCACACAATGCAACCGGCAGCAGCTGTAACTACTGTTTGGTGGACCGGCTCCTCCTCCTCTTCTTCTTCACGCTTCGATGCGCATGCTCTGCTCTACCATGATCCCCGGCCCGTGACAAAAATTTATTTTCATGCAAAAAATGGGCTAGCTGAGAGCTGGAGTGTACGGCTGGGCCATAATAATCGGGTCGGTACGTCTTGGTCAGGCTGGCTGGCTGCGCGGCTGTGGCTGTGCCTGTGGCTGACGCCAACCGAATCCACGCCGCCGGCCGCTCTCCGCGATCGCCGGCGGTGATCACGGCCGCGGCCCGCGGGGTCGTCCTTCGCTAGCTTGTCACGGACACCCCAATAATAATTTATGCGTAAATATAATAGAAATACTATAAATAAACTAAACGTGCGTGCTACTGTTCCAACTGCCGCTGGCTTCTTCCTTGCTTGAAGCCACTCCTATCATCCTGGCTAGCTAGCTCCGGCGATTCTTTTTTTCGTCCGTGTCAAATAAGAGTATATCGCAAATAATAAAGACGCTTAGACGCGACAACCAACAAGCTAAGGCCGGGGTTATACTTATACTCCGTTTCAATTTATAGATTATTTTTTTTGCTTTTCTTAATCAAAATTTTTATTTTAATTTAGACATATTGTATCTCTAGATCTAAAAAGACCTATACACCTAGAAAAGTGAAAACGATATGTAATTTAGAACAGACGGTGGTATGTGCTTATCGAACTTTACCGACTACTCGTGGTAATGTTAACGTACGTAAGTACACCAAAGGTAAGATATAATTTTTTTTTGCTCGAATACGTACAGGACCAAGATACAATTCTAGTAGTATCCTTATTGACATTGGATAGTAGAGCTTGGGGGAGTGGTACTCGTGACTTTGGTGTCAATAACAACTTGTTTAGCTTAATTCCTGAACAGTCGAGGGCTCGAGGCGGCTGCAGACACATGCATATATTGTTCTGTTTGCAACAAAAGCAGAGCCGACTCGTCAGTATACAAAGACAGCAGGCAGTGCAGGCATGCATCAATCATGATGGGTGAGGTGGTTGATGTGTCTTGTGTGGATCCGGCAACGGTTGGAAATTTTTGAGCAGCGGTGAGCCGGTGAGATCGATTAATTAGCAATGATGATTACTGTTTAGCGGGCCATGGGATAGATGTTGGGACTTGGGAGGGGAGGAAAAGACTCGACGAAAGCTCAAGCTACTAGCTTTCGCCGCTTTCAACCAAGGAAAGCGAGGCGTAGATGATGATGATACCACCTGATCCGTGGGCAGGTGCTCAACTCGAACGAATTCGATGGGAGATCGAGCCATAAAAAAATTACATGCCGTTGCACACAAAAGCTGCCACGGCCAAACTTTGCTTCCCGCTTTCGCTGTGCACCATCTTTATTGTTACGATTAATTATTATCAGCAGTCGATCAAGCACGCCACGGCCCAACCAGGCGCTCCGTTCACCCCGGCAACTGTACTCGTACTACCGTACGTGCAACTAGTGTAGGAGACGAATGAAACCCGGCCAAACTAGGTACATGGAAAACATTGGTATCATCCTACACAAATCTTCGAAAATAAGGACTCAACATGATTGGCCAACTCAAAGCATCATTTGCGTGCCGGTTTGATTGGGGACACAAGTTCATATTACGGTCAAAACGACTTATCCGGTTCCGATCTTGACAAAAATGTATGGAAAAGGTCAAATATCTATAGTGCCCTTGTGTTTTATCCTTTTTTTAAGATTACATAGTACAAAGCAGATGTCTAACACACACGCACACTCACCCCTGGCCAATAGAGGCCAATAGATCTGGAGAACATCGCTTAACATCAAAAAAAATTCTCTGAAATAAATCTATAAAAATGCAAGCATCAAGATTTGATCCTAGATGGGCAGGTTCCACCATAAGAAACTCAATCAACTGATCTATGATCAGTTCACACATTATGTCTTACTTTGATGCTATACATAATTAAATTATTTTACATCAGTCTGTAATGCAATGTTGTGTTAAGTGAATTAAGATCGAGAAGGTTAAAAAAAATTTACAAAGAAAAATATGATGTTCTTATACCGTACATATAAACGAGTCATGTACATGAACGATATTTTGGTACATGATCATGTGACTATAGAAGCCGTGACAGAACGAAGCTAAAGCAGCTGTGGCAAAGAAACACTTACTCCCTCTGTCCCTCTTTAAACGTCGTTTTAGCGTTGCTTTTATCTGTCTAGATTCAATGCATGTTGCATGCATCTAGACACAATGCTATGCACACATTCAAAACACTTTGCATGCACCTAGTAGGAGGCTTCAACGACAATAAAAACGGGACAGAGGGAGTAAACTTTATGCCAAGGCCTCATCTACTATCTGCAAAAGTAACACAGGGTTCATCTACGTATCACGAATGTCGTATAACAGTGCAGTGTTAACATACTAGCTAGCGTCATGTCCTAGAAGTCATCCATACATAACCACCAGGAGGTAGAATCTAAGTTGCAACATTCAGTTATTTACGTACACCCATGAGCTGTGATTTCCTTGAGGGCATCTACCTTGTTCCTCATAAACATGACTTCTGTTTTGTTTTTTGAAAGGCGTCATCACTTGTGTTTATTATTTCCTACTAGAACCATACATTGGAACCAACGACAAGAAAGTTATAAAAGTATAGTATTCTGCGTAACCCTGGCCCCAGGATGGGGGATATGCAATCGAGGCAAGATAATGTACTAATGACATACCAAGTTGCCTCATCTAAACGTAATCAGAACCTACGATATATATCCCACACAATTGAGAATAAGTGATTGCTCAAGAAGTAAAAGCAGTAGCGTATATAAATTCTAAGATGTTTCTACATGGCTCTATGCCATATTGGAGACATTTGGATTTCTAGCTTAAGAGCAACTCTAAAAGTTTAGCTAAAATTAGTAGACAAATTCCATAGTTTGGTCATTTTATAAAATAGAAAACCTCCTCAAAAAAAGAAGAAGTCTAGAACAACATTGCTATTTCTCATCCTCAGAAAGCTAGCGCCATGGTTAGTTTTATATGGTCACCAAAAATCAAGGTCTAGCAAGCCCCTTATATTTTACAAAGACAGATAACGCATCTGTTGAAGCATACGTTTTTCCATACAAACTATAGAATAGCCTTCAAAACAAAAATAGCCAAGCTGTTAGAGTTGCTTGACACTAGAATATAATATAGGTAGTAGTCTGTTTATTTTATATTCCAAACAATGAGAAACATGCCCTCATCTCTCTCTAAAAAAATCCACTAACTACAAACCACCAAATCCTATACTCATAAACATCTCAATGGGCATAACTTTTATTTGCAACTATTATTTCCTATGGTGATGAGAACAATAAACTAAACTTTCCTTACAATTTGGACAATGATGAGTCCAACACAAGAATATAGTACAATTCCAATATAGAAAAATTGCAATCATCATCATCATTCACACCACACGCATGTACGCCAACTTTTGGGTACACTTGGCGACGCCACCTAGCAAAAACCGCCACATAAACAAAAACTCCTCCGAGCTAGAGAACCTCACACACACACCTACATAACGTGCTCCCATTCCGCTTCCTCCGACCGATACGCCAACCCGATGCCGACGACGAGCTCGTCGACGGCGGCGCAGCGCCGCCGGAGTCGCCGCAAGGCGCCCCCGCCACGCCAGCCCTGGTGCTGCTCCTTCGGCCTCGACCCCTCCACCGCCGCCGCGGCCAGCCGGAGCCCAGGCCCCCTCCCCGCGCCGCCGCCGCGAGCCAAGCCGCCGCCGCCGCACCACCTCGCGCCGCCGCTCTCCCGCCGCATCCGCTCCCCGGGACGCGTGTCCCCCATCGACGACTCGGCCTTACCTAACGCCGCGGGTTCGTCGTCGTCTGTGTCCGCGCGGCTGTCGTCCGTCACCGAATGCCCGCCGCCCGCCCTGCCGGCTCCGTCCCCGCCGCCGCCGCCGGAGGCTCCGGCGGACGCTGTGGAGAAGCCGAGGGCGAGTCTGCGGCTGAGGCTGGTCGGTAAAGGTGTGATCTTGGAGGTGGACGAGCTGGAGAGGGTCCGCGGGGAGAGCAAGGTGGTGGGGACGGTTCTTGGGGAACGGGGCGGCGAGGTGACGGTGGAAGGAACGGTGGAGGTGGAGGCCTTCAGGGAGGCGCTCGGCATGATGCTGGAAGACGACGACGAGGCCGCTGCGATGAGGCGGCTGGCTCGCGGTGGTGTCGCGCGAGCCATCGACGTGCTCGAGGTGAGGCTCTCTGTTGTCACGCTGCTACTACTGTTTGTTGATTTGTTTGTGCGCAAATTTCAATCAATCTTTGTGTTTACAGTTGTTGCTTGTAGTTATTATATGTTGTTTTCATGAATTGCACGTCTTGCCATCTTGGGGAAGGTTTCAACTTTTACTGTGGTTGTTATTGTTATTCTAGTGTAGTGGAGACAGGGGAGTGCTAAATTAAGAATCTGGTAAATATTAATGTTGAGAGGTTTGGTTATTGCCTGGTTGTTGGTGGTCAAATTGGCGTAGTACAGAAATTTATCCTTGAATTTGTTGGGGGCTTAATGATCATGGTGTTTGCAAATTTGGTTCTGAGACCATATTATTGGACCATCATTACATCATATTTGTTGCTAATTTTGAAATTTTTATATTATTTTAGGCTCAGGTATTTTGCCTGAATTTCCTCATTGGGATCATCTTCAATTTACAAACATTAAAGTGTCTATGTTTTAATTATTTTTAAATTATTATAATTTTTTTTTCTTGCTGCAAAAGCTTTGGTCTGTTTTCATGCCATTGTTTTTGTGTAATATTTTACCTTTCTTTCATCTTACTAGTTTTAGTTTTAGAATTTTAAAAAGTTCCAAACTTCTAGCTTTATCTTGTACTTGCCTTCACACCTATAGATGTACACTTCACCTTTGAATTTTGTTATGTGATTGGTGCTGTTGATTGTGCACTTTTCATGTTTGTTGTTTTCTATATTGAAGCAAACCTTGTTCATTGTAGATGCAGAACTAATATCATTAATGTGGTGACCAAAGGGATCTTGCTAAACTTTTAAAAGATTTGATGGATGTCTCATATACTAGAACATGGTACTCTTTGAGTTATTGAGAATAAATACAGACCAACCGATAGAAATTCTCCTCTTATTTGACAAATTAAAGCTCTTATTTATGCTTCTTAGTAAGCTCTTATCTAGGAGTAGTAGTTGATTTGGTTGTTACCTGATACCTGAAATGGTACAGAAGGTTTGACCGTCAGTTAATTTAGGCTGGGCAATAAGATAAGTATTTTGCTCTTCAATCTGGAAAGTAACTTTGAGGGAACTGAAAATCGAAGAGAGGGAGTACCTTGCTTCCACTTGCACTAGGTGCTGAGTTTCATCTTGTAAACTTAGGCAATTATATACATTAAGCAAACTCCTAACTATTGTGTTGAACTGTTGATTGATTTAAGTTTTTGTAGCCTGCTGAATTGACTAAGTTTCCACCATCTTTCATTGCTTGCTTAATTTTAATACAGAGCGCACTTGTGTTTAGTGAATTGCAAGATTGCAGTTGAAATGACTCTTTCTTCTAAGACAGCCAACTGATTTGATAATCAATGCCTTAGATGATCTGTCCCTGAGAACACAAGAACTAATATCGAATTTGTTGTTAGAAATTGACTTTTCACATTCTAAGAAATCCCATCAGTTTGTTCACTGATTTTGACACCTTTTTCTAGACACATGATCACCTATTTATGCTTTTGCCTTCTGAGGGATATGACTTTACAACTATTTCCTTGAGTTTAGTAATTTCACCAATCGAAGACAAGATAATAGCAACTTTAGCAAGTCCTCTTTTGCAATCTGGTACAACTTGCTTTTCTTTCTTGAACACGCAAGAGAGTTGTGTTACATTTCATCAAGAGAGAAGACAATTCACTATTTTTTGTTCTCAGACATGCAAGAGGGCTGTGTATCATTTCATTAAGAGAAAAGACAATTCGCTAGTTCAAGCTACTATACTTAAGTGTAAAATTTGGTGCTTCCAAGTAACAAAAGGAACCTCTCTGCCTCATGCTTGTAGGTGTAGGGTGTGTTTGGTTCCCACCCTAGAAAACACACCTGGTCCAGACATCAATGTCGGCCGTTCGATTTTGAATACCTAGGGTTGGATGCAGCTGTCTGTTGGAGGTCCCTAGATGAGGACTCGAACCAAACACGCCTGTAATCTTCACTAATGTATGATGGCAACAGTATACTAAGAAGTATTGCTGTGAAAAGCTACATATCATGCTGTTGGCTTGCAACAGTAATCATGCTGCTCATAAATCAACGTTAACTTTTCCATATGATCTTTAAGGGGGATAATGACCCACTTTATCGTATCGGAAATCAGGAAATGTAGACTAAAGTCAATGCAGATTCTTTCAAGTGTACTTCTATACAAGAGAAGTTTGTGTCATTATCGCATTCACTTTACCCTTTTTGTATGTCTGTTAATTTGTCTGAAAATGCGTATTGGTTTATGCTAACTTTATTCTCAACACATTTCACTTAATGCCTAAACAAATGTCTCAGGTATCCTTGTCACTTATGTTTGACAGAGGAGTTAACAACTGTCTGAGGTATCTGGATGCTGTTCCATGGAATGAATCTGAAGAGGAGTCAATTAAGAAACTGATGTACCAGCATTCTTCGTACAAGGCGGCTTTCAGAATTTTGCTGGCAAGGTTACAGCCAGAAAGCCCTGCCTCATCTGCAGAACTGGTAGTTGAACTAGCTGATTCCATCACAAAGGGGACCAACAATAATGCTCGGAAAGAGCTGCGGAATTTAGTCAATGGGATCTTATCAAAATCATCTGTCTACCTAAAGGGTGATAAAGAGCTGGACAGCAGGAGCATTTACTGCATCTGCCATTCTTGCCTGAACTCTCTGGTGGGATTATTCGAAGAATCTTCGGAGTTGGCCCAGGCTGATAAAACATCACTATTGTCAGTTGGAAAAGGACCACTCGAGAGAATCTGCAAGCTAGTTGAGGACATCAACTGGTTGCTGCAGATCCTAATAGACAGGCAGATGGGAGAGGAATTCGTCGACGTATGGGCGGACCAAAAGACCCTCAGCAGCATGCACGAACGGGTGTCGCCGATGGTACGCCACGAGCTTAGCCGGATTTCAGCCACGGTGTTCATCGCCATGGGGAGCGGCAAGCTCCACTGTACCGGAGACAGAAGGTTCGCCGTCTTCCAGGCCTGGTTCAGGCCAATGCTGGTCGACTTCGGTTGGCTCCGGAGATACCCAAGGGGCCTCAGCATGACGGCCCTGGAGGAAGGGATCGGGCAAGCGCTGCTGACACTCACGCTGAAGCAGCAGCAGGTGCTGTTCTTGGAGTGGTTCGAGGCATTCAGCGGCCAAGGCCGGGAATGCCCCGACCTTATCAGATCCTTCCAGGTCTGGTGGCGGCGGTCGTTCGTGAGGTCCTTAAGTAGTAATAGCTGAGTGGCCTTTGATTAAAAAAGAAAGAAAGCTGAGTGGGGTTTGATTCTTGCAACTCGTCAATTGAATGTGCGCGCGCATGGGTATGTGGTTGTTTATGCTGTGTGATGGTATATGATATAGCTGGTGGTGTGCCAGATTCCCCTGACGAAGGGTGGCTGATCTGTATGGTCTCCAAATTGTTTAGGTCTCTAGCAAGAGGTGTAAGAAAACATTCAGTTCAGTTTCTCCGTGTTGAGCTGAAGCCTGATGGTATATATACATATAATTTCCGCTGTGGTTTGTGGCAGTTGAGAAGCTGCACTGAATGAGGTACTGTTCGCGTGTTTAATAAAAATCAATGTGACGAGAACCAGTGGTCCAATGCAAATGGTGAAGAACTGAAGATTGTGGTGCCCTGAGAATTCTACATGCATGAGAGCCAGAGCTCTTCTGTCTTGGGGCCCAACTTCTCCTTCTGAAAAAGAGTACTATCATCTGTTATCCATTTGCTTCCTATCCTGGTCTAGCATCATGGTGGCAAGGCAATATAGTAGTCCACTGTTGCCTGAATCTTTGTCTGTTTTTTTCGCTGGATTGGAATTGGAATCTCCTATGGCGAGTAGTAGAACTCAAACCGAATTGGAACCTAACTGCATATACAACCGAGACGGTCAGGTTGTATATGCAGTTATGCACCTCACGTGCTCCACTAAATTGAGAGTGTATCCATCCATGAGCTGCTGGCAATGTTCGGTCGGGCAATGCACATGCGTCCTGTAGGCCATCCAGCCTGCATGTGGGCACTGCAGTATATATTTTTTTTCATCATTCAACTAGAAAGGCATATTGCATTTCATATTCCCAGCCTGGTTTCTCAGGGCCTTATTTTCTCATGTGCTGTGCTTCTTCCTACATTCATATTCCGACCTGGATGGAATTGGCAAGTATGGGCGGCAGATTGTTTTTGTTTTTCATGATTCTTTTTCTCTGAGGCTTTGGCCAGGTGGGCATGCTGCAAGCCACAACATACCACGGTATGGCCATGACATGAGTTGCCAGTGGGCCAGGAGTCTGTTAAGGCTATAGTATGAGTTGGAATGTCATCATCCAAGGCCTTGTTTAGATCCCCAAATTTGCCACCAAATTCACTATCGCAGACTCCTATTCCCCATCACATCAAAATATCTACTAACGCATGAAGTCTAAATGTAGATGAAATCAAAAACTAATTGCACAGTTTGATTGTACTTTGCGAGACGAACATTTTGAGCCTAATTAGTCAAAGTTTGGACAATTTTTACCAGATACAAACGAAATGCTACAGTGCACTGATTTGACACGGCACTATGCAAACTCCCAACTTGGGCCGGAACTAAACAAGGGCCCAAGTAACCAACCATGAACACGAAGCATCCAACCACTAGGACTGGGCACGTGTCCACTGGTCACAACTGCCCGTAGTGTTGTGCCATCGCCAACCCTTTGGCCACCCCTGTGCTTCTTGGCATCAGTAACCCAACAAAAATCGGCTGCAGCTCCGAATTGCTTTGTGTATAAAAAGCTTCATGTCGAAATTCGAATGGTAACATAAGAGTGGATGGAAGTTATAAAATGGACTTGTAACCGACTTATTATATATGAAGTTGCATGCTGTCTCCAGATTTTCATAGATTGATAGTAAAAAAAATGTAATTGAAGCTTGAGGCTTTAACAGTTGAAAAATGCCATGTTGATCATAGAGAATGGAGTACATAGTAGTCTTTGCACACAAACACATATATGTGTACATATATCCCAGCACGGAATATCTTGACGTAGAACCAACCACCAGCTCCGTGTTTGTTTGTTATATATGGAAGTACACACGAGATGTAGTGCTTGGAACTAAAGCTGTATATTTATTAACTGTATTTGACAAAACCTGAAGAGTCAAAGACAAGGACTTCATCCGGGAGCTTGGTTGTGATCACTGATGAGTGATGAGAGGATATAAACTTTACTTGACAGTGGACTTGGTCAACTTTTGTATGTTTCTGCGCAAGACCAGGCTTTTTCCCCGTACGGTTATCACCCACAGCCCCTAGGAATCTTGTCCTTCAGCCCTTGTACTTCCGTATTTACTTTCCTTCAGTAAATAGTAACGCCAGCCTTGAGTGCCATTGTGGCTGTTTGTGCTTAAAGTACTGAGACATAAGAAAAAAAACTTGGATGTGTTATCGTACATTTATACGAAAAGGTTGACAACATAACTTAGCATCGCGGCTCCTCTCCTGGCATCAAGGACGGCAAGTTTGTTGAAACCTGCCGCAATCCAGAATCTCATCTCGTCCAGGACGTCCCTTGCAAGCATTGGCGACCCCATTGAAGGTCCTGCCATTCCGCTGTTTCCAGATCATCCAACTAACCAAGAGAAGCAGTGAATCAAACGCCTGCCTCAGCACCTTGGGCAGCGGCTTCTTGACTAACATCCACCATCGCATGATATTGGTTTCTTCAAACCTGATGAGGCCATGCAGGTGTAAAGCCGCCAAGCATACAACCCAAACCTCCCTGGAATAAACACATCCAAGCAACATATGATCCATCGTCTCATCAGCATGATCACAAAGGATACAGGATGCCGAATCCTAGAGGCCATGTCGCCACGTCCGATCATCGCTAATTTGGTCTCCCTCCCTTTCTTCTGCGGCGTCTCGCTGGAGGGAGTAGGAATCCATCGTTTTTAATAAGTTTTTTAGTAGATTGAGTCCTTATAATCTCTTCATGCCAAGTTTTTTAATAAGTTTTTTCTCCGTTGCGTCCCTGAGGGAGCCAACTATGACATCAGTAACTTTAGCGGCATGATAGTAACTTTAAAAGCAAAAGGTGGATTCTTAAACCAGCTTTTGCTTTTAGTTTCTAAAAATCTAGATTCTGAGCAAAAACCGTGGGGGTGTTTGGATCCACCAGTTTTTAAGAATCTAGTTTCATGTATTTTTTTAGACGAAGGGTTTGCTAGCCCCAGCCTTAACGAAGGCTTAAGCGTGCGGCACGCCGGGTTCGAACCCGGGCGGGTGACTTCCGCACTTGGGAAGCTCACCAGTTGAGCCACCGCTCTAGGCGTTGTTGGGAATATGCCCTAGAGGTAATCATAGAGATGATGATATTCCGCTTGTATCCATGATATATAAAATGTGTCCATTGAATATCCATTAAAGACAACTTGTATTGATTGGCAATTATGTGAATTGTTTGTGGAACTCTTTTACTTGTATGGTTATTCTATATTCGTCCCTGGTCGGAGTTCATGTGAGGACACACATGAATATTAGACTAGCACATTATTAGTTGATGACTATGTTTCACAAGTCATGGACATGGAGATGTCGAACTAATAATGTGGGCACATGTATGACATGTAGGCCGGATCGACCCGACATGAGATTGTCTCTATACACATCATATACGTTATGTCCTTCGACCGAGATTGTTGTATGTACTCGAGATGTGTATCGACTTGCTTAGGGACCGACAAACGCTACTCCGTCACCGGGTAGTTATAAAGGATGTCTTCGGGTTTGTCGAGAAGCATCTTTGCGAGACATAGACAATCAAGATGGGACTTGCCCCCTCTCTAATGAGAGAGATATCACTTGGATCACTCAAGTGATTGGATCAACAAATGCATGGCCGTGCTTGGGTTAAGTGTTAACCCACGAGTTGAACCATATATCATGAGGCAAGGGAGTAACTTGTATATGGTCGTAGTGGTTCGTCGATATGATCATTTGCGTACGCATAGGAGTTGTCATGCCTTGCTAGAGGCCGCGTCGGCTATTGGGCGAATAGGAGTATTCGGCCCATGTCTATGTGTGCGTGAACCCATAGGGTCGCACGCTTAAGGGGCCGGAAGCCTAATCCGAGTTGGACTCGAATTAGACAAGGCTTAGGTTTTCTAATGCGCCTCCAACTCGGGGCACATGAGAGACGCCTATATAAGTAGAGGGGAGGGGCGCGGCCAAACACAACAAATACAATCCACGCCTTTGGCGCCGCCGTCGCCCTCCACGCTCTCGCCTTCGCTCCTCGCGGACCTAGCGATCCGGAGGCGCATCGCTTCTCCCTCGTACGTGTGTGACACCTCGGAGGTGCCGCATCCGGAGCACGAGGACGAACCGCACGAACCGCAAGTGGTGGGAGGAGTTGCCGGACGACCACGCAACCGCACGGCACCGCTGCGACGCGTTCGACTACATCGAGTCGTCTTCCGCCGCATCTGCGCGTCTAGTGGTAATCCCGTAACCCGTAACTAGTAGTAGATCCCGGGGCGATGAGGTAGAAAAAGTTTTTGTTTTCTCGGCTAGCGTAGCACCCTCATAACCCTACGGTGGTATCGAGCTCTATACCGCGTTGTTATAGGTTCTCGGATGTCGCATATGTGATATGCACAGTTTCAGATGAGTCTCTGATCTTGGTTCATGATCTTGCCGCGTTGGTCTTGTAATGATCTACTCGTACCGGTCGGAATTCCGCCATCCGAGTTAAGTGATACATGTAAATCCAATCACGGCGAGTTAGAGATCAATCGATTGATTGAATTGAACCCTAGGTCAAGTGCCGAGCGCATGTGATGCGCGGCGGTGGCGATTGGATCGGCCACCGGGCGCCGGGTTGCCGAGAAAAGTTACTTCGTAAACAAATTTGTAACTTTTTAACCGTAACTCGGATCGAGACGATTCTTAAACGAAAGTTGTAGAGAAAAAATTTTACATACACCCCAAACTGACTTGGCCCGAGCCAGATTTGCGAAAAACGGCTTGGAAGATAGAGTTTTTCACGATTTACTTTTTATAGTCGGAATCGGTTACCTCTGTTTTGCAGGTTTTGATGACTGGTATAGCCCATATCTCGTGTTTATGTCGTTCTTACCATGTTCTATTTTCACATGCTATAATGTTTTTGTCTACATTCGTGCGGTAGTGAAGTAGAACGATCCTCGCAATGTTTAAGTTTGTGCTCCCCCAAACCTTGCACTTGTCATTGTCTTGTACAATCGATGGTGGGTCTATGAAATTAGGGTGCCATCGATTTTACTAGACTAAGACAGTTCGTATCGGATACTTACTTGAAGGTTTGGTTGCTTAAACAAGGTCATCCTAACGGTTAGGGACCTTGGAGCATGAGAAGTTGGTAACCCAAGCATAGAGATGCTATCCAACAACAAGAGTCATATGCGATATGATTAGCAAAGAGTTGCTTACCGATCTATCATGTCTTCTAGCGGTGATGCTAAAGCTCACTAGTCGACTTGCTAGTTGTGGGTCTTGAATCACTAAGTTTCAATCGAGGGATATTGATTTTAGTGGGAGTAGATCATATTTGATATTATTTACTCTATCATGGATATTTTGTCTTAGTATTTTGCATTACTTATGTTGTAGATTAATGGCGTCTTCTAAGCAACCATTTACTTTGCGTTCGATTCTTGAGAAAGATAAGTTGAATGGAACAAATTATGCGGATTGGATCCGCAATCGAGAATTGTTCTCGGGCCGAGAAAAAGGAGGAATATCTAGACACCCCCTTACCGATGAGCCTGCTGATGATGCATCTGCTGCTGTGACCAAGCTAGCAGAGGGTGCAGCTGTTGGGCCACACGTAATCAAGATGGTTGGTTACACTCGAGGTTGGAGAAGCTAGGCTTCCCAATTGGCCCGAGTTGGCTACGATTTCATTCTCTCGTCTCGCCGCCTAGCTATGGGAACTTCATTGCGAACTACCATATGCATGGGGCGAGAGGGGGCTTGAATGAGTTGTGTGGCATGCTTGAAAAACAAAGCAGAGGCCGACATTAAGAAGCGGGTCGGTGGCCAAGTATTGGCGTCCCGGAACAAGCCTAACTTTAAGAGAAAGAAGGGTCAGGGGGAGAAAAAGGGCAAGGCTAAAGATGAGATCTCCAAGCCGCTCCGCCCGCCCCCAAAGCCGGACCACCGGCTAATGCTAAATGTTTTCATTGTGGTAAGAATGGTCACTTGGAAGAGAAACCGCAAGCCGTACTTGGCGTCCTTAGAGAAGGACGGCGGTAGTAAAAGTACTCCCGCTCATACGCTTGTTGTTTATGTTACGGACATCTTCCTCGCTAACTCTTATATCAATTCTTGGGTATTTGATACGGATCGGTTGCTCATATTTGCAATACGATGCAAGGAATGATAAGAAGTAGAAGCGTGAAGAAAGGAGAGGTTGATTTCCGCGTGGGCAACAATGCAAGAGTTCTTTGCGTTGAACGTCGGACGATGCAACTTCACCGCCATCGGGATTTGTCATGGAATTGAATAATTGTTATTTTGTTCCTAGTCTAAGTCGAAACATTATGTCACCTTCATGTTTAATGAAGGATGGTTATTCATTTGCGAGTAAAGACAATGGTTGTGTTATCTCGAAGAATGATATGTTTGTGGCTCTTGTATCCATTGTGAATGGATTATTTATTTTAAATCTTGATGATGCACCTGTCTGTAATGTTAATGCTAAAAGGCCTCGGCTTAATGAGTTAAGTCCTACATATATGTGGCATTGTCGTTTGGGTCATATAAGTGAAAATCGCATGAAGAGGCTCCATGATGATGGACTTCTAACTTCGTATGATTTTGAATCTTACGAGACATGTGAGGCTTGCCTTTTAGGCAAGATGACCAAGACACCTTTCTCAGGTTTTCCCGAGAGAGCGTCGACTTATTGGAACTAGTACATAGTGATGTATGTGGACCAATGAGCACGACAACTAGAGGCGGTTTTCAATACTTCATAACTTTTACGATGACTTTAGTAGATATGGCTATGTCTACCTAATGAAGCATAAGTCCGAAACATTTGAAAAGTTCAAAGAATTTCAGAATGAAGTAGAGAACCAATGTGGCAAGAAAATTAAGGCCTTGCGATCGATCGTGGAGGCGAATATTTGAGTCATGAGTTTAGCAATCATCTTAAGAGTTGCGGAATTGTTCCACGCCTTACGCCACCTGAACGCCACGAGAAATGGCGTGTCCGAGCGGCGTAATCGGACTTTGTTGGACATGGTTCGGTCTATGATGAGCCGTCGGACCTACCTTTATCGTTTTGGGGATATGCTCTAGAAACAACCGCTTTCACATTGAATAGAGTACCATCTAAGTCCGTAGTTAAGACACCATATGAGATATGGACTGGGAAGAGTCCTAGTTTGTCTTTTCTAAAAATTTGGGGTTGTGAGGTTTATGTCAAACGGCTTATATCGATAAGCTAACACCCAAATCGGACAAGTGTTTTTTCGTGGGATATCCAAAGGAAACTTTAGGATATTACTTCTACAACCGCCGAGGGCAAAGTGGTTGTTGCTCGAAACGGTGTGTTCTTAGAGAAAGAGTTTCTCAAAAGAGAGAAGAGTGGACAAAAGGTGTATCTTGAAGAAGTTCAAGATGAGCCGCCGAGAAGGACTCTACGAGTGATGCTAATGTAGCGAACAAGTTGAGATGCCCGTGGCCACGAAACACCTCCACAACCACGAAGATCGGCAAGACTTCGCGAATTGCGTGGGGATCTGTTATTGTTGGACGATGACGAACCCGCAACATACGCGAAGCTATGATGGACTCGATTCCGAGCAATGGCGAGTGCCATGAGATCCGAGATAGATTCCATGGGAAATAATCAAGTTTAGAACTCGGTTGACCCGCCTGATGGTGTTAGACCCATCGAGTGCAAATGGATCTATAAAAAGAAGAAAGATATGGACGGAAATGTTCACGTCTATAAAGCTCGACTTGTCGCAAAGGGTTTTTGGCAAGTTCAAGGAATTGACTACGACGAGACATTCTCTCCGAGCGATGCTTAAATCTATCCGGATCATTCTAGCAATAGCTGCCTATTTCGATTATGAAATTTGGCGAGATGGATGTTAAAACACCTTTCTAAATGGAAATTTGGAAGAGGACGTGTATATGATACGGCCGAAGGTTTTGTTGATCCAAATAATGCTGGAAAAATATGCAAGCTTAAGAAATCTATTTATGGGTTAAAGCAAGCATCTCGGAGTTGGAACATTCGTTTTGATGAGGTTGTCAAAGGGTTTGGCTTCCGTCGAAATGAAGAAGAGCCTTGTGTTTACCAAAAGGCTAGTGGGAGCGCTGTTGTATTTCTAATCTTGTATGTGGATGACATACTATTGATTGGGAATGACATTCCTATGTTGCAATCTATAAAGACTTCACCGAATAATAGTTTTTCTATGAAGGATTTGGGAGATGCAAAAGATACATCTTGGGCATTAAGATCTATAGAGATAGGTCGAAAAGGCTAATAGGATTATGCCAAGATACATATATTGACAAGGTGTTGAAACGGTTCAACATGGAGCAATCCAAGAAAGGGTTCTTGCCTATGTCACATGGTATGCGCTTTAGCGACAAGCAATGTCCTTCATCGATGAAGAGCGCAAACGCATGAGTAAGGTTCCATATGCTTCGGCGGTCGGTTCCATCATGTATGCCATGATATGTACTCGCCCGCATGTCTCATATGCTCTAAGTGTTGCGAGCGGTACCAAGGCAATCCCGGTGAGAGTCACCGGACGTCAGTTAAAAACATCCTTAAGTACTTGAGAAGAACTAAGGATGAGTTCCCGATCTATGGAGGTGAGGAAGAGCTCGTTGTAAATGGTTACACCGATGCTAGCTTCCAAACCGATGTAGATGATTCACAATCTCAATCGGGTTTCATGTTCACGGTAAACGGTGGTGCGAAAGTAGCCGGAAAAGTTCCAAGCCGGAGACAAGTGTCCGATTCTACAACGAAGCCGAGTACATTGCGGCTTCGGAAGCCGCAAAGGAAGGTGTTTGGATGAGGCGTTTCCTCATTGATCTTGGTGTGTTTCCTAATGCGGCTAGCCCATTGAATCTACATTGTGATAATAATGGGGCGATAGCGCGAGGCTAAGGAGCCAAGGAATCACCGGAAGAACAAACATGTACGGCGGAAATTTCACCTCATTCGATAGTTCATCAGTGAGGGTGAAATTAAAATGTGCAAAATACATACGGATTTGAATGTAGCAGATCCGTTGACAAAGGCTCTTCCACAGCCTAAGCATGAGGCGCACATGAGGTCTATGGGGATTAGACATATTAGAGATTAACTCTAGTGCAAGTGGGAGACTGTTGGGAATATGCCCTAGAGGTAATCATAGAGATGATGATATTCCGCTTGTATCCATGATATATAAAATGTGTCCATTGAATATCCATTAAAGACAACTTGTATTGATTGGCAATTATGTGAATTGTTTGTGGAACTCTTTTACTTGTATGGTTATTCTATATTCGTCCCTGGTCGGAGTTCATGTGAGGACACACATGAATATTAGACTAGCACATTATTAGTTGATGACTATGTTTCACAAGTCATGGACATGGAGATGTCGAACTAATAATGTGGGCACATGTATGACATGTAGGCTGGATCGACCCGACATGAGATTGTCTCTATACACATCATATACGTTATGTCCTTCGACCCGAGATTGTTGTATGTACTCGAGATGTGTATCGACTTGCTTAGGGACCGACAAACGCTACTCCGTCACCGGGTAGTTATAAAGGATGTCTTCGGGTTTGTCGAGAAGCATCTTTGCGAGACATAGACAATCAAGATGGGACTTGCCCCTCTCTAATGAGAGAGATATCACTGGATCACTCAAGTGATTGGATCAACAAATGCATGGCCGTGCTTGGGTTAAGTGTTAACCCACGAGTTGAACCATATATCATGAGGCAAGGGAGTAACTTGTATATGGTCGTAGTGGTTCGTCGATATGATCATTTGCGTACGCATAGGAGTTGTCATGCCTTGCTAGAGGCCGCTGTCGGCTATTGGGCGAATAGGAGTATTCGGCCCATGTCTATGTGTGCGTGAACCCATAGGGTCGCACGCTTAAGGGGGGAAGCCTAATCCGAGTTGGACTCGAATTAGACAAGGCTTAGGTTTTCTAATGCGCCTCCAACTCGGGGCACATGAGAGACGCCTATATAAGTAGAGGGGAGGGGCGCGGCCAAACACAACAAATACAATCCACGCCTTTGGCGGCCGCCGTCGCCCTCCACGCTCCGCCTTCGCTCCTCGCGGACCTAGCGAGTCCGGAGGCGCATCGCTTCTCCTCGTACGTGTGTGACACCTCGGAGGTGCTTTGCATCCGGAGCACGAGGACGAACCGCACGAACCGCAAGTGGTGGGAGGAGTTGCCGGACGACCACGCAACCGCACGGCACCGGCTTGCGACGCGTTCGACTACATCGAGTCGTCTTCCGCCGCATCTGCGCGTCTAGTGGTAATCCCGTAACCTGTAACTAGTAGTAGATCCTGGGCGATGAGGTAGAAAATTTTTTTGTTTTCTGGCTAGCGTAGCACCCTCATAACCCTACAGGCGTGTTTTAGAAGAAAAAAATGTATTGCTCACAGGGTTAATAAAAATACTAGCATTGCTAGGTATCAACAACTTGGTAAAAGCTGGTACCTTAGCTGGCCAGTTTGGATCCAACCTCATTTTCAAAAACCAGATTCTTAAACAGTAAAAAAAAAACTAAAGAGATCCAGACATGACCTTCAACGGGAAGGTCTTCTTGGCGTTGAACACAACCGGCGAGGGGACCAAGGACAGGGGCAAAGCAACACCACAAAAAGGGAATGCATGGACCGACGGGCACTACGAATGAACAAATAATAGACTGCCGTCGTCGGGCTCAACCTGCTACAAGCAACAGTGAAGCTCGTACAACAGGTGCTACACGTGCTCCCCGGCTCGTGCGGGATGTCGTCTGTGGACAGCATTGGAGGCCCTGCTGCTGCTGACCTCTTCTTGTGGTTGTGGTCCACGTGACATCTCGTATTCTCGTCTCCTCATCTCATAGATTATGGCTCTATTCTATGATCGTGCAAGTCTTTCTTCTTGCTCTCAACAACGCTTTGATCGTGCAACTGTTTTCTTGTTCTCAGTTAACTTTTCTGATGATCGGCCTTTGCACCCAATAAGGGAAAGGAAACTTTGATAGGGGTCTCTTTCATAAGGAACAGTGATTATATAAATATAGATAAAGTAACCACGACAATGACTGCAGCGCAAGAGATAATTTCACACTTTCGGTCCGCTTTCTCCCCCTTGAAAGCGTAGCAAGTTTATAGCTTGAATAATAGTTGCACGTGTATATCCCGTGCCAATCGAGGCTTCCATGGTCATACAAATTGTTGAAGGGATCCTCCGGTCAGGTTTGATTCCTAACTAACCAAACGTGGCATAAGTAAAAAAAAAAAGGTATTCTCGGGAACTCTAATCCTAGCCACTTTGTTGAATCCCCATTGTCTTTCTACATAAACCCATCCAATGTAATTTTTTTCGGACATGTTCATTCTACACTTGTGTTGTCATATCAAACTTGGCCTTGTTTATGCACACAAAAAGTTGAAATTTTTTCACCCTCTCTCCATCACATCAATCTTTACACGCATGCATAAAACATTATATATAGATAAAATAATTAACTAATTGCATAGTTTAGTTATAAATCACAAGACGAATCTTTTAAGTCTAGTTAGTTCATGATTGGACACTAATTGCCAAATACAAACGAAAGTCTTACGGTTAGAAAAATTCTAACTTTTCACGAATTAAACAAGGCCCTAAAAGCTTTGATCATAGGCACATACTCCCTCCGCCCAAGAAAAAAATGTCGTTTTGGAAACGAATCTGGACAAGCACTTGTCCATGTTCTTTCCTAGAACAACAATTTTTTTTAACGAATGGAGTAATCTTTGTCGCTCCTTGTTAGAGCGTCCGAGCGTGCAGAGAATCAGGTACCATGTCGTCCAAAAACTAGCAAGAAGAGAGAGAGAGAGAGAGAGGGGGGGGGGGGGGGGGGGGCATATGTTTTCCCAACTAATGGATGAATCCCAAAATTGAAGGGGATGATGACATTCTCATTCCGTTGAAGCATATTTCACATATAATGCAGAGTGCTTTTTTTTCTCTCTCGAACACTCGTGCGTATCAATATACTAGAAGAAGAGATGTTTAGTACAAGAACGCCGTTACTAGGGAGCACAAAATTAGCTTACTTTGCCTTGATACCCCGTGTGGCGGTCTGCCACTCGGTGTAGCGCTTCTCGCGCGCGCATGTACGAAGCAGCTCCTTTTTCTACTTATTATTAATACAAAGGTGGAAACCGGATCTTAAAAAAAAAGGAGCAAAAAATTATGTTATCGTTACATCTTGATCAATTAATATGACGAATGATTTTTCTCCATGTTTTGAAGGTCCTACATATTCGGTATGGCCGCAGGCCGGAGGTCGAGCCGGAGATGTAGCCCTTCACGCGAGGTTGGAAACAACGGTTCCGACCCTCCTGCCGTGCCCAGATTCCTGCGTGGCACGTTGAACATCCGTGGACTAGGTTGGACCGTTGGAGTACTAGTAGTAACAGTAACAGTGGTGTGGTAGTAGCAGGAATGACCGAGTCACCATGGAGTGAGCGTCCGCCGCGGCGGGTTGGCGCTCGCGACGTGACTAGTCGTGGGCGGACGTGACGGCTCCCATCCATCTGCACTGACACCGCTGCAACGCAGGGCGACGCCAGGCAGCACACACAGACCACCATGCCGTCGCGCGCCGCGCCACCGTCCGTCCCCGCGGTGCCGCGCAGGCAGGCAGGCAGGCGCTCGCAGGCACGCACGCCACCCATCCATCCCCACGCCACTGACACCCCGTACCCCACCGTCCGCGGGCCCCACCCGCCGGCGCCCGCCACGCAAGCCGCGCTGGGTCCGACGCGGCACGGCTCCCTTTTGACTTCCCCCGTCCCTCCCCTTCCAATTCCAACGCAAGGCAGGCTTCTCCTCCTCGTCCCCGCTCGCACACCCACACGCCGCCGCCGCCGCCAGCGGCGGAAAGGGCAGAAGCCGAAGCGTAACCCCAAAAAAAAAACGAGAACGAGCCGCACACACAAACACGAGCGCGAGCGCCCGCAGGCCGCAGCAGCGCCGGAACGTCTCCCTCACCGGGGCGGCGGCGACCCCGCGGGCGACACGTCCCGCTGGTCCGCGGGGTCCGCGCCGGGTCCACCGGGCGGAGGACCCGCGGGTCAGCGAGTGAGGGTGGGAAAGCGGTGCGGCGGGGGCGGACCCTGGGCGGAATCCAATGCGGTTGTGGGAGAGGGTTTGACGTCCGCAAGGAGAGAGAGAGGACGGACTGCGGGGCCCGCGGACACGCGCACCCGAGTCGCAGGATTTTCTACTGCTGGGTCTGGCTGCTGCCTTCTCTTCTCTCCCCTTCGCTTCCCTTCCTCCTCTCGCTCTCCTGCTGCTACTGCTCGCGGCGCTGCTCCCGGGGAAGTCCAGTCCGGCGGAGTCTCGCCGTCGCGGGAGTGCGGCGGCGCCACCTCGGCGCTGCACAAGGGAGAGAAGTTTGCGCTGCTGCGGCCGCGGAGGAGGGGTCGAGTTGAGGCGCCGGATCGCCGGATTCCGCCGCGGGCGAGCTCGGATCGAGCAGGCGCGGCGGTCGGGCTGGTGCGGACCCTCCGCCGCCCGCAATTCCGGTGGTAGCCGCCTTGCTTCCGGAGGCGAGGGGCTGGGGGGAGAGAGCTCCCGTGCCTGCGCTTCCTTCCCTCGGTCGGGCTGCCTGCTCGGCGCTGCTACTCGCTCGCTCGCTCGCTGGAGTACGGGAGGAAAGGTGGTGGTGCGGGAGGAGGAGCGCTGACGCTGACGCTTGCGCTCGGCTCTCCGGGTTTGCCTGTCCCTGGACGGGAGTCGCAATCTCGGCTAGATTCGCCTCGCAGCGGCGGATGCTCCGACGCGGCGCGGATCTCGACGGTTACTGCGGCGCGGAGTGAAGGTACCTGGATTTAGGGGAAGAAGAAGACGAACATGGTGCCGTCGGGGCATCAGCATCAGCACCAGCCCAACCCGATGGGCGGCGGCGGGGGCGGCCCGAGCCACCACCAGCAGATGGGCGTGGGCGTGGGGGCGTCGCTGCTGCGCTCGAGCTCCACCCTCCTCGGCGGCTCTGGCGCGGGTCCCCAGCCGGGGATGGGGATGGCCGGCGGGGTGCTCCCGTCGCAGTCGCCCTTCTCGTCCCTCGTCTCGCCGCGCACGCACTACGGCGTTGGCGTTGGCGGCGGGGGTGGAGGCGTCGGGAACGGCGGCTTGCTGGCGGGCGCGTCCAGTGTCGCGTCGATGCTCGGCAGGCAGCAGCAGCAGCAGCAGGCGTATGGGAACGGGGGGACGGCCGCAATGCCGGGCGCCGGTCTCCCCGTCGGTGGTGGGATGCAGCAGCACCGAGGCGGCGGGGTTGATGGGGTTGGTGAGTTGGTGGGCGCGGGAGGAGGGCCGGAGGCCATGGTGTTCTCGGCCTCCGCCGCCGGCCCTGGTAGCTTGGGCAACCACCAGCTTGGTGGTGGTGGTGGTGCCGACGGCCTACAGCAGCAGCAACACCAGCCGCAGCAGCAGATGGATGCGCCGCAAGATTCACAGAATCAACAGCAGCAACACCAGCAACAGCAGCAACAACAGCAACATCAGCAGCAAATGTCGATGGCGTATAATCATCAGCACATGATGCCGCAAACCCAGCCGCAGCAACAGGCGCAGCAGCCACCGGCGGTGAAGCTGGAGAACGGCGGGGGCGTGCTGGGCGGGGTGAAGCTGGAGCAGCAGATGGGGCAGCAGCACGACCAGAGCGTGCTCCTCCCCGTGCAGATGCTGCCCCGCAGCTCGAGCGGCGGCGTGAAGCCCGAGCCGCAGAGGAGCTTGGGTGCTGTCAAGATGGAGCACCAGAGCTCGGACCCGTCGGTGTTCCTCCAGCAGCAGCAGCAGCAGCATATGATGCAGCTGTCGAAGCAGAACCCTCAGGCCGCGGCGAATCAGCTGAGCCTCCTGCAGCAGCAGCAGCGGTTCCTGCAGCTGCAGCAGCAGCAGCAACAGCAGCAGCAGATTCTCAAGAACCTGCCGTTGCAGAGGAACCAGTTGCAGCAGCAGCAACAACAGCAGCAGCAGCAGCAGCAACAGCAGCAGCAACATCAGCACCAGCAGTTGCTTCGTCAACAAAGTCTGAATATGCGGACTGGTAAAACACCTGCTTATGAACCAGGGACCTGTGCAAAGAGATTGACGCATTATATGTATCACCAGCAAAATAGGCCTCAGGTAAACATTTGTCACGAATAAATATTGCCATTGCTTCAACCTAGGTGTATGCTTATTTTTAAAGTTATGGTATTAGGACAATAACATTGAGTACTGGAGAAACTTTGTCAATGAGTACTTCGCCCCAAGTGCCAAGAAGAGGTGGTGCGTTTCTCTGTATGGCAATGGTCGCCAAACTACCGGAGTTTTCCCTCAGGTTTACCTTCTCTCTTTTACGTTGAGTATAGGCTGGTAGTTCAATTTTTAATGTCCTGAGTGTTTGTTATTTTTAATAGCTATCATGCAGTCTTTAACATGCGATATGTTTTTCGGAATACCCCAATTTGGTTTTCTTTATTATTTATTAACCTGTGTACAATTTCATTTTATGTTTTAGGATGTTTGGCATTGTGAGATATGCAATAGGAAGCCAGGGCGGGGTTTTGGTGAGTATAATTGTGATTGAAATCTACCCCACTAGATATTTTCTATTTCTGTGCTATGATGCATCACTACTAACTATTTGATGGTATCCTACCTTTTATAGAAACGACGGTTGAGGTCTTGCCACGGTTGTGCCAAATCAAATATGCAAGTGGTACACTTGAGGAGCTTCTGTATGTTGATATGCCAAGAGAGTCCCAGAATTCATCTGGACAGATTGTTTTGGACTATACCAAAGCGATACAGGAGAGTGTCTTTGAGCAACTGCGAGTAGTTCGTGAGGGGCATCTAAGAATTGTATTCAACCAAGACCTGAAGGTAATATGTTCTCTAGTTGAGATACTCTGATATTTTGTTGGAATGGTGTTCCCCGCATAAAAAGTGTTTGCCATTCTAGGGTAAACTGAATGATAGTCTGGTCTGAAATTACCATTCTAGCCTTGTTAATTAATGTCATAAAGAAGCATTTTTTTGCTTTATCGTGTGATTAGAGAGATTTTTTTTTCTGAAATATTGCAATCAATGAGATTTATTACGCTAGGCAATCTTCTATGGCCCCATGCATGCATGCACTCATGAATTCATTCGTAGAGCTATAATTCAGAGGAACACAGTACAGAATTCTTTTTGTCTCCCTTTGTTGTGGAAGGCAAAAGGGTTTAAAGGAAGGGATGCTAAGAAAGCCACCTCAAACATAGGATGACATACCTTTGTGAACGAAGAAAAAGCCTATAATGATGCATAGTTTGTTACACTTCTGATAAATTTAACACTTTGATAAACTGTTGTGTCCATTGTACTCATTAGATTGCATCGTGGGAGTTCTGTGCTCGGCGTCATGAGGAACTTATTCCCCGGAGATCAATCATACCGCAGGTATTATTTTCCCAAAGATAATGGAATGTGCACTTCTCATCTGCATTGTGATTCTGATCATGGTTTCATGTACCTTGTTCGTCTTGTGATTCTGATCATGGAGGACTTAATTTCATGTACCTTGTTCTTCTATTAGGTCAGTCAACTTGGTGCTGTGGTGCAAAAGTACCAGTCTTCCGTTCAAAGTTCAGCATCACTCTCAAGTCAGGACTTGCAAAACAATTGTAACTCGTAAGGACACTTCTTTGATGTGCTTATGCTTTTGGACTTTAAACCCAGTTTTTTGTTTAATTCAATTTTTTGCGAAGCTTTTTTTCGGAGCTTAGTTATCCTATGTACTGTGTGCTTTGGAAGCTGCTTGTATTGCATGCATGCCTTGTGCATTTATCAAGTAGTAGTCAATCAATAAACTTATACCAGAAACGTTGTTCCTGTTTCAAAGGAATATTTTATTGAGCCAAAAAATTCTGAAGCTATGCAACTGGGAGAAGGAATACCGCAATGAACAAGTAAACTTGTTGCTATTGAACATTTGAACTTCCTTTGACATAAGTACTCCATTCCAAATTGTAATTTGGATCTGAGGGAGTAGTATACAAGCTATTGTACATTTTCATATTTTTCTATGCTGTTGTGAGCCACCTAGCTTTTGAATTATACTACCCATAGTTGACATTGATATGCTGCAAGTGGCGCCCTTGTAGTTAATATGGCCTCATTATTAATGGCTCCTGACATGCTTTGTTACTCTTACCTTTTTCAACTATTATGGCATTTCCATCTTGGTGCTTTCTATAATTGTCTGAGAGCAGTAATGAGCACCAGAAGTAATAACTATCTATCCTGCATGGGTTTTGGGCTGTAGCTCCTGCACGGGTTTATGGGAGCAATGATTTATAGTTTCTTGCCATACAAGTTACTGGCCTGGCCACATGATGTTCTGTCTTGTGCAATATTTACATATGTTTGTCACACCTGTAAGGATTTGACTTGGTGCAGTCTTCAAGATCACACTTTGACCACTAATATATAATTTATGGCAACAAAAGTTTGTTCATTGGAATGTATTTTTAATATTCATATTATTAGAGCATTTGTTGGTCAAAGATAACAAAGTTTGAATTTTGAAAAATGTGCATGCCTTATATTTTAGGGAGTGAGTGTTACCTCCAGTATTTGACATCATGTAGAATTAAGAGAACTGCTTTTTATTTCTCTCATCATGATTTCTGTTTGTTGGCACGTGTGATTGTCACTTCCATTTACATCTCCACATTAATTTTCTAATACATGAAATTATTGAACTAGGTTTGTCGCATGTGCTCGCCAGTTGGCTAAGGCACTGGAAGTGCCATTGGTAAATGATTTAGGATACACGAAAAGATATGTCCGCTGCCTCCAGGTACCGATTGTTTCATGAGTCGTATGAGTCAGTACGCATTTCCATTTAAGTTTATCTTTTGATTCAGTTAATATTATTCCCTACTTTCTTGCAATTTGTGTCCACAACCCCACATGATTCCATTGTACTTAAGCCATCTAGATTTAGCTACCAATTTCATCTTCTTTTATGCCAGTCTCCTATTTAACTGAAGTTATAATCACCCTGACTAATCTTTTCTTTTGTCGCCATCTAGATTTAGCTACCAATTTCATCTTCTTTTATGCCTGTCTTCTATTTAACTGAAGTTATAATCACCCTGACTAATATTATCTTTTGTCTGTACATTGATAATCAGATTGCAGAGGTGGTCAATTGTATGAAAGATCTGATCGATCACAGCAGACATACTGGGTCTGGTCCAATAGGTGCAGTGTTACTTACCTTTTCTATCCTGTTCTTTTTGCTTATTGTATTCTTGCTTTGAAATATAATTTGCAATATGGAGAAAGGAAAATGTTATTTGTACCAGTTCTACCCAATTCTGACTCCAGTTGCATGTAACTTTAAGTAACAATGCCGATGTTAATTTCTCATTTGTCAAGTGCTACAAGTTTTATTAGGTGATTTTGTCTGTTCAACCATTGATTTTGAACCATCCTACTTGTATCTTATACTGTCTATGACCTACCACATTGGAACAGCTCTGTTTCTGTGTTTTGCTGCCCATATGTTTCTGACACTATCTTTTAAAGGGATGTGTGTGATGTTCCAACATAGAAGGCAGGATAACTAAAAAAATATGGACTCTTTCTATTGTTCTTCACATCTTTGTTTACCTTGTTTGCTTGAACATATCAGCTGTGGAACAATGTTTTTCTCTCACAATAGAACTGCATCAGCCAGCTTATCAACCGTCTCTATATTTTAGTTTCTCTTTTATTTTGTCTAGATGAAAAGCTAATGAAATATACTATTGAACATACAACAATATAGTTGCTGGCTGAGTTGGCATGCATTATTTGCTGGCTGAGTTGGCATGCATTATTGTATTGTTATAGATAAGTTGCTTAACATTTTTAATGTGGCAAGCCTTCGTATTAGTCGTTTTCTTCTGCTTGTTTTTAATATACACAATCATGTTCTTTTTTCTCCAGAGAGCTTGCATAAATTCCCCAGGAGGGGGAATTCAGGGGTTAGTTCTGTTCAAGCCCAGCAGCCATCTGAGGAGCAGAAACCTGTTCCACAGAACTCCAACAAGAGTGGTCAAAATTCTGCTCCTGCAACTGGAATGCAAGTCTCTGCCTCTGTCAATGGTGAAGCTACGTCAAACAATTCACTCAATTGTGCACCATCTACTTCCGCCCCATCTTCTTCATCTGTTGTTGGTCTCCTCCAAGGCTCAGTAAGTGGCAGACAAGACCATCCAACAAGCAGTGGCAATGGTCTGTATAATGGTGGAAACAGTGCTTTAGTTGCTAAGGCCAACTCAACGAACTCCATGCAATCAAATGGACCGGCATCGTTTCCTTCGCCAGCACCCTCAGCATCAAATGGCAATATGATGCCTGCTCCTCAGCACTCGAGCCAAATGAATTCACCAACCATGTCAGCAAACCCACCTCCTATGCAAACACCTACAAGTCGACCTCAGGAACCTGAGCCAAATGAGTCTCAAAGTTCGGTCCAGAGGATATTGCAAGACTTGATGATGCAATCCCAAGTTAATGGTGTTGGACCAGTGGGAAGCGACATCAGGAGAATAAACACAATTACTCCTGGTCTGAACGGTGTCAATTCCTTAGTTGGTAACCCTATGACAAATAACCCTGGAATCAATGGAATGGGATTTGGTGCTATGGGTGGTCTTGGTCAACAAATGAGAACGGCAATGGGGAACAACCCATTGGCAATGAATGGAAGAACCGGGATGAATCACAGTGCACATGACTTGACACAGTTGAGCCACCAGCAGCAACAGAGAGATTTAGGAAACCAATTGCTTGGGGGCCTTAGAGCTGCAAACAGCTTCAATAACCTTCAATACGACTGGAAGTCGGGTCAGTAGAGTGGCCAGGAGTCAGAAAGCTCGCACCTGATATTATACAGTTATCCTTGCTGGGTCCATCACTGACAACACAAAAGTTACGTCGCCACAACCTGCCCCCCCTCGGAAGCGGTGGGTTCTTACTGATGGCGCATGCTACATGTTACAGCGAAAAGGAAACATTAGCAATGATCGGTACATGCTACAACAACTGTCTGTATGGCTGTGTTCCTTTGTATTCCGCCTGTGGAATTCATGTCTGCTTAGGCGATCGCGATCATACCAAAAAAATTGAGAGCCGTGAATCAGAGCCTATTTTCACTTGCGCCCATTGGGGCGAGTGTTGGTGGATTCCAATCTGGGGGAAGATCAGAGCATCTTTCCCCTGTTTTTTCGGGTTGGATGACTATGATTTCTCTCTTCAAGTCTGTACTCTTGTACCATGGCTCTCCGTAAGTTGTGAAAGCATGAGTACCTATTTCCATCTTTGATGGCCAAGAATGTCATTGTAGCTAACTAGCTGTGCTATACTATGTATAAGCTGTTATTTACTAGTGGAAAGCATCAGGGAAGTTTTCTAAAGGGGGTGTGAGTCTTCGATGTCTGTGTACCTGTTCTTCTGATGAATGCTCTCATTTGGTTGCTTGATAGCATCAGGTTTCTTTCTTTCTTTCTTTCTTTTTTGGCAACAGATAGCATCAGGTTGACCTGTATACATGAGCATGGCGCTGATCACTACTCACCCAGTATTGCTAAACACCGCTTTAGGGTATTCTTGCTAGCTTCCTTTTCCTTGGATTAACATGGGGTTGAAGCCGTGCCGGTCTCTGGGTTTACATTAATGTGTATTTACTGAGCATTTGCATTAGAGTATCCGTGTGTGACTAACATACGAGCTCTCGTCAGGTTCAGCACACTGCTCGTAATGACAAAGCCAAGCTCAGCTAGAGGATTCGATCTAGGCCATGGCTATAATACCATTTTCGGGCTTATGCTTAACACTTTGAAACGCAAGAGTTGTCTTTCCAATGAGGTGTTGGTACATCTTTATATAGGTATATATATAGGAATAATAACTTCCTATCTCAACGTGAACTAGGGATATGGTACATTTATACGAGGTGTTTGCTTGAACTTATCAGCCGAATCTACCTTGTAAAAGTAACGAAAATGGCTTTAAAGCGGTTCCTTATTAGAAGCCCATTAACAATAGATCTAGAAATACACTTTTAAAGTTGGTGGTTCAAATCGACACAACCGCACAAGTTAATGGTCTATTCATATATTTTACTCATTGTTATTGATCCAATTCGTAACAGGTATTATTGACTTGTGTATACACCCCAACAATATATTCACATATGAATTACTAATATAATATATAGTGAAGTGAAATCATGCACTGAAACTAATTAATGTACTTTGGATTTGACATAAAGTATACATAACGGAGCAGTATCAGACAGCTCCCTGAATTAATTAATTAACGCATGGACCATCATTCATATCCGTATGCAAGACTAGAGATACATGGCTGGTGTATATGCGCGAGCATGGACACGTATATGTACTTATTTAGTTCTTCATTCACGCATGCATCATCGTCGGTCCCAAGAACACCCCATGCATAGATGCATGCTCACGAGCTGCCGATGTACTTGTCGATGAGGGTTGTGAGCGTGGACTTTGGGACGGCGCCGATGACGCTCTCCTTCTTCTCGCCGCCCTTGAAGATGAGCACGGTGGGGATGCTGCGGATGCCGTAGGTGGACGCCACGTTGGGGCTCTCGTCCGTGTTCACCTTGCAGCACGTGATCTTGCCCGCGTAGTCCTTGGCCAGCTCGTCGATCACCGGCGCGATCATCCGGCACGGCCCGCACCACGGCGCCCAGAACTCCACCAGCACCGGCGTCTCGCACGCCATCACCAGCCCGTCCCAGTTCTTGTCGTTCGCCTCCAGCACTGCAACCATGCCCAGCAAGAGCCACATATATATTTGGCAGCGATCGAGGGCCATCAGTCATTCAGTCTATCTATCTACTATATATTTGCCGGTGGAATGAAATACTCCTATATATATTTATTACCTTCGTCCACGGCGGCGTTCTTGGACTGGCAGACGTGCCGCGGCCGGCGCGTGGCGACGCGGCCGACGGACAGCGGCGCGGCGGCACGCTTCGACGGCAGCACCAGGCTACTGCCGCTGCCGCTGCTGCTGCCGACAACGAGGAGCCTGTCCTTGCTAGGTGCGTGCAGCGCCCACGCTCTGAAGCACGTCTCCAGGGCCATTATTGTCGTCTGGTGCGGTGGTCTCAGTGCCTCACTCACCTCACGCGCGGCCGCGGCGAGAACGAAGAATGTGGTGACTAGGTGAGCGAGTGAGCGGCCAGCGCAGGAGGAGAGGATAGGATTTGTTTCCCCGCCAATGGGGTGGATATTTGGGAGCAGGCTGGGGTGGCATTGTGAGGCGGGCAGGGCCTCCGGCTGTGCATGTGGATGAGGTGTTTTTTCAGCTCCTGCGTTGTCCACTTGTCCCCACGTGATCTTCCTTTTTCTGTGGCGCCATTTCTCTATGCTGCTGTCTGGCCTGAGCCACCTCTAGCTCAAGTAACGTGGTAAAAAGATCTAGGGAAAATATCGTAGTAAACCTGCATAATGTCAGTCTCTCCGGTCTCTATCAGGAATTGTAAGTGCATATATTACATGCATTTTGAAATCCAAATTAGACCATGCCAAGTTATATTTGTCTTTTTGGTAGAAATAAAAGTTCTAAAAATATGACATGACAATCTTTATATAAATTATTGTAAACAAAATGAAGACTATGGCATACATGAAATTATTAGTGAGACTCAAACTTTTAGACCATATAAAGCTAGCCGGGAAAGTTTTTTTTTTAATTAAATACGTCAGGCAGGAGAACTCCTAATTATATTAAAAAGAAGAATCCAAAATTGGGTAATACAATACAATGAAACAACAACACAACAGAGTGACAACAACACAACTAGCTATGGAAGTTGTATCCACAAGGTTTGATATAGTCCCAACATGAATCTTAGATTGATCGAAATAGGGGCAAAAACCAGTTTGACCCATGTAGTAAATACAATTTTTTTGGGAAACATAGTAAATATCAAATTATACATGAAATGTATAGAAAATTGCAATGGAGAAGAAACGAACAGGCAATATATATACATGCATGCTCTGTTGACCTACCTTGATCACTGAGTCTATGACCGGAGGATATGAGCTCTCAAGGTGTTACCGTAGATGCTAAACACTAGATGGTTGATCACACTCATCAAGTAAATGGTTTAGATGGCCGAATAAAATGATGTTTACTGTACCAGTAAATATGCATACAAATATCATAGTTGCTGCACTAAATTTTGTCCAAGTACGATTTGAAGCATTTACCTACTCACATAGTCGAGTAGTAGAGAATAGACAAATAGTTCTCACGTGACACTTTGACACACGAGTACATATGATTACACACTCCAAAACGATTAGATACTCAACTTATCCCCAACATCAAATTTATACGGGCCTGGGATTTTGAGACCTGCATAATTTCAATCTTGTTATGTTAGTTGTTAGGTTAGGCCATCAAGCTTAAGAGCCTCTGTTGTCACTTCAGTGGCCGGAACAGATACATATGACCAATCTTTGTAGTAACTTTTTTTTTGTAGAAAAAGGAATATATTAATATTTCAACCTCTACATCGATTAAATGCATATAGCCATTCCTTATTACACATAGAAGCATAAAGGTCCACACAATCTCAACAACAAAGTTTTGATAAAAAAAGGGAGAAGTTTCCAGTAGGAACATCTAAAACGTAATTATATTAATGAAACTCCAGCCATTTCTCACAAACACCACCATCACGGCTGACTCAATCTTTCTGTAATCCATCTTTATCATTTGGCAATCCTCCTCTTTCTGAAGTAGGGATAGAACCTAATCTAGTAAGTGACACTGAAGATAACTTGCAAATAAGATGATACTAGGACCTTTGTAGTCACCCTAATGTCGTAGTTTTGGCCTTGCGGATGCAAACCTAGTCTGCAAAATTTCCTTTTTGATGTCAGGCATATCATTTAAGACCACATTCACATTGCATTTACATAAGAATATCTTTTCGCACCAGAGACAAATGGACACCCAAGACAAATAGAATCTGTGGCAGACATTGCTCAACTTTTATTAGTCGAGCAAATAGAAAATATTAGGCAGACATTGCTCAACTTACAACAATGTAGCCTCGAATGACTATTTTTTTCGAGACCATGCCGTTGTGCGCTTTTCATTAAGCAGGGTAAAGAGAAAATAAGCAGAGTCTTAGGGTTACAACAAACCAACCAACCGCGCAAATGGTAACACCATGGACCATGGTTACCAAGGGCGGCGCACTCAAAAAATCCGACCACCCTCCACCAAACCCCTTACACATGATTGACACAAATTTGCAACTACAGCACAAGGAGAGAACTACAACCGAGCAAGAAGAATGCCCAACTGCCTGCACCCTGCGGAGACCCAAACCTTGGCTTCCTGGAAAATGAGCTCCACCAACATGGCCGCTGCCGTTGCGATCCCATTGAAGGTCCTTGCATTTCTTTCCTTCCAAAGCATCCAACCGACCAGGAAGAAGAATGAATCGAAGCCTTTACGAAGCTGCTTAGGTACCTTCTTCCGGCCAACCAGCCACCACTGCAAAGTAGGCTGCTCCCGCATCAAGAAAAGACCAAGCAAATGCAATCTTACTAGACAAAGCTGCCAAACCTCCCGACTGAGTACGCACCCTAGCAGAATGTGATCTATAGTTTCCGAGGCCTGATCACACATAATACATGTGTCGAACTGCTGCAGCCCGTGTTTGAACCGTCTGCTCCCAGTCCAGCATCGAACGACTACACTTTCATATTCGACTACAACGACATCAACACCCTCGTCATCATGCCAACTTGGCTGGAGTTTCAGTACAAGGATACACAGATTGGAGAAAGGATGAGGGGTGCCACACGACTAAAAAGGGCTGTAAGCTCGATTGGATGTGAACATATTAATAGCAGCAGCGCTCCAGGAGCTGCCATATAGCAGGCAAGGCACTACTATAGCGGTTGAACCATGGCATTTGGGGCAACCGGCGCTGAGCACACGCTGAACTCTAGCTGCAAACGGGAACGGGGCACTAACGAGCGTGTCCTGTGAGGACGTGTGGGCCGGTGTATGCTACTGCAGTGATCTTCATCAACATCTTCGGCCACAAGCTCGTCCACAACAACTACGCCTATACAACAATAATAATCGGTAACGACAAGCTTCCGACTGACAACCTCATCACTGCTACATTAACATCCTGCTCCAGGATCCGGACTCAACACCACCTCGCATGAGCTACGACTATGCCAACAGCTACAATGACAACCTCCTCTACGGCTTGGAGTTCGTGGCAACTTGCATACCATGGAACAACATCACCGACATGCTCCAATTTCGTCGAGGACGCGCTGATCGGAGAAGGAGGGAGTGTTGTAACAAACACAACGATCAGCCTACAAATTGGCAAGAAATTGGGCCAACTGGATGGCCCAACGGTGGAGCGATGTCACCGCCACCGCAAAGGACCGCATCTCCCGGGCCAAGGGGCCGGCCGCGTGCGCGCCAGGAGGATGGGCGCAACCCCGCCGCCGCCGCCGTCTACGGAGATCACTACGTCATCTAGACAAATTAGAAAAATAGAAATAAATCAAATAGGAAGCGGAGGATTTCCGGTTGCTAGCTTAGGGGCTAAGTCGTGCTAGGACTATATATAAAGGCCCCCATGTACTCCTTATAATCAAGTAGGGAATTGGGTTAATCCCAACCTTGACTCTCTAGCTCTTGGCCCTTTGGACCTAGGCCGCCGCCCCATCTCCCGCGTCTACGCCGCAGCCGCCGCCACCCACGTACGCGCAACCCTAGGAGTGCACGCCCTCTGCGCCGCCACCAACCCCCACGCCACCACCTCCTCCGCCTCCCCCACTCCCGGATTGTCCTCCACGTGTCACCGTGCGACGGTGACCCCGGAGACTTGTATATGAATGAGGATGCAGTCACATCCATCCATATAGTTAAACAAATGTTCTATTGTTTTTATATAATGAACTAGATTTTTAGTATCTTTAAATCCATAATTATTCTATAAAACATTAGGTTTTCTAATAATTTTTAAAAGTCCAAATTGACTTTAGTGATATCACATAAGTTCGACTTATCTTCCTTGTCGTTACTAACGTGACGTCAGTTTTTTTCTACTGGAGGCAAATTGAACTCACGCAACAGTGGATGGAGCTTCGATGGGCTTTTTTCCCGTACAAACTATTACGCAAGGCCCAAGGCCCATCCTAGTGGAGGAGCCGCTGCTTTTCTTTCACTAAAGGCTATCGCCAAACCCTTCCACTCGCCGCCGCCGTCGCCGTCGCCGCCGTCGCCGCCGCTCCATCACGCCGCCGCGCACGCGCAATGGTGCCTCCCCATTTCCCTGCAGCAGTCGCGCTCTCCCAGCCGCCCAGGCACAGCTAGTGAGGTGATTTGTTGGGGATCTTGCACTGTTCGTGTTCATCTCCCTTGCAGTCTTGCAGTGATTCGGTGGGCGTCAAGCAAGCGATGGCGCCGCCGACTCAAGCCCTTGCAGCGGCAACTCCACCTCCAGTGATCGACCCCGCCGACCGCCTCAGCCAGCTTCCTCCGGAGATCCAGGCGCAGATCCTGTCGTTCCTGCCGGCACAGGAGGCCGTGCGTACCTGCGTCCTCGCGAGGAGGTGGCGCGACCGCTGGAAGCTGATGAGAAGCCTGCTCATCACGAGAGGCAAGCACGTGCTCTTGCAGGAGGTCTGTGGATTCGTGGACCGCCTGCTTCGCCTCCGCCTCGACGGGCTCATGGACCACGGACCCATCGACGTCTGTGAGATCCTGTTCAATTTGGATGATGACTACAATGACGACGACTACGAGGTCTCGTGCGCCGTCGGGAGATGGATCACCCGTGTCCTGGAATGTCAAGTCAAGTCGCTCCTAATCCACATTCTTCCGCAGGATCGTTATGATGATGTTCAGATGCAGGACATACTACCACTTGTGTCGCAGCACTTGACTAGGCTAGAGCTCTGTGGCTTATGGTTCTTCGAAGCCAATAGTTGCCTGGACTTCTCAGGGTGCCCTGTGTTGGAACATCTAGAGATCACATCCTGTGACATGTCATTTGTCTCCAAGGTGACCTCCCCGTCTGTCAAATGCCTGGTTATCACAGACTGCGCCGCTTTGGCGTATGACTGCCTTCAGATTTGCTTTCCGCTTCTGGTCTCCCTGCGGCTGGAAACTGTTCATGACAGGAATCTCGTGCTGGAGGGCATGCCGAAGTTGGCGGTGGCACATGTCTCCATTGACAAGCACCCTAGTCCTAAAGATGAAGAAGATATCACAAAGTGCATGATACTCAAAGGATTAGCTGAAGCTAAACATCTAGTGCTGCTACCTGGAGACGAGACGGTACACATTAATTAAATTAAATTAATTTATTATATGCCTTTCATTTTACTAGTGCTTTATCCATTTTTCATATAATACTCCTATGTGTGTGCGTGTGTTCCTGATCCACTCATATATGTATGATATAATTGTCTGCTGGTGCTGGATCAAATCGTAATTAAATATGTTGCAGTGATCATGCCCACAGTAGCTGTTCAGATTAAAATATTGAACTAGCCATTTAATTTACTGTTTTTTTTTTGTTTGCAATCTGCCAGATTACTTTCACAAGAGATCTAAGGTTCTGCCCCACATATTCCAATCTGAAGACCCTGGTACTCAACCAGTACTGGTGTGAATCTGCAGATTGCGGTGCACTAGCGTGTATGCTTCAACATGCGCCAGTTCTAGAGAAGCTCACAGTCCTTTTCTCTCTCAAGGTAAGCTGGAGAGAACTGTACCATTGCAGATTAAGTTATATAATATGGAATACATTATTTATTTATCTTGGTAACTTCATTTGACTGCATTTGTATGCTGAAGGTTGAACCCAAATATGACATAGTCATTGAAGGACACTCTGATGCAACAGGGAACTCTACTATGACATCCCAACACCTTAAGATCGTCGAGCTCAAATGTTTTGAGGTCAATCAAAGGGTTGTCAACGTTCTGAGATTCCTGGGTACACTTAACATATGTAAGCTAACAACCGAAACTGGCCCTCTTCTGCATTTCTATGGTTTACTTGCGTGAGGTAGCTATGCACACTACTCTTTGCAGCTATGTTTGATAAATTTTGATACCCTTTATCACTGCATGTGCCAACATATGTAACTAAGATAAGCATTGCATAATTTCTCTTTGATTCACCAACAATATATAGTTAACAGTTTCATCATTTTCTAGATATTTGACCCTCTGATATATAAGGGTGTTTGGTTATACTCACTGAGCACAGACAAACAATATCTTTACATCGGCTAAATTGTTTTTTTAAAGCAAGCTAGAAATTGTTTAAGATAAAATACATTTTACAATTTTGTTTGACAGAATTATATGAAAAGATGGAAAATTTTGACAAGGTCATGTCAGTCTCAAAGGCATCATCTATACTCAATTTGAAACAGTTCTTAGTATTTATATCTTAGTTTTCAATTCTACCTCTCTTCGAATAAAATCATCTGTGTAATAATTAGCTTATGATCTAGTTTAGTGAAGTAAATCCTTATGCATTGGTTCCATTGTTCTTTCATAGATCCTTGCCTTGTTTCCCATATCGATGTTGAAGACCAAAACTTACCATGGTTCTCATATTTGTGCAGCGTTTAAGGTTTTAGAGTGACAGAAGGATACAAATGAAGATGAAAAACCTATCACTGAATTGGTGCCATGCTCGGTCGTGAGAAGTACCATAGTATTAAGGATTATGTTATCTCCAGAATTGCTTGCCTTAGCAGCCCGCTATAGTAGTCATCATGTTATCGCGACTGTTTTGCTTATTATAGCAGTCATATGTTGTTGTATTTCAACTTTCCTTTCCGTGATATTTAAATGAACCATAATCTCCTAAAAGGAGTGGTAGTGTTATTTTGCTTATTATATTTATTATGTATAAAATGGCAAGATTCTCTAGTATTCCCTCGGTACAAAAGTTTAAAGCGTATAAGCCTCAAGCAGAGTGACCAAGGAGCACACTAAGCATGCCCATTTTTATTTTATCGCAGTGTGCTTCCCCATAATGTCCTATTCTGTTCATTTTCCCGTGTAAACACATGCTAACACTGTTCCATGCCGAACAAGGTCTTTAAATTGCTAAACATAGGCACCATCTCAAATCACTTTTAAAAATAATCTGGAAAAATGCAAGTAAAAGGTCAGATAAAATACTTCTCATAGAACACAATACGTGCAACAAGTCCTATAACTAGCATCTACTGATGTTGGGTAATGATTTAGATAATGCAGGAAATTAGAGGAAGACAGAGTTATAATGTGACTGAAACAAAGTTTATGTATACTATATCTTGTTTTTGTTTGAGCCCATATACTATACCTTGTTGGGTGCAGAAATCAACACCAAACTCTGAGCTTGAGATAAACCTTTTAGAAGCACAGAACTACCTTGCCATCGGAACCGTCACATAACAGGCAAATACAATTCAAATAGTCTGGTCTCCCACAGAAATCCAAACAAGACCCAATTATTCGGACAAATGCCTTCACTATTGCTGGCATGCTGTCAAACATGGGAGTCCTCCCGGTAAAGGAATCTAGATGCAGTGAGACCAGCTTGGGGTAGAAATGTAAATGCGGGGTTGATGTAAAACACAATTAGTCAAGTTCAGATGCTTTAAGGACTTGGAAGCAATCTTATTAGGCAAAGAGAGATTGCAGTCAACCAGCTCAAGATGTTCCAAGGCCGGACAGCTCGAGAAGTTGAGAAAACTATCCCGGACCCGTACAGAGCAAAGATATAGCTTTGTCAGGTATTGAGAAATGAGAGGCAAGTCGTCTAGATCATGATAAAAGTTGCAAAACAAATGCAGCCTGAGCACCCGAGCTCCGCACATGACGACATGATGGAACCAGAGATTCACCCGCGGTTCATCATGGTCGTCGTTATCTGCACCGAACCCAAACATATGTCTAGAGGCGAATTACCACGGAGGAGGAGCAGATGGTCCACAAACTGCAGTTGCCCTTCACTGATGTCCCATTATACTCAATGCAACCAACGCGCAGGCTAGTGGCGGTCCTTCAGAGGTAGCGCCAGCGCGGGGCGAGAACACAGGTCCGCACGACCTCCTGCGCCGGGAGGAAACCTAAGGCTATCTCCAACGGCCAAGAGGCAAATAGATCACCCATTCCATATTTCGGTCACACACAGTACAGGACTCCGATAGCCAAATTTGTGGCTTCTCCAACAACCAACCCAAAAATCATGGAAAAGCACCCACCTTGCCTCTCTCTCCTCGCCGAGCCGTGAGGGGCCGAGCGCCCCTATCGCGGGCCTGCCTGGCTGCGCCAACCTCGTCTCGTCGGCGCCGGGATCCTGCCTCCTTCTCGTCGTCCGCGAGCCCCGCCCCCGACTCGCCGTCATGAAGGCACCACGGCCCCACCTCGCCGTCGTGGAGGCGCCACGGTCCTGGTCCAGCCGTAGCTCGCGGCCGGCGGTGAAGATGGTGGCAGTGCGATGGAAGGAGATCCACCGCCGAGCCTCCCTCCCTCCTAGCAGATCCCGCCTCCGCATGCGCCGCTCGTCTTCCACCTCGCCGAGCCAGCCGCGCCCCGCCACGAACCTGCCCCTCCGCGCTGGCCGCTCCCCATCGCCGTCGTCATCCATCATCCATGGGCGCACCTAGACGGCATCCAAGTCCCGGTCTCCCGGACAAGGCAGCAGAGGCAGAGGCTTCCATCCCAGTAGCTCCATCCAAGTCCCGGTCTCCCGTGAGATCTCTCTCTCTTCCTCCGCCGCGGTCGGCACCAGCGCTTTATTTTGATGCGGCGGCGAGCGGGGCACCTTGGTGGTGTAGAGGCGTGCGTGGGCAGGATGCGGAGCCGTACGCATGCGGGCCACCACTGGAGAATTGCATAGCGAGGAGAGAGGAGACTCATTTATGCCTATCCATTGGGCCGGTAGGGAAAATCGGTCATGGCTTTAGGTCATCTGTTGGAGGACATTCTTGATATGCAAAAGCACTTTTTGAGATGTATTTTGGGGTTTAGGTCTCCTGTTGGAGACTGTCTAAGATGTGCCCGAGTAGGCCGTCAGGCAGGGCGTCGATGCAGCCTCCGCTACCGAGCTTCGGAGGCACCGATCTCTTGTTACTTTGCCCTGGACGCATTGTGTCGAGCAGGTGGCGGGCGTCGAAGACACTGGACCAAGAAACGCGCTACGACGGCCGTGGGGCAGGGGCCGAGCCCCGGCCAGGGCAAGCGGTGAGCGCTCTTGCTCGAGCAGGCGGCCGACGGAAGCGGAGCTGGCGAGCGTGAGCCGCAACGAGGGAGAGGCGCACCGGCGGAGCAGCGCGGGGCAGGGGCGGCGGGACACTGCCGGCAGCCGGCAGCACTAGGTTTCTTGGCGGCGGTGTTTTTTGTTTTCTGTGGATGGATTCAGAGCTTTTTTTTTGACAAAACCAACTTTATTTCAGCAGCATTTAGCTGCAAGAAGGATTACAGATTTAATCATTACATGTTGCAGTGCTTCCCATGAGGTCCACTGAGAGATATGATCACCAATGGAACATATCTCTATAATACGAAAGCTGCACCATTCTCAGGCCAGGGAGAGTGGCCACGTCGTGGGCCATTCGCGGCCGTCCGATCGGGCGCACGGACGGCCCAGATCGGGCAAATATCGGACATTTTGCAGAAAACCCCTCAAATTTTGACAAAATATAACCCGTCGTCCATCACCCTCTCTCATGTTTTCTTGCAGAAAAGCCCTCAATCTCTTTCATAATAGGACCCACGATCCAGCTTCCTCTCAGGCTCCCTTCATGGGCCTGTTTCATGGGCCGGCCTGCCTCTCTGCTGGGCTCAGTGGGCTGAATTGCGCCCGACGACCTTTTGTATTTTTCCAGTGAATTTATTATTTATCTAAAACAGACTAAAATAATAAAAACATTATAACAAATCAAATAAAAATAAAAAAATAACAAACAAAGTTTGTTAAACTCTACATAATTAGCACTACACTCTAAACATATAACATAACATATTTTTATTGTAATATTATTGCTATAAATGCAGATCTAAATTTCTCTATTGTTTCCTAAAAATAATTAATAGAATTAGTTTATTTATTCAAATTGCTAAGAATTTTTTTATCATAGAATACCCATACCACGTATAAAATAAAACGACTTGTTATTATATATAAATAACTTCCTCTCTTTTAATAAATACTTTTCATATTTCTTTCTCCACAACAACTATAGCAAAAAAAAGATAGTTCTTGAATTCGTTTCACAAGAAATAATTATTTGTAGTGCGAAAATATCATGGGTCCAAATGGCCATAAGCGGCAACAGAAGCCTGATTGTGCACGAGTGTCAATGGGGAGTGGAGAATGCGAATTCGGAAAGCCAGATGGCCCGTCGAGCTTGATGCGGGCTGCTTTGCTTTTGGCTCAAAAAAAAAAAAAAAGCTAGGAAATGAAAAAATCTAATAATTTGGGTCTGTAAATAATATTATATATGTTCAATATCCAGTTCATCTTAAATTATAAGGCAATCAACTTTCTTAAAAATTCAAAACATCTTGAGTTTGTCCAAATTAATACAATAAAAATGCTAACAGTTATAATATCAAATAAGTGTCATTAGATTCTTTATTAATTATATTTTCGAAGTATACCTATTTGATGTCATAAATTTTTGTAATTCTCCCTATAATTTTGGTTGACTCTAAGAGAATTGGAATGACTTATAATATGTAATGATTGGAGTACACATGTATATACTTCTACAAACCTCTAAAATTTTGAAGTCAGATTTAAGAGGTGAACAACATGATAAGGAAGTAAAATATGACAGGATCAGTCTTTTCTCAGGGCTAATTGCAGTTTATTCATGCATATACTATCTAAATAGTAATCTAGTTAATCTAGCAGAGCCCTCTAAACTCAAATAGCTTTCGGTTTAGGATCATGTTAGGAACTAAGCAAGTCTTGATACAATTAAAATTTGAAGTACAAGATTGGCCTTAATTTAGCCTAACCTTGGCGACAAGATGCTTTTGGTACTAACTACAACCTATAAAATGTCATCAAACGTATAGTGTTGATATAGATGATTAGGTCCTTAGTTTTTATCAAATCGGGTGCTTGATGCTCCTGATTGGTAAAGAACCCAAAAGTAGATTTGTAGTGGCAACACAAGACGTAGGTATATAATGCTTAGAGCTGCAACCCCTTTATAATGCCTAGGCTAAAACCCTAGTAGTCTTAGAGCTATCATCCATCACGACAAAGGGTTATTTAACAAAACAGGGTTTCTTGATTTCTTCCCTCAATGTCCGGTTTTGCTTTTGCCTTTCGTCACCATGCGAAGATTGCACAGATTGGGGATTAACCCTATTGTCATTGCTGATACAATTGTCAGCTTTTGCTCTATCACTTTGTTTTTGACCAGTTAGCATGATTCTTGATGTTCAAATATCATAGAAATTTTATATCGATGCTATGGAGTTCCGTAACATTCTTTTGCCACAAGGATCATGCCAATATATAAACCATGTGGTTTAGAAGTTATGGCTATTAGAAGTTGGTGATCTTTTTTTTCTCACGACATTAGTTTTAGATGGATTCAGTTTTAAGCTGTATTAATATTAGAATTATTACAATGTTTTGATCAAATTTTATCTCAATGTTGTAGAGTTCTGTAACCTTCTTTTGCCACAAGGATCATGTCAATATATAAACCATGTGGTTTAGAATTGATGTCTCTTAGAAGTTCGTGATGTTTTTCTGACGACATTAAGATCAGTTTTAGATATGATGGATTCAGTTGTAAGCTGTATTAATTTTTGAATTTTTTGAATGTTTGATCTGCACGAACGTTGTAACAATTTTCATAATCGTTGCAAAGGTGTAAAGTACATCATCACATGTTAACATAACTTCACATGTTATGACAGTCCTAAAGTCAAAAACAACTTGAAAGCCGTAGATGATGAAGTTTCCTACCTGCTGCTTAATTTTCATAATGCTTTTATGACTTATGAGTAGTGGGACATTGTTTGGAATTCCTGCCAATACATGCCATTACAAGATGTGTATCGACTGCAAGTAATTTGAAAAAATCATGCTACCTAATCGTGTCTCAAGGGCTGGAACTAGAAATACATCTTTTCTACATATTCCAAATTTTTTTGAAGTACTCCTGGAAAATTCTTCTGCTCTGTTTTCATAATGCTGTCCTCTGATGCAGTGTGCCATTGTTGGCTTCAATTTTCACAAACCTGAGCCAGCCGAAGACCTTACTATAGCCATTGTGTTTTCTACTCAGCCAGGAGGCTGCCAGCACTATTTAATACTTTGGTTTCTTTAAATTTTCATCCAATTAACAAGTGATAATAAAGCTTTCAGGAAATAAATTTGGCAAATGACAAATTAGACATGTCACCTTATCTTTTCCAATCTTGCTACCAGATGTCCCATCAAATCATTGCATACAACAACATAGAGAGATGGCCTGATTATGCTATGAGAGGTCACCTTAGTAGCACAACCCCTAAACCAAAGTAAATATGCTAATGGGACATTAATTGGCCCAAACAAACCATCATGATCTCAGTGGAAAAATAACAGTGACATGATACGCTAGACACTACTAGATATTTAGAGTTCTGAACAATTTGTGATGCCATTTTTGCACACACATGCAACTAGAAGTCTATGACTGAACATTACACGCCCAATTACATCTGTACCAGAGGTGGCAACTTTGTTGCTCAGAACTTTAGCCTTGCACTTCCTAACAACAGAAGATAGAAGATTCCTTGATACCTCAGATCTTCCTAGCGGCTCATTTCAGAAACCAAAACCTGTAAAAAATGGAAGGCAAATTGACTTCAGAGTTCATTTTATTTTTGATCTGAAATACATCTGAGGAGGCCCCCGATGTTAGATTGTTGTCTATAAAAACAGAAATTCAGTTACTAGACAGAATCTTCAAACTACAGGAACACATTTCCTTGAATAGGAAATTCACTCGACCAATATTCTGCCCAATCTGCTTGACATGCTCAATTAACTTACAATGGATCAAAACAATGACTAATTGTTTAAGATATAGTTTTCTAACCATGATGAACTACAACAATTTCAACTTTGAACTATAATAACCTAGGTAAACTACCCTTTAAGAAGAAATGCAGAGCACACATATTTTCTAAACACTAAGGGATTGAAGTTCAAAAGAAGAGAATATTTTTATGCTTGTTTTTTGGGTCCAAGAAATCTGACGGGTAAAGGGAATAAAAAAACTCATGTGTTATTCTAATATCTGTGCAAACTGCAACACTTGGAAAGTAGAAAGACAAATCAAAACAGAAAACATGTGCGGTACATGTTTGTACCCTCTTAAAGGACGGTAAAGCAAGTGCCAAGGGAGACTTAAATAAAACTTAAGTAGAAAAAATAGATCTGACACGCTACTATATTATCAGAGAACACCATTAGTGATATACTGATATATATATTCTATGAACATACTTCCATATAAATAAACAGAGATTGAATAATGAGGCACCAACAAAAAGATTTATAAGCAATGATTGAGACACATGAATAAGTTGATACCTTTAGGAGGTGAGTAAATGTATGCTTAATCAACAAAATTACAAAAGAATGGAGAAGCAATAGTTTCACAGATAATCAAATGCATGAATGAGCTTGTGTAAAGAATTGAGTTAGAGCTACTCAATGCCAGAGGTGTATAACTGATCATATCAAAGGAGCATTCAAGAACATGGGGAGGCCGCAGGACAATATGTTAATATAATTTGCGATTGCTTAGAAAAATTAAATGTTGATATCTGTTATTGTTCAGTACTAAAAAGCAAGCCAAATATGGTCCCAACAAACCAGTTAGGTCATCTTTTGTCAAAACTAATTATTAGAGATATACATAGAATTAGATATGTATAGCTGACTCCTCCCTGTATACGATACGTATACATGTTGTAATCAACTTATAACTCTCTAAGCCTCCCGGCTATATAATGAAGGCCACCCCCCCCCGTATTGGGTGTGTGGTGTATTGCCCAGCATATTGGGTGTGTGGTGTTTTCAGGCTGACAACGGCACAGAGTTCATCAATAATACCACTTCTACTTTTCTTAGTAGTCGCGGTATTCTTCTTCGTACTTCTTGCCCTTACACGTCAGCCCAGAACGGCAAGGCCGAACGGATGCTCCGCACACTTAACAATATTGCTCGCACTCTTTTGCTTCATGCTGCTATGCCACCACAATATTGGGCTGAGGCCCTGTCCACCGCTGTTTATCTTCTAAACAGGCGTCCATCATCATCCATTCTAAATGCCATCCCATATCATCTCCTTTATCACAAATTACCAGATTTTTCCTCACTCCGGAGTTTTGGCTGCCTTTGCTATCCTAATCTTAGTGCCACGACACCTAATAAACTTTCTCCCCGCTCATCCGCATGTATTTTTATTGGCTATCCCTCCTCCCAAAAGGGTTATCGCTGCCTCGATCTCTCTACTCGCAAAGTGATCGTGTCTCGCCATGTCGTTTTTGATGAGTCTCACTTTCCGTTTGCGGCTGCCAAACCGCCAACGGAGCTACTTGATTTTCTGTTACAGGATCGACTACCAGCAGCTCCACCAGCGCCTACAGTTGGCATTGTCGGTCGGTCCTCTCCGCGACCGGCGTACGACGACAGCTTGGAGCAGGACCCAGCCATCCTTTGGCTCGGTCCAGTGCTCTCGGCACCGACGCCTGCTGCTGCTCAGCCGGTGGCTGGTGCAACTCGGCAGCCTCCAGCTGGTACTCGTCCTCCACTACGCTCGGTTGGGGTGCCCGGTGTGGCACGCCCGCCGATCACCCTTCACTACAGCCGACGCCGCCCTACAGTTGCTGCCTCGTCGTCCTCCAGTGACCAGGCTGCACGCAGCGGCACTGCTGGGCGTGCTCGCAGGAGCTTCTTCCGCTTGCTCACCGGAGCCGGTCCCAGCTCCTCTGCCAGATGCTACCCGCTCCCGGCCCGTCACTAGACAACAAGATGGCACTCTTCCTCCGCCGATTCGCGCTTGGGCTTCTCCGCGCCACAACGGCTTCACCACTTCCTGGTAATTATCGCAGTGCTCTTGCTGATCCTAACTGGCGTGCAGCAATGGTGGATGAATACAAGGCTCTGATTGATAATGGCACCTGGCGTCTTGTTCCTCGACCACCCGGTGCCAACGTCATTTCTGGAAAGTGGATTTTCAAGCATAAGCACCACTCTGACGGTACTCTTGCTCGACACAAAGCTCGATGGGTTGTCCGTGGATTTTCTCAGAGGTATGGCATTGACTACGATGAAACTTTCAGTCCAGTTGTTAAACCCGCCACGATTCGGGTTGTCCTCGGCATTGCGGCTTCTCGTGCTTGGCCTATTCATCAACCGGATGTCAAGAATGCTTTTCTTCATGGTCATCTCAATGAGATAGTTTACGTCGGCCCTCCTGGATTTGTTGATCCCAATGCACCTGATCATGTTTGCCTCCTTCAGAAATCTTTGTATGGCCTCAAGCAAGCACCTCGAGCCTGGCACCAACGTTTTGCTTCATTCATCCGGACTTTGGGATTTGTCACATCGGTGTCTGATTCATCACTCTTTGTCTACAAAGATGGCTCCAACATTGCTTACTTGTTACTATATGTTGATGATATTGTCTTGACCGCATCATCGCCAGCTCTTCTTCGCCGCATCATGGAGCGGCTTCATTCTGAGTTTGCTATGACGGATCTAGGAGCTCTTCATCACTTTCTTGGGATTTCTGTCACTCGGTCGCTAGCGGTCTCTTTCTATCTCGAAACTTGATATGCGCCGACCTCCCGCAGCGTGCCGGCATGTCGAATGCCACTCCACGGCCACTCCAGTTGATGCTCGTATGAAGCTTTCGCCACCGATGGATCTCCGATTCTTGCTGATCCAACACACTACCGCAGCCTCGCAGCGCTCTTCGCACTACGACACTTACCCGTCCGTACATTGCTTATCTTTGTTCGGCAAGTCTGTCTCTTTATGCATGACCCGAGGGAGCCTCATCTCGCCTTGCTTAAAAGGATTCTTCGTTATGTCAAGGGCACACAGTCTGCTGGTCTTCATCTCAGTGCTGGACCGTTTGATAGTCTCACTGCGTACACAGATGACGACTGGGCTGGCTGCCCAGACTCTCGACGCTCGACTTCTGGTTATTGTGTTTATCTCGGCGACAATCTGGTGTCTTGGTCTTCTAAACGGCAAACTAACGTCTCTCGCTCCAGCGCCGAGGCGGAATACGGGGCCGTGGCACACGCCGCTGCGTAGACTTGTTGGCTTCGACGGTTGCTACGGGAGCTTCATACTACGCTCACTTCGGCGACGATTGTTTACTGTGACAATGTCAGCGCAGTATACATGACCGGGAACCCAGTTCATCATCGCCGCACGAAGCATATTGAGATTGACATCCATTTTGTCCGAGACAAGGTTGCTCTTGGTCAGGTCCGAGTGCTTCATGTTCCATCGTCACACCAGTTCGCGGACATCATGACCAAAGGCCTACCTGTACAGTTGTTTACTGACTTTAGGAGTAGTCTTTGCGTTCGAGACTCTCCCGCTTCGACTAAGGGCGGGTATTAGAGATATACATAGAATTAGATATGTATAGCTGACTCCTCCCTGTATACGATACGTATACATGTTGTAATCAACTTATAACTCTCTAAGCCTCCCGGCTATATAATGAAGGCCACCCCCCCCCCCCCCGTATTGGGTGTGTGGTGTATTGCCCAGCATATTGGGTGTGTGGTGTTTTCGGCCGACAACGGCACGAGTTCATCAATAATACCACTTCTACTTTTCTTAGTAGTCGCGGTATTCTTCTTCGTACTTCTTGCCCTTACACGTCGGCCCGAACGGCAAGGCCGAACGGATGCTCCGCACACTTAACAATATTGCTCGCACTCTTTTGCTTCATGCTTTGCTATGCCACCACAATATTGGGCCGAGGCCCGTCCACCGCTGTTTATCTTCTAAACAGCGTCCATGATCATCCATTCTAAATGCCATCCCATATCATCTCCTTTATCACAAATTACCAGATTTTTCCTCACTCCGGAGTTTTGGCTGCCTTTGCTATCCTAATCTTAGTGCCACGACACCTAATAAACTTTCTCCCCGCTCATCCGCATGTGTTTTTATTGGCTATCCCTCCTCCCAAAAGGGTTATCGCTGCCTCGATCTCTCTACTCGCAAAGTGATCGTGTCTCGCCATGTCGTTTTTGATGAGTCTCACTTTCCGTTTGCGGCTGCCAAACCGCCAACGGAGCTACTTGATTTTCTGTTACAGGATCGACTACCAGCAGCTCCACCAGCGCCTACAGTTGGCATTGTCGGTCGGTCCTCTCCGCGACCGGCGTACGACGACGGGCTTGGAGCGGGACCCGGCCATCCTTTGGCTCGGTCCGGTGCTCTCGGCACCGACGCTCTCGCGCTCGGGCCGGTGGCCGGTGCAACTCGGCAGCCTCCGGCGGTACTCGTCCTCCACTATGCTCGGTTGGGGTGCCCGGTGTGGCACGCCCGCCGATCACCCTTCACTACAGGCCGACGCCGCCCTACGATTGCTTTGCCTCGTCGTCCTCCGGTGACTGGGCCGCACAAGCAGCGGCTGTTCGGGCGCTCGCGGAGCTTCTTCCGGTTGCTCACCGGGAGCCGGTCCCGCTCCTCCGCGATGCTACCCGCTCCCGGCCCGTCACTAGACAACAGGATGGCACTCTTCCTCCGCCGATTCAGCGCTTGGGCTTCTCTGCCACAACGGCTTCACCACTTCCTGGTAATTATCGCAGTGCTCTTGCTGATCCTAACTGGCGTGCAGCAATGGTGGATGAATACAAGGCTCTGATTGATAATGGCACCTGGCGTCTTGTTCCTCGACCACCCGGTGCCAACGTCGTTTCTGGAAAGTGGATTTTCAAGCATAAGCACCACTCTGACGGTACTCTTGCTCGACACAAAGCTCGATGGGTTGTCCGTGGATTTTCTCGAGGTATGGCATTGACTACGATGAAACTTTCGGTCCGGTTGTTAAACCCGCCACGATTCGGGTTGTCCTCGGCATTGCAGCTTCTCGTGCTTGGCCTATTCATCAACTGGATGTCAAGAATGCTTTTCTTCATGGTCATCTCAATGAGATAGTTTACTGTCAGCAGCCTCCTGGATTTGTTGATCCCAATGCACCTGATCATGTTTGCCTCCTTCAGAAATCTTTGTATGGCCTCAAGCAAGCACCTCGAGCCTGGCACCAACGTTTTGCTTCATTCATCCGGACTTTGGGATTTGTCACATCGGTGTCTGATTCATCACTCTTTGTCTACAAAGATGGCTCCAACATTGCTTACTTGTTACTATATGTTGATGATATTGTCTTGACCGCATCATCGCCGGCTCTTCTTCGCCGCATCATGGAGCGGCTTCATTCTCGAGTTTGCTATGATGGATCTAGGAGCTCTTCATCACTTTCTTGGGATTTCCACTCGGTCCGCTAGCGGTCTCTTTCTATCTCGAAACAAGATGTGCGGCCGACCTCCCGCAGCGTGCCGGCATGTCGAATGCCACTCCACGGCCACTCCAGTTGATGCTCGTATGAAGCTTTCGCCACCGATGGATCTCCGCTTGCTGATCCAACACACTACCGCAGCTCGCAGCGCTCTTCGCACCCGACACTTACCCGTCCGGACATCGCTTATCTTTGTTCGGCAAGTCCGTCTCTTTATGCATGACCCGAGGGAGCCTCATCTCGCCTTGCTTAAAAGGATTCTTCGTTATGTCAAGGGCACACGGTCTGCTGGTCTTCATCTCGGTCTTGGACCGGTTGATAGTCTCACCGCGTACTCGAGATGCCGACCGGGCTGGCTGCCCGGACTCTCGACGCTCGACTTCTGGTTATTGTGTTTATCTCGGCGACAATCTGGTGTCTTGGTCTTCTAAACGGCAAACTACCGTCTCTCGCTCCGGCGCCGAGGCGGAATACGGGCTGTGGCACACGCTGTTGCGAGACTTGTTGGCTTCGACGGTTGCTACGGGAGCTTCATACTACGCTCACTTCGGCGACGATTGTTTACTTGTGACAATGTCGGCCGGTATACATGACCGGGAACCCGCTTCATCATCGCCGCACGAAGCATATTGAGATTGACATCCATTTTGTCCGAGACAAGGTTGCTCTTGGTCGGGTCCGAGTGCTTCATGTTCCATCGTCACACCGGTTCGCGGACATCATGACCAAAGGCCTACCCGCGGTTGTTTATGACTTTAGGAGTAGTCTTTGCGTTCGAGACTCTCCCGCTTCGACTAAGGGCGGGTATTAGAGATATACATAGAATTAGATATGTATAGCTGACTCCTCCCTGTATACGATACGTATACATGTTGTAATCAACTTATAACTCTCTAAGCCTCCCGGCTATATAATGAAGGCCACCCCCCCCCGCCCCCGCGTATTGGGTGTGTGGTGTATTGCCCAGCATATACGTTTCTACACTAATCAGCAGCTCGAACAGTCCGAATTATTATTGAAGTCTACTTAATTTATCTCAATGTTTATGCAATAGAGTTCAGCTTTGATAAATCCATGTAAAAAATTCTGATTTTATCTGGCAACAAAATTTCTATGCAGGGCATGGCGTTCCTTTGTTAATAACTCTAGGTAAACATTTAAGAAGCGGAAAGTTGCAAGTTAGGCTTTACATATGCCAAAGGTGCGTAGGAACTCCATAACTTTGAGAACACTTTCATCAACAATATGACACTTGATTGTAATTATGTTAAGGTATTCTGAAATATTAGCTGATCGCTCTATCTGATTGATGCTTCCTTTCATCTCCACTTCATATTTAGGCCCCTGTAGTGGAATAAAACAAATTTCCAAGATCAATAAGAAGTTTACAATATAAAACAGTTTCATGTTTATATAGTATGTACCTCAGGAAAAAATTCAAGAGTGAGCTCCTCAAGAACTGGTGAGTGTTCAAGAATACAAAGTAACAGATTAGCATCATCATTTTCATCAGGAACTCACCAATATTCATTGAGCACCAAGGTCTTTAACATGCTGAACACTGGGCACCATCTCAAATCCCATTTGAAAAGAATCTGAGGAAACTGCATGCAAAGACGATAAACGATCTTCATTCTGAGCTTATGGTTTGAGTTTAATAAGCATAGTTGGTGGCACCACATACAAAAGCCAAATCCCGTCTAACAACTCCTAGCAATTAATGTTGTAGATAATGCTTTAGAAATAAGGTTATGCTCAAGACTCACGAAGCTCTGAAATCAATATAACTACGGCACAGTGTAAGCTTACCTTGCTGGATATAGTACAATTCAACACCAAACTCTTAGCTTTTGATAAACTTTGGAAAAGCACACAACTATAGTCGATACCAACAGAAGAACTGTGACACAACTCAAAAACACATTTTATGAAATCTGGTTTAGATTTAGATAGCTTATTGCAATAGTCCATACAATCCTCTGTTATTCGGACAAATCCCTCCACTAGTGATGGCTGTTAGGATGATCTCAATCCCGAGTTGGGCCCAACGGCCCAACTCGGGCCCCTTGTGAACCTCGCGCCCTGATCGGGGGCGCCCAGCTCAAGAGGTGGGCGCCGGCGGCTCTCAGTACGAGGTTCACCGTGAGCCGCCACACCCACGGACAACCCTAATCCGATCCCAGGGGCGCAGCCAGTGACGGGAAGCTTCTCCGCCGCCGCCACTGCACCGCGCCACGCCGGCCACTTCTTCCCCGACGACGTCCCTCCCTTCTCCCTCGACACGATGGCCGAAGGGAAGCAGCGCCGTCGGATCCTCCTCCACCGCTCCAGTCAAGCCCTCTGGTAAACTCTTCTCCACTCTTCCTCCCTCTCTCTACCTCACTGCCAACGTTTCCCAAAGGTTGTACCCGCTAGATCTCACTGCTAGGTGATCCTATATTGTAACAATGGTATCAGCAGCCTAACTAGTGTGTGGATCTAGAGGTACTAGTGAGAAATCACAAAAGCATGACGGATTTGATCCGGACAGAAACCCCTAACCCTAACCCCAGACGGATCTAGGACAGGGCAAAGAAAAGTAGAACCCTAACCCTAAGAGATCAAAGAAAGGGAGAAAGAATCGAATCGGGTGGCTCCTTACCTGGGCCCCGCCGACCAGCCATCACCGCCGGCAGACTCCTTGCCGGCGTGTGGGCGGAACAGCAAAGCCGCCGCTCGTCGGAGTGCGGGCGCGCGCGCTGGACAAAAGCACCGCACGCGAGGCCGCTCGACGGCGGCGCACTCCGCCATGGGCGAGCGCGCGCGCCGGCGATGGGGCCCGCGGCGGCGCCGTCGTCTTCCCCTCCAAGCCGCCATGGCCGGCGGCCGCCGCCGCTCTGCTGTTTACAGTGGAGAAGAGAGGGTGGGGAAGGAATACAAGACAGAGAGGAAGTGCCGGCCAGGAGCTAGCTTCGCCGGCGGCCCCTTCGCTGGGAATGGCCATGGGCGGCTGCTGGAGCTGCGCTCCGCTTCTCTCGGCTGCGGCTGTGAAGGAGGGGAGGAGAAAGAGAAATGGCAGTTAGGGTTCAGAGGGAGGCCGGCCGCCGGGTTTTGTCCCTGCGAAACTGACGGACAGCCGTCCGATCATTTTTGACGGACCAGATCACCCGGGCCGCCTTTTGGCCCAAGAGGGAAAGGGTTTTCCCGGCCCAGGCCCAGGTTAAGGCCTGGGACGCGGGCGCGCGGGCGTAGGCTGCAGGCCGCGGGCCGTTTTGGCTGCTGGGCTTCTTCGTTTGCCCCGGCCTGCTTAGGCTAAGAAATGGTTTTCCATTTTTTTTCTTCTGAAAAGCTGAGTGGGCTGGGCCGGGTTGTAATCTGCTGGGCTGGCGAACCAGCGAAAAAAAAAAGAGGAGCGCTCACTGGGCTGCTGCGCAAGTGGGCCGCGCCTGAGAGCGCGCGCGCGCACGTTTTTGGGCCGCGCTGGCTGTGGGCCGCGCTGGCTGGTTTGGGCCAAATTGGCAAAATGAATAGAAAAATGCGAAAATTTTGTATTTTCAATATCCAGAAACAGATTTTGAAGCATAATTTGATGATTTTGAATCGTTTTGAATTCAAATTTCTATCCAAATTTTGTCCAACGATAATTTTGGTTCGAAATACGGTAAAGTTCATTGATGTTTCGGAAAATTGATTATGCAAAGTTAAAGTTTCCGCTGCGTATTTAAAGTTATTATCGTTTTCATTATTAAATTCGAACCAACGGGAGAGTTTAATATTTGAAAATGGATAATTTTACTGTGATTATAATGTTGTTATTATTCTGACCAACGTTGATTAATAGCAATATTATGATGTTGATTAATGGTTGTTTCCCTACATTAATTCTATTTCTGCCCAACGGTGATTTAGAATTATTGCAAAGAAAATTTTATATTATGTTCTCACCTCATATGAATTGTAATTTCAGGTAGTTCCTCCCTGATGTCTGCCTTGAGAGAGATTCCACCACTGAGGGGAGACAACTACCTTGAGTGGAAGAGGAAGATTGACTTCACTTTCACTATAGCTGAGGTTGACTGGGTGCTCACTGAACCGTGTCCCACAAAGCCTATGGAACCGGTGCGGGAGACCAGTGAAAGTGATGAAGCATGGGACAAAAGGGTGAAAGATTTTGGCCCTATAAAGATGGCTTATGACATAAAGCATACTCGATGGGTCAGTGACAACAAGAAATGTTGTCTCATTGTCATTGAGAATACAATTGACCCAGGCTCTTACGGGGTCAATTGAAAAGTGTGACACTTCTTTGTTGCTTACTTTGAGAGGATCAAGAACCGGTTCACTTGGTTCCTCCAAAGTGTATGCTACCCATTTGTTCAAGCAATTGACAAATGAAAGGTACAAGGGAGGTAGCATACGTGACCATATTTTAAAAATGAGTCACTTGGCAAATAAGCTGAAAGGAATGGATCTGGAGATACAACCACAGCTCCTTATCCATTTTGTTTTAGCTTCCTTGCCTAGAGAGTATGAGAATTTTGTCATAAGCTACAACATGCGGCTGAGAAATGGGACTTAGACAAGCTCATTGCTCGGTGTGTTGATGAGGAGCTCGGGATCAATGGCCAACATGGTGGCCAAGCGAACTGGTCAAAGGGAAGGGCAAAAGGCCCTTCAATCCCGGCTCCCGGCAAAGAAAGGTCCTATGCAACGAAACCACGGTTTCGGCAAAGAATGGGGCAAGCCACGGGCGGTGACAACTTGTGCTTTGGCACCGTGGTAAGGAGGGGCACAAGAAGACCGACCGCCCGATTGGTTAAGGGAGCTCATGAAGAAAAAGGGTGAGAATGTTATTTCATTTGTAAATGAATCTCGTACGCAAAGTTTTCAAAGTCAACATGGTTTATTGACTCGGTGCAACTATTCATGTTGCAAATTCTTTACTGGATTCACTTCGACGAGAACTACGCTAAAAGAGAAGAGGCCATTAGCGTTGCGAATGGCGTACGTGTGCTGCGTGGAGGCAATTGGAGATGTAGCATTAGATTTACCTAATGGCTATAATCTTACTTTGAGAGATGTTTTTTATGTTCCTACACTTTAGCGCAATTTGATAAGTGTAATAAAGTTGGATGATTCGGGTTTTACCCGTAATTTTGGACATGGCAAATGTGTCATTTGGTTTAATGATATTTGTGTTGGTCTTGCCTTCCGACAAGACGAATTATATATGTTATCGCTATGTGAAAGTGTGAATTTCATATGTAATGTGAATGATAGCGTTTCCTCGTCTACAAATGAGAAAAGAAAAAGAAAGCGAACTACAAACGCAACGGCGAAATTATGGCACTTGTCGTTTAGGCCATATTTCGAGGGGAGAATAGAAAGACTAGTAAAGAATGAAATTCTTCCTCCTTTGGAGTTCGCGAATTAGAGCAATGCATCGATTGCATAAAAGGAAAATATGTAAAACAAATTAAAAAGAATGCCAAACGAAGCACAGGAATATTAGAGATCATTCACACTGACATTTGTGGTCCCTTTCCTGTAAAGAGTGTGGATGGCTATGATTCGTTCATTACATTCACTGACGATTACTCCCGGTTTGGCTATATTTATCCAATTAAAGGGAGAGATGAAGCATTGGATAAATTTAAAATATTTAAGGCAAGTGGAAAATCAGCATAGTTTAAAGATTAAGTTAGTCCAAATCCGACCGTGGGGGGAGTACTATGGTCGACATACCCCGTATGGTCAAGTTCCCGGACCTTTCGCAAGGTTCCTACGGGAAAATGGTATAGTTGCCCGGTATTCCATGCCGGGTGAACCTCGGCAAAATGGAGTAGCCGAAAGGCGTAATCGTACCACGATGGATATGGTGCGCGGTATGATGAGTTACTCGATTTACCATTGAGTTTATGGATAGAGGCATTAAAAACATCCATTCATATTCTCAATAGAGTGCCAAGTAAATCGGTGCCCAAAACACCGTATGAATTATGGACGAAGGGTACCTTCACTAGATCACTTGCGTGTGTGGGGGTGTCTGCGAGGCTAAAGTGTTTAACCCAAATATTGGGAAACTTGATCCCAAAACAAAGAGTTGCCATTTTATTGGTTATCCCGAAAGGTCAAAAGGTTATCGTTTCTACCGTCCCGATAGACTCACGAAGTTTGTGGAAACGAGACACGCTATTTTTCTAGAGGATGAAATGATGAGGGGGAGTATGGCTGCTCGGAAAATTGATCTTGAAGAGAAGCGGGTGTGTGCACCCAATCCCGTGATTCGGGAGCCATTTTTTGAGCTACCTATTGTTCCTGCACCAATAGTGCAAGACACTGTGGAGCAAGAACATGTCGTTGTTCCTCCTGTGGTAACAACAGAGGAAAATGAGGAACCTGAGGAACCTGTTCATCAGGAACCTATTGAAAATGTTGCCACAAATGAGGGGGAGCAACCTCAGCCTCCAATAGTAGATGTGCCAAATGTAGAGGCCCCTAGAAGGTCCCAAAGAGAAAGAAGGCCAGCTATCCCCAGTGATATATATGAGCTAAATAATATCACTGAAGAGTATCAAATGGAGGGTGATCCCACCTCATTTGAACAAGCCATGAGAAGCGATCATTCATCCAAGTGGTTTGAAGCCATGGAAGATGAAATGAGATCGATGAGTGCCAACGATGTTTGGGACTTGGAAGAAATTCCCAAAGGAGCCAAAACAAGAGGGCCGTAAATGGGTCTACAAAATAAAATATGACTCCCAAGGGAACATAGAGAGATTTAAAGCGCGACTTGTGGCTAAATGTTTCACACAAAGGGAGGGAATTGATTACACTAAGACCTTTTCTCCAGTCTCATGTAAAGATTCTCTCAGAATAATAATGGCATTGGTGGCACACTATGATTTAGAGTTGCATCAGATGGATGTGAAGATGGCATTCCTAAATGGGGATTTGGAGGAAAATGTATACATGACACAACCAAAAGGTTTTGTCGTGGAAGGCAAAGAAAAGATGGGATGTCGCCTAAAGAAATCGATTTATGGGTTAAAGCAAGCTTCAAGGCGGTGGAACTTGAAGTTTGATAAACCGTAAAGAATTTTGGGTTTAAAGCAAATGTCGAGGACAATTGTGTTTATACAAAGTTTAAGAATGGGAAATACATTTTCCTAGTCCCGTACGTAGACGATATTTTACTTGCAAGTAATGATATGAGTCTACTACGGGAGACAAAAAGATTTTTGTCCTCAAAGTTTGAGATGAAAGATCTTGGTGAAGCTTCCTATGTTTTGGGCATAGAAATTCACGAGAGATAGAAGAAAGGGGGTATTAGGACTGTCTCAAAAGGCATACATTGAAAGGGTCTTGGAGAAATTCCAGATGCATAAATGTAGTCCATCACCCGCACCTATAGTCAAGGGCGATAAGTATGGGGATTTTCGGTGTCCCAAGAATGAGTATGAGCTCAACCAAATGAAAAGTGTGCCATATGCTTCAGGCGTTGGACACTTACGGTATGCTCAAGTATGCACACGCCCGACTTGGCTTATGTAACCGGGTTGCTTGCGATTCCAAAGTAATCCAGGTGTTGAACACTCGGAAATTGGTAAAGAAAGTTTTACGATATTTACAAGGTATAAAAGACCTGATGCTAACGTACAGAAGATCTGACTCCCTAAAGATCTTAGGATACTCAGATTCTGATTATGCGGGAGATGATAGAAAGTCCACATCTGGATATGTGTTCACTCTCGCAAAAGGAGCTATATCATGGAAAAGCTCAAAACAAACGCTTACTACAAACTCTACTATGTATGCCGAGTTTGTAGCATGCTATGAGGCATCGGGCGGTGAATTGGCTAAAGAAATTCATACCCGGTTTAAAAGTGGTCGATGACATCAATGGACCAATGACTCTATACTTTGTGATAATAATCCAGCTATAGAGTATGCTCACAACAATAGGTCAAGTGGTGCTGCCAAACACATTGACATAAAGTACTATGTTGTGAAAGAGAAAATCCAGGATCGTGTTATAAATCTTGAGCACATAAGCACTGAAAAGATGCTCGCGGATCCGCTTACAAAAGGCTTACCACCCAAAGTGTTCATTGAACACGTAGCCGGCATGGGTTTAAGGAGAAGCCTATGATTCCTGGATAATAATAATAAGGGCCCAAAGATAAAGTATTTACTTATTTCAAACCAGAGATGTGTATTGTAGCTGTGAAATCCAACGGCAATAGACCGTGACGATGAAACATGTTCTATGCACAAATCTGAGATGGAATAAGTAAAATGAAAAGGTTAAAGTGAAAGAGTAAAGTTAAAGATGAGATCAAGAGGGAGAATGTTAGGATGATCTCAATCCCGAGTTGGGCCCAACGGCCCAACTCGGGCCCCTTATGAACCTCGCGCCCTGATCGGGGGCGCCCAGCCCATCTAATGGCTGGGCCCCTGTCACCCTGCACTATATAAAGAGGTGGGCGCCGGCGGCTCTCAGTACGAGGTTCATCGTGAGCCGCCACACCCACCGACAACCCTAATCCGATCCCAGGGGTGCAGCCAGTGACGGGAAGCTTCTCCGCCGCCGCCACTGCACCGCGCCACGCCGGCCACTTCTTCCCCGACGACGTCCCTCCCTTCTCCCTCGACACGATGGCCGAGGGAAGCAGTGCCGCCGGATCCTCCTCCACCGCTCCAGTCAAGCCCTCTGGTAAACTCTTCTCCACTCTTCCTCCCTCTCTCTACCTCACTGCCAACGTTTCCCAAAGGTTGTACCCGCTAGATCTCACTGCTAGGTGATCCTATATTGTAACAATGGCATGCTGTCAAGCATGGGAGTCAAGTTCTCAAGGCCATCTAGGCGCAGAGAAACCAGATTTGGAGCATAAATGCAAGTGCGTCCGTCAGTCCGTAAGACACCAGTGAAAAAGAATTGAGAGAAACGGGACCGTGTGATGCTTAGATGCTTCAGGGATCCAGATGAGATGTTCTTGGCAAATGTGAGATTACAGTGAACCAAATCCAGATATTCCAAGGCCGGGCAGCTGGAGAAGTCAAGAAAACTGCTGTCGACCCATACTCCACGCAGCTCTAGCCTGGTGAGGTGCTGGGAGACGAGAGGCAGATCATGTAGCATAACATAGTAATCCGAATCGATGCTGAGCGTAAGGTGCCTGACTTTGCACGATACCACGTGCCAGAGCCAGAAGTTGACCCGTGGCACGTCGCAATCACAGAAATCGCCCAACCTGATGTCGCACGTGTCAAGTGGTGAACCTCTGCGGAGGAGGAGCAGGCGGTCCACCAAATCCCCTTTCTCCTCCAATGGTGGCGGGGCCTGCTCGCCGTCGCTCAGGCACCCAATGCGCAGGCCTGGGGCGGACCTCCAGAGGTAGCGCCAACGGCGGGCAAGCACACACGTCCGCACGGCCTCCAGCGACGGTAAACACCCAAGGATGTGCTCGAGGACGCCGTCCGGTAGGGCGTCAATGTTGCCTCCGCTGCTGAGCATTGTTGGCGACGCTATCTTGCTGCTTTCCCCAGGATGCATTCTGTCGTGCAGGTGGCTGGCGCCGGATAAGCTGCAACAAGAATCGATTAGCAAAATTTGATGGGAGCAAACCAACAGGAGGAAGAGAAAGCCTTGACGCGTTGCCACCTCGCCTCACCACCACAGCCACCAGGCCGCCCCCCCTCTCTGGCTGGACGACATTGGAGATTTCCCCAAAGCTCAAAACCTAACCCTACGCCCGTCCGCCCCGCCGCCGCGTCGCGCCTCGCCGCCCGCTTCCCACCCGCCCCGCGCGCCGGCCACCCTCCCCTAAGCGAGGGGCCTCACCAAGAAGACGGCGTGCACAGTTGCCAAATGCCAAAATGGCAACGCACGCTTGTTAATCAAAGATTGGGCCTCACCTCGGCTGCTGCACCTGCAACGCCGCAGCGACTCTCTCCCGGTCGAAGAACGGCAACCTTGGGCGCTGATCTTTGAGGAATCAGCGGCGAGGAGAGATGAGCTTGTGGAGTGGAGTGGCGGGGAGGAACCGACGCAAAGGACAGTGACCCCCGTTGGAAGACGAAGGCGGACAAAGAAACCGGCTGTTTCCGTGGAACTTTCAAGAGACAGACAGGTCAGGGACTCTATCATCTTGTGAACCATTCTGAACGCGTGTGCTCTGTTCACCTATGGCCTTTGCCGCCCTTTTGTCATATTTTTAAAGTTTCACTAAATTTATATATCTTTAAAATAAATTTCAAAATTCATCTAATTATACATCATATAAATATATATATGGTCACGGCTGTAAATATTTAACAATAGAAAGTCTTTAACACTATTTGACACCCCCAACGGTGGTAGTTGTGTCCTTCACCTTCTCTCCTATAAACCCAATAGTTCTACCCATTGAAATATTAAAAATAACTTCACGAAGTGGCTTTGAAGGTGGTTTATCTATAGCAGCATGTTTAAAATTCTAGATAACCTCTAACATATCAATGGTTCACTACATAACGTTTAAACTATAAGACATGTTTGGACACTGTTTTACACCACAATAGCGTAAGACTGTCTCCAACCGTGCCAACCAAAAAACAAGAGGCATTTGCTGATTTGGATCACGCACAGTAGATGGGTGCATGACCCATAACCTGCCTTCTCCAACAACTGACGCAACAGAGCGGACCCATGATTTTTTTTTTTTTTTTAAAAAAAAAAAAAAATAGAGCAGCATTGTTCCCTTCCTCTTCTTGCGAGGACGCGAGTCCCGTAAAAGCCACCGCCGCCTCCTCTTCCCTTCTTCCTCTCGCTCTTCTCGCGCCATCGACGACCTGTGTCGACTGATCCTCGTCGAGTCGAGTCGGCTGATTTGGATCTTGCCGTCATCGATGTCGTTGGCGAGGGAGCATGTCGTAGGACCGCCGCTTGTACACGACCACCCTTGCCTGAGCGCCTCCAGGTCCCCGGTCCCCGTCCCAGCTTCCGCGCGCGCGGTGAGACAGCGAGCCGGCGACGGCGCCGAAGCAGTGAACATGATACAGAGGTAGAGGTGGCGGCGGCAGCAGCAGAGGCCATGGGCAAGCGGGGCAAAGTGAGGGAATAAGGGAAGTAATTACAAAAGTGAGGGCGGCGGCGCCAAAGCAGTGAACATGATACAGAGGTAGAGGTGGCGGCGGCGGCGGCAGAGGCTGTGGGCAAGCAGGGCGAAGTGAGGGCGGCAACGAAGGGATCCCCCATGTCGCCCCTCAAAGATGACGCGGGGTCGGGCTGGGTCCGTCTTCCGACTACATGACCCATATACATCGTTCTTATTGTAGGATCTCTGGAAGAGTAAAACGGCCTAAAGGGGGTGAATAGGCCTGCAACAAAATTTCTTCGAACCGCCTGTCGTCCGGGGGCGCGGCACTGCCGTCTTGTACCCGCGGCACCGCCGCGCTATGCGACATGAAACGAGAATAGAGTGTAATTCGAAATCTGTGCGTAAACAAGTTTACCAATCGACTTTCCAAGCTTCCTACACTGCGGGGATTACGGATCGAGATCCAAACACAAACAACGGGGTGGGAAGAAGTGGATCGACCTCAAACCCTAGAAAACACCTCAACAACAAGTATGAATATAGAAACCAAACAGCACAAGGTGACACAAGTATTTAACCCGTGGTTCAGCTCGCCACAAAGGCTGGCCTACGTCCACGTTGTTGAGGAAGTCCACGACTTGAAGCTCACCACTAAGGCTAGCTTTCTCCTCGGTCTCAAGTCAAGAGAGCAAACTCTTGAGATGAGGGGTGATTTCTTAGTATTGGGGTGAGGTTACAAACCTCCCTAGGCAGCCACACGAGTTGGCGCTCTAGGGCGACGCCTAGCCGGCTAGGAGCAAAGCTCCAAGAGTAACAAACCCTAGGGCGCCGGCCAAACGTGCACCAAATGCTCTTTTGACAAGGGAATCAGTGGATCCACTCTCCAATCGAAGTTTGCTGCCCTTTTCCTCAAGAATCCATGGTGGAATCAAGGGGAATGAGTTTGGAGCTTGGGGGAGCAATGGAGGGAGAGAGAGAGGAGCTTTTCTGGTGCTTGCAACGGTTATGTCGCGAGGTAGACGAAGAGGTAAGTGAGTGGGCCGACAGATGGGTATAAATACCCCTGGGTCCCAACGGTCACTTATAGGCGCGGCACTGCCGCGCCCCCCCAAAACAAAGAAGATTTTGAGTTGTTGGCTGGCTGTTTTGGTGGCCGGATGAGGTTGGTGTTTAAGGATTGAGCATTTGGTAACACTTTTGACTAACAACCTTAGGATCCCTCTTGATAGTACGGCTTTTCCTAAACTCAAATTCAAACCGAAAATGAATTTAAACCTTCTTTGAATTCGGCAAAGCCTCCTTTTAGAAACGGGGACCCCTCCAACCCGTACATCAATCTTCCGTATTTCAATGCCTGCTTGTCATCTCAATAAGTCTCATTAGTTCCCTAATTTGGTGGTCATCAACGCCAAAACCCACATTAGGGCTTGATTGCACTTACAATCTCCCACTTTTTGGTGATTGATGACAACCTAATTAGAGCTCACAAAAGATATCAAAAACTGAGACTTTTCGAGACATGAAGGTAGGACCTCCCCCTAAATATGTGAATAGGATTTGAATTTCACAAATTGGTATAAGAAACCAACATTCACATTTTTAGGAAAGTGTAGAGGAGCCTCCCCCTACATTCATGCCTCCTGTGGGGTGCTAAAGAGTGTCACAAGTAAGAGACGTGATGCGTATGACATGGCATTTTCACACAAAGAGACTTGCTTTGTCGCGGGCGCGGCACCGCCGCACTTGCCGACAAAGAAGCGACAATAACAACACACACGAGTTAAAGCAAATAATCGACAAGCTAAATTAAGCACACGGAAATACATGTCCATATCCAACATAAAGAGAGTCATAAAAGGTAGCATTATTACACAAAATAGTTTTGAAACGATACTCAACTCACAAACTAAAGAAACTACTCTCGACTCAAGCTCAAACTAGCTAATGGGATAGGACATGCTTTGCTGCAACTGGATCACCACCGAGCCGAATAGCATCACCACCAAGTCTCGAAAAGTTGGACCCCTCTAATTTTCTCCCCTTTGTCACCAAGCATCAAAAAGGGAGAAAAGAAGTAGAAGGATCACTCCTCATCATCACCGTCAATACGAGCACGACCCCGGCGGTGAGTGTGTGAAGTGAAGCGTGGAGGTCTCGCCGAAGTAGAAGGAGCTGCTGTAGGATTAGGATCATGAGCTGCCTTGCGCCTCCTCTCGAAAAACTCTCTCGATGATTGCTCCTCATGAATATCATCTCCATCATCATCCTCGATCGCTGCTCGATCGCTCCTCATCCTCCTCATCCTCCTCTCGATGACTCGGTGAAATGTGGAGAATCTCGGAATAGGTGGAGGAGAAGGCACCGGTGAAAGTGGTGGAAGTCCCCGTCGCTCTCTCACAAGCCGAATGGCCTCTCTTCTGCGTTTGTGTCCTTGTAGGCTCTTTGAGAAGCATAAGTGCAATGAGACATCATTGACTTCGATAGGAACCAAGCTTCTTCCACCTAGAGGACTTCTTCCCGTGCCTATAGCCGCTGGAGGGACGGATGGACTATCCTCGGGAGTGTCATGGTGGCTGCCCTCTTCTTCTTCTTCATCACTTTCCTCAACCACACCGCACCTGCACCCTTATCGTCGCCAGGTCTTCTTAGGAGTATAGGGTGTGTGAGTGCAGTCCTTGGGAAAGTGCTTGCTTGTTACTCTCTCAATCATATACATCAAGTAAGGAGCATATGGCAAGTTCCTTCTCCCATCATCCATGGCAGTGGCTAACTCAACCCACATGAATCTAGGCACATTGAATCTCCTGCCTCTGGGGAATCGAGCAAGCATATCTCTCACATAGCCATTCAAATCTGATGCTGCTCCATCCTTTGGATTGATGGTGTTTCTGATAATGTTGTTCACCACATAGTATATCCCAATCAGCTCATTTCTCTTGCCAACACTCTGACTATCAGGATTCTTCCACACATGCCTTAGTTCATCAGCATGTGCATCAATAGGATCTAAGTGCCTGTGTATCCTGTCATAGCCCCTATGCTGCTCTCCAAAACCAAGAATCTGACAAAAAGTGACAAAGTCAACTCTATAGTGCATAGGTCCTGTCATCCAGTGAACTACATCTGCCTCCTGATCCCAAAAGTAAGTGGCATGGAACCGAGCAAGCACCTCTCTTTCCGGTCATACCTAAAGGCCATGATCTCCTTCATCTCAAATCTCTCACGATCTTTATAGCCGCATTGAATTCAGCTTCTTCGATCTTTCACTTTGTCCCACTCAATATAACCCATATTGCTGATTTTCCTTCTCATGCACACGGAGCGATAGAAGTTGGACCGAAAGACATTCCAGAATCGTAATCAATGCCACCGGCCTGCCTTTGATCATATGGATTTCTCTCTCTTTCAAATCAACCATCTTGTATTTCTTGAAGTAATCAATAAGTGGATGAGGTGCTTGTATCTTCGGGAGCATGCATTTCATAGCTATCTCTGTCTCATCTCTCGATGTAACTTGTCATCAAATTCTCCAATGTGCTCGGGAGTGCCTTGTTTGACCACTGGAGGAATAGAGTATCCCTCTCTAATCCTCATCTCCTCATCTCTGATCTGCTGCTCTCTTTCTTCTCTTGTCAGTGGAGCAGCATGAGTTGATGAAGTTCCTGCTCCCTTTCCTCTGCGAGGTGGCTGTTTTGCAAGGGCTGCTCCCTTCCTTTTTCCTTGGTTACCTCCTCCTTGATCCATCTATGCAATCAGACAAGTTGTGAAAGAAATCATGAAAGAAGTAGAGAAGTGGGAGAAAAGCAATATTAGTTGAGAAAATAACTTGCATTGTGACTCACTGAGTAGAGCGGGCAGTCTTCTTTGCTGCAACGGGGTGCGGCACCGCCGCGCTCCCCGCGGCACCGCGCGCCGCCAAACTCGAGGTCACAATCCACTTTATTTTCACAACTACTCTTGCGTTCCTATCACCTCTAAATCTCTTCATTATTTCAGAAACACAATCCAACCATGACAATGCTTGTTTGGCTATGGATTTGTAAGAATTAGTTTGAGTATCATGGGATCTCATGAATGGTTAGACTCAACAGAAATTAGGCATCCTCTTTTGGTTAAGTGGAGCAGCAATTGGTTCAGCAATTGCATCTTTCAGAGGCAGTCAAGCACTCTGACCACGGCACTGCCGTGGAGGCTTTTTCCACTTAGCCTAGGATGACTAGAATCAATTCAATCCAACCATCTAGGATCTACCTAGAACCTCATACTTCATCACAGAACAGAAATCCATTGCATATAGTCTTGCATTGCATAGATTGGAGGAAGTTAGGGTTTCACCTTGCTCGAAGATTGAAGGGAGAAGAGGAGCGGGGGGGGGGGGTTCGCCCAACCCCAGGCCGGTCGCTCTCCCGAGCGGGTGGAGAGCACCCGCCTAGCGCGAACCGCCGCGGGGACAGTTGTGGCGCCGGCGGCCTTCTTGGTCGCCTTCGCGAGAGAGAGAGGAGGGAGCGCGACCTCCAGGCGACGGAAAAGAATGAGACGGAGGAAGAGAAGGACTGGGGGCCGAATGGATAAGAGAGAAAGAGAAAATGGGCCCACCAGTCAAGCTGCGGCCCGGTCTGGCGCGGAGCCCAGACCGCGGCACTGCCGCTCTTCCAGGCGCGGCACTGCCGCGCTGGCCAGCAGCAGGCACACTGCTTTAACACCTTTAGAACTTTTTCTATATCAGATATGGACACATATTGTTGTAGAATCATAACCAGACATAAATCAACAGTACAAGCAATGGTTATGATCTCTACAAACTAAGATTTTGAAACCATTTTGAAAGACATAAAAGTAACTTTGCAGATTTTGACCTAGCATACTAGTGTATCAATCAGAGGCATGCTAGATTTCAAACCACGTTGCTAGAATCAAGGATATTTAGTTCACCACGCAGCTCACAGAACCTTGACTCGTCAAGAGGCTTAGTGAAGATATCGGCTAGTTGTTTTTCGGTGCTCACATAGCGAAGTTCGATATCTCCTTTGGTTTCGTGGTCTCTCAAGAAATGATGTCGGATGTCTATGTGCTTTGTCCTTGAGTGGTTTACAGGATTGTTTGCAAGCTTTATGGCACTTTCATTGTCACACAAAAGTGGGATTTTGGTGAAACGACATCCGAAATCAAGAAGGGTCTGCTTCATCCAAAGTAGTTGAGCACAACAAGCGCCGGCTGCAACATACTCGGCCTCAACTGTGGATAGGGCTACACAATTTTGCTTCTTAGAGCTCCAAGACACTAGGGACCGTCCAAGGAATTGACATGTCCCCGAAGTGCTTTTTCTCTCTACTTTGCAACCGGCATAATCGAAATCGAATAGCCGAGTAGAGTGAACTTGGAGCCCTTGGGATACCACAAGCCAAGGTTAGGTGTGTGAACTAGATATCTCAAGATCCTTTTAACAGCCATTAAATGGCACTCTTTCGGGTCGCTTGGAATCTAGCACACATGCACACACTAAGCATAATATCTCGGCCTAGATGCACAAAGGTAGAGCAGGGATCCAATCATGGAGCGATATACCTTTATGTCGGCAGATTTCCCTTTTGAATCAAGCTCAAGATGCCCATTTGATGCCATTGGAGTATTGATAGGCTTGGCCTTATCCATGTCAAACTTCTTCAGAATATCATGGGTGTAATTGGTTTGACTTAGAAAAGTTCCTTCCTTTAGTTGCTTAATTTGAAATCCGAGGAAGAACTTCAGCTCACCCATCATGGACATCTCAAACTTTTGTGTCATAGTCCTACTAAACTCTTCAACATACACATGATTAGTACTACCAAATATTATGTCATCGACATATATTTGGCACACAAAGATATCATTTCCGACTTTATGAGTGAAGAGAGTAGGATCGGCTTTGCCTATTTCAAAGCCTTGTTTAAGCAAGAATTCCTTAAGGCATTCATACCATGCTCTTGGTGCTTGTTTCAGCCCATAGAGCGCCTTTCGGAGTTTGTAGACATGATGTGGGAACTTGGGATCTTCAAAACCCGGTGGGTCGCTTGACATACACTTCTTCTTGTATAGGACCATTGAGGAAAGCACTCTTCACATCCATTTGATGTAGCTTGAAGTCATGATGGGCAGCAAAGGCCAAAAGCATTCGAATTGCTTCAAGCCTTGCCACCGGTGCAAAGGTTTCCTCAAAGTCCAAGCCTTCAACTTGTGTGAAGCCTTGAGCCACCAATCTTGCCTTGTTCCTTGTTACAACTCCATTCTCATCTTGCTTGTTGCGAAAAACCCATTTGGTACCAATGATGTTTGTGTTGGGTCTTTCCACCAAGGTCCACACTTGGTTTCTTTCAAAGTTGTTGAGCTCTTCTTGCATGGCCATGACCCAATCCGGATCACCAAGTGCTTCCTTTACCTTGAGAGGCTCCAAAGAGGAAACAAACGAGTAAAATTGGCAAAAATTGACCAAGTGAGAACGAGTTGTTACCCCTCTTTTGATACTCCCAAGGATATTGTCAACGGGATGGTCATGTTGAATAGTTTGCCTTAGCCTTGGATGCTCAACACTTTCATCTTCATTTTCTTCATAACCATCAGCATCTTCTTGCTCAAGTATAGGCTCCAGGTTGAGCCCTTGAACTGGTGAAGTAGGAGTTGGAGAAGCTGCTGCTGAGGTGGAGGGCGCGGCACTGCCGCGCCTAGGCGCGGCACTGCCGCACTGCTGATCTCCAGCAGGTGAGTGCTGCACCTTCTTACAGAGTTTGTCAGCGGAAATTGGTGCAACAGCAGCTTGGGAATCCTCATCATCTGACCCTTGTTCTTCTTGTGGTCTTACATCACCAATGGCCATTTGCTTGATTGCCTTACAAGGTGGATCCTCCTTTCCTACAACACTTGAATCAATTTGCTCTACTTGAGAGCCGTTAGATTCATCAAATGTCACATCTACCGTGACCTCAGTTCTACCCAAGGTTTTGTTGAAGACACGGTAGGCATGCTCATTTGATCCATAACCAATAAGAATTCCTTCATCTACCTTAGATGCAAACTTAGAGGTTTTGGGCCTTTTGCTAAGTATGAAACACTTGCACCCAAAAACTCTAAAGTAAGACACCTTTGGTTTGTTACCGGTGAGAATCTCATACGAAGTCTTATTGAGCTTCTTGTGTAGGTAGAGACGATTGATGGCATGGCAAGCGGTCTTGACGGCGTCAACCCAAAATAAATCCGAAGTCTTGTACTCATCAAGCATTGTCCTTGCCATGTCAATGAGTGTTCTATTCTTCCTCTCTACCACACCGTTCTGGCTGGGGGTGTATGGAGCTGAAAACTCATGCTTGATGCCTTCATCTTCAAGAAACTCTTCGACTTGGGTGTTCTTGAATTCAGTCCCATTATCACTTCTTATCTTCTTGATTGGGAGACCAAATTCTCTTTGTGCCCTTCTAACAAAGGTCTTCACCTTGTCCTGTACCTGGCACTTATCATAGACAAAGAATACCCAAGTGAAGCGAGAATAATCATCAACAATAACCAAACCATACTTATCACCCCCTAGGCTGAGGTAGGCAACCGGTCCAAAGAGATCCATATGAATCAACTCCAAGGGTTGAGTGGTAGTCATGATGCTCTTTGCTTGGGTGAGGTATGCCTACTTGCTTTCCGCTTGGCATGAGCCGCATATCCCGTCTTTCTCAAATTGAACATTAGTTAGTCCAAGGATATGGTTGTCTTTTTGGAGTTTGGCCAAGTTCCTCATCCCAACATGAGCTAGTCGGCGATGCCATAACCAACCCATGCTGGATTTTGCCACTAAACAGGTCTCAAGCTTAGCTTTCCCTTTGCTGAAATCAACTAGGTAGAGCTTATTCTTGAGTTTTCCCGTAAAGACAATAGAGGAATCCTCCCTCTTAAAGACTTCCACACCTACATCAGTGAAGAGACAATTGTAGCCCATCTCACACAATTGTGAAACAGACAACAGATTGAACTTCAATGATTCAACATGAAAGACATTTGAAATTGAATGCTCAAGTGTTATAGCAACTTTACCAAGACCAACTACTCCCCCTTTAGAGTTATCAGCAAAGATGATGTTGTCACTGACTTTTGTAGTTGGGGAGTAGGATGAAAACATACTCTTGTCTCCGGTCATATGATTTGTACATCCACTGTCAAGCACCCAACTTGACCCACCGGAGGAGTATGCCTGCAACACAAGTTTAGTTGCTAGATTTAGGTCCCCAATCTTTCTTGGGGACTTCAAGGTTAGTCACAAGCACTTTAGGAACCCAAATAGAAGTATTACGAAAAACATTTCTACCATTGCCAACAAACTTGGCAAACACTTTCCCTTTAGTGTCATGCTGCAAAACAAAGTTAGAGTTCAACACTTGGAGAGATGTCTTGACACTTGATTGATAGAACCCTTCTTTCTTGGGTGCCATGGTAGAAGCATTTGACTTCTTGGGGATCTGTTTCTTCTGTGGAACCTGCTTCTTGGGCTTAACATAGTAAGCGGCAGTGCTGGTAGCCTTCCCTTTCTGTGGGGGTGCGGCACCGCCCAGCTCACTCCCCTTTACCCGCGCTTGCTTGGCCGCTTTGCTTTGCAGTGCTTCGTGCCACACTCGTGCGGGCTTATCTCGTACCCGCCTTGCCCTTGCTCATGAATTGGACACACTCAATGCCATTTACCATCTTTCTTCCATTTGTCTTGGCACCTTTCTTGAGTCCAAGCCCATCCTTGATGCGAGGATTTCTTCCATCTTTATATTGTGGCATCTTTGGTTGATTCACTTTGCCACCCGTCACTTGCTTGTTGTTTTTGCCTTTTGTGTCCAAAGCATGTTGTTCAACCTAGCAATCTCATCCTTCATAGCTCTCATATTTGCAAGGTTAGTGGAATAAGCATTTATATCAAGATTATAGCACTTTCCACAACCTTCACTTGTAGAGGCTTTAGAATTGTCACTTGAGCTAGAGAGAGGTGGGGCGCTCTCACAAAGATGACTGTATTGCTTCTCAAGTTTGTTGTGCTTTTCAACTAAGACACAATACTTGTCATTGAGAGCAATATTAATCTTCTTTGTAAGAGCAAGCTCTTTCCTCAAAGACCTTGTCTCCCTTTTCTCTTGCTCAAAAGCTTCCTCACTATCAATATAGAGATTTTCAGTCTTTTCAATGACATTTTCTCTATGTTCTAGCTCAGCTTTGACATGTTCTAATTCCGCCATGAGAGCTGTAATAAAACGCTCGGTTCTAGGATCAAGATTCTTAGCGGGCTTCAAACACTCACTAGAATCTTCATCACTAGAATCACTGAGATCACTACTAGATATGTCACTAGGTGATGGAGAAGAAGATTTCTTGTTCGGTTTTACCTTTTCACCTTTTGCCATGAGACAAATGTGATGGGAGTCATCATCATCGGACGGGTTGTTGAAGAGTCTTGGTGGAGAAGATGTGTTGTGAATAGCTACTTTGTTGCAACCTCCTCATCTTCATCACTTGACTCTTTAGTTGAGTCCCACTCATGCCCAATGTGTGCCTCCCCGACATTCTTGTATCTTCTCTTTCCATCTTTTCTTTCTTTCTTGTTCTTGCCTTGATTCTTCTCAAGTGGACAAATAAAAAGTGTTCGGTGCTGCCACATCGGAAGCATGTCCTCTTTTTCTTGCTTGGAAACCTTCTCTTGATGAGCTTGTAGCCATTGTTCTTGATGTCTTTGTTGTAGTTCTTTATAAACAATGACATGTCTTCTATCTTCTTGTGATCAGCCCCGTTGTCATCACTTTCACTTGATGTGGATGATGAATCTTCTTCTTGTGGTGCTTGCTTGATCTCCTTGGGGTGACTTGTTGAAGTTTGCTTGCTGCCCTTGTGATTGCAAGCTGAAGTGTGCTTGTGAGACTTGCTAGCTTTGAGTGCAACTTCCTTGATCTTCATCCCATCAAGCTTGGATTGAAGCTCACCAAGCCTCTTTCTCTCATTTGCTTCTTCTCTTTGCATATCAAAGGTCAACAACCGTCCAAGCACATCATTTGGAGTGAAGTGCTCAAACTTCTTCTTGTCTCTAATTAATGTCACAACGGTTTCATTTCTTGGAGAATAGGCTTCAAGCATCACCTTCACCACTTTGTGATCATCAAGATCCTCACACCCAAATCCTTTGATTTGTCCAACCAACACCATCAACCTATCAAACATTTCTTGTGGCCCTTCTTCACCTTTAATCACAAACCGGTTGAGCTTGGCCATCAAGACTTCAATTCTTGCCTTCCTCACTTTATCCACACCTTCATGAGCAATGATCAAGGCATCCCAAATCTCTTTTGCCACATTGACATTCATCACTCGGTTGTACTCATTTCCATCAAGAGCACTCAACAAGATGCTTGTGGCTTGACTATTGAATTGGGCAGCTAAGAATTCTTCATTGGTTGGGTCTTCGGGGTTTTGTGGCTGCTGCACTCCCTTCTCCACAATCTCCCAAAGCCCTTGATGAACACCTGAAAGATAGTTTCTCATCAAGTGCTTCCACTTGGCATAGTTAGTCCCATCAAACCGGGGTAACTTGCCCATGGGCACATTGACAATAGACTTGCGATCACGATGAGTTAGATGAGAATAATTAAAGGATACAGCGGTGTATTTCTTCTTGTTGCTGCTGCGCCCTTGTCCTTGATGCTCTTCTTCTCATCCTTCTTGTGGCTTCCTTTGGGATTCTTGGAAGAGTGATATGAGACATCATCATCACCATCATCTGAGCTGCTAGAGAGCTCACTAGATGATGACAACTCCATCTCTTGCTTCTTCTTCTTCTCCTCTTCCTTAGCTAATGCCTTGGCTTTTCTTCTTTCTTCTCTTTGCTCTCGGATAACTCTTCTAGCTTCTTTTCTCGCTCAACTTATCCTCGAGCTCTCTTCTTTTCTTGAGTGCATCTCTTCTTTCCTTCTTTCTTCTTCTTCTCTCGGCTTCACTCACATCCGTGGTCTTGCCACCATCTCGGATAGTGGCATTATCGCAGAGACATAGAAGCGTCACCGTTGTCCTCTCGTGGTGTGCGCTTCAACACTCTTTGCTTTGGGAGCATGCCTTGATGCCCCGACTTCTTCCATACTTCACGCGGTTAAGCGTATACGAAGCAACGAGGCTCCGATACCACTTGTAGGATCTCTGGAAGAGTAAAACGGCCTAAAGGGGGGGTGAATAGGCCTGCAACAAAATTTCTTCGAACTGCTGTCAGTCCAGAGGGCGCGGCACTGCCGCGCTGTACCCGCGGCACTGCCGCGCTATGCAGACAGAAACAGAATAGAGTGTAATTCGAAATCTGTGCAGAAACAAGTTTACCAATCGACTTTCCAAGCTTCCTACACCTGCAGGGATTACAGATCGAGATCCAAACACAGTCCAACAGGTGGGAAGAAGTGGATCGACCTCAAACCCTAGAAAACACCTCAACAACAAGTATGAATATAGAAACCAAACAGCACAAGGTGACACAAGTATTTAACCCGTGGTTCAGCTCGCCACAAAGGCTGGCCTACGTCCACGTTGTTGAGGAAGTCCACGACTTGAAGCTCACCACTAAGGCTAGCTTTCTCCTCGGTCTCAAGTCAAGAGAGCAAACTCTTGAGATGAGGGGTGATTTCTTAGTATTGGGGTGAGGTTACAAACCTCCCTAGGCAAAACCACACGAGTTGGCGGCTCTAGGGCGACGCCTAGCCGGCTAGGAGCAAAGCTCCAAGAGTAACAAACCCTAGGGCGCCGGCCAAACGTGCACCAAATGCTCTTTTGACAGTGGGAATCAGTGGATCCACTCTCCAATCGAAGTTTGCTGCCCTTTTCCTCAAGAATCCGTGGTGGAATCAAGGGGAATGAGTTTGGAGCTTGGGGGAGCAATGGAGGGAGAGAGAGGAGCTTTTCGGTGCTTGCAACGGTTATGTCGCGAGGTAGACGAAGAGGTAAGTGAGTGGGCCGACGATGGGTATAAATACCCCGGGTCCCAACGGTCACTTATAGGCGCGGCACCGATCGCCCCCCCCCCCAAAACAAAGATGGATTTGAGTGATTGGTGGCTGTTTTGGTGGCCGGATGAGGTTGGTGTTTAAGGATTGAGCATTTGGTAACACTCTTGACTAACAACCTTAGGATCCCTCTTGATAGTACGGCTTTTCCTAAACTCAAATTCAAACCGAAAATGAATTTAAACCTTCTTTGAATTCGGCAAAGCCTCCTTTTAGAAACGGGGACCCTCCAACTCCGTACATCAATCTTCCGTATTTCAATGCCTGCTTGTCATCTCAATAAGTCTCATTAGTTCCCTAATTTGGTGGTCATCAACGCCAAAACCCACATTAGGGCTTGATTGCACTTACACTTATCCTTACTGAGAGTCACACTATTCCACACTTCACTTTTGCATCATTTCCCATACAAAACTATCCAAGACTTTCGGATGAGAACAACATTTGGTGTCGACCCATACTTGTTGCCCTTTATCTGGTGCAATTTAGAGTGATACGGTCTCCTAAGTTATACTTGACCATTCATTTTGCTATATATTATATTATTTATGCTTATAAATTTATAATTAGATAGTATAATTCCTTACGAATCTAATCATATGAAGTTTGTATTATTACAGTTAAAATTATTAGCCTAATTATTGGTCAAAGTTTTTAAAGTTTGAATCTTGATATGCGTGTGTGCCAAATAAAATGGACCGGAGGGACTAGAAGGCAAGGAAGAAGATGAATGAATGAAGGCCCATACTAAACCTTACAAAATTGTCAACGGCAAGCTTCACTAGAGTGGGATAGCTAGTGGCACCATGGCTCATGAGAAACTACTAAATGAAATCCACAATAGACAATGCAGATCTCACAGGGTAGCTTACGAGATAACATGAAGAGCATATCACTAGGGCTTTTACTAGCCCACTATAGTAGTAGCTGAGACTGAAAACCTAGTCCGAAAATACAAAAAACTGCCAAATGTGCCTCAGTCTACAAAACTAGCAAACCCAAATGTGCTTCGATGGCGGTGACGGTTGGATCTCTGAAGGCTTCGAGGAAGATGAACAGGAGTTGTAAACTTCTATGTAATTTTCCTTTTCTTTGGAGTCCAGTCTGTAAAAGGGCCGGTGTAAGGCACTAAGATGAATACATGTTTCTTCTCAAAAAAAAAAAAAAAAAAAAAGATTGTTGGCTCCATGCATATCTCCAATAACAGGAAACATGCGTCACCGTTGAATACTTCACCAACTGGATTGACTCTAAACCACTTGTCAAAAACTCATCAGGAACACTCTGGCAGTAAATCATCTATCCTTTTGGAGTGCCAAAAGAAATCACAATGGATAAGAGCATCTCCAAGAGATTAGCTAAAAAGAATGTCTAAATTTAGTGATTTAGCTAGTTTCTAAAATATATCTCTCTTAAAAAAGATAGGCTACTCCAACACATTATCTAAATCGAGACTCCATATTTAAACTTGCAACCTCACAAGCCGCTCCCATCCGCTGGAATCACGCGGGGAAGAAATTGGCCCGGGACATGCAACATTCTATTTTAGTAGATGGGATAGAACAACTGTTGGAGCCATATTTCTTCTCAAAATGTCTAAATTTAGATTCTATAATACAAAGGGCTAGTCTCTTGCAGATGCTCTAATGGCAAGCAATTCAACTCCATAGAATTCAGTTCTCTTTTGGTGAAGAGGTGGGGGGGAGATAGAATTCACGTCAGTCAGTCACCCACAAATCAATGGCGCTATTAAAAGAGCAAATGGAATCATTTTCATAGGAATCTTAAAAGAGCTATTTGACCTCTCGAAGGGCAAGTGGGTCGAAGAATTGACATTAGCCACATCTAGGCTCACAATATTTCAGAATCAAGAGCAACCAAATTCACTCCTCTCAGCCTATTGTATATGGCAAAGAGGTGATAACTCCGGAAGAGGTGCGCTTTGGATCCCTTTGTGCCACAATCTTACAAAATCCACATGAAGATCACATCATAAATGTCGAAGGCACACGACTATGTTCAAAAAATTACAAAATCCACATGAAGACAACATCATAAATGTCGGAGGCACATGAACACGACTAAGAAACTCAAAATCTTACGAAGGTAGGAGGTTCTAACTAAAGCTATGCCGCAGTGCACGGAATGTCAGGTGGAGCCAGCAAAATGAACATAAACCTGACTGGTTTAATTGGGAGAAGCTGATGAGACCAAAAGGAAGAGGTGGCCTGGGATTTTGAAACCTGCATAATTTCAATCTTGCTATGTTAGTTATTAGGTTAGGACATCAGGCTTAAGAGCCTCTGTTGTCAATCCAGTGGCCGGAACAGATACATGTCCACCCTTTGTTGTCATCCTAATGCCGTAGTTTGGGTCTTGTGGACATGCAAATCTAGTCTGCAAAAAAAATTTTCTGAGGTGAGGCATGTCATTTGAGACCACATTCACATTGCATTTACATAAGTATATTTTTTGGCACCAGAGACAAAGGGGCCCGAGACAAATAGAATGTGTGGCAGACATTGCTCAAGTTACATTAGTCAGAGGAAGCAGAAAACGTTTGAAAAACATACAAGGCCTCGAAGAAAAATTTAGACTTACTATCAGACATTTTGTACATACTTCAGAGCAAGGGAAAAAAACATAAAAAAGAACATACATCTCTTGAAGAAAATTTATACTTCAGTTTCAGGTGTTTGCACCTCTTTCTCGTCGGCCCTGCTGTCTAGAAGATTTATGGGACCTTGTATCTGGTCCGGCAGTGGGAATAGTCTGCAAGCTTGCTCGCTCTTTAATCATTGCTGCACATATGTATGACGTAAAACAATTATAAAACATAAATGTGGTAACGATGAATGGTGAAGTTCTCTCAGGAAAACATACACATTGCTATGTCCTGCATTTGTCCCATGCCAGCTTCCACTGCTTGCGCAACCTTGGCTGACTTGTTGACACCATCTGCTATCTCATGACTGCAAATGGATATGCCACACACTAGTTAGACGATGGTATGTGCCTTTCTTAAAGAAAAATAGCTAGCAACTTCGCCATTCGCTAGAGAAGATTAGTGTAATCTGTCCTAGGATGACAGATCCTAATTGAATGTGCATAGTCTGTGACTTGGCTTTGCAAAGAATACATCAAAGTCACTTCTAAAGTTAATTCCGCTAAACTATTTTATGAAACTAAGCACATCAATATCATAATGTGCAGGATTTTTTGGCTAGCAAGTCATTGTTGAGCCATCTCCATCAGTGCTGCATTCTCAATCTAGCAAGGAGTCCAGCCCAAAATTTGCTACTCCACCACTTGCTTCCATTTCTCATGCGAAGCTATCAAGGCCTTCAGCTGTGGCTTCCATAGTAAGCTTGGCCGCCACAGCCATATGATGGTGGGCTGGTGGCACATGGGTGCTGCTTTTTTTTTTTTTTTTTTTTTACCAACATCAAGCATCATCAATCTTCTGTGGCAGCCAACTGCTCATTCGCAAGAGCCATGAGATCCATCTGTTGACTCTGGAATTTTAAAGCACAACAACTTTGACCACTACCGCACCTTGAGGACAAGCTGTCTTGGAGAGGTCATGTAATGTTATGGGAACTATAGGCGCATGAAGGAGGTTGGCATGCCTCCGAAAAGGAAAATGGCCCAAGTTAATAGGGTTGGAAGTTGGCTAGATGTTAGCACTTAAGATAGGGTTAGCTAGAGATAAGGATTTATTAGGTGTCACCTCTATATAAACATAGACAGATTAGAATCAAGCAAGAAGAACCCTTAGAAAGTAATCAGAGCCTGCAGATGGAGGGGACGGATTGGTTCTTCCCTTTGTCCCAACCAAATCCATATATCACATAATATAGACTAAACATCGAGGATCGCTGTCCAAAGATATGAACTGGAATTCAGGTCCTTTGGCATTTATGAATGTCTGAAACTATAAACCAGCAGATGTTAGAATGATCTATTACAGTGTAGATAAACTGGGGTCCTTTAAAAGCTAACCATTTTAACATTAAAAGTAGATGAACTACTAAAAGGGAAAGAATGTGCCTATGTTGACAAAAGTATTACTCCCTCCTCCAACCAAAAATACAGTCCATCTAGATTTATCTAAAGTCAAACCTCTTTTTAACTTTGACCACAATATTTAAAAATTTATATAGAACAATACAAGAATATGAAAGTATATGCATCTGGAACTATCAATCTTATGTTGTTATAAGATGTTTTAGTTTAATGGGCAAACTTTAATAAGTTTGACTTGGGGCAAAGACAAACCTAGAGGGGCTCATATTTGTGAGAAAGTATATTGAACCCCAACATAATTTCACACAATAAGTACTCGATTTTTACACTCTTACCTCAAGTCACTAAGTCCAAGGGTAAGATCAGTGACTTCCATGCCAGAAAGCCTTATAGCAGCCATTGTACTCGGTAATTCCTCAAGAGCTGCATCTGCCAGCAGGGTAAATGAATTTGCAGCTCTCCTCATAGCCTGACGAGCAGTGAAGTCTTAAAATTGTATCAGACAAATTACACTGCGACTACAGAACCAGTTAAATAATACGATGGGCAAAACCAACTATTCGAACAGAAGCAGCACAAACTTCTTAGTAACAACTGGCCGGTGGGCTCATCAGAAATAAGCATATAACAATTGAAAAAATTCTCAAATCACTTGTGAGTGTATGGGGATGGTGGTCTTCATGAGCATAAAAAAAAAATCATGCACAAAATCAACAGCATTTGGGAGAAACAGAAAAGATAAGTTCAGGTATGCATTATGGTTGCTACACTATTTATTTCTCCTTTTTCCAATCCAAACAAGTTTAAATGTTTGATCATGAAAATAATGTCCCTGCCCCCACACCCACGAAAACTTTGAGAAATTCTGACCACTTGTGGACTAACTTCATGAGTTTTTTCACCAAGAAGTTGGTTTGAGATTTATAGAATCATAGAACCTCATGTATAGACATTTGTCTGGCTTATTAAAGAAAAAGTCATGGAGCTTATGAACATATTAATATTCATAACTAACAAGGAGCTGCATTGTAATTACTTCCCAGTAAAAGATGTAACACCATACTTGCACTTTGACAACCCTTACAAAACAACTAATTCCAGTGACAGGCTTGCAATTAATCCCAAATAGAAGATACATTGCATTACAGAGGATTGTCTTTACCCCTTTAATTCAGTATGATGGACTATTTACATCTGTTTTAAGTTTTAACCACCATTAACCCTCAAAACTTCAATGTGGTAAAACAGTAAAATCAGTACTTATCTTTTTGAAAATACTGGAACGATTACCAATTGCAGCATAAGCAGCATTCCTAACTAAAAGCAAATTCATCACAGTATAAACAGCAATTGCAGAGCTAAATTTTACAGGCTAAGCTAAGCTAGGAGTGCCATCCCAAGACTTACAAGCATCGTCGGAATCGCGACGGCCACCATGCCCGAGAACGCCACTGACGTCTGGCCGGCCGCACACACAACACAACAAAACGCAGAACATCCCATGAGCACACTGCACAAAAGGAACCAAGCAACAAAGGCCAAACCCAGGCCAGGCGAGTCTCATCTCACCGTGACGGCAACGGCGGCCAGGAGGAAGAACACGGGGTCGCCAGCGGGTCCCGCGCGGCCGGCGCGAAGAAGCGCCGGGAGTCCGTCTCCGGCGCCCACGCTCGGCGTGTACTCCCGCTGCTCCCCCGCCGCCGCTGCCGCCGTGTCATCCGCCACCGCGCCGCCCAGCTCCTCCCCGGAACCAGCCGCGGCGGATTCGTGGCCGGAGCGGTTCTTTGGGAGTGGGGAAGGGAGGGACTGCGGCGGCCGGGGCAGGTGCGGCCGGAATGAGAGTGAGACCGAGGGAGGCCGCGGACGGCGGAGAGTGCGGCGGATGGGGAGGGAGGTGTGGCGCAGGAGGCCCGGAGATGGAGAAGCGGGGAGGTGGTGGTGGTGCTGGTGGCCGGACATGGATGGGAAGAGAGGTGAGCTCCGAGCTCACAGAAGGCGGCTGTGAGCCGAGGTTTCTCCGCCGTTGAGTTCTTGAACTTCGGGGGTGTTTAGCTGTTTTGGATGCAATTTGTGTTTCTCGCCCCATTTGTACTGGCAACCATAATTTTTTACAAACTTTTAAACAAAATAAGTTATATTTAAATTTTCTTCACCTATAAAAGGTTTAGGTTTTTAAAATATTTTCATCTGTATAAAAAAATATTTTAATTAGAATCCATCTTATAGCCAAATGATCTTAGAAAATGATTATTATTCATCATTTAAAACTCTTTTTTTAGAGAATCTTAACCTAAAACGTTTATATAAGAATTTAAATCCTGACCAAACACATTCTTACATTACATTAACATAATTGATTTATTTATATCATATTTTGCTCACGGGCACCATTCCATCATGTAATTTACAAATACACTGCCAACTCGAAAATTTAGTAAGCACTATTATGTTCTTTGCCATGGATACCACACATAATAAAATAATCGTTTATCCAACACGAGAAGGAAGGGGAAAGGTCGTTTTGTGCCCTCCATTCTATCTGTCTATCTTGTTCTACCTTCACTCCCCGTCACTACCTTCCCATGGCACAAACGCACTCTATCACCCTGAGCATCTCTAAAGGATGAGACTAGCAAATCCATATGTTCCTCGCTATCGAGGCACATTCATCTATTATGAAAAAAATATACATTGTTAAATTCTAGTGTAAATTTAGAAAACGGTGAGCACTACTCTGAGTAAGGACCTAAAACTCAATTGAATAGCCTTTTAAATTCCGGTATAATTTCACTGAAATATGAATACTAAATGGAGGACTTAAACCTAACCGGACGGATACCACCCTACTGAACTACACTAACTACGTTATGTTCATCGAACATCATGTTCCTACAAGACCAATTCAAATGTGATGGAAATGTCTATTCCAAAACTCAAAAAAATATTGGCATATTATCCAGTTCACATTTAACACAAAAGTAATACAACATCTTATTTCCAACAATGGTCTGAAGGCATTACTAGGTGTTAAATATGTTTAACTACAATGTTAAAATGGGGTCTTGAGTATGTCTACACATGTTTCATGTTTATTAAGCCCACCTAGTTTTGGAGTGGTGATTGGTACGTCCATATAACGACAGTCGCCGCCACCATAGGCGAACGTAGACTCGAGCAGTAGCCGCCGCCGCTGCCGCCCACCGCTGGTCCCCCTCCCTCCTCCTCCGGTACATCACCGGAGGTCAGAGGGAGTGGGAATCCATCGCTTTTAAATAAGTTTTTCCCTTAAGTTGAGTCTTAGGGTTAGGGTTTCTCCATGCCAAGTTTCTTGGTATGGGAGATTTATGTCTTCCTCCTTCTTCTCCGGCGACGGTGAAGGAGAAGGTTGGATTTGTTTTCTCCGTGGCGGATTCATTGAAGATGGAGGCGACAACTTCGTCGTCAGCATCTTCATCGACATGACGACATGAAGATTTTTATTTCCGAACGGCGGCATCAAGGAGAAGATGATGCCGCCACCATGGAATAATTTTCTCCAGTCCCTTCTTCGTTTTGTTGTAGTTGGATCTGGCCACGATGAAGGACTAGGGAGAATATTTTTCAGGTCAGTCTTCCTCATTTTTCGGTGGCAAAAAGAAGAAAAAGGAAGACACACGGAAGAAGAAGCTTCTCAACTCCGCACCGCGGAACGTTGGCCGTCCGTTGGGCATCTACTCGTCCGGCCGACAACAATTGTTGCCGAGTATTTACCCGTGCGGTCATCCATATAAAGCGTCAAATAGATTTGGATTTGAGATTTGGAGCCTTTTTACGGCGTGGTACAATATAGATGAATTTCGGTTTCGGATAGATGTCTTTTCTTCCGTAGCATTTGTAATGTGACGATGTACCCAGCTATATTTTAATATAATTCTTCTTTTATCTAAAAAAAAGTTTTGGAGTGGTGTATAATGAGCTGACTACATTATTTTTGAGTTTTTAAATTTAACCTAATCTTACTTATTATAGTTACTTTGTTTATTCGAGACCTAACCTTTTTTTTACCAACATTTGAGACCTAACCTTGAACTGAATTCTACGAGTCAAGCCAAATTCATAAGTCCTTCAAAATCACCTTACTTTTATTAAAAAAAGGTTCTATTCTCATCAGAACTAGTATCATGCCCGTGCTAACGCTACGGTTAAAATCAAAGAAAATATTTTCCTGCACACGTAATTATACTTTGAACATAATATTTACAACACTATGTAACCAATCATTAATATTACATGAGTTTTAGCAAAGCTAAAAAATAGAATATAATTCGATTTTTTATGTGATAAATATAAACGCCCATGATGCAATTGCAGTGTCAAATCCACAGATTTTTTTAAACACTGTAGTTGCTCTGGCTCGATGCGTTGTAATTTTTTTTTTTTGCCGATTATTTGCCTCCCTGCTTCTCATTCATTTTAGGTTCTTGTATGTTTCCTCCCTTCCTCCCCTCCCTCCCCTCCCCTTTATAAGTTCTCTTGGACTCTAATTTTATAAAAGTTTTTTGAAACCGTGGAGATCTCCCCCACGGTATTTGCATAAAAAAACACTACAAACATGATATATATATATGCACATAACTTGGTTTATTGGCTTTTTGACACGTCTAGCGGGCAGCCTCAGTGGGTGTCACAATTGAACAAGGTAGAAGAAACCTATGCCGATTAGTATCACCAGAGATCATTGGCTCTAAATTTCTGATTTCAATCAAATCTTTTCTCAATCAAGTGAAATGACTTTACATGCAACTGGGTTAGATTTCTGTGGATTATCATTGCTAAGGTCCTCATATGTAAGAATATTAATCATGTTTGAGCAGAATATATTACATCATGCATATGTAAGATATCAAAAGTAAAATTAGATGAAACCTGGATGAACCGGAAAGAGCAAGCAACAAAGTGTTGTAGTGTGCCAACTACCTTTTCCCCCCAAGTTAAGTGGAAGTGGCACAATAAACACGTGAAGCATGTAAAAGCATTAACATATACAATGAACTATTGTTTAGAAAATGGACTCAACTTCGGTTCTGTTGTCAAACAACCCCTGATTCTATTAGCCAAACTGCAAGTGGCTTGTGACGGAGGTAACTAAATGAAGAAAAACTTGTGTCACATATAAAAACAGTAGAAGCCATTATTACGGAATAATTGACACTTAAAACCAGAGTACATAGAGATTACCTATCAGAACTCTTTGCCTCTGAAGTGTCATGTTTTCCAATCTGCCTTGTTGCTAACTTGTTCCTAGAGGATGATTTCAAGCACGTTAGCCCGACATGTAAAAATTCAAGTCCAAGTCCAATCCAATACTCCCAACAGATGTACATGCAATGAAATAAAAAAAAACTAAATCACCTATTTTCTAAGACAGGAAGCTTGCATAAAAAAATGGTGTGAACCGTGACTTTCATCAAGACAGAACTCATATCCTCTTCGTATTAAAAACCATAGAGCTCTTATATTTAGAATAACATCAAATTCCATTTTCATTCACGCAAATAGAAGTCAAAATGCAGTTCATGATATGTCTCTGTCAATTCTAAGTAAAATGAAGGTGCATGGATCTAGCGACATTACAATGCCAATTTCGACAGGTCAAACACTATGGAAACCAGAGAAATCAACTGATATTTATTGCTTGGATTAACAATAACAGCATATCAAAAGTTCCTAATTCTTTGATCATGTGTTTTCTTGGAATGCTATTCTTGCATAAATAATCCTTGGGTAATTACAGTTTGTGTTGGAAATACATAGTGTGACTGAAACATGCACCTGTATCTTTCAGAAGATATAGCCAACGAATTCAAATTGTTGGACCACAAACTGCTCGACGGACATTCTAGTCAAACCTGTTGAATATAAGTGTTTTTGTTAATATCTTTCTTTGGAATTAAATAGCAGTTGTAAAACCTCAATGGCCAGTTGAGAATGACTCTCTCTGGTGGCAAACAGTAGAAGCTACGATTAATTTTCATTATTTACATGTAATTTTTGTATGATATTAATATTTACAGAAAATTTTGAGAAAAAAATGAAAAAATTGAAGGTATACATTCAAACGTAACAGCTTACGAATCCAATTTGTACTTGTCTAATTCAACCTTGAAGGTAATAGTGAAGTCAGGACTGCAACAAGCCAACTGCATTTAAGTGACTGAAACACACATTACTTGATTGAAAGCGCCTGCAAATGCACTTCTTTTAAGATAGAATGGACGTCAAACATGTGCTGTCAGGATCATCAGGTAGCAGTAAAAAAAATACGTACCTTTCCTAACAGGATCGAGCATGCCTTGAATCTGGCCTGGACGCCGAGATGTAGGTGCGAGGGCCTGCTCGACGCGGCCCTGCATGACGAGCCACCGGGGCGACTCCGGCATCGCGAGCACGGCGCTCGGCAGCACGCCGAGGCCCAGCATGGCGCGCCAGCCGTAGACCAGCGACAGCTTGGCCAACAGGTAGTTGGCCACGTACCCGATCAGGATGCCGAAGCTGATGAAGATCTTGGGCAGCGATGTGACTGCGCCGCGGACCTGGGCGGACGAGATCTCGGCCGCGTACACGGGCGCGATCATGAGCGTGTACCCAATGCCGACGCCGGCCACGCAGCGCCCTGCCAGGAGCATGCCTAAGTTGGGTGAGAGGCCCATGAGGACCGACCCCGCAAGGAAGATGCAGGCCGCGAGGGAGATGGTCCGACGGCGGCCGATCCAGTCGGAGACGCGGCCGGCCGTGAGGGAGCCGACGAGGGCGCAGACGTTGAGGATGCCGACGAGGACCTGGACCTGCGTTTCGTTGGTCTTGAGGTCCTCCTTGATGAATCAGGGTCACCGTGGGAGTGGAGAAGTGGAGTTTGGCGGCGGCCACCGTCGGCCCCCGTAGCGCCACCATGCGTCGCCCGTGGGATTCAGGCCGCTACAAAGATGAGTTTGAAATTTGAATTGTGTACAATCTTGATGGACTGGACTGATTTTGTTCCGTGATTTAAGGTTATTTCCTTGCGGGCGTTGGAGATGTGGGCGCTGGGTGAGGGTGGAGTGTCAAGCCAAATTCATAAGTCATTCAAAATCAACTTACTTTTATACTAAAAAAAGTTTATATTCAGAATAATAATTTTAAAAAACAAGTTATCCAACCAGCTCACCAACTTTTTTTTTTCCGACCCAGACTCCAACTCGAGCACTCGTTTTCGACCAAAAAAAAAAAACTCGAGTCCTCGAGTAGTCGACGCCGGGCTCCGCCGCCCGCCGCCGCTCCCAATCCCCAAACAGCCGAGCGCGGAGCGCCGGGCGTCTTGTCTCCCCCACCTCAAAGGATGCTATATTTGCAGAAAGGCCCCCGTCCAAGCCCAACAGCCTCAAAGAAGAAGACACCCGGAGGGCTTTCCTGCAAGTTTCGCGAGCGGCACAGCACTAGGGCACCCTCCTCGGCGGCGGCGGCGGCGGGCTCCATGTCGACCCCCTCCGGCAACGGCGACGGCAGCGCGGGCGGCGGCGCCTCCTCCACGCTCTACGACCTGTACGGCCCGAACGTACGTGCTCTCTTGCTCCTTCGCCTCCCGCTCCCCTCCTCTGGAGGATTAAGGTTTCGGTGTTGTGGGGCATGAAGGGGGATTTGCCATCAAGTAGAGCTGAGTTGGTCCGTTACTGGAAAAAGATCGCATTTTTTCGTTCTCTGTTGCTCTGTTAGTGGAATTTTTTTAATCCCCGATTGTATGGCAAAACTGGGCGCTGCAGCCTGCAGGTGGTTTGTTATAGCTACGAGTATGCTAATTTGGTTGTTTGGAATTCTTCCAATAGGAGTCGTGCTGAGATTGAAACAGGGGATGTTGCATTGCATCGTGACTGAACTGTGATTGACATTCATGTTCGTTGAATTACCGAGGGGTTTGTAGTGAGGGTGTGGTTTTGTGTAAATGTTGCTATTGTTGGTGGGCGTGACCTGTACCTGTGAAGTCTGCACTGTTGTTTCAAAGAAAATTTGTGCAAATGGATGTTATGGGTTTGAAACAGTGCTGATAGGTTGGTAGACTACGAGGGCTTACTTGATTGAGCCATTTATCAGACTTGAGCCTTCTCAACATTTTTCTAGGACACTGGACACAGCTTGAAAACTTTTGTAGCTTGTTTACTTAGGAGTTCTATACTCTGAATTTCGAAGGTGTGAATCCTGACTGATTGCTCGATAGGTAGCAAAATGGGGCTCCTCTTGTTTGAATAGTGAAGGGATACTGCGCTTGGAGTAATGCTATCTGTACTGTGTTCAGACTTCAGAGCCTGCTCAACAATTTAGCGATCGCTCGTCAAATTAGTGACTTTCTAACTGAATCCTAAATCACTTGTTTGTACTAGAGCTATCTGACATAGCATAATAATTGACTATTTAGTGATGTCATGCTGCCTATTTATTTATTTAATATTTTATTAATTAAATAGTGTACTCATAAACCTTCATTTAGTTGAAAAGTTAGCTGTTAGTTGTCTGCTTGTTGGTGATTCGTTCTTGTGCTGCTGCCTGCTTACTTTGCTAATAGAACATTTTAGCTGTCTTTTTCCCCCTGTGCTTCCAACTTATACTGTCTCTTCTTGTTTATCCTGTCCAGGCGAAACCTGATGTTGTTTTCAAGGAGGCTTCTTTAAACTCTACATTAAATCTGCAGGTTGTTTCATAACAAAAGCTTAATGAAATTTGGCTTGTGAAACTGTTCTTGTTCTTGTATTTTAGTAAAGAGCCATATTGTTGTAATGCAGGATGTTCAGGGTCTAGTTACTTGGGTTATTGGTGACGGTATGCTGCCTTCTTGGGTGTTTGTCAAGGTACTTGTCCTTCTGATTGTGCTCTTTCAAACATATGTTGCTTTTTTGAGGTATTGACATGTTATCTTAGTTTCAGTTTGTAGAGCTTGGTCTTTTCTTGCTGTTATCTTGATCACACTCGATGAATCTGAACTAACTTTTTTTCACTGCACTTCAGTGATCAACCCATTCTTCAATGCATTCGATTTCTTCTAACTTCTCTTGGTTGTAGGTTATTTGTCACCTTTCACAAATACTAATTTTTTTATTAACACTATAAATATTCATGTTGGTTTTCAGAACAAACCTCTTATACCCAAAGTCGTCCTACTATATGTTCCTGGCCTTGATGCAGCTTTGTATATGTCACAAACTCGACTTCTTTCTTCTCTGAAAGAATTATGTGGCAATCCAAAACCTGTTCTAGCTTCAAGGTTTGTGCATTTTGTGTTATTGTCTACAGTTAGGGAAAACATATAATTTCTTCCTATATGGATGCATTGCTAATGTAATCCTATTCTAGCAGCTGTATACCGGATGAGAGGCACACAATTGATGCGCTCCTATCCTGCAGAGTAAAGAGAAAGCGTGATGTAAAAACATCAAATCAGTCATCTAAACCTCACAAAGATGGTATGTCTTGACTTCTTAGCACTATATTGTCATTGTGGTTCAGGATGAACAGTGTTCTGTTATCATTGTGATGATAGCCACTGGAAGATTTGAGCTTAATTATGAAGACTGGCATGCTTTTTTTTTCCTTGAACATGCAGGAGAGCTGACGTTCTTTATTTGGAAGATTCTCATACTGATTTGACAATTTCAATCCTTTTGTATTGTTCATTTTAATTTGACATTACAGATGATTTTTTGATACCCTTCTCTAAATAATAATTGTGTTTTTATCAGTCATATTTCATAAAAAATGTACTGTCATTATCATTATGGTATTTTGCATAAGCTTATGACTATAGCAGTATTTCCCCTGACTCATCTTTAGTATGAGCCATATACATCCCTTGCTGACCACTTATTATCTGCTTCTCTAAGCTGAAGATGCTCTGTTATTTCTGTAGTGATTTATTCTATTTATTTGTTGTATATCTGTTTGTCATTAGTGTAGATATAACTTTGTCCATGGAAAAACAGGCACTTTTGAACCTAGATTGAGAATTTATGTTCTGTGTAACTGATTAATATTTTAATTTTGGTCTCAGGAAAACTATCAAGTCTGGATGATCTTGGGGACATACCATTTCCTGTTACATATTACACACTTTCGGAGAAAGACTTGGAAGATAACGGCTACCCTTTCAATTTACCAGGTTACCTTCTATCCATCTGTTCCAAAATGTAGGTTGTTTTAGTTTTGTCCTAAGTCAAACTTCTTTTGTTTTGTCAAAATTATTGAAATATAATAATTGCACCATAAAGATGTTTCATGGTGAATTTAATGAAAATAATTTGTTATTGTTGTTGGTATATTTTTCTATAAAATTGGTCAAAGCTAGAGAAGTTTAATGGATGACACTGAAAGATCCAATATTTTGGAATGTAGGCAGCATCTTGTTGTCCCTCTCCTTGCCCTTTAATGCCTATTATTCTAACATCTGTTTATCTTTGCCATTTTAGGTTTCGTTCCTACTGTTTCAGCTCCTTCAGGTTCCTCACCACATAAAGTTCTTGCACTTGATTGTGAAATGGTAATATGACTATTGATAACTGTAAAGATGTATGGTTTGAAGCCATTGCGTTGATTTTTTTAAAAAAAGAATCACTACTTTTTTAGTGTTATTATATTTGAGAAGCCATTACTATTATAGTATTATTGTTTCAAGTTACAACTGTGCCGGACTGCCGGTGTCATAATACAAATAGTATTTGTTGACTATATTTAGTGATAATTTGCCACCTTTGCAGTGTGTGACGGAAGCTGGGTTTGAGCTTACAAGAGTGACATTAATTGATATTAAAGGATCGGTATGAACTTTTCTTTCCTAGTTTCCTTACTTTTTTATGGCTTGTTCATTGCTCTGTGAATTCTTAGAACAATTGTTTTCTTAGGGCTTAATTCCACCTCCTGTCAATAGTACGAGGACATTTTCCTTTGCATGCTCCCGCATGATCCATTCTTTTCATCACACTTTGCTGTTCAATTAGTTCTGACTTTGTTCTAATCTTTTCAGGTGGTGCTAGATAAACTAGTTAAGCCTTCTAATCCAATCACTGATTACAATACAAGGTTAGTAGGCACTATATTGTGTTTTTATGGATTTTTTTTCTTTTGACATGGTTATTTTATAACTTGGTGTCAAAATACATGTCAGATGTATTTGATGCTTGTCCATTCTATTATGAATATTAAAGGACTGATTATTTCTTAATTGTTATATGAACTTCATTTATCATAATATTCTGAATGGTTTGTTAAGTGTCCATTATGTGATGTCATTGTTTTTTAATAGTGCAGGTTCAGTGGAATCACTGCTGAGATGTTGGCTGACGTGTCCACAACCCTACCGGAAATTCAGGTTGATTTTTTTAGTGATATTTTCGTATGTGTACATTAGGATGTCTTGAAACATTGCATGTGCTTACACTGTTTTGTTCGTGTTTCCAGGAAGAGTTTGTTGGACTTGTACATAAAGAAACAATTCTTGTTGGACATTCTTTGGAAAATGACCTTATGGCATTACGGATATCCCATGGTTTAATCATTGATACAGCTGTTTTGTACAAGTATAATCGAGGTTCTCGCTGTAAGATTGCTTTGCGTGTCTTGACAAAAAAATTTCTTGGCCGGGAGATCCAGAATACTGGATCTGGGCATGACAGTGTGGAAGATGCTAGAGCTGCTCTAGAGCTTGCTATATTGAAAATCAGACAGGGTAATAACTGAGAAGGCATTTTTGCTATTGCTTTTGTTTGCTTAACATCCATTTCTGTAAATCGCTAATGTGGTTAAGGAGACATGATGTAAGAATATAATTTTGCTGGTACTTTCTAATACCTTGTTAGCCAGGTCCTGATTTTGGTTCCCAACCATCGTTGTCAAGGCGGAAATTGACATCTATACTGCATGAGAGTGGGAAAAAATGCTCTCTTATTGATGATGTGTCTGTTCTAGAGCGATATTCAGATACTTCTTGCAATTCAATTGCTGTTTTTTCTGATGATGATGCCCTCTCCAGATCAATGAAGGAGGTTGGTGCAATGCATTTCTAGGTGTAAACATTCGTTCCAAAATGTTTTAAGATGTTTTCATAATCATAAGTTGAAATCCTACTGCAGGTGAAGAATGACAAAGTTGCTTTCGTTTGGACGCAATTCTCAGAATTGATATCTTACTTCCGCCGAAGAGCTCAAGATCAGGAGAAGTTGAAATCATGTGTCGCAGAGGCTATTGCATTAAAAACATGTGATGGAAAAACTGCTTCAAAAAAAGCAAGAAGTCAAATTTGTCCTGAATTAAAGGAAATTTTGTGTGAATTGGATAAAAAGATAAGGCAATTATATGGTGCCCTACCTGATAATGCTATGCTTATTGTATCCACTGGCCATGGTGATACTCCTCTAGTACAAAGGTAAAGTTACTCATTGTAAATCGTCAGTACATAGTTTCTCATGGCAAATTGGCAACACATAGTAATGGCAGATCAGCAATACATGTACCTTTTCCCTTTCTAGTATAATTTCTAGTAAAAGATGCTCACATGCTACAGTTGTCCCATGCTACCTTTAGTAGCACATTATCAGTTTATATTGTAGAGCTGTTCTATGCAATTGCTTACTGAGTGATGAAATCACTATGATGCCTCTAGGGACACTTTATGTTTGGTGCTTTGTCGAATGTAGTTTGGTTGGATGAATCCTATTCCAATATAATTGCTACTATAACTACAATTTTAATGCTTTAAAAAGAATATGCAATGATAATCGGATATACATCGTAACTGTGCTACTTCATGAAGATTACGGAAAATGCTTCACCATGAAGGAGAAACAATAGACAGCCGGGAAACTATTGTTCAAGCCTTGGGAGATTTACAAGCCCAAGCCGAAGTTGCTCTATGCTTCTGCTGTGTTAAACATTAATTGTAAGTATCTTTATATGCCCTCCTTTACCTACATGTTTATTTTTTCTCTGGAAGCAGAACTGTGCACCATTCTGAATTGTTTTGTTGACAGGCATCTCTGAATTAGTGTACTCATGCATATGGCTTCAGTGATTATAGAAGGGTGTCAGGCATGCATGCTGAGTTGCTGGTCTGATGTGAAAAGTTCCGGCTGACATAGATTTGTGGATCAAATTTTGAAAGATATTCTCATGCTGCCTCGTTTTGTCAGGTTATAGGATTAGTCTGTAGATGTCAGCATAGGGCATAGTGATGCATTATCAGAACTGTTCTACGGGTAGCAAGCAGCATGTCAGCACATTGATAGCATCCGTTTTCAGATGAATATACGGATGACCAAGGAATGTAGGAAACTGTTGTAACAACCATATTATTGTGATATTAAATCAAGTTCTGGAATCCATAATACTGAGCCTTACCATTTACAGTTGCGAAAAATGTATCAAAGTTAAAGTGTATATAAGCATATATATTGTGTTCCCTCTTCTCTCGGATATACATAGAAAACAAGGAAATTATATGATATCAAACCATGTTTTGCAATTCATAATATGGCCCTTACCATTTATACTGGAGGAAACTGTATTCATGCTTCATGCTTCAGTGGTTTAATTTTATTATAGCTCCAGGGGAAGAAAAATTTTTTGGGCATCAACATGAATAACTTATGTTATTTGTTTCACCTATGCTATGTTTGTATGACACAATGGCATTATGCTGTCAAATCAGTTATCATTTTCATGTGCCTAGTAACAATAAAAGAAAGTACACGTTCGGTTTCAATTAGATTATATATTATATATATGACCCAGTGGTATTATGGAAGCACCTGGCCTGAAATCGTGGAGCCACTACTGATCTCAGAAGAAGAGGTAAAACATGAAGAAAGAACTTTAGCCACTGCTGACGGAAGTGCGATAAATGACAATATGCGAGGTGAACCTGATCCTGATGTAGCCGCATGCCTGATGAATTCCAAATTTACGGGCAGCTATTGAGTCTGCTGACCTCAAACTGTTCTTGGTGGACTCAGCTGAATTCATTAATTTATGGCTACACCAGGATGTTATGGTTGCTTGTTGCTTTCACTCAATCTTCGAGTGCGTTTGTTGTATAATACAAAATTGGGTGTAGTTCTGGAGCCACCTATGTGGCTTTCTTACCTTCAATGACAGAAATATTAGTTACCTGTTCATGACTGCTCTCTAAAATTCTTAAATTAGTTGATGGTGTACTTGCAACTCATGCTGGCTTGCCTTGTTTCAAGGAAGAACAAATTGGTGGTAGGAGAGAGATGAACGTAGATGAGCATGATTGATCTAGTTGTTTCCCATCACTAACTTATATTGTAAGAAATATTTTCTATACCTTTAGTAAGAGAAATGCCATGTGCAGTATAGCTGACATCTCAAATGCTTGTGTGAACTGCTAATGGAAATTCAAATAGCCTGAGATGATTCAATAATTTCACCAAGAATGCACACAGATGTATAATCTGTGATAAATTCTCTTTGCAGCATAACTGATTTTGCATGTCATGTCAGAAACTAAGTCCACCACATCTAGTCAGCTGCTTGATCATAATCAATTGAACACACCAATTAAGAGCTCCAACAAACCAACCTCGTGGACTTACGGTCTTTTTGGGCAAACTCTGATCCACAAACACCTAAAGAGGTGTTACAGAAACTTTAGGTCTTTTTTTCTACATCTATTTGGCTGAAAAATGTGGAGCAGAGCCGTCCCAAATAGGCCTAATAAGGCAAAACCATTATACGAATTGGTTAGTTTATTTACATGACCATAGTTTATTTACATGACCATGAATGTTCCAACAAAGTGATTCACTGGTCAGTATATATATGCATTCAGGAGCTATGTCCCCAACTCATTCACATTGTTGAAGTAGACCAAATCTAGTTGGTTTGTACAAGTGTATCATTCACACATGAACCAAACCACCGCATATATATAAATTGGTGTGAACCTAGTTGTTTATACCACAACATAACTTGCATGATCAGTTGTCGAGGTGTACTTTGGTTAGCTCGATAGTTTTCTTAGTGTCCTTTTTTATCCTTTGGGTTAGTACTGGTTGCTTTGTCACTCCCAGTTTAACGTTGCCTTTGAACAAGAATGGTTCTAACTTGGGTTTCTCCTTACTCCCTCCTTTTGAGTCAGCCTAGATAAAAGGAAAAAAAGGTCATTTCAGCTACAAACAGTAGATAATTGCACCTAACAAATAGGAAAAAAAATCTATCAACTATGCATTTGCATTTACCACCTGAATCAACATATATGGAATGCTTATAATTCCAGTCTGCAATATTTCCCTTTTTGGCCTGCTAAGCAGATGTACAATTGAGCTTCTATTGTTAGCTACCAAAATGAATGTGTATTTGTTTTTGAGTTGGTTCTGCTTTCTAACAAATGATAAATTGTTGCCACTTGCACGATACTGACGTGCCAGCCTCTGAACTGTCCATTCATAGTTTTACCAGACACGAAACTGCTTGAGCAACAACACTTCATTCATGTAGTCCTTCCATTTGTTCAACTCCTTACCACTTTCTGCAATAAACAATACTTCAGAAAACACTTCTTCACTAACACAAGCTAAAGCTACATTCTTAGAAAGCCAAGTCATGCTTACAGTGTGACGAGACTCTTAAGCTTGGATTTGGTAGCCATAAATGGATATTCTATTACCAGCAGTTGCAATGGTGCTTTCATGTTTCAATGGTTATCATGATCTTATCTGGGAGAAAGCAACATAGTTGTCAAAGTAACTACTAAACAATAGTCTAATCTTCATAATACATTCTAATCGGTGTAAGTACTCGATTTGTTTGTTGTGTATTGAGGTCTGAACAAATGATAAACCGATCACAATCGTTTTTTCAAAAAAATAAAAATAAAAAAATAAACCAATCACAATCTGAATGCCAAATGCTTACATGTGGGTCCACTAATAATAAAATCACATAGTTTCAGCATCAGCATCATTAACTCCCTTTTAAATGATAGTGTAACCAATGCACAAAAAGAAATAAAAATGAATGCATTTACTACCAACAACAAAATTTTGTTTCCCTCTTTTTTTGTTCCTTGTACATCTCTTTCCTTTCCTTTTTCTTTCATATATGGAGTAAATAAATCTGTTGAAACTTTGTATTTTAATAAGGCTTCAGGGTGCAACCACCTTGCTCAAATAGCCTAGTGCTTCATTGCTAGCTTGTCCTAATTACTTGGATTTCTACTATTTATATACGCATGGTTGTAATGGAAGAACAGAACAGAACAGAGCTGCAATAATACAACTTATATCGAAATCATTGATGAATAACTCACATGGGGGAAAAAGTGTTATCGATCTGTCAGTGAGGAAATCGCAGAAATGAATTAGAACGACAAAATATATAACAACTCACTTGCCTACTTGGATGGCCAATGAGAGGTAGATGCAGATCATATGAGTTAGCCCTACTAATGTGTTTTGTATGCATATATGATAGAAATATCTCGGTGCATGATGACGAAAGAATATTGTTAAGGAAGTTAAGCATGCAAGACGACGCTAGTCTCCATCGAAAATCTGACGGGAGCTGTGACACAGGATATAGTTCATGGGCCAATTGCTGAACACGCATAGGGAAGCTAGGTCGGTGAGATGCATAGATGAGATGTGATATGATAGCTGAGTATGTTATCCTCAAATAAAATCCAAAGAGAAATATATATAGGTACGGTGGTGGATTGAAAGAGGCCTGTTAAGCCGCCCTCTTGTCGTGCAAAACTAAACAAGAGTGACGACCTCCATCCAAACCAACATCCTATTTACCATGCTCATCTCCAAGCTCTCTCATTCTTTTGGCTACTAGCTTTGTCCTCGGTTGCTCCAGCTAATCAATCAAAGTAGCAAACGTACATACGTGTATTTCTTCATATATCATCAGTTTCTTGGGGGAATTATAATGGAGAAGTCGAGGGCGGCAAGGCCATCGAGGGGCCACTGGCGGCCCGGTGAGGACGACAAGCTGCGGGAGCTCGTCGACAAGTATGGCCCGCAGAATTGGAACTCCATTGCTGAGAATCTCAAGGGGAGATCAGGTACGTTAGCTAGAGCTAGGCTTCTGAATTAACCTCTTCGTCAAACTCTGCTGATTGTTTCTCTACACCGTTTATTTCTGAAGCATCCATCCATGCATGCATGCACATGAAGCAAAAGCTTGCTCGATCGTCTAGGCGGCTTTCTCAATTCTAGTTCTAGACTTCTAGCATAATCTTTTTAGATGGAGTGTCAAGAAAAGTGGGATATGGATGTTCATCAACATCATTTGCATAGTACTTAGTACACATATGTGGACAATATTTTGTTGATTTTAATTATAAGTGAGTAATAAGATATAGTACTAGATATATATTTGAATGTCACCTTTGGTTCATTTCAAGTTCATGAAGCATCCATGCATCTTTGCCTGCGCTACTTTACAAACTTTCTCTTTTCACCATGCCATGCACCACATGTTTGGAGCTGCGCAGGAAACAATATATATGTAATGATTATTAGTATCATACTCATCCTTCGGTTCACTCTGGAGTACACTCTGTCTTCGTACCTCCTCGTCAGCCGTCGTTTCAGTACTGAAACAATTTGTCTGCTGCAGTATAGTACTAGGTTCCAATTTCTTGCTACTGACTGAACGTTCAGAAACAATCTGTAACGGGCGTGCACGAACGCTACTGACTGATTCGTTTATTTATGCATGGCAAATTGGCAATGGCATGGATGATCGATGGACGGACGTAGGCAAGAGCTGCCGGCTCCGATGGTTCAACCAGCTGGACCCGCGGATCAACCGGCAGCCCTTCACGGCGGCGGAGGAGGAGCTGCTCCTGCAGGCGCACCGCGCCCACGGCAACCGCTGGGCGCTCATCTCCCGCCTCTTCCCCGGCCGCACCGACAACGCCGTCAAGAACCACTGGCACGTCGTCATGGCGCGCCGCCGACGCCAGTACCACCACCGCTCCGGCTCCGGGGGTATCCTCACCAGCGATCCGACCACCGGCTCTGTCTTCGTACCTCCTCGTCAGCCGTCGTTTCAGTACTTCAGTTTCGGAAGCTTCCCGCCGCCGGCGACGACGAAGGCCACCACCGCCACCCGCTCGCTGTGCTTCGCCGTGCCTCCAGGTTCCGGGCCGCTCGGCCTCGGCAGCCCAGCAGCTGGAACGTACGGTGTCGTCAGGAACTGTAACGTGCCCACTGCCGCCGCAGTGCTGGACGGCCATCGTCGTCATGACATGAGCACAGACCTTGGTGGCGACGATGACAATGGCGGTGCTGTTGCAAAGAGGAAGGACGTGCAATTCTTCGACTTCCTGGGGGTTGGGATCTGATGAAGCAAAATAATAATGATGGTAAAATAGTACAGTGCATTTGAATGATATACATACACGGCAATATATTAGTGAGGTTTGTTACCTAGAAAATTGGGTGATGATGGAGTCAGGAAACAAGGATGGGGGAGAGTACGCTGTCTCACTCTCTCGGCACCATACGCTAGTGAGATGTGCTAGGGGTCCCACGTGTCAATAGCATAAATGACATATGACATGACAAAAACGATGATGTGACCATTACTTTACTCCCAAATACTTCATTAGTTTCAGAATAAAATATATGTTTTAGTTTTGTTCTAACTCAAAGTTTTCTCTTAATTTTGACCAATAAGACAATGCAAGGAAAAACAAAAAGTGAGGAAAAATCGGTTGGTGTGACGTGCAAAGTGATGTTTAGATACCCCATGGTATAAGGTCCATTTGGTAGCACTTCTGGAATAAATCCATGTCGCCATTGCTACGCTTTACTTCACCCAGGATTACACTGGGAAGCATGCAAAAGCCAAAAAAGTGATTACATTTAGCTCCTCTATCATCCATGCATGTGGGCTTTCCCCGAAATGCAGGACGAACAACAATCAAAGTACAAGGTAGAGGCACCGGGGTGCGAGTCAGGTGAGGTGTGGTGGAGGCATATAGCAAGGTAGAGAAGTGGCGTGTGTGGGGAGGCAGATCGAAGGTTAGGGATGCAGAGCGTGGCCGAGGCAAGAGGGAAGATAGAAAGAAAGAAAGAAAACATAAAAGAAAAGGAACAGTATTATATACACTAGCAAAAATGCCCGTGTGTTGCAACGGGAGAAAAAAACTACTAAGATTCATTCAAATTCAAAATAAAAACGTTATTGATAACTTCTGTTTTATGCTTTTATAGTTTATTTTATTGTGACTATCATATTTATAACATAAGTTAATGTTTACTGTAAATAATAATATCCTATTAAACCTGTATCAAATTAAAATACACCTTGATATATTTTCCTTAAGATTTATATTTTTTTTATACGGCTCATGGATATCGACCTTTGTAGCTTTTGACACATCATACCAACTTTCATAACTTTTTTGTTTATGCATTAGGTTTGGTCCATCTATTGATGATTATTTCTTCACATGACAACTCTTGTCAGAAATTACATCCCAGCATTCCGATTCATAAAATAATTACTCGTACTTTGAATAATGCATATGTAAATACAAATAAGTTTTTTATCAAAATTACATAAATGTTGTAAATATTTCTCCTCAAAATTTTAATATGAATAAGTTTTTATAAATGTTGTAAATATTTCTCCTCAAAATTTTAATACGAATAAGTTTTTTTATCAAAACTACATACAAGGTTTAAATCTTTTTTCCTCAAAACTTAATACAGAAATAATTATAATAATTGTTGAAAAAGGAGGGGTTAAGATTTGTAACATATATGGATAGCATTTTTTATAAAATTAATAAAATAGGTTTGGCATTTTTTTGATTTTTCTATAATTTTTGGTGAATTTTACAATGTTTTAGATATTTTGCATCGAGAACCTCAATTTATTTTAAAAACTATTAAAGCCCTTCTATTTTTTCTCTCTTTCATGTATCTTTATATCTAGAACCCTATACTATTTTTTATTCGCTTTCCTACTCAATCTGTGTTTGACTCCTATACGTATTGGACTTGGAGACGGAGCAAAGCATTAACCTGGAAGATGTGACCGAAGGCAGAAAAAAAACGTAACGTAGAAACTCCAGAAATTTTAGCGTTTTATTAATAGGTATAGATTTTACCCTTTTTTAATCTATATATCATGAGAGTTGTTCTAACAAAACATATTTCTAGAGGGGTTCTCTAATTGCTCTACCAAAGATCTAGAGTCAAAGCAGTTTTAATTAAGAGCTCTACCAGAGCTCTGCCAAATGCATCCTAATAAATTTGTTTAAAATTTCCTATAAAAAATGTTTAAAATTAGAAAAAATTGATGCGATAGATGGAAAATAGATTAGAACGGATGGTTGTACGTAACTAAGAACTTGAGGCAATTTACATTAAAACAAAACATCACATAAGTAATGTAAGTAGCTATTGTATTCATTCTAAATTATAAGACGTTCGACTTTTTTAGATTCGTAGTTTTTGTTTACACACCTAGTTATAAGTTATGTTTAGATATATAGTAAAAATTATGTATCCAAAAACACCGAAACATCTTATAACTGGCAGCGCCCTCGATGTACGAATATGCACATCAAGCCGTGATTTGGCCTTGAATGGATTCACGAACAAGCCCAACAAAACCGGCCGAGCAGCCTTAGCACTGAGTCACATCGAGAGGAGAGGACGCCCTACCACCACCGCTGGACCTGGTGCCGACGAGGACCCTACAGCCGCCGCAACGCTGGATCAGAAACCACGCAAGCTGTAATAGAAAAAATGAACAACAAAAAACCATGGAAATCGTACCCACCATGGCCGCTGCTGTTGCGTGGAAGGGACGGCGAGGGTCGATGTGTTGGGCAATTTGGGCCTCGCGGAATGATAAAATTTTCAGTGGTATTGACAGCTCCATTCTTCGGTGCAAGACAATCTTCAAGAAAGAATTTGCTCAGGTTATCCTAAGAGCAAAAAAGGATCTTCAACCTATAATGTCTTCATGGCTACAAGCATTTGTGTAATCTTGTTGTTTTCTTTTCTTCCTTCTTTTGTTCTTGTTACTCCCAAGGTGGAGTTTGTAAAGTCTTGTATTTTTTTGTATTACTCTTTTATAAATAAAATCCAGTAGGGGTGCACACCCAGCCGCATCCATAGTGTGGCCATAACAGTTTGAGAGAGGTAGTATATTCATTAATTCATCTCTTTCCCTCTCATCTCTCTCCTTTCTCGCTCTAATTAAGACAGGTGATTTTGACGTGCATATGCATGTTCTTAGTTGATCTAAGGTTAATTAATTAGGGGCCAGAGCGGGTGGCGAGGCTGGGAGCAAGCGCTGTCTCCTGGCGAAATGGCAACCTCTCTCCTCATTAATCAGCTTACCATGCAAGCACACTGTTTTTTGAGCTTATGCAAGCACACTTTTGGGCAGACAAGAAGCTTCCCCTCCTCACTCTCTTTATATATAGATCCAGCCGGCCCTCATTCTTACTGTATCCCAGCCGCGCACTAATTAGCCTCCTCTCTCAACCCGCCGACTACTCCTCCACTCACCTAGATGAGCCACCACATCAGCTAGCTCCTCCGGATCCGTGATGATGGCCAACTACACCAGCCACAGTGGCGACGACGACAATGACAACCTCTGCCTCTTCTTCCCCGACGGCAATGGAGGCAACGTCATGGACTCCATCTTCTTCCTGCCCACCAACGGTGCCACAAACGCCGTCTTCCTGCCGCCCGCCGGGGAAGAAGGCGACGTCTTCCTGCCTGCCGGCGACGGAGACCTTGCTCGAAACTTGCTCGACTTGTGGAGATGTCCGGGTTTTGAGTATCTGGCGTCACGACTTGCTCGAAACTTTCTCAATTTTTTACCACGGCCTCCACATGTGATGACAACACAACTCGTCAAATTTTGTAAATTTCGGACTTCATTTGGATTTTATATAATTTAAAAACACTTTCCGCACACGTAACGTCATGTTACGACACCAACATGGTTGTAATTTCATGCGAGGTCCTGGATACGGCCCAACATACTCCGAACATCATGAATACCATTATTTCATGTACCTGCAGTTCAAATTTGGAGTTGTTGGAAAAATTCGAAGAAATAAAAATAATTAACGAAATATAGCTAAAAACTCAAAATTGCCCCAACTTTTGAAATTGAGATGTATTCGGTGTAGTAAGGCACTAGAAAAAATCTGGGAAGGAAAAACAAAAATAAAAACTTTATTTGCCGAGTGCCTGGGGTGGCACTCGACAAAGGTGGTGGCCTTGAGCCTGCCGCGTAGCAGGCCTTTGCTGAGAGCTAGGGCACTTGGCAAAGGTGACTCCTTTGCCGAGTGCCTGACGGCGTGGCACTCGGCAAAGGGAACGACGTCGGATGTCGTTTGGCCTAGACCCCTTTGCCGAGAGCCAGACACTCGGCAAAGAGCCCCATTGTCGAGTGCTGATTGCCGAGTGCGGGCCCTGGCTCTCGGCAAAGGGCCTCTTTGCCGAGTGCCCGAGCCTTGGCTCTCGGCAAAGGCTGCGGCACTCGGCAAAGTCGACGATTCCGGTAGTGAAGGGGGTGTAATGCGCGCTACCGATCTTTGAGAATTGGTGGCCATGTGCAAGTTATGCAACCGACCAAAAAAGTGCAATTATGCATTTTAACACTTAGATTGCAGGCAACCAAACCGAATCTTAAGGCATGAAAAATCCAAACGCAGAACAATCAAACACTCTTCTAAAGCATAAAGCTGACCCTTATGCAAAGCTATCGCAATACGAGCAACCGATTAAACCGACAGCACTACTCTACATACTGGTGGAGAAATAGCGGGGGCGACACTTGAGGGTGCAGTTTAATTTGAGCTATTGCACGATATCCATCCATGAAACTACTGTATTTCAGAGTATTGCATGATGCAAAGCAAGCCTGAAACATTCTCATATATAGTTGAAACTTTTTGTACGTACACGTGGTTAACAGCTATACACGTATATTTCAGAGTATTGCATGATGCAAAAAGCAAGCCTGAAACATTCTCATATATAGTTGAAACTTTTTGTACGTACACGTGGTTAACAGCTATACACAGTACAAGTATACATCTAATATAATAGTTAGGAGAGCGTGATGAAATCGTGGAGCGACGCAACGAGGCTGGGCGGCCAGTGCTTGGTGTCCCTGACGTAGGCGAGGTCCGTGTAGTGCGGGTCCAGCAGCGTGGCGATGGCGAACTGGTTCTCCGCCAGCAGCGCCGCGTGCTTGTCCGCGTACAGCGCCGCCGCCAGCGCCGCGTGGATCTCTGCATGCATGCAAATCAACCTCACCATCATCTCATCAGTATCCCGTCAGTTACCAAGCTAGTTTGATCATCAGTTCATTATAGACGACGAGCTTGACCTGGGTATCCCTTGAGGGCGATGGAGACGTCCTCCATCTCGGCGATGGACTCGTCGCGGTCGCCGATCTCGTAGAGCACCAGCGCCCGCCCCACGCGCGCGTACTCCGACAGCGCCAGGTCCGCGTACTCCCGCACCACGCGCGTGAACGACGTCAGCGCCGCCGGGAACTCCCCGCGCGCCTGCAGGTCCCGCCCGAGCTCCAGCAGGCCCACGGCCTCCCCGACGCGCCGCGACAACGCCGCGCTTGCCAAGCGCTCCGCCTCCGTCAACACCGGCGGTGGCGGCGGCCCGCTGTACCCTGCCAAAGCTCCTGCTTCCTCTCCTGCAGCCCGCGCGCCGGCGACGGCGGTGCTGGCCGCGAGGAGCAGAGCCGACGATGACAACAGCAGCTGCCGCCTCCCTGTCTTTGTCGACGCGATTGCTAGTGGCGATGGTGACGGCTGGGAGGAGTAGACGACGGCTGCTGGTGGCGGAGCCGGGGCCGCTGCTCCGGTGGCTACCGGCGGCGACACCAGAGGCTGCATGGGTACGGCGGCGTAGGCGTGCGTGGCGCTCACATGCCAACGTTTGGTCGTGTCGTGCCAGGCGAGGGAGAGAGATAAGGTTTGAGAGGCTGCTCAAAATGACGACACATGTATATTGTATTGAAATTCGAAAGGAAAAGGTTCGTGTGTTGTTGTCGTCGGCTCGCTCGCGTTCGTTGGAAGGAATGGTCAGCAATGATCGTGAAATGCACGGTTCACAGAATCACAGCAGAGCTTGCTGTTGCGCTGAGCATGACAGACAAATGCTTGAGGCACAAGATGAGCCAGCAAAGCGGCACAAACCGAGATCTGGTAGCTGAATTTCAACCAAACAAAAAATGGAGGTCAATATGCCACTAACGTTGGAGAATTTAAATGAATATTGGTTCTCCAAACAATATCACATAAAAAAATTATCAACTATAAAGTTACAGATGTTATTGTAGATTATAACTTTGGTATTAGTTGAGCCAATATATTGGAGGTTATTTGGACAAAAAATATAAAAACCAACAAAGTTATAAGTAATCAACTATAAAGTTGTAGATGTTATTGCAGACTATAAAATATTTGTAACATTAAATAAATATTTGAGCCTCTGAAATATATTAGATAACAAACTTATCAACCACAAAGTTATAGATCATACGAAGGTCTATAACTTTAATGTAAAGTTTATATTTATATGACCTCATAATTTTTCATATAGGAGATAAATTTTGTGGCCACGCACATCTATAGACATACTATTGGTGTGCATAGTTCTAAATTTTTTAAAATCTCCTAAGTAGGGTTCTAATGAAGATTCAAAATTACACCGAAGATGTGGTTTGCACCGAATATTTCATCGAGATAGACAGACCAAATGACAGGTGGTCTAACAACCATGTCAGCAAAACCACATAAGTAATCATTTTGAAATGGTGAAATGGAATATTTTGTTAGTTTTGAAAGTTTAGGCATGAATGGGTATTAAAGTTTGAAGTTCTTTTTTAATTAATTGCTGATTCAGTTTAGAGAAAATAGGTAGTGCAAACCACATACTAGGTGAAAACATATAAACCAATTCGAAAACTTATATTTTGGTCGTTCAAAATCTGAAATTTGACATATTCATAGTGCATACAAATATGTACTCACATGCAAAAGTTGAATACAAACTCGTGTTTGAAAAATTCTTACGAAAATGACAAATTTCAGATGTATGTGGACTAATCCACGCGTACCTGAAATTTGTTATTTTTATATAATTTTTTTCTAGTTTGAGTTTGCATCTTAATTTTTTTCATGTCAGTACATATTTATATACACTACATATCCCAAATTTGAGATTTTTAAACGACCAAAATATGAGTTTTACGAAAACATGATTTTTAAATTGGTTTATATGTTTCCACCTAGTACGTGGTTTGCACTATATATCTTACCGTGAGTTTAGAGGTTGTTGAATGCGACTAAGCTAAAATAGAAATAGAGCAAGGAGGGGATTGGACATATTTATACGAGTGCTTTATTTTATATCTGTTGCAAGCCTGCAAGAGGGGCAGGCTGCATGCTGATTATTCTCTCCTCCGGCCATGGCCACATCCCAAATTACAAGTTTACAATTACAACCCATTAAGTAGGCCTCGCTAGCACGCAGATGTTTATTGGGCTTGGAGAAGAAAGCGTCTGGGCCACGCCTAGGCCCAAATCCACTCCTTCACCATTTTTTTAAAGTACGAGGGCAAAACCGCCCCGGCCTAAACCAAACAGACCATACTCCTTCACCTTTTCTATCCAAGTATTTAGGACAAAGGGAGTACAATCATAGGCACAACACGTTGTGGATTAAGGAAGGATGGGTTTAAGATGCAGACATGTTTCCTTCCCATGATTCCCGTCACGTCAGCCAATCACTGCGGAAGGTCGTTCTGACGCCCACGAAGTAAATTAGTTGAGTGTGCACAGGTGCAGGAACGCGGCGACGAGCAGAGCAGACTTGAGCCTGACGCTCCACGGGATGCCGTAGCTTCCCCTGCCGACGGCGACGAGCCCCCTCACGAACGGCCAGAAGCAGAGCAGCAGCCAGCCGCAGCACACGAGCTCCCCGACTCCGGGACCGCCATGCACGCCTTTCCCTGCACCCACGACCGCCCTCCACGCTCCGACAGCGACGGCAACGACGGTCAGCATCGTGAGCGCTGTCGGTGGGACGAACACCGGCGACGAGTCGAAGGTGAACCGCCCCGGGTCGGCGTCGACGTCGTCCGCGCCATCGCCGTCCCCGTCGGACGAGCTCTTGCGCGTCACCTCGAACACCGTGTCCGAGAGGCCGACCGTCTTGAGCACCACGGTGAGGAACGCGAGCAACCAGGACGACGACGACACGATCCGCTGCATCCTGTTGTTGTTCCACCATGCACGCGCCGAGAGCCGACAGTCCTTGTACTCGCCCAGGTTGTACACGTTGTAGGCCACGAACAACGCCAGCGGGACGACAAAACCCGGTTCCGACGCCTGCGTCACAAGAAGATGAAATTTTACAGAAACTTTGCCACGACTTTGGCAAGAAGCCAAGGAACAGTAGTGTGATTGGAATAGATCGATCACCTTTGGCAAGAAGGAGCGATTGGTAATGAGGCAGTAAGGTGCTAGCAATGCGTAGCACAGCTCGAAAGGTGCTCTAACAGGCCACAGGTTGACGAGTAGGTACGCAGCGCATTGCCGGAAACCAAGGCGCTTGGACGCGGCGAGAAGGCACGGGTTGTGGCGGCTGAGGAGTATCTCCAGCAGGCCCGTCGCCCACCTCTTGTGCTGGGTGAGGCTGGCCGGCCCGCCGGTGGGCGCGCCGCCGAGGAACGCCGGCGGGTCGGGGTTCAGGATCGCCGACCTCCAGCCGGCGGCGTGGATGCGCTGCCCGGTCAGGACGTCCTCGGTCATGGACCCGTAGACCCAGCCGACCTCCCGGCCCCAGTTCGTGCCGGCCTCGTAGCTGCTGGCAGCAACTTGTTTCGCTGCTTCGATGCGACTCGTTAGGTCTGCGTCTGCGTCTGCCACCACAGTCGTCATTGGCGTGGAGATGACGCTCCTTGCCGACTCGATCAGTTCATTGGATATGCCAAACTTGTTTTGTAGCTCCTTGTAAGATGGTGAATCTGCCAGAGTTTGTATTGTACAACTAGAACCAGTCAAAGGGCATGGACGACTGATTCAGACAGAATACACGCGGAGCACTCATTCGATTCATGTCACCTTTCATGCCGGCGGCGGTGGTGGCAGAGTCTGGTGGCACGCCGTACATGGCTTTCCTACGGTGAAAGCAACCCGTCCCACAGTAATATATGCCTTGGAGGCCGGCAACTCCGTATATAAGTTTCTACATAAGCTCACCAGCACAGACGACAAAGTTATCGATATATATATACAAGGTAACAAAGTGTTTCTCTTAGTGATCAACGAGTACTTCTATGATATTGAAAGTGATCACATCTGTACCTCGAACATAACCTGCATCTGGTTGCCAAAAGGATCATCCTCGAGGGCGCCGTAGAACTTCTGCGGCGCCTGGACGAAGCCGCTGTGGACGTCGTCGTCGAAGCCCAGGAGGAGGCACATGGCGTGGAGGGCCACCTGCGGGTTGTTCGCGAACATGTCGCAGTCCACGTTCATCATGATCGGCGCGTTGCTCACCACCGCGGACACCCTCGTCTGCAGTCAGGTTCAGAAGGCACCTCATCAGAGAGTCTGACCTTGCTACTGGACTGCCGTGAGACCGAACACGCCGATGACGTACTTACCAGGACGTTCATGGCCCCGGCCTTGAAGTGATGGTGCTGTGTGGGGCTCTTCTCCCTGGAGACGTATATGAGGCTTGGGATTCCATCGCCTGCAGCAGCCTGATTGCTCTTTCTCTTGTTGTCCCACACCACCTGAAGACTCACGGCAGATGAAAAAACAAAGAAATGATCATGCAAGTCATGATGAGGCTGCTCGATCTCCATGAGTTCGTCTCTAGTCTCTACCTTGATTATTGTTGGGTGATTCCTCCGGTCAGCACCCACGAACTCGGCGAACTCGCCGTCGCCGCGACGGACTAGAGAGTCCTCCTCGGCATTCTCGATCCGGCGGACCAACTCCTCGTACTCGTTCTACATGGAAGAAGAGTATCATCAGACACTGGTGGATTGGATGCCAGTGAGTGCAGAAAGAATTTTTCAGTAGCTAGCTTTACCTTCATGAACGTCCAAGCGCGCAAGAACTCGGCGTCGTCGTCGGCGTTCTCCGCAGCGCTGCAGGAGGAAAAGTACACGAAGGGAGCCCGGACTTTGACGCCGTGCTTCTTGCAGAACGGCACCCAGACCTTGGCGAACTCGGCGGCCTCGCGCAGCGCGTAGCAGGTCACCGCCGAGCACCCGTCGTCGGAGACGTAGCACGTCAGCTTGCCCGCGGCGGGGTAGTCCAGCGCCAGCAGCGACAGCACCGTGTTCACCGCCACCAGCGGCGGCTCCAGCCTCGGGTCCGCCGTCGTCACGAACATGTCCACCGCCGGCAGCACGTCGACGTCGCACGACGAGGCGAGGCGTTCAGGGTGCGTGTCGAAGCGGACCGGGTTCCACTTGGCGTTCATGTTGAGGAGCCAGGCCACCGTGAACCATGCCTCGCAGATGAGCGCGGCGACCCAGCACCACGGGCACGCCGGCGCCGCCGCCGCCAGCAGCGAAGAGGCACGGCGAGCGAGGAGGGCTAGGAGCAGGAAGAGAACGGCGAGGTCGGCCAGCTTCCACGCCGTGCGGGGGAGAGCGACCCTCTCCTGCAGCTGGAGCTTCTTAGTCTTGGCGCTCGCCATGGCTGCGCCAACCGAGCTGCACCGAGCTTCTTATTCTCAGCACTTGGCACGTACGCGAGAACCACAAGACAACATAGACGGAACCAGTTGGTATGGGTGATCATATACACACGCTCGCAGCCAAACATAAAGGGGTTCATAAGTTACAAGGCAACTAGGCCCAAAAACAAAAGAGAAAAACAAATCATAAGAGATTCTCTCTACACAGGTTTAGGAGATTGCCCCTACTAGACTTGGCTTTGGTGCACACACCAGTCCAAGGACTCCAAGCTCGCCTTTGAAGATGATCTTATTTTTTATTTTCTAGATATTCCAATAGACTGTTATCATTATTTCTATGAAAATATCACTCCAAAGTTATTTGTTCTTGCTCTATGAAAATATTACTCCAATTGTTCTTGCTCTGTGATCATGTCTATATAAGAGATTTAGGGGAATAGGATACACCTTCCGGTGTCCCAGCTTCATGTTATATACTCAGGGAATACCCCCTGGTGGCGTGTACATCACGGTAGGGTTACAACAAACTCGTGTACAAGATATGTATCTATCCTAACAACCTTACGCTACATACACATGTCTAGGTTCATTAGGATAACTACCGTACAGATGATCATTATCATCTAACATTCCCCCTCAATCTTAGCCACTTACAAGGTTAAGATTGCTTCTGAATTGCCTAAGCTTGGCAGCAGGTATGGCCTTGGTGAATCCATCCGCAACTTGATCATCGGAGTTGATGAACCTGATCTCCAAAAGCTTGGCCGCTACCCTTTCTCTCACAAAGTGAAAATCAATCTCAATGTGTTTAGTACGAGCATGAAACACAGGGTTAGCAGAGAGATATTTTGCCCCCAAATTGTCACACCAAAGTCTTGCAATAGGAGGACACCGAATGTGTAGCTCACGCAACAATTTCTGAACCCACATTACCTCAGCCGTAGCATTTGCAAGGGCCTTATACTCCGCTTCAGTGCTTGAACGGGAGACCGTGGCCTGTTTCCGCGCCATCCAAGAGATGAGATTGCTCCCAAGGAACACTGCAAAGCCACCAGTGGACCTCCGATCATCAACACATCCTGCCCAATCGGCATCAGAGAAAGCACTGACTAACATGGAGTTTGAACGCCCGATCTTGAGGCCAAACTTGACGGTGCCACAAACATAGCGAAGAATGCGCTTGACTGCACTCCAATGGACAGTAGTAGGGGCATGGAGGTATTGACAGACCTTATTGACCGAATAGGATATATCTGGACGGGTCAATGTAAGGTATTGAAGAGCTCCAACGACACTTCTATACCGTGTAGCATCATCTGGTCCAAGAGGATCCCCAGCTGTGAGGCTTAACTTCTCTGAAACCGACAGTGGTGTGTCCACTGCCTTGGCCTTAGCCATTCCTGAGCGCAACAGCACATCCATAGCATATCTTCCTTGGGAGAGAAGCAAACCATCGGCAACCGGCTTGACCTCAATACCGAGAAAGTAGTGAAGATCGCCGAGATCTTTGAGAGCAAACTCGGCCTGGAGATCATGAAGGAGAGCAGTAGTAGCTTGCTGGGAGGAACTTGCCACTATGATATCATCCACATATACCAAAACGAATATGCAATAATCCCCATGATTATAAAAGAACAGAGAGGTGTCGGATTTAGAAGCAATGAAACCGAGAGCCTGAAGTTTCTTGTAGAGACGTGCATACCAGGCTCGTGGGGCTTGTTTCAAGCCATAGAGGGCTTTATCCAATTTGCAAACATAGCTAGGATGGCACCGATCAACATAACCAGGTGGCTGCTGCATAAACACTTCTTCATCCAGCAAACCATGAAGGAAGGCATTCTGAACATCTAGTTGACGAAGAGACCAACCTTTTGTGACTGCTATGGACAATATGAGACGAATAGTGGCAGCTTTGACGACTGGACTGAAAGTCTCTTCATAATCGATGCCGTATTGCTGCTTGAAGCCTTTAGCAACTAGTCGAGCTTTGTACCTGTCAATGGTGCCATCAGCTCTCCGCTTGACTTTATACACCCATTTACAACCCACGATGTTCTTTCCCTTTGGCCGCGGTACCAACCGCCAAGTTTTGTTATCCATCAAGGCGCGGTACTCTTTGTTCATGGCATCATGCCAATTCTTATCATCAAGTGCAGCAGCCAACGACGCTGGTTCTTCAGAGCACCGGCTGCCTTGCATCCCCCAGCGAACAGTTCCATCGGTGAACTGCTTCGGCTGGCGGATGCCACGCTGAAGACGAGTCGTAGGGCGAGGAGGCGGTGCGGCTGCAGGTGGGGACTCAGGAGGCGGTGGCGCAGAGGATCCAGGAGGGGAGATCTGCATTGAAGGTGATGCATGAGCAGCCCCGCCCCCGGGATCCCTCTGTGGCGAAGTTGCCGGTGGTGGAGAGGGGTGTGGCGCGGGCAGTGGTGTAGAGGATCCCGCGCCACCCGCTTGGTGTGCCGCCGCGCCGTTGTCCGCAGGTGAGGACACGGTGGGGCCGCCGGTCGCAGTGGGTGCCGGCTCGGTGGAGGGAGGAGGCACCGATCCCGAAGAAGACCCGCCTGCGACGACCGTATCCGCAGCAGGCGAAGCAGCCTCGATGCAAGCGTTGCGCCCCGGCGGGGAGCACATAAAATGACGATGTGCCGGGGCGGTTTCTGCGCCGTTCTGCGTCGTTTCTTCGCCCGATCTGGAACCTGAAAGAGGCACACCACTGCAAGAACTTGGTGACGGGTTAGGAACAGTAGGATCTTGCGACAATTGATCAGGTACAAGTGTATTCCCAGGGCGAGTAGAGTGATGTGGAAGGAGATCGGGGAGGAGTTCGATCTCCTTGCGAAGTCGGGCTCCTGCATTTGGATGGAGCGAGACGAAAGGAAAGACATGTTCATCAAAGGTGACATCACGCGAGATATAGACTCGACCTTGTTTAGGATCTAAGCACTTATAGCCTTTGTGAAGATTGCTATACCCAAGAAAGACGCATTGTGTAGAACGAAACGCTAACTTCCGAGAGTTATAGGGACGAAGGTTTGGCCATACGGCACACCCGAATACGCGGAGGTGATTATAATCTGGTTTTTCACCAAGAAGGCGCTCAAAAGGGGTTGCATTATCAATGACTCGTGATGGAAGGCGATTGATAAGGTAAACCGCGGTAGAGAAAGCCTCGTCCCAAAATTTCAGTGGCATGGACGCATGAGCGAGAAGGGATAAGCCAACTTCTACAATATGGCGATGCTTGCGTTCAGCAGAGCCATTTTGCTGATGTGCGTGAGGACAAGAGACATGATGAGCGATGCCAATGCGAGTAAAAAAGGAGTTTAAAGCTTGGTATTCACCGCCCCAATCGGTTTGAACAGCACGTATCTTCCTATCAAATTGACGTTCCACAAGACTTTGAAAATTATGGAAGCATTGAAAAACCTCAGATTTATGACGAATCAAATAAAGCCAAGTGAACTTGCTATAATCATCAATGAAGGAAACATAATAATCAAATCGTCCAACGGATGTGGGAGCAGGGCCCCAAACATCAGAGAAAATGAGGTCCATGGGACCGGTTGACACACTAACAGACTTAGGGTAAGGCAATTGGTGACTCTTGCCTTGTTGACATGCATCGCATACCCTATCTTTATTGAAATCACGAACAAAAGGAAGACTATGACGCGCTAGGACTTGCTTGACGACTATGGGCGAAGCATGGCCGAGACGATGGTGCCACACGGAAGCTGAAGGCTTGGTGACACCGAATGCTTGCTTATTTGGAGATGGACATGAAGTGGACGATGATGGACGCAACGGGTAGAGCCCTCCCTCACATCTGCCTTTGTGGAGGGTTCTCCTCGTCACCTGCTCCTTGATCAAAAAATGATCGGGATGAAATTCAAGAAAGCAATCGTTATCTTTTGCAAGTTTGTTGACAGAACAAAGACTTTTGTGTGCTCGTGGAACATACAAGACATTATTAAGATGGAAATCTCTACTAGGGGAACACAAAGTACTTTGACCAATATGCGCAATTTCCATACCTGCTCCGGCGGCGGCGTGAACGTTGTCACCACCATGGTACTTGTTGCGCGTGGTCAGGCGCTCCAATTCACCGGTGATGTGGTCGGTGGCGCCACTATCCATGTACCAGTTCGTATCAACACCGTACGAACCGGAGGTGGCGGAGGAGACGCTCTTCTGGGGAGGACCGGTGAAGCTCTCATCGAACCTCTTGTAGCAGCGGCTGGCCGGGTGTCCTTCTTTGCCACAGATCTGGCAGAAGACACCCGGTTGAAAGTTCCGGCCATGGCCAGTGCCCTGGCCAGTTTTGCCGGCGTTGTTGGTGTTGCGGCCGCGGCCTCCACCGCCACGACCGAAGCCACCGCGACCTCCTCCACCACGGCCGCGAGAGTTGTTGGAGGAGCCACCAGAGTTGCGGCCGCCCTTGGACGCCGCGTTGGCAGAGTACTGGGTGCTGCTGCCGTTGCTGAGTTCCTTGCGCTGCTCATGGCTGACAAGTTGGGAATAGAGCTCGGGCACCGTGATCGGCCTATCCCGATTAGCAACGGCAGTAACAACCGAATCAAAATCCTCACCCAGTCCAGTAAGGATGAATGTGCAGAAGTCATCATCATCCAGCTTCTTTCCCGCCGCGGCAAGATCATCGGCGAGGCCCTTCATCTTGTTGAAGTAGTCCGCAACAGATGCAGTTCCCTTGGACGCTGTGGCCAGCGCCATACGGGTGGAGATGATTCGGGCACGGGACTGGGAGGCGTTGTTCTCGTGGATAGCAGCCCACAGCTCGGCTGCAGTGGTTGCCGAGGAGACTTGGAGGAAGACATGCTTCGACAGCGACGAGAACAGATAGCTGAGGACCTGTTGGTCCTCAGTTATCCACTTCTGGTGATCCGGGTTGGGGACCGGGTCACCCTTCTTCCCGGTGGCTTCATCAACAGCGCCAGGAAGGAACGCCTCGGGCGGCGCTGCCCCAGGCTGGATGTACTTCGCGAACTGGGCGCCCTTGAGCGTGGAGGAGACGAGCGCATGCCACATGTTGTAGTTGGAGCGGGTCAGCCTCTCGGAGACCGGAGGGAGGAAGCCGAAAGCGAACGCCGAGACACCGGCGGCGCCGGCGGCGCCAGCAGCAGAAGTCGATCCCATCTAGATCGTTTCCGTGAGGAGAGACAAGCGTGATACCATATAAGAGATTTAGGGGAATAGGATACACCTTCCGGTGTCCCAGCTTCATGTTATATACTCAGGGAATACCCCCTGGTGGCGTGTACATCACGGTAGGGTTACAACAAACTCGTGTACAAGATATGTATCTATCCTAACAACCTTACGCTACATACACATGTCTAGGTTCATTAGGATAACTACCGTACAGATGATCATTATCATCTAACAGTCTAAAGGCAGGAGGTTAGTATTTGGATGTATGTTGTGTCATTTCCAGCAGACTTGGCCAATGGACATTCTAAGAAAAGATGTAAGCTAGTCTCTTCCACCCCATTGATGCAAAGGACACAGGTGTAGTCATCCATATTTCTCTATTTTTTTTCTTGAGAAGGTTCCTTGTGGTAAGGCTGTCTCCGAGTAGCAAAAAGCTTGTGTTTACAAACATTACCTGAGGACTAGAGCCAACGGAACAAGGTTTAGGCCACCCAAATCCCCTAAATTCGTTTGTGGGAGAGGACGAGAGAAAGATAGAAGAAAAGGAGAGGTTCCGGATGGAAATGTGCAAGAGAGAAATAAAAAGGTGGGAGGATTTTAATTGAATTTCAGAAACTAAAATATTTCTGATATAAAAGTTTAGCTCACATTGACCTCCTCTACTGGGCTGGAATCCCCCATGAGAAGCGGAGTCGCCAAGCCATGGCCTAGGAACAGGCTCCTTTTTTCTTTCTTTTTTGTTAAAACTATAAATTTGTAAATTATGTGTAAAATTACCGAAAAATAAAAAAATTATCAAAACTGTTTTTCTGAACTTCTCTTTACTAGATCTACACTAGTTATAGATATGTGTGATTTTTTCGTATACATATAGAGGATATTTCTATAGTTCTTTCACAACGAAAATTTTATGGTAATCTTCTATTGATGTGTATAATCTACTGAGTTAAAGTTTAAAAGAAAAACTTTCAAATAATACAACAAAGGAGCACTGAGCACTCGACATGCCAGCATAGGTGATAGGTGTATCTCCCAGCAAATAGTGATGCAAGCTTGCATACTCGTACAAGTGGCTCGCATGATGCCGCATCATCTACTCACGAAACTTGTGTACGATGCTCAACCGTATGCTTGGTCACATTTTCCTGTGTATATCAATAGGGTTCCTCCAATGGTAGGACGATTCAGTGGGACGCTACCCATCAGGGTTCAAATCCTGGTGCTCGCACCTTTTTCTGGGATTTTCCCAAGGATATACCGGCGTTATGCATTAAGTGGTAAGCGACCGTTCCCGTCGACGACGAGGCACCAGTGGTGACTTCAGGAATCTCCAGATCTGCCGGGTGCTCAGTGCTTCGAAGGTGCTCATAGGGGTAGGGGTAGGATTTGCGTACGTGTGTTCATAGGGGTGAGTGTGCGTGCGTATCGTGAGCGTCTGCGTTGTAATGTGTAATCTCAAAAAAAAAAAAAAACACTTCTCCCTAGCGGCACATTGGTTCCTGTGTCAGGGCCGTGGGGGCCCGCTCCCTTCGATATGCGACAACTGTATTAGCGCTAATGCAAGGCCTGCCCTCTTCGCTGGCCGCACACGGGGTGGGCTGCCTAGATCCAAGAACGATCCATTGCTTCCACGACTTGAGACCCATATCCACCATCCCTGCTTCCACGACTTGATTTCAATGCTAATTACTGTAGCAGAAAGCTTGATTTCATCATTAAATTTTCATAAATCCACCATTATTTTAGCCCTAATCATCCATCCAGGTGGTGGTATGAGAATTTCGGATAATGTATTTTGTCTTTTTCCTTTTAGGCATTGCTTGCCTGTAATTCTTTTTGTATATTTTGTAACTTTTTTCATACATATAAAATACCAAAAATATAGGTAGAGGGCTCCCTTGCCGATCTATTTCAAAAAAAAAACAAAAAAAAAATCCACCATCCCTCCTACGGCAGTGTATGGTCCATGGCTTCCACGGTAGATCTAATTTCCACGACGTCCATTCCATGTCCACGGTGGGGATCGATAGAGCGGTGATGTGGTATCGTTTGATAGCCAAGGGTGGGCTTGGTGACGGGCTCGGCGGCGGACTCTTTTTTTTTTTTTTTGACAACAAGAACTGTGGGGGAGATCCCCACAGTGGTAGCCATTTTCATTAATTTTTGAGAAACAGAGAAAGAGTTTAAATCTTTCGGCGGCGGACTCTTGGGGTGGATCCTTGTTTTTCTAATTGTTTAAATCTATTTTCAGAGAGGTGGGCAAAACAATCGCCTCTGACGTGGCTACCGCCTCAGGACGATATCACTTTAGCCTATTCCAAAAAAAAAAAGAATCCCTTGTGGTGCTAGAAGTGAAGCTTCCTTTCCCTTACTCAACAGAAATGCAGTCTGTTAGCAAACCATGCGTGCACCTAAACACAATGATCCGAAAGACTTACAAGTTATTATATATATACAAATAAGCGCATGATATATTTCACGCTAGCTATACAAAGAGCACAGATAATGTGATCATAAGACTTTCACAATCAACATACACTTGTACGTGCAAGTGAACATAAACACACGACACGACGAGATGTCACTATTACTACCCATGTCTTTCTGCAAACCAGACAAACCATATACGTAATAGCAATGAAAAGTTAGTTAAGCTAAAATGGAATTTAACGCTGTACATACGGACAGAAAAATGTGATCATATAATAGTGTGCAGTAGCAAGTTGTGTACTAGTGCGTGTAAAGTGATTCGGTTTCGACTTTCTAACCATATACGTATATACTTTGGTGTAGCACAAGTTTCTTATTCCAACAAATTCCTCAAGCAAGATAACTTTTTTCCTAGCATGACAGCACACAGCAGTAATCGATTTGGCAACTTGTTTTGATTCCTTTCTCCAAACGTTTGTTGTACATAGCACTAACAAAAAACAGCAGTTTCAGAGTTAATCCCTCGGCCGTTGCTTCCAAAAAATTAGTTGCATATTAAGTTTCTATATTATAATAAGTTGCTAGTTTTGATCTAAATCAGAAATCAATTTAAATAAAGCTACACATATATGAATGAAACTAAATTAAACTAGCTTGTGACCCTGCGCGCGGGAAGCAAACCCAAGGTATATGCAATCTTAACGCGTATTTACTGTTATATAACGCGTCATGTACTACTTCACAGCTAGCAGGATTGTACTGTTCATGACAGGTTTATACCGTTCATGATATTGTTTCGTATCAGGTTTGTACTATTACATAACGGCTACGACACTGTTCCATAACGGATTTTTACTATTCCATAGTGGGTCTGTAATGTAGCCACGATCTGGTTACTGTGGATGAGATCCGTTACTATGGATGAATAGGATCCTGTGAGGGATCCCGATAGGGTGAACAGTGCGATCCCGCTAAAGTGATATTTACAAAAAAAAAATATCTATAGATTAAAGAACCACTATTGCAAAACCAACTTCGACATGGAGATGGCTTTACCGCTCTCCTAGTAAAATAAAGATCTAGACAATCATACTCCAAAGAATATCTTTTTTGTTTCTTATTTTGTTACTAAACTCCTCCATAAACTCTGGGGTTTTCCACTTAATATAATTTTCTCATCTTTCAATAAAAAAGAAATAATATAATTGTTACCACGTATATACATTGAAATACAATGCTTCACATGATTATAACGGCGATAGTGTGAGCAAGCATATTTTGTCAAGTTTTATATTTAAAAAATACAGTTTCTTAAGTTTGATACTTCATCACTGTTATAAGATGATATTTTCCAAACATGTCACGGTTTTTTATTTGTCAAGTAGTCGATGCATCATGCGTAGTAGAGTGGAGGGGTAGCCGGGCAGCCCATATGATTGATTTATACCATTTCAAGTAGGTGGTACGCTACGTCCAATAATGCAGATGATTATCTTCTTTTGCCTGTGCGTCGTGCACGATGTGTCGTTACAATAGAAGATTACCACAATATGTCGGTAGGTTGAGTATCTATTCAGGGATTGTTGATTAGGGTTCCCTACCTTATAGGTAGATTTTTGAGTTGGTTATAACGAATGGAATTGGTTTCCATGTATAAAAATTGCATACTTCAAGAAGAACAACCATTGGATGGTCTAGAAAAATGATTTTGAAAGGCTCACAATTTGAAGAAATCAACCCTACATAGAATTGGGGTCATCATTCATTCATTTATTCTACCCATAACAAATATTCTCTCATCTTATTTGCCCCAACATTTAATGGACACTGTCATGAGCTTCACATTAGAAGAATGGTGCACGTTGGGGAATTCCCTTGCGTCGGTGACGAGCAACCCTTTTTTGTGGTGGTTCTTCGTCGTTCTTGTCATTGCAATTGTCTTGGTTACTTGTAGTACTTGAACCAACATCGTCGGTCCTAGTCACATGGTCCTTATCATTGGATTCAGGGTTGTCCTTAACCATGGCTGGCGTACTTATTTCCATTTTTAAGCCTCTAAGCTGTAAAATATAAGAATTTTATTAGATATATGCACTCCATTAATTATGAAACTTATTTCTTATTTCTGTAGTTTATGGAAAATAACATCCTTACATAGTTTGTGACAACTTACATTGCATCCAAGAGAGCAGAAGCGAAATGCATCAAGTAGAGCACGACCGCATGTCTCACAACTATGTGTTGAAGACGAAGATGCCTTACAAATGGGTACACCACAAGCACGCGGTTGTGGGCGCTCATTCAAGAATACGACCTTGGCACTATTTATGACATAAGTTTGCACATCACTAATGTCAAGGATGTCCTCAACCTCTGAAATCCTCACAACATCATGGTAGGATGATCGCCTTATCTGAAACATTCAATTATTTGAAACTTAAACACTGCCATCCTTTCATAGATCATATATATGTGCTTGCTCAAAGGACCCGTGGCATGTGAATGAAACCTATTTTTGTACACCCAAATTTAGAACACATTTTATGTAAAGTTTTATAACAATTCCTAGTTGTGAGGCGACATAAGAAGCAACAATGGAAAAACATCAAAATCATAAAGTTTTGAATTGTATGACATGTGTGATCTGTGATGAAATGTTTTACCTTGACTACACAACTACACCGTTCTTACCTGGATTACACGATGATTTGAATGATCGCTTGAACGACAATTGTTGCAGAAAGCAGCTGGTGTAGTCTCACACTGAGTGCAAAATAGATTGCACTCGTTGCGACTTGCATGTAGATGATTTGCACAAGTCGTAAAGAACTGCACCGCCAGCAAAATCTCGAGCCATGATGGCATGGCGTCCATTTTCATTGCCAAATCAGTAGTCTGTTTTGTTGTTTGAGCTAATGTTGGGGCCTATAAGTGAAAGGAATGGCTGTACTTATAGGAAATGAATATGAGAAGTATGTGAGTTTTTGCTGTAACTTTGCTGGCATAAATAGGCGTTTTGCAGAATCTATGGTGGTAAGAACTGAAACTCCAGAGAAAAAAGTATAATAATATGAAGAAAATTAAGTTTTCCTACAAAATAGTGGACGCAGTACGATGTTTCGCATAATCTATGGTGGTAAATAACGGAAATGCTAGCTAGAAATTTAGAGAAAGCATATAATAATAAGAGGTGTATGTGCTTTTCCTACAAAACAGTGGGTGCAGTACGATGTTTTGCATAATCTATGATGACTATAACTGAAATGACATCTAGAAATTAAGAGAAAAAATATAATAATAATAACTGCATGCATTTTTCCTACAAAACAGTGGGCGCAGTATGATGTTTTGCATAATCTTGATGGCTTAAAAAAATGGCCAACTGGAAATTAAGAGAAACATTATAATAACAAGAATATATGTATTATTGCAACGATATGAAACTGAATGCTAGCTATTAACATTGTGCCCACAATCAGATTTCTTATGATATAATATATTGGTGCTCACATAATAGGCATTGTGTTGTGACGACCCGAAAGCTGCTACAATAAAACTTTGAAAAACCACATTCTTCATCCCAGATCCAATTGTCCATCCTCCAATCTTGAACATTTAGTCTTGTTGGATTGAGTCTAGTAGGACCTCTCTTGGGATAGGTCATGACTCGTTTGACCTCTAGTTCAAACTATGTGCCCCTGTCATCATTAGTCCCATTCGTAAACCCCTAGAAGGTTAACAAAGTTCTATGCTCGATCATATGCCAACCAGCCAACACTAACTATAAGAACTATGTTTAATCTTAGTTAATCCATAAACATTTGTTTCTATGCCATGAAACATATTCCCAAATGGCGGTCAAGTCAAAGTGAAGCAAGACCAACCAACATTAGATGCATGACTAAGTCCGGGAAGCATATTGGACTACAAAACTTTCATTAAGTACAAAGTGACTCTCACGAATGGAGAAATGTCCTACAGACCATCTCTCCTTTTTTGGCATCAAACTAGAACACCATTTGAATCCATGGATTCACAACACTAACAACTTAGACAACCACCCCATGAAGTGTCTAACACATCCTAGGGACCCTCCTTAGACATAGTGAACTATAGCCCCTAAGAAACATCAAGAACATAGATGAACACATGTTCTTTAGACTATCTGGCATCGAGTATCAGGCTCTCTAATAACTTCTCACAATGTTCCAATGAAACCCTTGGACGACTACAAACTAATACTGAGACATGGCCAACCCAGTTTTATTGAACTATCTAATGCTATTACTAATCGGACTATCTGATGAACCCACCAAAGACCATATAGAAACATATCCTATCAGGAATGATCATGGACTATCTATCCTTCAAGGAAAGACCATTAAGTCAATGTAAAATCACATCTAGTTACCTTTTGCTCTTGAAGCATACACAAAATCGAGGTTGTGTCACATGCGCAAATGGGAGTGCGGTGCTGGGCTGGGCCAGCTACGGCTGTGGGCTTCTTCTCCTCTTTTGTCTCATTTCCTTTTTTTCTAAATCCTTTTCTATTCATGTTTCTTTCTCCCCAAGTCTATACTTATATATACAGGTATACCTAAACATTTATACACTCCTTAGGTGTGTCCACTAGGTCAACCTTATGAGGTTTGCCACTCTAGGGTCTCAAGAACACACAAGTTACTTCATATAAATGTTGATTAATTAGTTACTAACCTCAAGAACTAAGAAGTGGCAAATTACATGGTGGTAATTAGTGCAATGATCAATCATGCTAATTAAAGTTTACCTAGTTCATGTAGGGTTGGCTTTCTTGTATGTCCACTCACCATGCAAGGTTTTGGGAAAAAGTTTAAAAAGCTAGGATTTTTTTGCCCTAGGATTTTAAGGGTTGTTACATCAATGGTCTCCAACTTCCTTGAAAACACTAGTTGGAGGGGTATAAATGGCCCCAATCAAGCTCACACTCCAACAGTCAAATGTTTCTTAGAAAACCAAAGGATTTGCTGACCCATGAATACTTGCACCAAATCATAATGTGGTAATATGTGAGCTCTATTGCCAAGTTACTAAGTAGATGATCTTTTGACGCAAGCTTCTAGAAATTACTCAACGATCTGTTGGCAGATGTTGTAAGGCGATCATCTTTGAAACATCAATTAACATAGGCGACTGTCTTAGGATGCCCATATCTGTAAATCAACTTCGAAAATTGTTTTTGCTTGTAGATTTCTTGAGATGGTCATCTCTATATATATTTGCATATAAAAAATAATTCATAAATTTTTCATGTGAACTCGATAAAGACAAACTTTATACCAAAATTGTAGCCCTCAATACAACTACAAATTTGTAGATGAGTAGGTTTTTGTTTGAAACTACTTAGAGTCCAAGATACTGTTTTAACTTCAAAGGTTTTGAAATTTGAAATGTAAAATTTCCATACAACCTAGCATGTTGACATGGTCTATTCCAAAGTTAAAATTCTCAATATAGCCTATAGCTTTGTAGTTAATTTTTTTTTTTTTTATCTAAAGTCATTTGGACTTCCAAATTTTTGTTTTAAATCCAAATATTTTAAAAGTAAAAAATTTTAGTTTCTAAACAATGTTGAATGCTGACATAGTTAATATTAAAGTTGTACCGACTGAATCTTCATCTTCGATGGAAGCACATCTTATATCAAAGTTGATACTTGATAAGATTTAAAAGTTTGTTATTAAAACCGTTTCATTTGAGTTTATTTAGTAGCCAAAATATTCTATATAAAATTATGAAATGTTGCTATGAACTAATAGTTGTTATAGTCACAAGAGAGTGTGTAGTTTAATGATAGAAGTGTTATGTGTGTATTGAAATTGTCCTAGGTTTGTGTAAGGAAATGGACCCTAGCTGTGGCCATTTATGTTTGATTTTGGTGTTTGATGATCAACAAGACCATTTGGACTATATTATTTATTTGCTAGTGTTTTTGGATGTAGTTCAAAGGATGCAAAGTGTAGATGGACACTTAGGCAAAGTGGTGGTCCTCCGGATCATCAACACCTCAAGCAAGAGATTAAGATTTCTGATGAAGATCTATAAGTACTTGCTAAAGTTCAAGACACAAGATGGAACCATGACAAAATGCAAAGAACTTGAAGAAACAAATTGAAAAAGTGCTCAGCAGGGCATCACACAACAGATCTTAAATGTCATTGGACCGTAGGCCACCATACCCTAGCAGGGAGGCATCCTGGATGGCATCAGACCAGAAAAAGGATAGACATCAAACTATACACTATTGCTGTTCATAGAGGAGGATGCTTCGCATAGAGCTGTGGCAATGAATCATTGGGCCATAGCGTTCAAGTCCGATGGCTTTCTGAGAGGTTCTAGAGAGGGAATTTGGGCATTGGTTTGGTCTGATGGTATATGCTAACAAGGAGCTCAACGGTAGGCAACGATTAATTCAATGATCACCTGAGGAAAAGGGCATTAGACTAGTCTGATTACAACCATTGTACTGTCTGATTGTTGTGCAAAATGCCAATGTAGCATCCAATGGATCTATTTGAAGTTGGGGGCTATATATACCCCTTAGCCAACCATTTGAGGAAGTGTGGAGCTCAAGGAAGACTTGTGTAAGCTTAGGCTCAATTTCACCAAAGTGCTTTAGTGATATGCTTGATGTTTAGTGTAGGCGCTTTGCGAATTGCTTAGACTAATTATACCACTATTATAGCAACTTGATATAGGTTTAGGCCTAGGGCTTAGTGTGGTTTGCATACTGTTGACGACATTTAGACCCTGTTTTCATCCCATGAAAGTCGTCAACATTAGTCACATTCCAGAGATACACCCAGCAAACAAGTAGTGATATAGGTGCATTTCACTTGGTTCCAGTTGTACATGTCATTATTTGGATGCAGGTTGTTGGAATTTGTTAAGTGCAACTAAAATAAGAAGGATTCTGCAAGCGCACAGAACTTACCATGGTAGCATTTTACCGGGAGTAAACCAGGTATCGTTATTTATATTTCACCACAGGGAAGCAAGGGTTAAAGAATCTGATAATTCACCATCATGTATCTACTAACTTAGTAAACCAACTAGACTAAAGCAGGGGTAAATGATATATGATAGGATATAAGAATAAAAGCACACATGAGAATTCTATATATATATATAAGTAGCTAGCTAGAGTGAGAGAACAACGGGAGAGATCAAGGTTCTAAATACTTCTCTAATACTCTGGGTTCTATGATAACAGGGAATGGTTAGATATAGCGATCACACAATAGCACTTTGGAGCAACAGTACCTTTTCGACTCTCGAAGAAGACTGGGTAAAGAGTAGTCGGGGAAGGCTGCCAAAAAGCTCTACGAAACACCAACCCGAACGTGGTGGAATACAAAGGCCCGACGTAGCCGTCACCTCCGGGGCTACCACAACTATCCGTGGGATTGGGCGCAACCTCGTGTAACCTATAGTCTAGACACCATGCCTACACTATCGATTAGTACTCTAATTACATATGATAACTAGAGCACTCAATACGAGCGAAGATCCCATGCTAGAATGTAACAACTATACTAAACATACATATGAAAGGCATAAAGTAGATAGAGAAGATAAATATATTAAGCATAAGTCTTACAAAGAGTAGATACAAAGACATACCAAATCTCTGAAGATTTCTCCAGAACCGGAGCGTAGCTCCCCTCTCCTTAACTCTCATCTAGATCTAATCTACTACATTGGAATGTCTAGCTCTAATTCTCTAGAGAGGAGAAGTCATCCATTCAAGGGACGCCTCTACAACTCTGATCCCACTGGGAGATAATGAATTAGGGTTTAAGGGATGCCTCCTCCAGGGGCCAGGGGGCCTGTTTATATAGCCCTCTAGGATGCACCACAGCACTTGGATCAAACCGACCTAAACGGACGATTATTATTCATCCTCAAAGGCGGTGGAACAGGGATCCGCGAGGCCGATGCCGATTGGTCCAGTCACGAGTCGGCCGACTCTAGGGTTGGGGCGGCCGACTCTCCACCGAGCCGGTTCGGGCTCCCGTTTGGTCCGAGCCTTCTCGAACCTTCCGGACATGCAATTTTCACCGGTTCCCGATTGTCTCTATGTAAACCCGACATGTGGGCCTTCCTTGGGTATTTTCACCGACACCCCGCGAAAATGACATTCACCAAAACTCGTGGAATTTTGTTAGTATAACCCCTATATATAGTTGGTGAACATATTTTAGTCCTTTCTCATGTCTAGTTGACGATAAAAATTGGCACTTAACGACCGTCAACAACTCCCCCAAGACTTTCCTTTTGCTCGTCCCCGAGCAAAGATAAACTCGCTGTGGATCGGGAGTTGCTACAATGCTTTCACGCCTCAAAAGTACACATGCGTTCAAACAAGAACTCTCCTCCGGATTAGAGTGAACTATTCGACTCAAAACTTACTCATATTACCTTTCACCATGGGGCTTGTAACCGTCACTTGGGTCTTGAGCGATTGAAAGACGAACGGTCAAGTCAAGCGCTATGTTTCTCGCTCTTTGATCAACTATTATTCTAGAGTTTTTGCAAGATTTTCAAATAAAACTCGAGTTCCTTGTATGAACCTTTCGGATCTCTCATTTGTGGTATTTCTCGGATCCTCTCCAAGGCATGAGTAGTGTATGCCTTCTCTCTTCTCTCAAAATATGTGGTATTTGTGGAACTAAGGCATAGTGGAAAGTGCCTTCTCTCTCTCACCCTACTTTCTAATAGGCTTATGTGGAGCTCATAGGTGGGGAGACACTCAAACTCACTTGCATATATTGCATAGTTAAGACATGGATCCAATAGGAACTAAAATAATAATAAAGTCATATGTGCGTGTGAATGAGGAAGTGGAATGGATGATAAGATGAAGATAGGATGACGATGGGATGATGATAAGAAAATGATTATGAGGGGTACTCAACTGGTGAACATGTACTTCTACACTTGCTCATTTGGGGATAACATGACTCCCTTTATTCAGAAACCTTGAAACTTCTTGAAAGGAAGGACTTGGCTGCTCTCTCTTTTCTCTTTTTTTTCTCTTTTTTTCTTTTTTTTACATAGCAACCAATCCTCTGAAAACAAAACTTTAGCAACGGGGAGTGTATAACTTGAAATGATAATGACTGGAGCTTTTATGTAGGCAATTGGAACGGCGATGGTTATTTCTAGATGTTCACTCCCAGGTTAGGAGTAGAACCTTTTCTGGATGAAGTGAAATGAATGGCGTATGTATATGTGGATGGATGGATGGATGGATGGATGCGTACTCCCAGGGTAGGAGCAGCATATGTGCGTATCTCCGGGGTAGAGACAAGACAATAAATGGGGAAATGCGTACTCCCAGGGTAGGAGCAGCATAGGTGCGTATCTCCAGGGTAGAGATAGCACAATATGTGGTGGATGTGGATCTATATGTGGGTGGTACTTCTAGGGACAGAAGTAGCACAAAATGGATGTAGTAGTTATAAGATGGGTGCATGCTTCTGAGGACAGAAGTAGCATAGATCAATGGATGGAGAGCACATAATGTTGACTTTAACTGCATGACTGATTCCTTATAGATCCACAGCATAACCACACTCAATGCCTACAAAGACTACACTCAAGCCTACATTATGACCTATATAAATAGATGGGTTTTCCTAATCTAGTAAGCATGAATATATGGCTGTGGTAGGAATTTAAACTCTCATCATAAAGGAACTCATCATGCAGGAATTTAATATTTTCACAGATAAATTCTCCAGAACTCTAGTATCTCTAGGAACAAGATGGACAAGCAGCTCAAAACCTTCCCATATCATACCCGTCAACCACCTAGACTTAGATCAAGTGTTTGCTACCCACAAGTTTCGGGTTCGAGCAAATCTCAAATCTAAACAGTTGTGTCCAAAACTCGGGAGAGTGCAAGGTTGAAAACTAGGTACTTGAAAGGAATTACAGCGAGCAACTATTCATCATCTCCATGTAGAGTTTATTCTAGGGATCACTTTAAAGACAGTTGCAAGAGCTCTCCAAAAGAAAAAGGATAAATAAGGAAATCTTTCGGGTTTCTATGGTTATGCATCTTTTTTAGTTGTTTTAAACAAAGCAAGCTCTATGAATGAATAGACAAGTAGGAAGACTTAGCTTGATACACGGGGGATGCTCTCACCAAGCTGGATGTTAACGTAGTCTGTCGACATTGCTGACTGGCAGTGAAGGCGTTCTAGTCGTCTTGGAGTGTTGTCGATAGTTGCTGTTGAAAACAGCACTCGATTGTTGAGGGCAGCACTCCGACCGGGGACAAGACGTCCTTTAATTGATAGCTCCTCTTGATTCTTTAAGTCCTGTGAAGCTCAAATAAACAACAAAGCTTGTGGAACTGATTAAGCATTAGTGATAAAAACCTCTATGCCTTGGTTGTCTAGAACTGCCTTAACTCAAATGTCTTCTAACAGGATCACAAGAAATATTTTTATCTTTTATAATAAAGGGATGCAGACAGAGAAAATAGATATGCTGAAAAATTATTTTTATGCCACCACAATGAATGATTATTCACATGGGGCTTAGTAGCTTCTGAATGCAAATGCACAATATTTTTATTTTCTTTTTCTAATGCAGAGATAGTAAAGCGGAGATGCAATTAAGATGCATGTAGAGAAAATAAATATTCTTAAAGGAAAATACAATGCTGAAAAGGGAAATGCTGATAAATACCATGTTACCTCCTTGGCGAGGGTTTGGTGATTTAAGTCCTCTGAACAGGACTTCTTGTCATGTTCACTCCTTCAGTGCATTTGATCCCAAAGGTAGAGACCTTGAGAACTGCACCTCTTGAGATGGTAACTCTAGAAAAGTAGTCACCCATGTTCTTTTCTTGTCCAGCAGTCTTTATCACTGGAGTACCTTGTGACGAAGAGTAGATGCTTCTAGTGGTCCTTTACTTCTTCTTGGAGTTTGCCTTGCTTGATTGACCTCTCTCCTTGAGCATCTTGTCTTCTAAAATTTCACTCCTTCTTTTTTTTTTTTCCTTTCTCTTTTTTTTTTTCTTATGCCAAGACCTTGTGCTCCACTCATTGTTTCTTCTCAACGTGCCGGAGCGACGGGGCTTGAAAAGAGGAAGAGCGTTGCTTTGGATCATTGTTTGAAGAGTCATCGGCCTTCCTCCCCCAAGCTTGACCTTGTTGTCGCTCGCCATGTGAAACCAAATACGAGTGTTGAGTCATCCCTCGAGTGTGTTGTACTCCTATGTCCTCGGTTAACACGTTTGTCCTCTTTGTTTGTAAGCCTTCATGTATCCGAGAGGGACTTCGATTATAGGTCTGTTGAGTAGAGATATCTCCTTTGCATTCTCGCTTTTGTTTGGACTATCCAATCCGGGATGAGGAGACAGACAGTTTCATGATCTTCTTTCATCAACCATTCTTGATTTTCATTGAGTCTTGGTTGACGCATTGATGTTCATTGGAGATGTAGACTCGAGTTCTTCCTTGGTGGTCTTTGTCTTTTAGCGGCATGGCGAAGAGTTGCAATTAATGATACGCCATCCGTCTTGATGATCAAGGAAGGGTCTTCATCTCCAATGGCTTAGAGACATCATCTTGCAAATGTGGTTGTTCCCGGTCTTCTTGGGTTTGGTCGGTAGTCAACCCTTGATGATGATTGGTTGACACAAGGAGGTATGCTTATCATGCCATCCTTGTCCTTGCTGCCGACGTGCAAGATGGTGTCTTCAAGAACAACGAGGGTAGGTCTTTGATTGGCCAAAATGAGCTGAGTTACACCATACTCCTCATTGGCATCCTAGCTCGAGTTTTGGGCCCAATGCTATGTTGTCTTCAATGTTGCTCATAGCTTGTCGCCTTGTTCATCCACTTCTTTGAGTAAAATAATGATCCTTCTTGTGGAACTCTTGTCTTCTCCTTTGTTCCATCACTGAAGTGGTGATTTGGCAGGTTCGTGACAAACCATGGATAGGCACATCATGGATTCTTTCCTAGAAAACGTTAGTGGACACATACCCGAAGGATTGCAACAAATCAAACTATGGGCTATATATCCACTATCTATTTGAAATTCATCTATGCTAACAAAAAGATGGTTTTTGAGTTACCTTAGCATAGGATTTATTTATCATGTTTTCTAGCAACTTTTTTTTTTATGGCACTCTAACATGGTTCAAGGCAAAGGTAACTTGCAACAAAAGACAATGTGAATGATATTTGATACTTACAATTCTTCCTTGGACGATGAATGAGTTGTGTCTTTTATGCGAAGTTGTTGCAATTCATCATATGCCTGGCTTCATCTATGAAGTGAGTTCATCTCTTGACTTACCCAAATTGGATTTGAGAGTTTTCTCGCAGGGGTTAGTCCAACAAAATAACCAATATCTACTAAAGCACATTTTTAGTTCAATAACCAAACTGGACTCCATGTCTTAATTTGGTCAAGGAAGACAATTTAACCTAAGCACCATGCTTAATTTAAAAAGCCTTTGGAAATACACTTAGAAGTACTTCCAAACCAAAACATACTATAGCAAACAAAGGTGACATGAAAGCACTATAGAGATTTACTCAAATGGAGATGACAGAGCATGATCATGGTGAGAAAATATATATAAAAACATTTTTTTTATTTATATTTTTTTTAGATGCAGGCGATGTGAATGCATGCAAGAAACTAAACATGCAATGGATGAGCAAACATAAATAAGCTAAACGGAGTGAATGCATGAATTGTTAAAAGTAAACATGCAAGTGGGGTGCAAGAATTCAAAAAGATAACTACTCATCAATTTTAAAGTCCACGAGCAAGACTATCTCACCTTTCTTGATCATACTTACCATGACTCACATGATGAAATTTGTGAGCGGTGCAGGCGTCTATGTTCGTCACTTGTGAAGTGATTTGAAATTCTTGTGACGATGACCTTTTCTACATTCGTGAGGTGGCGGGGTTCCAATGTTGATGAATGTTGATTGTTGGGGGACCCTGGGCTCTTCATTGTCTTGTGGAAACTTGTCGGAAGGTCGAAACGACATCTTTTGTCATGTCTATTCCACAACTCAACAGAACAAGGGGTAATCCTACTAAAGCTAGTGATACACTAAATTAGCAGACATCAAGATCACTATCAAAAACTTAACACCGATTGCTTCCCCGGCAACGGCGCCAAAAATGCTTGTTGGAATTTGTTAAGTGCAACTAAAATAAGAAGGATTCTGCAAGCGCACAGAACTTACCATGGTAGCATTTTACCGGGAGTAAACCAGGTATCGTTATTTATATTTTACCACAGGGAAGCAAGGGTTAAAGAATCTGATAATTCACCATCATGTATCTACTAACTTAGTAAACCAACTAGACTAAAGCAGGGGTAAATGATATATGATAGGATATAAGAATAAAAGTACACATGAGAATTCTATATATATATAAGTAGCTAGCTAGAGTGAGAGAACAACGGGAGAGATCAAGGTTCTAAATACTTCTCTAATACTCTGGGTTCTATGATAACAGGGAATGGTTAGATATAGCGATCACACAATAGCACTTTGGAGCAACAGTACCTTTCTGACTCTCGAAGAAGACTGGGTAAAGAGTAGTCGGGGGAAGGCTGCCAAAAAGCTCTACGAAACACCAACCCGAACGTGGTGGAATACAAAGGCCTGACAGAGCTGTCACCTCTGGGGCTACCACAACTATCCGTGGGATTGGGCGCAACCTCAGGTAACCTATAGTCTAGACACCATGCCTACACTATCGATTACTACTCTAATTACATATGATAACTAGAGCACTCAATACGAGCGAAGATCCCATGCTAGAATGTAACAACTATACTAAACATACATATGAAAGGCATAAAGTAGATAGAGAAGATAAATATATTAAGCATAAGTCTTACAAAGAGTAGATACAAAGACATACCAAATCTTTGAAGATTTCTCCAGAACCGGAGCGTAGCTCCCCTCTCCTTAACTCTCATCTAGATCTAATCTACTACATTGGAATGTCTAGCTCTAATTCTCTAGAGAGGAGAAGTCATCCATTCAAGGGACGCCTCTACAACTCTGATCCCACTGGGAGATAATGAATTAGGGTTTAAGGGATGCCTCCTCCAGGGGCCAGGGGGCCTGTTTATATAGCCCTATAGGATGCACCACAGCACTCGGATCAAACCGACCTAAACGGACGATTATTATTCATCCTCAAAGGCGGTGGAACAGGGGATCCGCGAGGCCGATGCTTTGATTGGTCCAGTCACGAGTCGGCCGACTCTAGGGTTGGGGCGGCCGACTCTCCACCGAGCCGGTTCGGGCTCCCGTTTGGTCCAAAGCCTTCTCGAACCTTCCAGACATGTAATTTTCACCGGTTCCCGATTATCTCTTTGTAAACCCGACATGTGGGCCTTCCTTGGGTATTTTCAGGTGACACCCCGAAATGGACATTCACCAAAACTCATGGAATTCTCGGTATAACCCCTATATATAGTTGGTGAACATATTTTAGTCCTTTCTCATGTCTAGTTGACGATAAAAATTGGCACTTAACGACCGTCAACACAGGTACAAATAGCTACTAATCAAGCCTGAACAAGCGTGAATGGAGCAAATTTGACCAAACTTCAAATGAGCAAGCAATACACTCCAGGACACGTAGGAACATCAGTGGAACAAGGCTGGTGGGCCCACCTGACCACCTGACCAGACCCTGGTCGGCCGACCAAGGGTTGGTGGGACCCACCTGTCACACCAACTCCACCGACCCACTGGACCTTCTAGAAGATGCCACGTGTCAGCCCCAGGGCAAACCCCAGGTCGGCCGACCATGACATGTGGGCCCACCGAAGGTCGGTTGCCTCCCACCGATTTCCTGCATGACCTCCACGCGTCCTCTGCTGTCAAACATCCATTCCAAGTCGGTTTGATCCAAGGGTGGAGAAGTGATGTCACGCGGATCGATGACGTGGCACTAGAGTAGGGGCTACTCCATCTCCCTTATAAATACCCCTCTAGAGCTTAGTTCAAAAAGCACAATGTATCATAGGAAGAGGTAGTCTTAGCTATAGTGTGAGAATAGAGGGAATAGAGTTAGGAGTTCCAGCGGAGGAGTCCCGGCCTGTCGGGAGTCCTCTTCGAGGAGCGCCTCAGCGGATGCTTGTCTTCTAGTAAGTCCACTTTCTAGTTGTCTTCCATTTGAGTACTTTCAGTATTTACTTTCTGTCTTAGTTTATCATAAGTACACATCCTTTCTGCTGGCACATTTCTCTCTCCTGAGCGAGCATATGTTAGGCTCTTGAGTGAAGTGCTTCTAAGCCCTAGCTAGGTCTAGAGTAGTAGAGATAGTGAAGACGCGGTGTCTAGACTAGATCTACCGGTGTGGACGTCTGGCTGCATCCAGGAACGCCCAGAGTGAAGTGTGACAGCCTTCCGTTGGGACCTTGGAGTTCTCCTGTGAGTGTTGTTAGGTCAGATAGTAGGTCTGCACTGGTGGCCGCTTCAGGCTGTGTTATCACACAACCTGTCTCGCCCATCGGCCACAGCAGAAGGGAGAGTTAGCTCTCACGTATCCTTAGGATAACTAGGTTAGAACCCAAATACTAGAATTACCTCTCTATCCCATCCTAAGCCCTTGATCATTGCCTAGCGGCACACATTGGCCTAGTTAGTCCACTTCTCGTTCCCTGTGGAAAATACGATACCTGGAATACTCCCGGTGAAGTGCTACATTGACTACCCGTCCGCTTGCGGTAATCCCGTTTGCCATTTCTGGTGTCAATAAGCATTTCTGGCGCCGTTGCCGGGGAACGGTAGCTGGTTAGCGGGAACCATAGTCGTCAAGTTATCCTTGTTTGATTAGAACCTTTTCTACCTATCCAATGGATCAAACAACCCTTTTTGATTATGCGGCTCCAACGGGCGCTGAGTTGGAGCCGCCTAGTTCTTCTCAGGCTATTTTAGCCGCCCGCTATGACCTTCGCCCGAGTCTCATAGCGATGGTTCAGGAGAATCCCTTTTCGGGAGAAGGAGATGAAAACCCTTACACCCACCTACGTGATTTCGAGCAACTTTGCTCGTGCATTCACATCCAAGGGATGAGACGAGTTACCCTTAAGTGGAAGCTTTTTCCGTTCTCTTTAACGAGAAAAGCGAGACGCTGGTACTCTCATTACGTAGGTAGTGTAGACGGAGAGTGGGAGAAGCTACAAGCCAAATTTTGCCTTACCTATTTCCCTATCTCCCGTGTAGCCCGTCTCCGCAGAGATATCCTAAGCTTCAAGCAAGAAGAGAAGGAATCTCTAGGTGCGGCTGTTGGCGTCCTTAACTCAGATTTCTACCCGCCAACTATAGGTCATTATGGGGGAAATAAATATTTTATGTCACATATATCTTTACTATTGACCTAGTTCCACCCGTGCTTGGAAGAAATATTGTTTTGCGAACATATACCAAGTACAGAATTTCCGGAATAAAAGTACGCTTTTCGGAAAGCGTAAAACAAGCTCAAGAGCAAGTAGGCTATCCGGGGACGAAATGGGCCAAAAGCACCAAGCATGGACAAGACCCGCATGGCGGCCCAGCCCACTCGCCAAAGGCGGTCGGGGGCGGCGTCACCCAGCGCGAGCGCGCACAGGGCGCGCGCGCCACCCCGCCGCCAGTGGGCCGGCCAAAGGCGGTTGCCTCTTTCCATCTGGGGATTGACGGTTTTGCTGGTGATTTTACATCACTACCCCTGAACCGCCTTCTGGGGGCTATAAATAAAGAGGAGAGGCCCCCCACCTTAACACACACCATTTGGAGCCATCTCTACACTTCTCACTTGTTCATTAGTCTTAGTATTAGTTCTTTGGAGTTAGGCAAAGCTACTTGGAGAGCTTGTCTCCAGGAAGAAAATCTACACTCTTGGTATAAATCTATGGAGCGTTCTTCCTTAGTCAAGTTCTCATTACATTTATATAGTCGTTCATATGAACTAGAGTATAGTCTAGTACACGATATATTCGATGATCAAGGACTAGGCCATAGTTCTTGTGAGAGTTGTTCATCGTGCTCTACATTGTTCTTCATCGTTCATATGTTTTACTTGTTTAGATTAGAGTGTAGAAGAGGAATAGCGGTTTGATGTGCCTTCGGGCTTGCCTATGTTCTAGCTCGTCCATCCGTAGGGTGGGAGTCCTGGGGGGACGTAGGTAGCTCCTTAGTATGCGGACGTGGTGTCCGGGTGCGAGGGAACCTTCGGATATGTCGGCATGCCATGGTTGAGGTGGTAGGCGGCAGGTGGTGACAGCCCTGTCCGTCCCTTGCAATCCCCCACGTTCGCATGTTGAGTAGGAGTTCGTAAATGCCGCCATCGATCAAGTGGACCCGATTCTTGCCGCGGTCTCCCCATATTCCTAGTCTATAGTCGAGTCTTGACTTGTATAATATGTGGAATTAGCTGTTCTAGCATTGACTATATAGAACCTGCCTGCTCCACGTAGATGATTCTTTATTCTTTATTTTATCTTTATTCCTTTGAGGTTGCTCTAAGTGTGTGTCCACTATCCAAACTGCCGTATGATTACCCCTGTATAGCACATTGGTCGGTTTCTCCTCATGCTAGATATCGTATTCATACCCATGCTAGATTACTTAACTACCCCATGCCTTCCTTTGGGAAATTATAAATAACGATACCCTGAATACTTCCGGGTGAAATGCTGCAACGATAGATCCGTGCGCTTGCGGATATTTATCTACTAGGATGTGATCTATCCCTGGCAACACTCGCGTAGTTGCTGGAACCAGTTTCTAGCAATTATGCCGAGTAAAGCCATTTAGCGTTTCTGGCGCTGTTATCAGAATTGGGCTCTAAGTCTATTTTGGTAATCGCGCTAAGAAATGCCAACAGCGGCATGGAAATGAATCATGGACTTAACGTCCTCTGGTCCAGACTTAGCCATACCCGAGCCAACACTAATGCAACACTTTTATCTCGGCCTTAGGCAAGGTGCCGCACAATTCCTTGATCTAGCCTCGAAGGGAGCATTCCTTCATTTACCTATTAGTGAGGGTAAGGTAGTCCTAGCAACCATACTAGACAACACGCCCTACACTGATGATCATAGTGAAGCCCCTGAGGAAGACCAAACCCCTAGGGACGAAACCTCGACAACCAATGCCACAACCCAAGCTGACGAGCCTGAACCACAAACACCTCCAAGGGAAGAAGTAATTCACCCCTTGGAATATCCCTTAAACATCGAGACAAACATTTTTGCCGATTTTGGCGATGTCTCGAAATAACTCGTGCAAAAGAAACCTAATAGAGATCCAAATAGACACATATCTTCTCGCTTAGAGGTCTTTTACCTCAAGGCAACTACCCAAGAGCTCATGTCTGTCATGAGCAGCGAATGGCTGAGAGAATCAGAGATGTCGTCTGATATCATCAGACTTCTATCCTGTTTCACAACCATTCCCTGTATCATAGGTAGGACCTCTATTGACTCTCTTTATGACCCAGCCGTAGGAGCGAATGTAATGCCTAAAACCTTAGCACTAACACTCCTCGGCGAGGAACCGTTAACTCCTAATGACAAATTCCTCAAGATACCATCTAGGGAACTAGTCAAGAGTTGCGGTCTTGCACGAAACATACCAATCACCATTAACAAAGTAAATGTCCTCCTAAATTTCTACATATTTGATGTGGAGGACATTGACTTGTTAATTGGGTACCCGCTCCTCAGATTTCTGAATAGCTTTCAGAGTGGGTACGTTAGGGGTCAACTCAGGAAAAGCACAAACCTTTTAGTCCCCTTTGTCGGTTCAGTCAATAACAAATTAGAACCACATCCCGAAATTGACCCAATAGAGGAGGTAATGGTGGCAGCCCATGTAGAGGCATCACAACCTAATTTAGAAGAGGAGGCTGAGGATTACATCGAAGAGCCAGAAACAAACCCCGACCTAGACGAGCCCTTAGCGCTAGATGAATCCGAAACACAACCTAAACCCCCCATAGAACTTAAGCCACTCCCTTATGGGCTTAAGTATGTCTTCCTTAACGGCGATAGAGACAAACCTGTCATCATTAGTGATCAGCTCTCAGAAGAAGAGACCGCTAGACTCATAGCCGTTCTAGAGAAGTATCGCTTTGTCTTAGGATATTCCCTCCAAGACCTTAAGGGAATTAGCCCCGCTCTTTGCACACATCGCATCCCAATAGAACCCGAAGCCATACCCTCGAGAGAGCCTCAGAGGAGGCTAAATAATGCGATGAGAGAAGTAGTAAAGAAGAAGGTCTTGAAGCTCTTGCACGCGGGCATAATCTACCATGTCCCAAATAGTGAGTGGGTTAGCCCCGTACAAGTAGTACCTAAGAAAGGAGGAATGACGGTCGTTAAAAATGACAATAACGAACTTATCCCACAACGAACCGTCATGGGATGGAGGATGTGCATAGATTACCGAAAACTCAACAAGGCTACAAAGAAAGATCACTTTCCGTTACCATTCATCGATGAGATGCTAGAACGGTTGGCGAAACACTCTTTCTTTTGTTTCCTTGACAGGTATTCAGGTTATCATCAAATCCCAATCCATCCCAACGACCATAGTATGACGACATTCACATGCCCTTACGGGACATATGCATATAGGTGCATGTCCTTTGGCCTATGCAATGCTCCCGCTTCCTTCCAAAGGTGCATGATGTCCATTTTCTCAGACATGATTGAAGAAATCATGGAAGTCTTCATGGACGACTTCTCCGTCTATGGCAAGACTTTTGACGGATGTCTTGAGAACCTGGAATGCGTCTTACAAAGATGCGAAGAAAAACACTTGATCCTAAACTGGGAAAAATGCCACTTTATGGTCAGGGAAGGGATAGTGTTAGGACATAGAGTGTCCGAGCGTGGAATAGAGGTAGATAGAGCTAAGATAGAGGTCATAGAACAGCTCCCACCTCCCACGAACGTTAGAGGAGTGCGCAGTTTCCTTGGTCACGCTGGCTTTTATAGAAAGTTTATACAAGATTTTTCGCAAATCGCTAGGCCTTTAACAAACCTGCTAGCTAAAGACGCACCCTTTAATTTTAATGATGAGTGCTTAGATGCATTTTACTACCTCAAGAAAGCACTTGTCTCTGCACCAATCATACAACCCCCTGATTGGTCGCTTCCCTTTGAGATAATGTGTGATGCTAGTGATTATGCTGTAGGGGCTGTCTTAGGACAGACTAGAGATAAAAAGCATCATGCTATCTGTTATGCTAGTAAAACACTAACCGGAGCTCAACTAAAATATGCAACCACTAAAAAAGAGCTGTTGGCCGTAGTGTTTGCTATAGACAAGTTTAGGTCTTACCTGGTAGGAGCAAAAGTGATCATTTACACCGATCACGCTGCTCTGAAATATTTATTCACTAAGAAAGACGCTAAACCAAGATTAATAAGGTGGATCTTGCTACTCCAAGAATTTGACTTAGAAATAAAAGATAAAAAGGGAGTAAAAAACTCGGTCGCAGACCACCTTTCTAGGATGCAGGTTGAAGACAAACAGAGTCTGCCTATCAACGATTATCTTCGGGATGACACGCTTCTCAAGGTGTCAGCTGCTCACCCTTGGTACGCAAACATCGTCAACTACATGGTCTCTGGCTATGTACCACTGGGGGTAGATAAGAAGAAGCTGATCAAGGAGAGCAAGGCACATCTATGGGACGACCCTTACCTCTATAGGGTGTGCCAAGATGGGGTGCTGAGACGGTGTGTTCCAACCGAAGAAGGCATCCAGATTATCAGTAAATGCCATGGGGCTGAATATGGAGGCCATTATGGTGCATTCAGAACCCATGCCAAGATCTAGCAAAGTGGATTCTACTGGCCTACCATGTACAGTGACACCAAGGACTTCATCAAAAGGTGTGAGAGGTGCCAACGACATGGGAATATCAATACCTGTGGCGCCATGCCCCTCACAAACAACCTTCAAGTGGAGCTCTTTGATGTCTGGGGGATAGATTACATGGGCCCATTCCCACCATCACAAGGATATGAATACATACTGGTGGCAGTAGACTATGTATCTAAGTGGGTCGAAGCAATGCCGTGTAAGTCAGCAGACTCAAAGCACGCCAAGGCGATGTTTCATGACACCATCCTCCCAAGATTCGGCACCCCAAGGCTAGTCATCAGTGATGGAGGCAGCCACTTCATTGACAAGAGATTCCGCGAGTTTCTGAAAGGAATGGGGATAAGGCACAATGTGGGTACACCTTACCATCCCCAGACAAGCGGACAAGCAGAAACTTCCAACAAGCAAATTAAGAATATTCTGCAGAAGACTGTCAATGAGATGGAATCGGCATGGAAATACAGACTTTCTGATGCACTCTGGGCATACCGGACCGCATACAAGACTCCTATTGGTATGACCCCATACCAGCTTGTATACGGAAAGACATGCCACTTGCCTGTCGAGCTAGAGCATAGGGCACATGGGGCCATAAAGAGGTGGAATATGGATCTACCCTCAGCTGGCAAACATCGGAAGATCCAGATCTCAGAGTTGGAGGAATGGAGAGAACGAGCTTATCACAATGCCAGAATTTACAAGGAGAAAACCAAAAGATGGCATGATAAGCGAAGCAAGCAAAAAGAGTTCCATCCGGGGAACAAGGTACTCATGTTCAACTCTAGGGTCAAACTTTTTGGCCATGGAAAGTTAAGAAGCAAATGGGAAGGCCCGTACCTGGTGGCCGATGCCGCGACGCATGGAGCTGTGACGCTGTAGGACGACGACGGCAACGTCTTCAAGGTAAATGGCCATCGCCTTAAACTCTTTTATGAACATGATTCCGTACAAGAAGAATTAGACATGATAGATTTTACCTTACATCCTAAATACTAAAATCCACATGTTTACTTCACTGACATGCTAGCTTTAACACTATACATTTTTGAAACTGCATGCCAATTTGCTTGATTAGAAATAAGGGTAGTATAGGAATTTTTAGGAACACTTGAGCACCTGGGAGCTAGTCCCTAGGAGCCAAGTGTGGGTCGACCGACCTGAGTTTGGCACCCACTCGGACCCAGGGAGGTGCAGCCAAACCAGGACCTCAGCATGGTCGACTAGACCCAACCAGGGTCCGGTCGACCGACCAGCATTTTTCGCGATTTGAATTCGTAGAAATGCTTGGAACGGCTAGGGGAGCCTATAGTTCAAATTTGAACTCAAATGGTGAAAATTCGCCGGTCGGCCGACCAGGTTTTTCGACGATTTGAACTCAGCCGAGGAGCAGGAACGGTGGAGAGACGTCCCCCAGGACGCTCCCTTTCGAATCCTTTTGAAATTCGCCGAACCCTTCTCCTCAACCTTGTCTTTAAAAACCCCCTAGGTCTCTCCTCTTTTCCCATTGTCTTCTAGCTCGAGTTCATCACCTCCATTGCCTCCTTGAGCCATCCTTGACAACCCTCAACCTTGCCATGGCACCACCAACAAGACACCATCAACTCATCCCTCGCCCAGATTCACCCATGGCTTCACGATCACTCACTACGGACATGGAACGCGCCATGGCAGTGCACGTGGTGGAGGCAGAGCCTCTGGCCATGGTGCCACCGACTGGAGGGTGCTGGGGAGAAACCCCTGGTCGGCCGACCCAAGGCGTGGTCGCTCGAACCACCCCCAGCGGCCTGCCCAGTCAAGAACCCCGTCGCGCTCTCTGACTCCTAAGAGGACTCTCGGGAAATCTCCCACGAGATCCACCACGCCAAGGCAACCCATCACGGGTCAATTGGCGCTGAAGGACAAGTCGCCTGCAGGGGCTTGGGAAGCCCTGATCGTCATCTCCGCCAACACCGGGGGCAGCTCAAGTTTCGAGCCGTCCCGCACGCCTCACTTCCGCCGGATCAAGGGTGCGGGACCTGGGATGGGCAATACCCTCATTCCACCGCTGGACTCCGACGAGTGGATGGCACTGAGGGAGTCTAATGACTCCACTAGCGCCTCCGTTTGTAGGCACCTGTCTCCACCTCCTATCAGAGGCCCACCTGGGCAGTTCGAGGGGGAGGGAGAAAGGAACGCCATGGAGAGACTCCTCCGTGTCACGGCTAACCTGAGGGAGAAGAATGAGACCCTCATGGAGACCATGGCAGAACTCCGGATTGCCCACATGGACATGTTGGATGCGTTCCGTGATCTACGCATTAGCAACAATGCGGAGATCAAGAGGATCGCAAAGGCAATCAACAGGGAGGATCTGCTAGAGATCCCCTCTCCTTAGAATAGGATAGTTTTAGAAATACTAGGCACCTTTGTTTTCCAAATTTCTTAGTAGTTTCCCTTTTCAAATTTAAATTTCCCTTCAAATTGTAATAGTGCCTAGAAGTAATTTGATTTTTATAATACAAAGAAGGAGTTGAAAGAATAAAAAGCTGTTTAACCCTGTTGGTGCATTTTGCCACCAGCAGGGTATGTACATTTCACTTTGCTTTGCTGTGTCATTTTCCTAGTGCAAAAAGGCCAAGTGTGGGGGAGTCGGCCGACTCCCCAGAAACACCAAAAACCATGAAATAGTACACAGATTCGAGGTACTGAAGGTCTTCCAAGTTGACACGATGAAGGACGACCCGAACCACCGGTCGGTCGACCGGGACTTTGTGCCAATTTAGCAAACCAAGTACACCGCACCAATCAGCAGATCGAGTGGAGTCGGAATCCAGGCCACGGAGCCCAGGTTCAGGTCGACCGACCTGACCTGTTGGTCCCTGGCCCACCAGCCAGCCTCTACGCAGCAAGCACATCTTCACTGTCTGGTATGTCCCTCCTACTCCCTTCTCTTTCTTTCAATTCTTCCTTATCCTTTTTACTTATTTGCTTTATATAAAAGAAAATGAAGACTTGCATCTGAAAATTAACAATAGCCTTAATCTATGACATTTAGAGATAGAAGCATTGCTAATCTTTACTCCTGCATATGATCATGCTTGTGGGCCAAAAATTTTTGATAGGATCATCATATTGACTAGGTTGTTGATAAATGTGATATAATTCTCGGCTCATGATTCATGCCTTTCTATCTAAAGTACTTAGAGGTTTATCTTTGAAAAATGTCATAAAACCATAGTGTCACTACTCCTCAATAGTGTTGAAATTCCCACCACAGCCATATACACTGAAATTCCAAAAAAAACTTCTACATAAGCTACTTGCTTGCATTGAGTTTGGTTAAGACTTGTAGAACCTTGTCGTGGCCCTAAGATTAAGACCCACAGATCACCAAATACGCTGCTTCTAATCCGGAAGTACGCAACCATGCTACTCCTACCCTGGGAGTATGCATCTTACTACCATCTTTATGCTACTCCTGCCCTAGGAGTACGCATCTCACCTCCATCATCATGTTACTCCTATTCTGAGAGTATGCATCTCACCACCATCATTATGCCACTCCTACCCTGGGAGCACGCATCATCATTCATACCACCATTCTCGTGCTACTTCTACACTGGAAGTACGCACCTTCATCATCTCTATCATATAGGTTGCTCCATGCTCCAAAGTTAGAAACTCTCTCTCAAGTTATCATTTGTTAGGTGAGACACATCCCAAAAAGGCTAGGCATCTATTGAGATAGATTCAAAAAAAAATGATGATAAGAAAGAGCTAGCCTTGTCTCAATAGAAGTAGAAAGAGAGATAGCATCAAAAGAAGGAGCAACCTCATCCACCATACATCCAATTCCTCTCCATTATCATGCATTACATTCTTTCACTCCACTTTACATCTTGATCTGGGGGTATGATGAGTCTCTGCTGTGGTCCAAGACTTTTCTTTCTTAACTAAGACAACATATGCATTGCAAGTATGCTATTTCTTGACATACCTATTCAAGCTCCATATAAAGCCTTATTAGAGATAGGATGTTTTTAAAGGCAAATACATGATGTGCCTTGGTGAGGATTCATACACCACTTGAGTGACCAGAGGTATCTTATGGGGATTAGGAATGTCACATGCGCTTTCTTTTCGAAAATCTACAAAAAAAAAAACTCTAAGTACTAAGGATATGAAAATAAGTAGAGAACTGTGCCTTAAGAACTATTCCATTTGTTTCAACAACTGAAGGATTTATGTTAGACAGTACCACATAACCCACATGAATGATTTCTGCCTGGGTAAACTTAGTATTTGCTGATATCTTAACAATGTCGTAGTATACCTTTCTCTCTCTAAACTTTGCTTGAGGACAAGCAAAGACTTAAGTGTGGGGGATCTTGTTGACGGCATTTAGACCCTGTTTTCATCCCATGAATGCCGTCAACATTAGTCACATTCCAGAGATACACCCAGCAAACAAGTAGTGATATAGGTGCATTTCACTTGGTTCCACTTGTACATGTCATTATTTGGATGCAGGTACAAACAGCTACTAGTCAAGCCTGAACAAGCGTGAATGGAGCAAATTTGACCAAACTTCAAATGAGCAAGCAATACACTCTAGGACACGTAGGAACATCGGTGGAACAAGGCTGGTGGGCCCACCTGACCAGACCCTGGTCGGCCGACCAAGGGTTGGTGGGACCCACCTGTCACACCAACTCCACCGACCTACTGGACCTTCTAGAAGATGCCACATGTCAGCCCAAGGGCAAACCCTAGGTCGGCCGACCATGACATGTGGGCCCACCGAAGGTCGGTTGCCTCCCACCGACTTCCTGCATGACCTCCACATGTCCTCTGCTGTCAAACATCCATTCCAAGTCGGTTTGATTCAAGGGTGGAGAAGTGATGTCACGTGGATCGATGACGTGGCACTAGAGTAGGGGCTACTCCATCTCCCCTATAAATACCCCCTAGAGCTTAGTTCAAAAAGCACAATGTATCATAGGAAGAGCTACTCTTAGCTATAGTGTGAGAATAGAGGGAAGAGAGTGAGGAGTTCCAGCGGAGGAGTCCCGGCCTGTCGGGAGTCTTCTTCGAGGAGCGCCTCAGCGGATGCTTGTCTTCTAGTAAGTCTACTTTCTAGTTGTCTTCCATTTGAGTACTTTCAGTATTTACTTTCTGTCTTAGTTTATCGTAAGTATACATCCTTTCTGCTGGCACATTGCTCTCTCCTGAGCGAGCGTATGTTAGGCTCTTGAGTGAAGTGCTTCTAAGCCCTAGCTAGGTTTAGAGTAGTAGAGATAGTGTAGGCGCAGTGTCTAGACTAGATCTACCGGTGTAGACATCTGGCTGCACCCAGGAACGCCCAGAGTGAAGTGTGACAGCCTTCCATTGGGACCTTGGAGTTCTCCTGTGAGTGTTGTTAGGTCAGATAGTAGGTCTGCACTGGTGGCTGCTTCAGGCTGTGTTATCACACGACCTGTCTCGCCCATCGGCCACAGCAGAAGGGAGAGTTAGCTCTCACGTATCCTTAGGATAACTAGGTTAGAACCCAAATACTAGAATTACCTCTCTATCCCATCCTAAGCCCTTGATCATTGCCTGGCGGCACACCTTGGCCTAGTTAGTCCACTTCTCATTCCCTGTGGAAAATACGATACCTGGAATACTCCCGGTGAAGTGCTACATTGACTACCCGTCCGCTTGCGGTAACCCCGTTTGCCACTTCTGGTGTCAACACATACCTCTTACCACTCAGTGTTGTAGTGCACCATTGCTTTACTCAGAGGGGCCTATAATCTTGTGAGACCATACCATCCGTGTTTGTGGTGTGGTCACCATTATGTATCATAGGAAATAAGAACCGCGATAGATTGTCTGGAAGCTCGATAATGAGTACGATGTCGAGGCCATCTTGGAGTCCCACTTGCACATGAGAAAGCCCCGTGGGTTATCCACAAAGTTACCGACTAGGAGCTTATTATTTACAAGGGGCTCCAATGAGGGCTAGAGGGAACCGAGGAGCTTCTCGATAAGTCGGTGAAAACACCGAAGTCATTGATGGGAGTTTGCATCTCTATCTCAATCAAGCTTCTACATTTAAATTGTGTACTTAGGTTGTGTGTTTTACCTTCCTAGGTTAGTCAATAGGCTAGTTGATAGGATTAAAACTTAGGTTTTATAACTCTTGCAAAAGAGAGATAGCAACACACCTAGCAAAACCTTAGTTGCACATCTAAGAATTTTATTTCATGCGTAGATTTTGACTGGTTGAAATTGAAGGCCATAGATAAAAATAGTTTTTAAGTTGCCTAATTCACTTTGCCTCTGGTTGAAATCAAGCATCTCATTATGCAATTGCCTGAATTGTCCGTCTTCACCAACTTGTTGTCTTCTCTGACATAGTGGAAGGTAGGGGAAGAAGCAGAAGGTAACACTTATCGTTTGTGCAAGAGCTCTATGGACAATATGAAAGACCAGGAACGACGTTGTGTTCATCAAGAAGGTGTTGGCATCCCCAAGCACTATCATCTACTAGACGCTCATGTTGGTGATGTAATGGCGCCCACTCCACAAGCTGAAGCTACACCCCATCGTAGATGAGATGCTTGATTTGATTACGGCTAGTGCTTCAACTTTGGTGTAATAAGAGTAGTTGGAGATCGTAAGTCTCTCTTGTGTTTTCTGAGTTAGCCAGTAACTGTGTAGAGCTTTGCTAAAACTTAAGTGCCATGAATGCTATTGTAAGCTGATATCCCCAGCAATGGATCATGGGCTTTTGGTAAGTTTTCAATAAAGCTGGATGAACATCTTGGATCTGAAAAAGGGGGACATTACCAGTTGAAATGTATCATCACCAACATATAATGCGACCTACGTAGCGCTTCCTATGGCCATTGTCTACAACCACCTCCAAAGAATTCTTATTAGTGACTTTCACAATATTTATGGTGTGCCTCCGATGGGCATCTGAGTTCATCAACATATAATGTGACCTCATCCTTTCCATGATAAACCCATCCTCTCACTACCAAACTTGTCGATCAAAAAACAATCCATACAAAGTGACTAAAGACAGTTTGAAGATACCGTAGCAATCCATGTGCAAGATTTGAAGATAATACATATACACTGTAACAATCCATCTGCAAGATTTGAAGATACATCATAGCCTAATTAAGTTGAATACCTTCAAAGAAATGATATACGCTACACCAACCTACAAACATTCTCCGTATAAGAAACATGTAAGTAATTGTAAATGTCAGTCAAAATCGAGGGACCACGCACAAGCCTATGGTGCCAACTAAGCCTCTAACCAAAATTAGACTAATCATTGTTCAAGTGATCACATTTCCAAATGAAAACATTAACGCAAGGCGACCAACATACTCGCGAAATTTGTTTTTTCCAAAACTCTATAAGAAATCCAAAGCCAAAACCTTTGGGATACAAGGATCCTCCAAAATTGCATCTAGGGATGCTGCTTTCTTCCCCAGGAATTCTATAAGAAACATGCAGTCTGTTCTGATTTATGAACAGAGACAGATAGATAATGCATCTGCAGCCGATCCATCCTTGATGATAAGACGATGAAAACACTTAGCTTGTATATATATAAGGGCACTCACAACCCGGACTCCACCATGGAGTCTATAGCTTAGGACTTTGTGTCAAAGAAACTAAACTTCACAATGCAATTTTTCCATCATGGAGTCTAAATAAAAATACGAGCAATCAGTCATGGGATCCTCTGCTCCGTTCATTACAACACAGAAGCAGGAACTCGCTGTGCGAGCACCAGGCCACGGCGGCGAGGTCCTCTCGGCCCGGTTGGAGCGCGTTCCAGGCGCGCGGCAGGCACTGGCTGCTGCTGCTACAGGCGGCGGGCACCGGCTGCTGCTGCTACCGAAGTTCAGAGTACACTCAATCTCTTATTTGCATGGGGTTCGCCGGCCAGAACACTCTGTCTGCTATTGACTGCCTCCTGCGTGAGATGGAATGTAGCATGCCGTAGACGTGCTTCAGGATGGCTACTAGCAGAACCGGCGACGAGGCAGTGGGCCGAGGTGGGGCTCGTCTCGTCCACAGGCGGCGGCGCCGGGCGACCGCGCGCGAGCGGGCCGATGCTCAATGCCATGCACCAGCCATGCAGATGGGACAGCGGTGATGGGTGAAGGGAGCACATGATCTGAGAACGCGAAGAAGGAAACCAAGTTGTCGTTCCGAACGCAATCTCGCTCGCCGGGGCTCAAGGCCAGCAGCAGGAGGCGTGCGTGGGCGACTGGACTTCACGACGCGGGAGCGAGTAGGAGAACCGGACGCCAACTCCACTCGCGAGATGGCCGCACGAGGCTCCGCGGCGTCGTCGTGCGAGCTCCCGCCGGTGACCGCGCGAGGCATCCCTCCGGCGGCGCGTGAGATCCCGCCGGTGACCACGCGAGGCGGCCGCACGAGGCTGCGATCTCCCGCAGGTGACGGCGCGCGAGGCATCCCTCCGGCGGCGCGCGAGATCCTGCCGGTGACCACGCGAGGCTCCGCTGCGCGGCGGCGCGTGAGATCCCTCCCGTGACGCACAAGCAGGGCGGGCAACCGCACGGGATCAACTACGCGAGGCCGGCGGCCTCGGTTTGCGTGTAGACGCCGACTCTAAGTTAGACATCGTTTCTACGTTTTTTCCTCTCTTTCCTCATTAAATTACTCGCCACATCATCAAAATGCCTACGTGGCAGCATAATTAATTGACATAGACTCTACGGTGGAGTCTGGGATGGGACTGCCCTAACAAACAGAAATGCTAACCAATCACGCGATGCTGCTTCTGATGTCTTCTTGAATCCCCTGGACGAATCTTGGCGGCACTGGCGCCGTGGTGACCGTGACGCGGCCTCGCCGCCGCCGCCGGTGACAGTGGCCGCGAGGACGGTCACGCCGTGCCGCCGGAGCACCTCCAGCACGCGCGTGAGCGCGCCCCGGCGCCGCGCCTCTGGCAGGCGGACTGCGAAGCACGACGCCTTCCCCCCGGCCACGAGCACCTCGGCCGAGCCGCGGCCGCCGCCGCCGCGCCGCTTGACGCGGCCGTCGGCGCCGATCTCGCGAACGCCGCGCGCGCCTCCAGCCCCGCGACCCTTGCCCGCAGTACCCCCACGTAGGCGATCGCGTCCTCCACGATCCGTGCCTTTCTCGCCTGCCCGCGTGGTGACGAACGTGGTGAGAGTGAAACCATTCATGGCCAAGAATGAATCAACGAGGGGGGAAACAGGAAGAGAGGAAGCAAATTAATGTAGAAAGGCGGACGGACCCGAGGGGGAAGGCCGGGGAGCTGCGCACCGAGCTCGGTGTAGAGCCTGGACATGTGGCGGCGGCGCGCGCGCTGGACCTCCGCCGTCGTCGTCGCGCATGGCGAGGCCTCCTTGCCTTTGGCGGGCGGCGGCAGTGACAGCGGCAGCGGGTGCTCCTCGGCCATGGTGGTGGACTCGAGGTGGATCCAATCTAAGTGTGGCGGCGCGATCGATGTGCAGAGCTTGCGTTGTGCACCGGCGGACCAACTGCTTGCCGCTTGGCAAATCGGAACAGGCTTCTCCTGCACTGCTGCAGAACTGCTGCGCCGCAGACGCACGCGGAGGTGTCAGGTTTTTGTTGGTGGTGTCAGCCGAAGCGGTGCCCAAGGAGACCCGATGGTGAAGTCAGCGGTGCATCTCCTGCACTGCTGCAGAACTGGTTTTTGCTGCTTCAGCCTTGAGGGCGAAGTCAGCGGTGCATCTCTTTGCACTATTTCTGGAGCTATCAGGAACAGGGAAACTTTGGACAAAGGGCAGGGAAACTTTGATCCAAGGGCATATTAGGCCATTCCAAGAAAAAACCACTATTTCTAGTAGAGTGGGGTTAAATGCCAAACAATAGCATCTACTTCACAAACTGCACAGTGGAACTACTCTATGATGAAGTTGGTGAAGCGGAACTGCAAAACCGGGAGCGGAAGTTCTCTACTTGTTTTTCGTTTTATATATAAGGGGTAGAGAAGTTATAATGCAACTAGGCCCAAAAACAAAATCGAAAAACAAATCATAAGAGATTCTCTCTACATAGGTTTAGAAGATTGCCCCTACTAGGCTTGGCTTTGATGCACACCGCTCCAAGCTTGCCTTTGAAGTTGTTTTTCCAAACCATGAGGTTGTAGGTGCTGTCAAAATGATCTTATTCCTTATTTTTCTAGATAATCCAATAGACTATTATCATTATTTCTATGACAATATTAGTCCAAAGTTTGTTCTTGCTCTATGACCATGTCCAAAGGCTGGAGGTAGATATTTGAGTGTATGTTGTGGGAATTCTAGCAGACCTGGCCAATGGACATTCTAAGAAAAGATGAAAGGTACTCTCTTCCACCCCATTGCTACAAAGGACACAGGTGTAGTCATCCATATTTCTCTATTTTTTCTTGAGAAGATTCCTTGTGTTAAGCATGTCTCTGAGGAGCAACCAAAAAATAAAAACTTATGTTTACCAACATTACCTGATGACTAGAGCAAAGGGAACAAGGTTTAGGCCACCCAAATCCCCTAAATTTGTTTGTGAGAGAGGATGAGAAAAAAATAGAAGAAAAGGAGAGGTTCCGGATGGAAACGTGCAAGAGAAAGAAAAAGGTGGAAATATCTCAATTGAATTTCAGAAACTCAAATACTTCTGATATAAAAGTTTAGTTCATGTTGGACCTCCTCTGTTGGGCTGGAATCCCCCCTTTTTTTTTAGAAGAAACATGTATTCATCTTAGTGCCTTACACCGGCCCTTTTACAGACTGGACTCCAAATAAAAGGAAAATTACATAGAAGTTTACAACTCCTGTTCATCTTCCTCGAAGTTGAAGATCCATCCGTCACCGCCATCGAAGCCGCGTACCAATCGTCGTCAGGCACCAGAGCCAAACTCCACAGGGTGGAGGCCGCAGAGGAGGACTTACTTCTGGGCGAATCAGCCGACGTTGCCTCCCAGGCGCATCGGCCAACTCTTGTACCCACGACGCATCCTTCGATTCCATCGCCGGCAACCCAAGCAGTGCTCAGGTTTTCACCAAACATGAGCAGCGGAGTTGGCCAAGCTACTAGGAACGGGCTCCTTTTTTTTTCATTTTTGTCTTTTTTTTAAAAAAATAATAAATTTGTAAATTATGTGTAAAATTATCGAAAAGTAAAAAGTTAGCAAAACTATTTTTTTATGAAATCCTCTTCACTAGATCTACACTTTAGTATAAATTAGTTATAGATACTAGTCCACGAACCCGTGCGGGAGTTATAGATACTAGTCCATGAACCCGTGCTCCCGCACGGGTTATTTTTAGATAAGCAATAGAAAACCCTATTTCATATATATTAACTAATAAAATTTTATTTATATAACTAATTCTCATTTGAATCCAGATTTACACATGTGTATATAGTTGGACTAATATTTTTTTATATTAACTAATAAAAATTCTTGAATATTGAGATATGTACCTTTAATTGTTTTCATTAACCTGTAATCTTTCTATGATTTGTATGATGAAATTTTTTAGGTTAATGTCAAACCATAGATGTTTGGTTTTCAATTTATTGGTTTATGCTCTTTTGCTTGTGAATGGATGTCATCGACATAATTAAGTCATTTTTTTTTTGATCACGGACATAATTAAGTCATTGTTCTGACCTTGACATATCGTAGTTTACCTCTTTCAAATTATTTGATATGTATGTATTGCGTTGTTCAAAAGGATGTGGCATCATGATTATCATGGTCAGAGGTTGTGCCACTTATTTCAAAATCATCTTTTTGATATAGACCACGCTTAGCTCACTTGTGTAGTTTAACGTTTTTGTGAGATCGGCTAATCTCTAGACAACACTTTAGACCTTATGTTTAGATTAGAGCCCCAAGAGCTAAAGTAGTCTAAAGCTTACTTGCGAAACATTAGACCATAGGATCGAAAGTTCCAAACATGGCCTTATTAGATTTGATTCCAATATTGTGGGTTATATTTGTTACCAGATTGTTTGACCCAGTTAGTAAGATCGATTAGTTAGTTATTGATATAGGGTGGATTTGTTTTTGTTTGTTGCAGTATTTTTATAGACTATTGTCAGTTTATTTAAACTGCATGTCCCACACGATAGATGAACTGGTTTTTTATCCTTAGGTTAATGTGTTACCATAACATATATTTTAAACTTTATATGAAAACGTGTAAATTATAGGCTAAATTTTATCTACTATATTGACATTTACAATTGTTTGCAACAATTAAAGATATCACATTTATAAAAAGTCGTTAAAATTGCACTACAACAATTAAAATGTTAAAAGTATTATATGAAATAATTTAATTGCCGTATAATACTTTTATTTTATAAATTAGATTGCCAATATTGATATAGCATAATATTTTATTTAATATAGAGCAAACTTAGGGGTCCTTTCCATTATCTATCGAAAGGACAAATGCAGATAATTTAGATATAAATTTAGTGGTTCTTTTGAATTATAATCCCACCGTTCGAAATTATAAGTCTCTTTTACATTTTGTTTCATCAATTTTGCTATAATACACAGTAAAATTGATGAACCAAAAAAGTCAAAACGACTTCTAATTTGGAACGGAGGGAGTAGATTATTATGGTAAACATAATTTAGAGAGTCATTTGTGTATTTTTATAATGCCATATATTCATGTTTTTCTTAAAAAATAATATATTACAAAGCTTTTATTCACAATGATATGATGGTTAGAGTTTGCCACGTGTGAGGCTGAATATTTCTAGTCATTATGATAATTTGTAGGATTTATTTTTTCCCCTATCTAGTGCTTCTCATGCGAGTTAATGCGAAAGCTATTAAGCTTAAATTATTTTTCTGATAAGATTGTAAGGAATAATTGTATTTGTTAATAGGCTATATATACATGCATGGCCTAATTAATCGTAGGTTGACTTCTAAGGGAAAAAGAGATGCATCTAGTTACTTGAGAATTTGTGTTCACCATACAGTCTGCTCATGATCTTGTTGTCTTGGGTTTACTTTGTAATCAGGGTGAGGAGCAAATTATGACTTTTATTTCTGATAGCATTCATGTTCTTGTTGCTAACAATTTGTTAGCTATTGACTAATGAAATTTACCGAGCCTCAAAAAAAAAAGAATGGAAATACAAAATGACTTATTATCTTTTTTTTTTTTGTGGAGAAAATGACTTATTATCTTTCACATCCCCTATGGCAGCGAGCTCGTGTTTTTTCTCAAGAAAAATTGTTTACCTTTCGGAGATTCCCTCTTGGAGCTCAGGCATTTTTTTTTTAATTTGTTACCTTCCGAAGATTCCCTCCAAAATTTAACAATAGATTAAGTGACCAACGTGGACGTGCTACAATATTTTATTATTAACTAATTGGAATGTTTTCCTCGGGATGATTTAAGATATTGACTAATAGATGTGGACGTGGTGCAATATTTTATTAGTAACAACTAATTATATTGTCAATTTTTCCTCCGGGTGATTTTTTTCCTAAAATAAGATATTAATCTGTTTTTATTCTATAATGGCACATGTGGGTAATTTTTACTAAAATATAATAGATCCAGTGGTAATGAATGGCTAGAGTATTGGATTTGATGGCCGGATGTTTCGATTAATGTGAGAATTTCTAGAATTTATCTTTTTTCTTAGCGCTTTTCATGAGAATTAACGTGGAGCCTCCTTTGAAGCCTCTAGTTAGTAATAATAAAATGTGTGTTTTGTTTCGTATACATATAGATGATGTTTCTATAATTCTTTCGCACCGAAATTTTTATGGTAATCTTCTATTGATGTGTACAATCTACTAACCGAGTTAAAATTTTTAAGGTATCTTCTATTGATGTGTACAATCTACTAACCGAGTTAAAATTTTTATGGTATCTGCCTTTTCCTTTTAGGCATTGCTTGTCTTGTAATTCATGTTGTATATCTTGTAATTTTTCTATATATATAAAATACTAAAAATATAGGTAGGGGACTCCCCTGCCGATCCATTAAAAAAAAATATCCACCATCCCTCCTACCGCAGCGCATGGTCCATGGCTTCCACGGTAGGTCTGACATCCACGACATCCATTCCAGGTCCATGGTGGGCTCGATAGAACGGTGATGTTGTAGCGTCGGATAACAAGGGTGGGCTTGGTGACGGGCTCGGCGACAGGCGCGGTGACGGGCTCTTGGATGGATCCTTGTTTTTCTAATTGTTTAGATCTATTTTCAGAGAGGTGGGCAAAACAATCGCCTCTGACGTGGCTGCCGCCTCAGGACGATATCACTTTGGCCCACTCCAGAGAGGTGGGCAAAACAATCGCCTCTGACGTGGCTGCCGCCTCAGGACAATATCACTTTAGCCCACTTCAGAAAGGTGGCCAAAACAATTGCCTCTGACGTGGCTGCCGCCTCAGGACGATATCACTTTGGCCCACTCTTGCCGCCTCAGGACGATATTACTTTGGCCCACTCCAAAAAATAGACTCCTTTGTGGTGCTAGAAGTGAAGTTTCCTTTCCCTTACTCAACAGAAATGCAGTCCGTTAGCAAACCATGCGTACACCTAAACACAACGATCCCAAAGACTTACAAGTTATTATATATACGAATAAGCGCATGATATATATTTCACGCTAGCTATACAAAGAGCACAGATAATGTGATCATAAGAATTTCAGAATGAGCATACACATGTACGTGCAAGTGAACATAGACACACGACACGCTATGTCACACTATTACTACGTACCCATGTCATGCACGGCAACTCCATAACCTGTGGTCTTCCGTTTTTATGATCCAGCTTCATATCATATATAATATAAAGGTTTTCGGTATTTAACTATTCATTTCCTAAAGTTCTTAAATTCAATTATTTTTCCTCCACGTATGAGAACACGTCTTTCGGCAAACCAGACAAACCAAGCAATGCAAAGTTTGCAAGTTAAGCTAAAATGGCATTTAACGATGTACATACGGCCGGAGAAAAAAAATCTGATCATATAATAGTGTGTAGTAGCAAGTTGTGTACTAGTACGTGTAAAGTGATTCAGTTTCGACTTTCTAACCATATACGTATATACTTTGGTGTAGCACAAGTTTCTTATCCCAACAAATTCCTCAAGCAAGTTAACCTTTTCCCTAGCATGCATGACAGCAGTAATCGTTTTGACAACTTGTTTTGATTCCTTTCTCCAAACATTTGTTGTACACACACCACTAACAAAAAGCAGCAGTTTCATAGTTAACCCCTCGTCCGTTGCTTCCAAAAAATTAGTTGCATATTAATTTTCTATATTATAAGTTGCTAGTTTCGATCTGATTTAGAAATCAATTTAAATAAGGCTACATATATATGAGGGGAACTAAATTAAACTAGCACGTGAACCCGCGCTTCGCGCGGCCAGCAAACCCACAATATATGCAATCTTAACATGTATTTACTGTTCTAACGCGTCATGTACTATTTCATAGCGGGATTGTACCATTAATGATGGGTTTATATGGTTCCATAATGGGTCATGATACTGTTTCGTATCGGGTTTGTACTGTTACATAACAGGTATGGACTACTAACTAACAGGTACGACACTAGTCCATAATGGATTTTTACTGTTCCATAGTGGGTCATTAATGTAGCTAGGATCCGGTTATTGTGGATGGGATCCGTTACTATAGATGAATAGGAACCCGTGAGGGATCCCGCTACAGTGGTTTTCACAAAAACAATGATACTATAGATTAAAGAACCGCTATTGTAAAACCAACTTCTACAAGGAGATGGCTTTACCGCTCTCCGAGTAAAACAAAGATCTAGACAATCATACTCTAAAGAGTATTTTTTTTGTTTCTTATTTTGTTCCTAAACTTCTCTATAAACTCTGAATTTTCCACTTAATATAAATTTCTCATCTTTCAATAAAAAAGAAACAATATAATTGTTACCACGTATATACATTGAAATATAATGCTTCACATGATTATAATATGGTGATAGTGTGAGCAAGCATATTTTGTCAAGCTTTCTATTTAAAACAATACAATTTCATATAAGTTTGATACTATAAGATGACTTTTTCCAAATATGTCATGGTTTTTTATTTGTCAAGTAGTCGATGCATCATGCGTAGTAGAGTGGAGGGGTATCCGGGTAGCCCATATGATTGTGGTACGCTACGTCCAATAATGTAGATGATTATCTTTTTTTGCCTGTGCGTCGTGCACGAGGTGTCGTTACAATAGGAGATCACCACAATACGTCTGTAGGTTGAGTATCTATTCGAGATTGCTGATTAGGGGTTCCCTACCTTATAGGTAGATTTTTGGATTGGTTATAACAAATGGAATTGGTTTCATGTATAAAATTTGCATTCTTCAAGAAGAAGAACCATTAGATGGTCTAGAAAACTGATTTTGAAAGGCTCACAATTTGAAGAAATCAACCCTACATAGAATTGGGGTCATCATTCATTCATTTATTCTATTCATGACAAATATTCTCTCATCTTATTTCCCCCAACATTTAGTGGACACTGTCAAGAGCCTCACATTAGAAGAATGGCGCACGTTGGGGAATTCCCTTGCGTCGGTGACGAGCAACCTTTTTCTGTGGTGGTTCTTCGTCATTCTTGTCATTGCAGTTGTCTTTGTCACTTGTAGTACTTGAACCAACATCATCGTTCTTGTCATTGGATTGAGGGTTGTCCTCAACCATGGCTGGCGTACTTATTTCCATTTTTAAGCCTCTAAGCTGTAAAATGTAAGTATTTTATTAGATATATGCAATCATTAATTATGAAACTTATTACTTATTTTTGTAGTTTATAGAAAAATAACATCCTTACATAGTTTGTGACAACTTACATTGCATCCAAGAGAGCAGAAGCGAAATGCATCAAGTAGAGCACGACCGCATGTCTCACAGCTATGTGTTGAAGACAAAGATGCCTTACAAATGGGTACACCACAAACACGCGGTCGTGGGCGCTCATTCAAGAATACGACCTTGGCACTATTGATGACATAAGTTTGCACATCGCTAATGTCAAGGATGTCCTCAATTTCTGAAACCCTCACAACATCATGGTAGGATGATCGCCTTATCTGAAACATTCAATTATTAGAAACTTAAACACTGCCATTGTTTCATAGATCATATATATTTGCTTGCTCAAAGGACCCGTGGCCTTCGAATGAAATCTACTTTTATACACCCAAATTCCAAACACATTTTATCTAAAGTTCTATAACAATTCTTAGTTGTGAGGTGACATAAGAAGCAACAATGGAAAAAAACATCAGAATCGTAAGTTTTGAATTGTATGACATGTAAGATCTATGATGAAATGTTTTGCCTTCACTACACATCTACACATTTCTTACCTGGATTACACGATGATTTGAGTGATTGCTTGAACGACACTGGCTGCAGAAAGCAGCTAGTTTAGTCTCACACTGAGTGCAAAATAGATTGCACTCGTTGCGACTTGCAAGAAAATGGTTTGCACATGTCGTAAAGAACTGCACCGCCAGCAAAATCTCGAGCCATGATGGCATGGTGTCCATTTTCATTGCCAAATTAGTAGTCTATTTTGTTGTTTGAGCTAATGTTGGGGCCTACAGGTGAAAGGAATGGCTGTACTTATAGGAAATGAATAGTGAGAAGTATATGAGTTTTTGTTGTAAATTAGCTGGCATAAATAGGCATTTTGCAGAATCTAGGGTGGTAAGAACTGAAACACCGGCTACAAATTAAGAGAAACAATATAATAATATGAAGTACATTCAGTTTTCCTACAAAACAATGGAAGCAGTACGATGTTTCTCATAATCTATGGTGGTAAAGAACGAAAATGCTAGCTAGAAATTTAGAGAAACCATATAATAATAAGAAGTGTATGTGTTTTTCCTATAAAAGGGTGGGCGCAGTATGATGTTTTGCATAATCTATGATGCCTGTAACTGAAATGCCATCTAGAAATTAAGAGGAACAATATAATAATAAGAAGTACATTCAATTTTCCTACAAAACGATGGGTGCAGCACGATGTTTTGCTTAATCTATGATGGCTATAACTGAAATGACATCTAGAAATTAAGAGAAACAATATAATAATAATAATAATAATAATAATAATAATAATAATAATAATAATAATAATAATAATAATAATAATAATAATAATAATAATAATAATAATAATGCATGTATTTTTCATACAAAACAATGGGCACTGTATGATGTTTTGCATAATCTTGATGGCTTTAATAAAAGGCCAGCTAAAAATTAAGAGAAACAATATAATAACAAGAATATCTGCATAATTGCAACGATATGAAACTGAATGCCCGCTATTAACATTGTGCCCACAATCATAGTTCTTATTATATAATATTCTGGTGCTCACATAGTAGGCATTATGCTGTAACGACCTCTCTTGGGATAGTACTTGAGTCGTTTGCCCTCTAGTTCAAACTATGTGCCCTTGTCATCATTAGTCCCATTCCTAAACCCAGAAGGTTAACATAGTTCTATGCTCGATCATATGCCAACCAGTCAACACTAACTATAACAACTGTGTCTAATCTCAACTAGTCCATCAACTTTTGTTTCCGTACCATGAAAAATATTCCCAAATGGCTGTCAAGTCAAACCGAAGCAAGATCAACCGACACCAGATGCATGACTATGTATGGGAAGCAAATTGGACTAAAAATCTTTCATTAAGGACAAAGTGACTCTCACGAATGGAGAAATGTCCTAGAGACCATCTCTCCGTTGTTTGGCATCAAAATAGAACACCAATTGAATCCATGGATTCACAACACTAACAACTTAGACAACAACCCCATGAAGTTTCTAACACATCCTAGGGACCCTCCTTAGACATAGTGAACTGTTGCCCCTAAGAAACATCAAGAACATTGATGAACACATGTTTTGTTGAAGTTTTTTAGAATATCTGGCTGCGAGTATCAGACTCTCCATTTACTTCTCACAATGTTCCAATGAAACCCTTGGACGACTACAAACTAATACTGAGACATGGCCAACCCAGTTTTATTTAACTATCTAATGTTATTACTAATCAGACTATCTGATGAACCTGCCAAAGACCATATAGAAACATATACCATCGGGAATGATCATGGACTATCTGTCCTTCAAGAAAAGACCATCCATTAAGTCAACGTAAAACCACACCTAGTTAACTTTTGATCTAGAAGCCTACCCAAAATTGGGGTTGTGTCACATGTGCAAAATGGAGTGTTGTGCTGGGCTGGGCCAGCTACGGCTGTGGGCCTTTTCTCTTATTTTTTCCATTTCCTTTTTTTTCTAAATCCTTTCCTATTCTTGTTTCTTTCTCCCCAAGTCTATAATTATATATACAGATATACCTATACATGTATACAGTTCTTGGGTGGGTTCACTATGTCAACCTTATGAGGTTTTCCACTCTAGGGTCTCAAGCGCACTCACAAGTTACTTCATACAAATGTTGATTAATTAGTCATTAACCTCAAGAACTAAGAAGTGGCAAATCACATGGTGGTAATTAATGCAAAGATCAGTCATGCTAATTAAGGTATACCTAGTTCATCTAGGGTTGTCTTTCTTGTATGTCCACTGACCATGCAAGGTTTTGGGAAAATGTTTTAAAAGGCTGGGATTTTTGTGCCCTGGGATTTTTAGGGTTGTTACATCTATGGCCTCCAACATACTTGAAAACACTAGATGGAGGGGTATAAATAGCCCCAATCAAGATCACATGTCATTGCTCCAATGGTCAAATATTTCTTAGAAAACAGGATCTATTGACCCATGAATACTTGCACCAAATCATAATGTGGTAATATGTGAGCTCTATTGCCAAGTTACTAACTAGATGATCTTTTGACCCAAGCTTCTAGAAATTACTCGATGATCTGCTTGGCAGATGTTGTAAGGCGATCATCTCTGAAAAACATCAATTAACATAGGCAGTTGTCTTAGAATGCCCATATTTGTAAATCGACTTTGAAAATTGTTTTTGCTTGTAGATTTATTAAGATGGTCATATCTAATATATTTGCATATAAAAATAATTCATAAATTTTTCATGTGAACCCTGTAACCAAAATTGTAGCCCTCGATACAACTATAAATTTGCAGATGAGTAGGTTTTTGTTTGAAACTACTTAGAGTCCAAGATATTGTTTTAAGTCCATAGGTTTTGATTTGAAATGTAAAATTTTCAAACAACCTAGCATGTAGACACATATGGTCTATTCCAAAGTTGAAATTCTCGATATAGCCTAGCTTTGTAGTTAAATTTTTTATTTAAAGCCATTTGGACTTCCAAATTTGTGTTTTAAATTCAAATATTTTAAAAGTAAAAATTTTCAATTTCTAAACAACGTTGAATGCTCACGTAACTAATACTAAAGTTGTACTGACCGAATCTACATCTTCAATGGAAGCACATCTTATATCAAAGTTGATACTTGAAAAAAATTTAAAACTTTGTTATTAAAACTTTTTCATTTTAGTTTCTTTATTAGCTGGAATATTCTATATAAAATTATGAAATGCTGCTATGAACTGATAGTTGTTATAGTTCCATGACAAAAGTATGGTTGCCAAATGCAAAGAACATGAGGAAACAAATTGAAAAAGCGCTCAGCAGGGCATCACACAGCAGACCTGAAATGTCATTGGACCATAGGCAACCATACTCTAGCAGGGAGGCATCTTGGATGGCATCCGACCAGAAAAAAAGATAGGCATCAAACTATACACTATTGCTGTTCATAGAGGAGGATGCATCGCATAGAGCCGTGGCAGTGAAGCATCGGACCATAGCGTCCAAGTCCGATGTAGAGCTTGGAGATTGTCAGTCTCTCTTTTGTTTCTTAGTTAGCCACTAACCGTGTAGAGCTTTGCTAGAACTTTAAGTGGCACGAATGTTATTCTGAGCTGATATCCCCAACAATGGATCATAGGATTTTGGTAAGCTTTAAATAAAGCTGGAAGAACGTCTTTGATCTAAAAAAAGGGGAATAGTACCAGTTGAAATGCATCATCACCAACATATAATGCGACCTACGTAGCGCTTCCTGTGGCCTTTGTCTACAACCACCTCCAAAGAACTCTTATTAGTGACTAGCACAATATTTATGGAGTGCCTCCGATGGGCCTCTGAGTCAATCAACATATAATGTGACCTCATCCATCCTCTCACTACCAAACTTGTCTATCAAAAAACAATCCACACAAAGTGACTAAAGTAGGCGGGTCATCAAGCAATTGTAAATGTAAGTAACAATCCCCATAGAACATATACACCGTAACAATCCATCTGCAAGATTTGAAGATAATACATCATAGCCTAAGTTGAATACCTTCAAACAATGATATACGCTACACCAACCTACCAACATACTCCGTATAAGAAACATGTAAGTAATTGTAAATGTCAATCAAATTGAGGCCAACATACTCGCATAATTTGTTTTTTTCCAAAACTCTATAAGAAATCCAAAGCCCAAAACTTTTAGATTCAATGATCCTCCAAAATTGCACCTAAGGATGCTGCTTTCTTCCCCAGAAATTCTATAAGAAACATGCAGTCTGTTCTGATTTCTGAACAGACGCAGATAGATGATGCATCTGCATCCGATCCATCATTGATGATAAGACGATGAACAGAAATGCTAAGCAATCACGCGATGCTGCTTCTGATGTCTTCTTGAATCCCCTTGAGGAATCTCGTTGGCACTGGCGCCGTGGTGACCGTGACCGCGGCCTCGCCGCCGTCGCTGGTGACCGTGGCCGCGAGGACGGCCACGCCGTGCCGACGAAACACCTCCAGCACGCGAGTCAGCGCGCCCCTGCGCCGCGCCTCCGGCAGGCGGACTGCGAAGCACGACGCTTTGCCCGCCACGAGCACCTCGGCCGAGCCGCCGCCGCCAGTGGACGCGGCCGACGGGGCCGATCTCACCAACGCCGCGCGCGCCTCCAGCCCCGCGACCCTCGCCTGCAACACCCCCACGTAGGCGATCGCGTCCTCCACGATCCGCTCCTTGCTCGCCTGCACGCCGCCGCCGATCTGCGCGCGCGGTGACGGAACGTGGCGAGAGTGAGACCATGGCCAAGAACGGAAGAACGAAGGGGGCAAGAGAGGAAAGAAATTGATGTAGACGGCTGACGAATGACGTACCCGAGGAGGCAGGCCGCCGGGGAGCTGCGCGCCGAGCTCGGCGTAGAGCCTGGACATGCGGCGGCGGCGCGCGCGCTCGGTCTCCGGCGTCGCCGCCGTCGTCTTCGTCGTGGCGGCGCATGGCGAGGCCTCCTTGCCTTTGGCGGGCGGCGGCAGTGACAACGCCAGCGGGTGCTCCTGGGCCATGGTGGTGGATCCAAGCGCGGCGGCGACGCGATCGATGTGGAGCGCTTGCGTTGTGCACCGGCGGCGGACCATTACGCTTGGCAAATCAGAACAGGCTTCTTGAACTGCTGCTCGGCAGACGCATGTGGGGACGTGGAGGTGTCAGGTTTCTGTTGGTGGTGTCAGCCGAAACGGTTTCCTGCTTCAGGGCGAACGGCGCATATCTTTGCAAATTAGGACCTCAGGGACACGAAAACTTTGGTTACAGGGCATGTTTCTTTCGAAGCCTGACTTACTCTCTAGGTCCCTAATTAACTGTTGTTCTCGTTTTTGGAAATATACTCAATTTGATTCAAATATATAAAAGAATTTGACGTTTATAATATATAACTAGTATGAATATATAGATCTCTGAATATATTTTTTGTAATAAACTTATTTCGAGATTAAAATGTCGATAATAAGCTCCCTATAACCATAGTTAAAAAGAGATGGAGGGCCCAGGCAGCTTAACGAAGGCTTTAGCAACACAATTTTGGATTGTTTGGTTGGTGGTTGCGATGATAGAATCACCTTACACAAGAATGGAGGTGGACTTACCGTCATCGACCAACAACAACACCATGTCCTTGAAACACGAACAGATAGATCAAGGATAGGTTTAGTGGTGGTTCATCTAACTTGTTGGATGCGGGCATGGAAGGGAAAAGGATTGATTCTCCTTCTGGACATTTCAATTCTCCTCAAGTGAGACATCAAACTATTGAAGGAAGTTTTCGAAGCGTCAAGTGGGACATCAAACTGGATTGGGTGGGCCTGATGTCGAAAGAGCACATGCCACACCAAGAGATTACTTTTCTTTCTATCAAGAGCTGAAGACCTCAAAACAAAGATAAATAATAGAAGGAATAGGAGAGAAGGATAGGTAAAATTCGAATCATAGATCTTTCTATGATATAGGGATACCAGCATTATCTGGCAAACCCCGTTAAAAGAAGAGAAATAGCTTTCACATAAGGTTTCTTGTGTCATACCCCTAAAATGTGAAGCCATGAACACAATTGCTCAAACTTGCTTAGCTGAGTGTGTGGGGTTTGATCTTATTTTCTAGCAAAAGAATTTATCTAAACTATGGCTATGATGATGAAACAAGGGCAAAGCTCATAGCAAGGTGAAAGGATGGGTTTGGATGATCGTGGTGGATCCAAACAAGCACCCTTAAGAGTAGCAAAATGAGATATGGGTATTTGATTCATAGTGCAAAAAGGATAAAATCAAAACATAAAAGAAAGGTAAATAGGGCGACTCGGTTCTAATAAGTTAAGACAACTACAGTTCCCCGGCAACGACATCTGAAAGCTTGTTGATACCTAAAGTGGAAAACGGGTAAACTACAAGTGTACGGTTGACAATGTAGCCTTCATCAGTAGTATTCCAAGTATTGTAAGTTCCTCTAGGAATGATATGTGAACTATCTAAGGATTAGAGTTGTCCTATATATAATTGACAAACATGGTGTGCATTTTAATCGAGGAGACTACTTTTTTGTAGATGATAACATACTGTAAATCTGGACATATGGTCATATTATTCTTTCCACCAGCATTGTCCTTTCCCATTATTTTGGCAAAATAATTTGTCTTCATGATGTGCATGATTGGCTTCATGAACAATCGACGCCGAGGACGACTTTTTGTCAAGAAGGGGGGAGATGCGGACATGAGCTTCTTAGATATGATCACGCATGGAGAATTGCCTGGAGGCCAACGAGACCAACAAGGGTGTCGGAAATGAGGAGCTCAAAGCTTATCTAGTGTGAGTCACCAAGGTGGAGGCCCAAATTTAGTTCGATACCATCTCGGATGATAGAACCAGTACGAGGTAAATTCAAATCCCAAGGTGCATTTGAGCTCCGTTTTTGATGACCCATATGCATGAAGAGATATGTTGATACTCTAACCAATGGCTTTGACTTCATGTCAAGATTCATCTGAGTCAACAGGAATCGTCGAAATGTTTCATTGTCTAGAATGTGCCAAGGTGATGTGTGTTGAGGGTAGTTAACATTCATCAAGAACCATCAACATAAGTTGTATAAATGCAAGGAATTGATCACCAACATAGGTTTAGGGGTTTAAACTCACAAGTTTTGGTGAATCTACGTTTCTACAGGCGGGATTAATCAGAAAATAAGCAAGGTAGACCCAAGACGTCAGATTAAATTATGTATTTGGCACAAGAGACGACTCTAGGAGGTTCCAGAGGACATGAGAGGGAAAACCACCATGAGCCACCACATGTAGGTGACATGTGGGGCCAGTCGGTCCCACCACCGAGCTGGTCGGCCTATAAGTCTGTCTATCATCTTCCGTGTTGCAACGTGTTCTCCACCACCCTGGGGTCTGCATCTCCACCATCATTTAAGGTTGGTTTGATTCGAGGGTCCAGAATTGACATTATGGCCTATATATATATCAGCCATCAACCCCTCTCAAGGTAGATCATAATCAAGAGATCATTTGAAGACCTAACTCCTCAAGGTTATTTAAGATCAATTAGAGAGAATTAGAATAGATCTCTAGCTCCTTCGAGTTCTCTAGTATAGGGTAGCTGGCAAGATTCAACTAGAGTTGGGCTACTCCTCAGAATTTTGGATTCTTTATCTGGAGGCTAGCCATTATATCTATTCTATCTTATGGACTTTATGCTCTATAAATACTATGTTTTTGTTTATTATGTTCCTTGTTTGCTTTGGTAGTATACTTGATATAGTCATGATTGATAATGAATTTATGAACAAGTTTGTAAAGTGCTTAGCTCAGTACTAGAGTGAGTTAAATGGTTAGCATTACGTAAACATGGTGCTTATATGTTATTTACCTACGGATGCACCCTACATTGCGATCCAAGTGGTAGATCGCGAGTGTGACACTCTCGTTGAGTCCTTTTGAGTCCATTCCCATCTGTAGGACAATTATGACCTAGTTGTGAAAAGCCTTGTTCTTGATTTTCCTTAGTAATATTCCTTAGTAACATTCCTTATGCTAAATGGTATTTATATGTGTGCTTATATAGATTCTAGTATATGTATTCTTCCTCATATAGGTGTTATGATTACAAATGCCAACAATCACTTCTGGCATCATTACTAGGGATGATAACTTAGTAATAAGGTGATGCTAAGAGGTGCCAACAAGCACCTCTACTTTAGTAGGATTACCTTTATTTGTCTTTGTTCATATCTTATACAAGGTATTGAAGGATTGTTCCGATTGATCAACAAAATCCCTCAATTAGAATCATATCAATCAAGAGGTACCTCAGCACTAGTTTATGAATATGAGCTTGGAATCTCATAGCTCCTTTCCCTCAAAATCATGCCATTCCTTTTCCTATTGTACAGTATGCTGATGACACCATTTTGATTAGGCAAGGTTGTGAAGATCAGCTGATTCATCTAAAGGGAATCCTCCAGAGGCTGGCCATCTCAAGTGGACTAAGGGTCAATTATTAGAAGTCCTGCTTGCTCCCTATCAATATTGATCATGAAAAGGCTACCTCCCTGGCTGCTATTTTTGGGTGCTCTGTTGGCTCCTTCCCATTCACCTACCTTAACTTGCCAATGGGCCTCACCAAGCCCCAAGTGAAGGATTATGCCCCTCTTATGTGTAGAATTGAAAAAAGACTTTCTGCTAGTTCCCAGCACCTTTCTTATGCAGGAAGATTTCAATTGGTCAATTCAGTTATCTCCTCCCTTCCAACTTATTATATGTGCTCACTCAAACTCCCAGTCACTATGATTGAAATCATCGATAAGCACAGAAAGAACTGTCTCTAGAGAGGTAGTAAAGTCAAGAGGAATTATTCTAGAGAGGTAGTGAATTCAAGAGGAATGACTACAATCTTTCTGCTGGGATCTTGTTAGAAAGCCAAAAAGCATGGGTGTCTTAGGAGTCATTAATCTAAGTCTTCAAAATGATGCTCTCCTGCTAAAGCAACTAGACAAATTTTATAGGAAAGATAATGTTCAATGGGTGAACCTCATCTGGAACAAGTACTACAGTTCTAGTGTCCCCACCTATCAAGAGATAACACTTCTGCTGGAAGGATATCCTGAGACTAAATATGCAGTATAGAGGGGTGGCTTTTTGTACCCCTAATAAGGGTGATACTGTTGGTTTCTATGATGATCTTATTGATGGCAAAATTTTCTCCCAAGTGTTCCCAAACTTGTATGCTTTTGCTAAAAACCCAAGAGCCTCCCTTTGGGATTTAAGAAATGTTGATCCTTTGTTTGATCGCTTCAGAATTCCCATGACTATATTAGCTTATAATGACCTTCTTGCTTTGCTTGATATTTTACCACAAATGCAGCCAACTTTGCCAGATGACAAGGATCGGTGGAGTTTCATTTGGGGTCACCAAAAATATTCCTCTAGCAGTTTCTATCAATACTAGTTTGTCTCCATTCATTCCTAAGATAAAGTTCTTAGCTTGGCTGCTTCTGAATGATAGGCTTAACACTAGAAACTTGCTTAGAAGAAGAAAGAAATTCCTGGAAGAAGGTTATAATGGTGTCATGAGCCAAAATGACACAGAGGAGCATTTAATTTTTTGACTGACCTTCTGCCTTAGCCCGATGGTTTAAACTTGGCATCATTTGGACTGATGAAGGCACTATCCTTTCCTTTTTTTTCATGGAGATCTTCCTAATTTGTGCCTGGTGTCTATGGAATCAAACAAATGATTTCATATTCAATAGAAAAGTTCCAAATTTTGGTTCATGGAAGGCTGCATTCAAGAGTGAAGTCAGAGATCTTCTCATCAGAATCAAGCCAAACCTCCATCGTGCTATATGCTCCTGGCTTGATGCCTTTTAACGGTTTTTGTTAGTTCTTGTTGTAGCTCCCTGGCCCTTCTTCCCTATGGACTTGCTCCCCTCCTCTTTTATTTTCCTGTTGTGTGGTTCTAACCTCTGGTTAGACCTACCTCTTTGTAAGTTTGTTGTTTTTCCTATTGGACTATTTTGTTTTGTTTATTTATAAAGTTGTCAGGGGTGCATTGCCTCACAGTTTTTGTTAAAAAACACCAGTTTATGATGTTATGGCTTACAAGGTAGTGTGTCAGTTATCTTCTCCAAGAACTCAGAACACTCGCACTGGACCAACACTTCAAACCCACAACCTCAAGTTTGAAGTCAAGCCAAGCCTCATCAACATGGTGCAAGCTACCCAGATCAGTGGAAAGGCAGATGAAGATGCAAGTTCTCATCTTTAGAATTTCCTAGAGATTAGTGGCACAGTCACCATCAAGGATGTCACTAAAGATATCACACTACTCGCTTATTCCCATTCTCACTTGTGGGAAGAGTGTAGCAATGGTTCTACGCCATCAAAGATGACATCAACACATTTTGAAGGCTTTCTAGCTATGTTTTCCCTATAGGCAAGACCAATGCCTTATTAAGAGGAAAAATGTCAAACTTCCAGCTACAGAAAGGAGAAACTATTCCAAAAACATGTGAACGTTTTCAAGGATACATTTCAAATTATCCTCATGATGGGATGGAAAATTGGTTGATCATGCATGGATTTTACCATATGCTAATATAGAAAGCTCGTGAATAGCTTGATGCAACAGCTAGAGGAGCATTTATGTCATGCACTCTTGGAAAAGCTGAAACACTCATGGACAAGATAGCTAAAAACATAAAAGTTAGTCTCAAGTCAATGTTCAACACTGCCATTAGAGTAAAGAAGCACTAGAAGAGTTATATATATGCACTATCAACCAAAATGGACGAGTTGCTTAATTGGCTTGACTAGTGAGCTAATTTCAAGGAAGACCGACAGGCCATTGAAGATGCTTACACCACTCAACATGATGCAAGTCTTGTCAACAAAATACTTGTTCCACAACAATCAAGACAAAGATGGAGTCAATAAGAACTATGATCCAACTACCAAGGTAAGTACTCAGGTAAATACAACAAGCAATGTAACCATTCTTGAGAGATTCAATCTTAGAACAAGCTAAGATTAATGATAATATTGCTAAAAAGCTTTCTTCTAATGACAAGGTTTTAGAATACATAAATATTAAAACTAGTAAATTTTCTTCTGTTATAAAAATCAGTTTAGCTATAACATAAAGATAGAATCACAAATAGCCCAGTTGGCCATTGGTTTGCCTTCTGCCACTACCCTGAACATGTCAATGCTATAACCACGTGGCAATTCTACTCGTGATCCCTATTGATGGTAGTTAGTGTCAATTATTAACCATCAACATAACTTGTATAATGCAAAAATTGATCACCAACATAGGTCTTGGGTTCGAAATAAAAAGTTCCATGAGTTTTTGGTGAAACTATGTTTTGCAAGGGTTAAACAAGAAAGAAGGTAAATAGAACCTAAATCACCGAATATAACTAGCTCTAGTGATGAATTTGGAGTGAACCATTGTGAAGCTTGTCGGGCAATCGAAATGGATATATCATTTGCTATATCATTGGGTTAAACTTTTTGATTTGACATAATTTACTACTTCAAAATATATTTTGAAAATCTCTTTGCCTAGTGTGAAAAAAAACCATGGAAAAAAATAGCGCGCTATTTTGCCGCTATAGCGCGCTAATAGCCTCCCAGATAGCCCGCCGCGACGATATCTTGCATTTTCACGCTATACGCGCTATTGCCGCTATAGCGTGCTATAGCGCCGCTATTGCCGCTATAGCGCCGTAGCGCGCTAAATATCCACTATTCGTGTTTCACTGCCTGACCCAAAAAAATATGGCCCAGTCAAATATAGCCCACTAAGGGTCAATTCAGTGAAACAAACATGAGTTAAGTGCTGAAACCCTAGTTGTTTCTCACCAAACCACTGGTGTTTAGTTGATGTGTTATCATGAGAACTTATTATTCTGTCATTTTGTTGATGAGTTATGACTTATGAACTTATTATTATTATCATATTATGATGATTATCATGAAAATATGTTTAGCTTTAAGTTGAATGATTGTTTTGCTGATTTTGCCCAATTGTAATAAAATAGCGCGCTATAGCGTCGCTATAGCGCCGCTATAGCGTGCTAAGCTCCCTGGCGCTGCAGCATATAGTTGCCGCTATAGCGGCGCATAGCGGCCAAAAACGCTTGCCGCGATTTTCTATAGCCCGCGATTTTTTTCATGGAAAAAACACTCGACAAAGAGTGTCTTTGCCGAGTGTCAATTTGCCGACTGTTGACTCGCTGGCACTCGGCAAATATCCTTTCTCCCATAGTGCTTGTGTTCTTGTATTGCTTGTAGGAAAGCCTTCTCGATGAGGTCAACCGCATTGTGCATGGTTGATAACCAATCGAGCAGTGATGCAACGGTGGGGATTCAAATCAGACTTAGTTCTCAAAGACTATATCATGAATGTAGATTTCTCCACCAATCAAAGTTATCGTACTCATCGGAAGATCATGCCACATCTACATAACTTAGGACAAATTTTAACATGAAGCCAAAGTCATTGGTTGGATTATCAAATTATCTTTCCATCACTATGAGAGTTGTCAAAAATGGAGTCTGTATGCATCATGTGCTTAATTTTACTCAGGGCTGCTCCTAGAATTTGAGATGTGATCGAACTTGATTTGGGCCTTCACCTTGGCGACTCGAGCTAGATAAGCTTTGGGCCTCCTTGTCATTTTGGACACCCTTGTTAATCTCCTTAGCTGCCAGCAATTCTCCTAGCATGGTCGTGTGTATGGAAGTCATGTCCTCATCAGATGGTAGCACACGTACAATACATAGGGATTATATTGGTTTGGGTTCGTGGTGTCCTGATGTCGGCCTGAGCGTTTGGTTCTTTGCGTACCTCACTAGTTCAGTTTTCAGAAAATAGGAACCATTCGGTTCTTTTGAGAAGTGAGAACCAGCAAATTCAGTCTCAGTTACTTCGGTTTGCTTTCGGTTCTAACCGAACTAACCAAGCTTCCACATGTTGACACAGTTTAGCTAGGCAAAAACAGAGGAAAATAAAACACAACAACTTCTAGAGCCTTAAGGCTATGCGCCACCGCTGGAGACGGCAAAGTTGTCGTCGTGCAATGCTGGGGAGCCATGTTGCCGTCGTCGTGCGCATCTCCGCTGGAGGTTGCGCGTCGCTAGGTCTTGGAGCGCACTGTCGTCATCGCGTGGTGGCTCTAAAGGGATAGGAGGAGGTCTTGCCGGGAGGACTGGAGGAGGGGAGGGGTAGCATGGGGGAGGGAAATCGAAGGAGGACTAGAGCACACAAACACTCGCGCTCGATGCGGGCAGGCGGCATCACGAAATCGCCCTGACACGGGCAGCGACCACGAGGGAGGGGGTAGTAGTAGCGGGAGAGGTGGGGACTGGGGAGAGGGCTGGTTGGCGGGCTAGGGTTTTGAGAGTAATACATACTAAGTCAAATTGGGTTGTGGGTTGCAATTCAACTTCTTGGGCCTCTTAGAGTATCTCAGTTATTTTGGTTATTTTCATTAACCGGGGGTCAGAACCAAATTAACCCAGTAAAATTCGGTTCCTAGAAACTTAGAACCGAATTGGTAACTAGAATTCTCGGTTTTAGTAAGTTCTGTTTCAATTCCGGTTAGTTTGGTTCGGTTCTCGGTTAATTGTACCTAGGGTGATCCCTGCGTCCAGTTTTGGATCTCCCTGTATTCGTATGCTTGGTTATTGGGACCATTGTGTATAGCTATGCATCAGAGTGTAGAAGATAAGATATGATACCGACTGAAAGGCCCCCACCTCCCCCAACATAGACCAATGGGGACGGTAGGGTTACAAAAAATCCGATCAGCTAACAAATTGTTTGCGTAGTTCGTTATATGGGACGCGCAATAGAATGATTCTACCCTACTCTCAAAATGACCTTTCCTCCAAGCTGGTCAATTCGCCTAGTCTTCTTGGGCCTCATTCTTCATCCTCTTCGAACCAGTAGACAAGCATGTTTGAGTACATGGACGGTAAAAAAAAGGTACCTCAGGCCCATATATCCAACAAGTTGTATGTCACTTCTAAAGACATGGAAAATTTCCAAAGGTATAGACAAAGGCGGTTCCTTTAGAAACCAATTCTGACTATCTCTAAAAAGACTTAAATGCATTAGCGGCCCTCAAACTTGTAAGGTGTGTCACTTAGGTCCACAAACTTTAAAAATACATTTCTAGGTCTTTAAACTTGTAAGTGGTGCAGCACATGTCCGTCTCAGCCACATAATTGTTTCTTGCTGATGTGACACACCGTCATGGCATATTTTTGTTACATTTAAGAGCTCCTCTTTTTTCTTCTCTCACGAATAGATCATTTCTTCTTCTTGCTTCCCTTTTCTCTCATGCCATTCTCAGCCTGTCCAGTGTCACGGACTGTCCACATGCAGCATGAGAGAAGAGGGAAACAAGAATCCATTCACATGAGAAGAGGGAAGAAGAGGGGTTAAATGTAAAAAAAACATGTCATCTTAGCGTGCTCCATCAGCAAGAATGCCCGTGTGGCTGGTATGGACTTGCAGTGCAACTTAACATGTTTAGGGACCCAGAAATGCATTTTTCAAGTCACTGTCGTTATTGTGGTCCTTCAAAGTATTTCATTTAAATGTATATACTTGTTATGTAATTAGTGGTGTTTCATGTGGTTTCCCTCATATATGGTTTCTTATTTAAGTTGATTTAATTTCTCATTCAGAAACTAGGAAATTATATTATGGACATTTAATGTGCAAATAATTTTTTGGAAGCAACAAACAGATCATTTTTCGAATTGCTTTCTTCCCATTGCATTCGGTATAAAACTTTGCCCCAGAAAAGACGGTTCTACATTTTTAACTGGTGTTTTCTTTTAGAGGTGTGTCCAAACAAACATTGGAGATGGGATGCCAAATCGATCACTGCTGTCAAGCAGTCATGCAGAGTGATTTTACAGTAAAATGTTTTTTTGTAGCAGTGCAGAGTGATTTTACAGACCAGCATTATTAATTACATGTTTTAAAGAATCCGATGCAAGCACAAGTCATTTTTGTCAGTTTTCTCTGGAGTACACGCATTAGACAAGCTATGTATAAACCTAAACATAAGGACAACAGTCATAGCAAATCTGACAATAGGTTAATCTAAGGGCATATCAGTCCATGTACAACACAAAATTTGATCAGACTGAATTACATTCCCTTCACCTCTTCCATCTTTTCAGGTTTGGTGTCAGTATGTAAAGATATTTCGATCAGTTTCCAACTATATTTGTTTTCTACTAAGCACTAAATTCTCGAATCCCACAAGTAAGGTTACATTGTCTTTACTCGATACAAACGAAAATCAGTTGCCAAACCATACACCTGTACATGGTATATACTCTAAGCATAAATGAGATTCTCAAATTGCATACGCGAAGTTTCCTATTAAAATTATTTCTTTATACTCAACAGAAACGCAGTCACTAATAGACCGTACACCTGTACATGATACAAAAAGAAATACTGACAAGTTAGGCTAATGCAGTGAAGCACTCTACTACATACGTACAGAGCGAAAAATGTCATCAGATATATATGTAGTGTGTGTAGCAAGATTCCACTCATCAGTACGTGTAAAGCGATTCAGTTACGGATTTTATTGCTCTGATATCACACAGTTTTCTTGTCCCGATTCCACAAGCAAGTTTGTTTGTTTTTTTTGTTTTTTGTTTTTTGACAACATTCCACGTCGAAATATCTTTATATACTGACACTAATGCACTTGTATTTGCACTGGATTCTTTAAAACATGTAATAATGGTGGTCTGTAAAATCACTCTGCACTGCTAGAAAAACATTTTACTGTAAAATCATTCTGCATGAGTGACAGCTAGCAGTGATCGATTTGGCATCCCTTCTGCAATGTTTATTTGGACACACCTCTGACAGAAAGCAGCAGTTTCAATGTTAACCGCCTTTACTTGGGCAACGTTTTGTACTGGATGCAATGACAAGAAAGGAATTCCTTGATCTATCTGTTGCTTAGAAAAATTTATTTGACAATAAATTTCCATTTCCATATTATAATTTCCTAGTTTCTGAATCAGAAAATAAATCCACTTGAATAAGAGACCATATATATGAGGAAACCGCATTAAAACACCACTAACATAATTACATAACAAGTGTATACAATTAAAATGCAATACTTTGAACGACAAGAATACTGATAGGTTGCAAACACATTTTGTCAAGCTTCTAGCTTAAAATAAACAATATAGTTTCATAATTTTGATACATCATTATTGTTATAATCTGAATCTTTCTTAAGTTTTCATAAAAGAGGGTGAAGGAATGCTCAAGCAGTTAATTAATCTAAAAGCGAACCTGTTAAAAGACGATGAGAGCCTCCTCTTAGACATTGTACACTCTTCGTTATTGGTAAGTCGTTGAAAATCCAATCATACATATGTGTCAAGTTCTTGAACACCTACAAAGGGGATTACTGTTATAGTTGGTGAGGGATGCATGGGGCAGGGGAGATAAGAATAACAACACAAAGTTATAGCAAGGAAAAACATTGAGGGAAGGTAATGTTGCTTACAGTGTTGATTCCTAAGAAGTTGTCAATCACAAGACCGGGTTGAGAGAGACCCAGAGTCGAAGAGGAGCCGATACACTACCATATCAACTTGAACAAAGGGCGGAGAGAAGTGTTATAGCTTACAATGTTGATTCCTAAGAAGTTGTCAGTCACAAGACCGGGTAGAGATAGACATGGAGTCGAAGAGGAGCCGATACACTACCATATCAACTTGAACAAAGGGCGGAGAGAAGTGTTATAGCGCACTAGCTTGTGTGAGAACAACCCGCTATATATACACAAGCGTTAGATGCGTGGATGATTACTACACGCATCGTTTACTTGAAGTTACACGTGACATAACGGAACCATTTTGTCTTAATTTTCCCTGACGACAAATATATCATGACGGGCCGCCAAAAGAAAAAAAAAGGGGGGATCTTTAACCACAGTGGTCAAAGATGTCGTGATGGAATCAGATATAATATGAGCATTAAAGCATTGCAAAAGATTCTATCACAATGGATATTTCAAACATTAAAAGTGGTCATGGTATGTGGTTCTTCTTGCAATGAGTATAAGTTTATTGTTTTGGAAATTTATAATGATGATTAATTTTCCACACTAAGGTTTTAAGCAATGTACAAACTGTCATGATAAAATAACTCAATGAAGGAATCGGTATATGACCGGTTCACATAGCTATACCTTAACTATGACTTTTTTCATCAAAGTAACTAGGAGAATTCCCAGCGTGTTGCCGCGGATATGAAGGAGGAAAAACAATATGTTACAATAGTGAACTACTGAGATGCACTTTGCATGCAAAGATAAATTGCTAATAGAAAATAATAGTGCATTGCTGAGGTGGACACATTGCATGTCATGGGAAATAGGTAGTGGGATTGATAGTGGGCTGCTGATGTGGACGCATTGCATGTCGAGAGAATTAGATAGTGAGGTTTGTTTATATAAGAGTTATAGATTTGCATTGAAGGTATGATTTGTAAATAAGTTTTTTTCAATTTAATGGAATCTGGAAAAAGAATTTTTAAGTAGACATCTATAACTCTTATATAAACAAACCCCACTATCTATTTTTTTAGACATGCAAAGTGTCCACCTAAGCATCCACTATCAAACCCACTATCTATTTCTTTTAATGCAATGTGTCCACCTCAGCAATCCACTATTAATTGTCACTAGCAATTTATCTTAAAATGTAAGATGCATTTCACTTTTTATTCCTCCTTCATGCCCGCTGCAATGCGCGGGGATCCTCCTAGTAATTTATATGAGGAAGAGAAGAGATAGATAATTAGACTACTATAAATTCCATCCATCTCCCATTAATGACGTCATAAATTTAAGGGATAGAAAATAATCATCTATGTTGCTTAACGTTCACACCATTAATTGTACTCTAGTTTTGTAGTGAGAGGGACAGATACGTCAATGTACCTACCCCTGCTGTTACTACTATAAATGGAACCCACATAGTAGCCCCCAAACGACTCATGATATGCAAACCAAGATCTCCTCACCAACAACACTGCTTCAAATCATCTTGCCCATCCAGTTAAGAAATTATCGATGGAGAAGGTACTAGTTTTGATCGTTGGTGCAGGCCCATCGGGTCTTGCTGCAGCAACATGCCTGAGTGAGCACGGCATCCCGTATCGCATCGTCGAACGCGAGGATTGCAGTGCTTCACTTTGGCGCAAACGCACATATGATCGTCTTAAACTCCATCTCGCCAAGGAGTTCTGTGAGCTTCCTTACATGTCGCATCCAATTGATTTTCCTAAATACATCACTAGGGAACAGTTTGTGAGTTATGTTGATGCCTACGTGGATCATTTCAACATTTTCCCTAAGTATAGCACTTCAGTTGAGTCTTGCGAGTATGATGAAGTGAGCAACTGCTGGGACGTCGTAGCACGTGACCTGGTAAATGGCCAAGTGACTGAGTATGCAGCTAGGTTCATAGTTGTAGCCACAGGCGAGAACAGTGAAGGGATCATTCCAAACATCCCTGGGCTACATGATTTCCCTGGTGAAGTCATACACTCGTCAAGCTACAAGTCATGGAATAACTCTGCCGGAAAGGGAGTCTTAGTGGTTGGATGTGGAAACTCAGGCATGGAGATTGCATATGATCTCGCCTCCAATGGAGTGGAGACCTCCTTGGTTGTCCGTAGCCCGGTATGTAATCCTAGTACATATATAAATTCCTTCCAGTTGTGCTGATTATTTTTTTTCTCATGCTGGTTGTAATTAATACAAATTAATCATGGTATGCTTTTTATTAACCCTGCTCTTATTAGTTTTTCACTGCTACCTGAATCCATGCAGGTGCATGTTATGACCAAGGGTCTGATTAACTTGGGGATGAGGCTGCTCAAATGGCACCTTCCTGTGAAATTTGTGGATTTCATTATTGTGGCTCTTGCAAACATCAGATTTGGTGATCTCTCCAAATATGGCATAGTCAGGCCCGATATGGGGCCGCTTCTTCTCAAGGTAAAAACTGGCCGGTCAGCAGTCATAGATGTTGGCACAACCCAGTTAATAAAGGCAGGTGTTATCAAGGTGAGCGCGTGAATTCTCATTTCTAGGCCCAAAAAATAAAAAACACATCTACTATTTGAAGTTGATAAATAAATTTTCATGCTTTATGTGCGGTACAGGTGCTTGGGCCAATATCTTGCATCAGAGGAAACACAGTAGAATTTGAGGATGGAAAAAACGGTGACTTCGATTCTCTTGTATTCGCTACAGGATACAAAAGCACTGCAAACACTTGGCTTAAGGTATAAACACGTATATTAGCTGTCATGACATGGAAAGTAATTACTTTATTTTTTGTCAGTACTCCAAGTGTGCTAGTTTTTTAAAAAACATTTAATGTATGAGCTACACCTGCCATGCATGCATATGAAGAATCTAGCATGGGTTCACGTTTTGCGACATCAGTTACTAAAAGCATAGAAACATACAATCCTCCACCACCACGCATAGGAAAAGCTAGCTACATAGTTTTGTTTTCTTCTCCATCCGTTTTTACATTGTAAGAGGTTCTGTTTTTCCTAGAGCTACATTGCTTTTGCTGTGTGCACTTCAATATAAATTGTGTCTAGATACATAGTAAAAGAAAAATGTACCTAGTTCAAAAAGTGAAACCATCTTATAATTAATAACTTGCAACGGCGGTTGTACAATATATAACCAAAAACTTGAGTACTGTTGAATTCTAGTACCAAATGCATCGAATTTCTTCAGAAATGGATGGTATCATGTTCTTACAAAAGTTTAGGTGATTAACAAAATGCAGAATAATGGTGGGAGCTTGCTAAACGACGATGGCATGCCCAAGAGGGAGCGCACCAATCCTTGGAAAGGTGCAAACGGCCTCTACTGTGTTGGCCTCGGGATGGCAGGGCTGGCTGGCATTTCTCGTGATGCAAACAGTGTTGCTGCAGACATCAAGTCTTTGGTGGATTCGATGGGGCCATTCTAAATGGCTTCTGATGCTTGATGGAGTTAATATATATAAATAAATAATCCCACCAGGAGATCGATCGATCAACTGCATGTGCTCGATGGCTTTCTATCTAATTTCCCCAAGGGCTTGCTCGGCTATAGTGTGGATTGAGCCAAGGAATTATCCCCTCTCATCAAAGTTATACAAATTAGACTATCAATCCGACTGGGAATTGTTCCAGGTGACCGTTCCCGGTCAAACGAACAGGCCCTAAGGTTGCTTCGATCCAGTGTGTGGTGCTAGTTAAGAATAATGTTTGTTGGCTTGTGAACTCTTTATGTCTGTGTTCCACCGTACCGTACCATCATGAGTGTGTAATTTGTGTTTGTTCCTTGATAGGAACTGTGTTTGTATATATGTGTGTTTCGTAATGGTGTGTAATATATATGTGTTGTCATCTGTGTATGTTCGTGCGTGCTAAATATTTCTGTGTGTTTGTACTATGTAATCTCTCCCAACAAATAAAAAGAGTGAAAGGGAGGTAACTTTTGGTGCAATAAAAAATTCGTCTCCTCCATCATCCACCCGTGCGATACCGCTTCCCTCTCCCCTCACGATAATTTGTTACGGCGCTGACAGGTGGGGCCCTGTGATATTGGTCCAAAAATAGTAAAGGAACATGCGTGCGAATTGCGACTCGTCTCCCTCCGTGCCCTCGACTCCGCATCCACCAGTCGCCAGGGCACGGTTGGCCTCTAACAGCCGCCCCAGGGCACGGCCGATGCACACCGCCAAACCCCGTGGCTTCGCCAACCTCACCTAGAAGAAGCCCGAGCACCTCGGGTAGTCGGGTACATGCGTCACCTGTGCCAGTAAGGAATCGCTATGATCTGACGAGTTTTTTACTTTTTTCAAGCCGTGAACACTCTTTCTGACCGCTTGATCGGTGGATGTGGATGTTTGCAGAGGGAGGGAAGACGGTGGAAGAAGTAGAACAAGCTGGAGTTCCTCATGCCGTGGTGGGATCTGCGGCTCGGCGTCTCTGTCAACGAGTTCCTTTCTGTCTTCGCCTCCAATAACTCTGACTTCAGGTAGATCAATTTCAACTTTGGATCAAAGCCGTTAAGTTCGGCAGCATCCACATGGCCAAACTGACAGTCTTTGATCTTACCTGCGCAGCGTTTATTCGAGTTGGTAGAGAAGGCAAAATGGTTTTGAGCCTGATCTTACTGCAATGTTTTGATCTTACCTACAGATGAAAGGTACAGTTGTTCTGTTCCATTCCATGGTTAGTTTTGTGGTTGCGAAAATGAGAGTAGCTCTGGACCTGAAGAGATGTACATGATGGGCTGTGAAAATGAGAGTAACTCTGAAGAGATGTAGATGATGAATTAGAACCTTCTGTTGCAGACCAAGTTGTTTTGGCAACATCATCAGTGCAACTATCCATTGGGGTTAGCTTTCCTTTGCCTTGTGTGTAAAACCAAAGCAATGCAGGAAAGAGAGCCTGTTTCAAACCATCAGAAGATGAAGAAATGAATTATCTATATCCTCTACGACATAGTGTTCAACTGGAATTGGCATGATTATTCATGATCACTAAAATTTGCCATCCTGACATCCTTAGAAATTTGGAGTTCTCAGATCTTTAACAATTTTTGTTCCGAGATTATTGCACCATGATTCTATGAATTACTGCCATTTAATGAGAAATTTCACCTTTATTGCAAAATGTGTCCCTACCCCATAAGAAAAATATACCATATGTCAACTCTCATGGTTGTTTCATTTAATAGGATGTATAGACCAGAAGGTATATTTTTAGGAGATTAATTGGAGGCCATGGATTAGTTGAGATGGCTATGGAACTTAGCACAACCTATTAGTTAAATCGTTTACTTTTCTCAGTTTGAGAGTGACATCGTAATATAATGTTGCAAAAATCAGCATGCAAGTAGTTTCAGGGAGTTCTCCACTCTCCAGGAGGTTGTAGACCAGGGTACTGTTTGGGTGAGGGCGGCAATCATGTTGCATACTCGAGGGGGATGCTGGACCTATGCACCAAGTCTTTGGAATTCTGAAATGCTGATATTTCTGCAGTTAGTTCTTAATTCTTGTCCTGAATAATCTTTGCACCTTTATTTCCTTATCTCTTCGGTGCTTGTTGCCTTAGTTCTATATTATTGTTGTATTGTGAAGCATGCTCTAGAAATGATCAATTTATTACATTAAACAACATGAATGCCTCATACATGGTCCAAATGAAACATGTGATGACCTATATTATTATTAAATACTGATTGCCTGAACATACTGAGCCGAAAATCTATTCACTAATAAAAATTATCTTTTAAATTAAGACTTAGATTAGAAGTTTGGTTCTGTTATCTTTGAGTGAACATGTAAATACCTTTCCCAGTATATTGTCGTTTAGTTGTCAGGATAATCCATTTTCTTTTATTTGTCTGAATGTCTGATCTTCAATTGAAGACAGTTATCCTACCAGGATTGTTTGGAACCTATTCTATCTGTTTTTTTTTTATTCAGTACGTAATTAGTTTATTCTGCATTCTTTGGTAAAAAAGAATAAGTTGTGGATGACTGATTTTATTGATTCGTTCTAACTTCAATCTGGCCTCCTTTACCTTTTTACACGAGGAACCTTTCCCCATTCCCATTGCATGCAACAGAAAATCTAGCCTCCTTTACTGATGAGCACTGTTGTTTGACATTTTCCGTTGTAGACGTGTCTTTAGAAAAGCTTTCATTCAGAGGGCGTTCTGGAGTCAAGCAAAAACCTGGCAGGTGTTCGACTTCCAGAGATGCACCCAGACACGTGGGCGGATGACCTAGTCTGTGGACGAGTGATGACTGGTGAAAACCGAACCATGGTTCTTATCGGCATGTACTCACTATGGTCGCAGCATAACGATCGCCGCCATGGAGAGAGGATGATCCTGGTCAAGGACGCGGTTCAGTGGGCTATGGACCTTGCCTTCGAGCTGTGGCATGACACGGGGCAGGTGGTGCCGGTGGCCACTGAAGCTGTTGAACAGAAGTGGGAGAGGCCGCCAGAGGGGTGGATGAAATGCAATACTGATAGTGCCTTCTATGATCAGTAATGAAGAGGAGACACAGGGGCGGTCCTGCGCAACGACACCGGTACTTTCATCAGAGGAGGAGCCAAGTGGTATGACCACTGTCTAAACGCTCTTTCCATGGAGGCGCTGGCTTGCAGGGATGGACTCAAGATGGCGCAGGAGCTGGGGGTCCAGCGTGTATGGCTAGAAACTGATTGCCAAGAGCTGGTGAAGCTTTGGGGGGCAGGAGAAAACCATTGAGCAATGGTGATGCCATTCCTAGCTGAAATCCGGGATTTGAGTTTGTCGTTTCAAGAGTTTAAATTTTCCTTTGAAAATCGGGAAATGTAATATGGTAGCCCATATCTTAGCAAAACAGGTTTCGAGCGACACTAGGTTCGGGTGGTGGCAGATTACCCCGGCCTGTGCAGCGTCGACCCTAGCTTCCAATTGTAATCCTGGTTAATGAGAAATGAGAAACCCTCCTTGTCGCAAAAAAAAAGGTGAAGCTTTCGTTCAGGCTCAACAGTACTTGACTCTTTTGATAAGATTCTGAAGAGAAGTTCGTCAGAAGCGGAGTTACTAGTATTGAGAATGTCAAGGTATTCAGTATTATATAATATAGACGCTGAATCTTAGCAGAGTATCATGTTCAAGCTATATGTTCAGTACTAATATAAGATAGATGTTGAATCTTAGCATCTAAGCTCTTGCCTCAAAACATGACATTACCTTCAGGTTCTTTATCTGCCTAAAGCTTTGGTACAGTCTGACTTGAGGCATATAGGGGTGCTGGAGTCTAGAATTGCTTTTCATTTGAGCATATGATTTCTTACTCGATTGCTATGTACACGTGCTGAGATGTGCAAGGAATCTCATATCAAATTAACTAATTGAATTGAATTCCTTTTGGTTTATAGAACAGTGATATCAGAATTCTCTAAGAAGAAATTCAGTTCAAGCAGGTATAGTGATACTAAAATGGCATAGCATTTTGCAGCTATGCTATTGATATTTTTATGCCCGTAGCAGCGCTTAGCGATTGGAATTATCTGTCCTTAATTTTGCATCTTTATTCATTTAAAAATTGCATCTTTGGAATTGTCAAATTTTGATAATAATGTCCATTACTCTTGTTTTGAAATCTACAGGTTACATCTAGCTAAGCTAAGATAGTATGTCAATTAGTAGGATTTCAGCACGCGTGTTGCTCACTGTTGCTTATTGCAGTGTAAGCGCCTGTGTGCGCAACTGGATCTCGCTTGGGGCTGGTAGGCTGCTCTCCAAAAATAAATTGTGCAGACACTGGAAATTATGTTCCTCACATATTACACTCTGGTGCTTCACCTGAGTTTGCAAATAACTGTACTTAAGGTGCTCTGTAATTTGTTTGGGGCCAAAAGGCCTATTATCAGTTCACAACGATAATAAGTTCCTTTGCTGGCGTTGAATTGGTTCGACCAAACTGGAATCAGTTACACCGCGAATGGATACCAGTCAATACAATTTCATTACCAATCAGCACCGATCCCTCAGCACCCCATCGGCATTTAAGAAGCGAACCAAACAAATCACGTTTCTCCCACCGTTACTTATTTACATAACGTTGCTACTCTATCTGCCGATCCAAACAACACCCAAGTGATAGGGAATAGGCATTTTTGACGAAGTAGATCATGTATGGAGCACTATGAATATAGTGAAGAGTCGTTTCTTAGAACGGAGAACATATTGGTTCTTTTTAGCAAATATCGTATTCCCCTGAAAATATATGATTTCATGATTTTGCTCCAGTTGCAACACATAAATGTACAATACAATAAATGCATACTGTGATGATTGCAAACAACTGATGAGAATTTTAGTAATAACAAAATTCAATTTGTATTATTGGCCATCCAAACGTAATGCTACATTTTGTAAGAATATAACATGTTCATGCTTAAATTTTCAGGGCATATTTGTTCAGTTGTAATGCATTGAAACGTTCATATAATAATGTTGATGAGTCTACAACGTTGCGCCCTCTGTGACTAGGTTAATTTCACGAACTTAGCGTTTTGGATTAAATGTCAACTTAATGTTGGTATTTCATTTACAATATTGTTATTTTATCGTACGATCCATATTTTTTATAAAAAAATTAGTTGTTGGTGAGCCTGCAATGTTGCACCCTCTGTGATCATGTTAATTTCACGAACTTAGCCTTTTGGATTAAATGTCGCCTTAATGTCGGTATTTAATTCACAGTATTGTTATCTTATCGTGCGATCCATATTTTTTTAATAAAAATTTAGTTGTCACATAGTTCAAAAAAATGGTGTGTAATAATATATATGTTCTTTAAATTGCTATATGGTAATATGAATATGATAGTAAATTATATATAGTATGTTACCATAAGCACAGTCTCTTGGGGATATCTCTAGTTGATTGATGATAAATATTATTTAGAAAAATTGATTCCGTTGGTTACATTCCTGGCGGCACTGCTCATCTCGGTCTGCTTCTTGCTATGGATCAACTTCTCCATCACACGGTGATATATTAAGTTTCAGTGCCAGTTCAAGAGTCAACTGGCAGTGATGCTGAACATATCGCTGACTTTGAAAATTGACTTAGGACACCTTTGGAAGTTTATTAATATTGGGACAGAGATAGTACATTATTGCTGTGCAGCCCCCATATGTTCGCTTAGACAGAATTATCCAATAAAAAGCAAAACCATGGAAGCGGTTAGATAAAAGCTCAACATTTTCAGTTCTCCAACCCTTGTAGTACAAAGTACTCGATACACATTATTTTCAACATAGTCTCTCGCATGTTACAAATCTCACATTTAAGCTCCTAGGAGAGACTAGCATGTGACAACCACTCCATTTAGAGGCTACTAGGAACGGTAAAACCTGCAAAAAAAAAAACAACCAATAAAATCAATCATGCTTTGAGTCTTGCACAAGTTCTCCATGTCTTCTGCGTCTTTTTCACAGTCTTCGGCCAACCCTGTCCCTATAATTGCAAGGACAAGGAGCAAGCCCAAGAGTAGTTTTGCCATGGGTATAGCTTGTGTTTTATGGTTAAGTAGCAAGCCCTCTCCTTCAACTCCTGATTGAATGTTTCGGCAACGCAAGATGTGTGGTTTACAGTGTGAGAACTTTAAGTGGGGATGACTAGGCTTATATAGAGTATAGACTAGTCGGTGAAGATGCGATTGGACCTAATGAAGTTGGCAATGATATATGCATTCTCTATCTATAAATATTGCAACTATATCACCAAGAGATATCGAATTCTATCCACGGTACTAAATATAATATTCAATTGTATTATATTTCTATTAGATAGATAATACCTTGCATGTCTGCTGGAGACACTATCCTTAGTCCTCATGCATCTAAAAGATATCAAATTCTATATATTATTTGCAGCTTATAGTACTTTACATTATTATATAATTTCTATAAGATAGATAATATGTTGCATGTATGCTAGAGATAAAATGCTTACTCATGCATCTAGGAGATACTGAATTCTATCCACAGGGGCTAAATATAGTATTTAACTATATTATTAAATTTCTATTAGATAGATAATATGTTGCATGTCTGCTATAGAAATTATGCTCATGTATCAATTAATTAGATAGATAGATAGATAGATAGATAGATAGATAGATAGATAGATAGATAGATAGATAGATAGATAGATAGACAGACAGACAGACATAATTTCTATTAGATAGATATATAATGCGTTGCATGTCTACTAGAGATATTGTGCTTACTCCAAATGCATTTTTGGAGATAATGAAATTTGATCCACTAGGTATTTATAGATTTTTAACTAGATAGCTAATATGTTTCATGTCTGCTTGAGATATTATTTGAGTATTATGCATCTAGGAGATCTAGTGGGTACAATAAAGTATTAAATTATATGATACATATTTTTTGTCGTTCCTTGAAAGTAATAAATTTATCCTTTCGAAATGTTATGGTTATCCTAAGAAAGTCCTCCAAATAAGGTTTTTTTAGGCACCTATCAAAGATGGTAGCAACTTAGCCAATCAATGGTTGCCACGTGTTAGATTTTAGTGATTTACTCCCTTTTTATTCGAATCGGTGTCAGTAGTGCAATGCTTCTGGTGGCTCCGGTGGACTAAGAACACGCATATCACAGAGTGGACACGGCGGTTTATCCTAGTTCAAGCCGATGATGCCCTACGTCCAGCAGCTGATGATCCTTACTCAAGAACACCCAAAACCATGGGGTCAACTGAGTGTTGGAAGAGGTTTAGTGTAGGGGGGTTACCTCGTTACTAATTATAGGAGGAAGACGACAAGAGTGAAGGTGCTTTGCCCTCAATGCCAGGAGAGAGCGGGTCAGCATCGAGGTTGAGTGGAATGCTCTTGTCTGTTCATTACAGTTTGTTCTTTCACCTCTATAGGTTATGACCCCCTTATATTCTAGGATAGGTTAGTATAAGACAGCTGAGGAGTTTGTGTCTACGGTCGACATGCCCGGAATCCACCTACCAAATTTTCTCACAAAAATTATTCTGGTCAACGCAAAAATATACAATGAATATAGGAAGAAATAAATGAATTTTGAAAATCTCTTAGATATGCTCTTAGTTTACGTCCATCGGTTCTAAATTATATATCACTTTAATACTTGTAATCCTATTTATAATTTAGGACCCACAGCTGCAAAACCCTTCTATTTATTCTAGAGATGAATGGTAGTATCTATGTACCTAAAATCCACATTGACTTATAAACTATGGAGCTCTAGTTGAGATGGTGGCTCTGGCTTCTCTTGAATGAATTGAATTCTGAACTAGAGAATGAAGTAGAATTCTAAATTAGGGTTTCTCCCGGGGCCAGGGGCTCTGAATATATAGCCCTCTCGAATGCACCATAGCCCTCGGATCAAACCGACCTAAATGGACGATTATTATTGATCCTCAAAGTCGGTGGAGGCATAATCCGCGAGACTCCACTTGATTGATGGAGGGGGAGAGGCGGCCGCCCCTGGCCAGCTGCCAGGTGGGCCCAGGTTTGCAGGGTCGCCTTCTCGAGTCTTCCAGAGTATTCTTTTTAACGTGTTTGGTCTTCCTCTCTATGTAATTCTGACATGTGGACCTCTTTTGGTTCACTTTCTGATAACCCCCTGCAGAAAATAGCCAATTATCAAAACTCATGAAATTATGTCAGTGTAACCCCTATATCTAGTAGATAAACATGTTTTATTCCTTTCTCTTGCTACGTTGACGGTTTAAAAATGGCACTTATCTACCGTCAACAGTTACAACTGAGTGTTGGAAGAGGTTTAGTGTAGGGGGGCGTTAACCTCGTTACTAGGTATAGGAGGAAGACGACAGGAGTGAAGGTACTTTGCCCTCGATGCCGGGAGAGAGTGGGTCGGCATCAAGGTTGAGTGGAATGCTCTTGTCTGTAGGTTATGACCTCCCCTTATATTCTAGGATAGGTTAGTATAAGATGGCTTAAGAGTTTGTGTCTACAGTCGACATGCCTGGAGTCCACCTACCAAATTTGCTCACAAACATTGTTATGGCCAACACAAAAATATGCAATGAATATAGGAAGAAATAAATGAATTTAGAAAATCTCTTAGATATGCTCTTAGTTTATGTCCATCGGTTCTAAATTATATACCACTTTGATACTTGTAATCCAATTTATAAATTTGGACCCACAGCTGCAAAACCCTTCTATTTATTCTAGAGTGAATGGTATTATCTATGTATCTAAAATCCACATTGACTTATAATTATCTCCAGAATGATGGAGAGAAATATGTACTTGTAATCCTATTGATCTCCAGAAATTACAAGTCCATCAATTCTAAATTATAAAAACATTTCAAAATTCATGTATTTCTCATATTTATCATTGCTAAACCGAATCCATTTTGCATATTCATTTTCTCTACAGTATTAGGGTTCAAGTTTTCGACTTGGCACTGGTGCTCACATTTTTCTATGTTTATTCTAGGAATTATCGGCTCTATGCTTTCAGTGGTAGGCGACTTCTCCTTCGACAGTGAGGCACATGTGATGACTTTGTGAACTACTAGGTCTATCTTTTCGGAGGTGCTCATAAGCGTAGACTTTGTGTACGTGTGTTCATAGGGGACCGGCGCTACACGCTTTCAGTAATAGGCGTTATCCCTGTCGATAGCGAGACGCTTGATGTATGTGCGTGTGCGCTGAGCGTCTACATGGTACCGTATAGTTCTAAAAAACAATGGTACAACATATATACCTAGAAAATTCAAAATGAATTAGAATTTAAGATGGGTAGAGTAGCTACAAAGTAATTTTTAAATTACTCCTTTCGTCTTAAAATGACTGTCGTTTTTTACTTTCACACATCGTGTGTGACCGTTCGTGTTACTCAAAATGTTTATGTAAATTATAAAATAAACAAATTATTATTAAAGTCTTTCTAATAATAAAATAAGTAGTAACGGATATATGATATTTTTGGGTGAGCACCTTGTAGGCACCTTCCATGTTATGCATTGATGGCCCTTATGAACTAACATATTATTTATCTAGGCACATAGCAAAACGGATGGACTAAAAAGGTCAAATTGAACTACAATTTGAAATCGAGGAAGTAGCACAAAAGGTGTCCTAAAAGAGATTAATTTGTCAGTTTATAAAAAAGATTTGATTCAAGAAGCTTCTATTCATTAGTTCAAAACTAAAGTATATAAGCCATTTTGAAAATTCGTGTATTCCTCATATTTATGATTTTTATTTATAAATTGTAAGCCATTTTGGATAATCATTTCTCTACGGTATATATACGGAAACAAAAGCCCCTACCGAAAAGGATATATACACGGAAAGGAAAACAAAAGGAAAAGATTTGGTTTCCAAAACCCAGAACTAAATCTACAGTATATATATATATATACACGGAAACAAAAGCTACAAAACCCCTACCGAAAAGGATATATACGGAAACAAAAGGAAAAAAAAAATAGTACTATAGGTTTCCCGGAGTGGGTCCGGAAGCCCACCTGTCAGCGGGGAGCGGAAGCCAACCACGCCCAGGTCTCCCGTTATGGGCTGGGACACCGAACGAGCCCATAAAACCCCCCGCGTGCCCGCGTTCCTTGTTGTGCCCACGGACTCAACTCGACCCAAGGACGACGAACAGGAGGGTCGATCTAGGGTTCCTTATCTTCCTTGCTGGGCCGAGAAGAGGCGAGGCGATCCGCGATCCGATCCAGTAGTAGAAGAGCCCCCGCCGCGCCGAGCCTCCTGGACCTGCTTCGTCCCCGTCCATCATCCTTCCACTGCAAGGTACCCAACTGCGAGCCCTCTTCCTCCCTCCCCCTCCCCCTCCCTGTGTTCGTTCCTGTGGCCTCTGCGCGGATTGATTACTGGGTCTGGCTGGGGTGTTTGCTTGATAATTATCCAGTGGTTTGGAAGATGAAACCGGATGCAATTTGTTCTCAAACCAAAGAAAAAACATGCAATTGTTTTTAGTACGGTGTTTTCTGAACTTGTTTTAATCAGTTTCATGTAAACTTACTGCTAGAATTTTCCATCCCATACTATCCTATCTGGTTGCTCTGTGCCTCTGTGCTCAACGAGTGTGAGTTGTTATTATCACGGCCCATGGTCAGAGTTCTTTTTCTGAATGCAACCTTGATCAAACATTTGTAGAACGCTACAACTGAATAATGTGAGATGTGCTTGGCATAGAAACGATGGGGTGGATATAGTTTCTGCTGGCAGTTTCATCCTTTTTTTTTTCCCCTATATCGTCCTATTTTGTTGACAACTACTGCTTTCCGACTGGAAAATCCCTGTCATTTTAAAATAGCTAACTTATACAAACATGAATTTGTGATTTGGATCCACTTCCTGGAACAATTGTTCTTTCATACAACGACTGGATGATGTGATACTAAGGCTCTGAAAGAAAAACGTGATGCGATGCTGAATGTATATTCGACTTATTGTGCAAATATCTCAATATCTGTGACGTTTTCACTAGATAGATATAATATTGCATTTTACTTATAGCTTCTTTCAACCGTTGTCTGTGTTCTGGTTTGACTGCATTATATCTAACATGATTGTATTTCTTCCAACCATTTTAATTCTCAGCAAAGCATGGATGATCCAAACAGCAATGACACTTCCGTGGTGCATGGCCCTGTGACGGTGTTCGAAGAATACGAGATCTTCCCTGGTGGCAATGAGATGGTTGATGGCTCTGAGGTGATGATCAGTGACAAGATGGTTCATGATGGCGAAATGATTGTCCTTGATTACAAGATGGTCGACATCCATGATAACAAGATGGTTCACAGCAACGAGATTGTTGTCCCTGGTAGCAATGTGGATCCTGATGGTCAGATGGTCCCCTATGACGAAACAGTCCTCCATTGTAATCAGACAGTTCAAGGTAGTGAGATAGCTAGTGGCAATGTTACTGCTGAGGTGAAACCACGTACCTCATCAAAACGCCGAAGGAAGACGTCCATGGTCTGGGAGCATTTCACTACCAAAGATTCTGAGGGATGCACACAAGCGTGCTGCAACCATTGTAATGGAGTATTTGCATACAGTTCTGGATCAAAAATGTCTGGGACTAGCCATCTGTTGAGGCACATTACCCAGGGTCATTGCCCTGAGATTAAAATTCAAGAACCTACAGCAGGAGGGACAGAAAATGATTGTCAGGGTACTGAAGAGAGGCCTTCTAAGAGGCGCCGCCGCACACATACTGGTTACGCAAATGCTCGATTCGATCCAGACCTCAGTAAATCATACCTGGCAAAGATGATCATTCTGCATGACTACCCTCTGCAAATTGTTCAACAGCCAACCTTCATATCCTTTGTTGAGGGCCTGCAGCCTAATTTCAAGGTGGCTAATACAGACGCAATAGAGGCAGAAGTTTATGCAGTTTATCTGAAGGAAAGAGAGAGCGTGCTGAAGCAAGTTGGAAATATTCCTGGAAGGATAAGTCTCACAGTACAGTCTTGGACCACCAGCCAAACTCTTGGGTATGTTTCGCTTGCAGGGCAATTCATTGATTCTGATTGGAAGCTGCACCGAAGAATGCTCAACTTTGTGATGGTCCCTTGGCCTTGTTGTTCAGATGCAGTTTCTGAAGCTATCAGCAGAAGCCTTCCTCAGTGGAACATGACTGACAAACTCTTCGCCATTACTGGAGATCATGAGTCCTCCTCGCATGATATCTACAGCTTGAATTTAAGAGAGGAACTCTGCAGAAAGAATATTCGGATGCTTGGGGGGCAATTTTTGGCCCTGAGGTGCTATGCCCATATATTGAATGCAGCTGCAGTTGATGTCACTGCTTCAGTTCAAAGTGCCATCTACAAAATCCGTGAAAGTATAAAGTTCATAAAATCTTGTGTTAGCCATGAGGAGATGTTTGGTCGCATCATTTTGGAACTGCCAATTCCTAGTAACCAGACCCTATGTCTAGACATTAAAGCCCAGTGGAACACCACCTATCTTATGCTGCTGGCAGCTCTGGATTATAAGCAGGCATTCACCATGATGGAGAAATATAATGGTAACTACAATCAAGCTCCTTCAGCAGTGGACTGGGAGAAAGTCGAGGTTGCTTGCAGGTATCTGAAGCTGTTGTTTGACTCTGCAAACAGCATTATGGCAACCGAAGATCCAACTGCAAACATATTTTTCCACGAGGCTTGGACAATTCAGAGAGAGATTTCAAATGCCACAGATGATCAAGATTCTATTTCCAGTATCATCGCAAAAGGCATGCATGAGATGTTTGACAAGTATTGGAAAGATTGCAATGTTACCCTGGCCATTGCTGTTGTTATGGATCCCCGTTTCAAGATGAAGATTGTTGAGTTCAGTTACTCCAAAATCTATGGTCTGATGAGGGGTGCTAAGTATGTCAAGGTGGTGGATGATGCTGTACATGAGCTTTACAAAGAGTATGTTAGACAGCCACTTGCGTTGACGCCAGCCCATGTTGAGCAAGAGGCCACTGGCCCTCTGCCTGATGACAAGAACAAAATCCCAACAGATCCTACTCCCACTGGCAATCTACTGTCAGGCTTCGACATGTACCTTTCAGAGGTTGCCCTGAGCCAGAATACAAAGTCAGAGCTAGATCAGTACTTGGAAGAAGCCCTGGTCCCACGCAGCATGGAGTTTGACATTCTGAAGTGGTGGAAGCATAATGCCGTCAGGTACCCAACACTCTCGAGGATGGCCCGAGATGTCCTTGCCATACCCGTGTCCACGGTTGGTCGTGGCAGCTCTGTGTTCTCAGCTGGGACTGAAGCCAAGATGCTTGACGACTACCAGAGCTCACTGCACCCTCAAACCTTGGAGGCACTCTTCTGCGCAAAAGACTGGTTGCGGCATTGCTCTTCTGCTTTTCCATAGACAACCAGTTTTGCATCGGTGAAGAAGTGAAGACGAAGAGGGTTATAAGTAGTTCAGTTCTAGTGGTAGCTGATCTTTGCATGTCGAACTAGTAGGCATCCCTTAGATGGTCATTAGGAATGTTTTAGCAGTGGGTTATATCAGTTGGCTTTATCCGTGATGCCTTTAATTTTCTGTGTTCTTGGCCTGGTGCCATGTGTTGCATTTGTTCCGTTACGAGCTTCAGGTTTCCATATCCATTCCGTCTCTGGTGTACGTAACAAAAGGATCACAATATTCAGGCACGCTGCTGCTTGTGAAGTCTGCTCGTCTCGTCCCATCCCAGCCAACTAGTACTATGTTTATCTGTCTGTTAAATCACCAGATAATTCTGTTCCTACTTTAGTATTTAGAAGGCAAATGATTCAGCTCTTTTGCTGGTTGAACAAATAGCCATGTCTTAGTGATTTGTGATTTGAGAACCTCCAAATCGTGTTGAATGTTCCTCAGTTAATCATGAATAGCTTAACTTTGTACCACTAATATAAGTCGCCGAGTCCATTAGGACATCAAGCAAAAGTATACAGATCAGTCCAACATCCTTTTCTCCCAATGTTTCTTTTGCTATTCATTCAGTCAAATCCAGCCGCCATTTAGTTAATGGTTTATCAACGTATCCATTCCACCACTGCCTACAAGTAAAGTATTAATAGGAATGTTTGCTTCCAGCAAATTATCACTGCAGACTTCCAGTACTGAAATCTCAACATATCATTTCGAACACCATGGAGCCATGAGAATTAACCACCGCTGAAATCTCTTCCTTCACGGGGCCGAAATTCTGTCCACTCCAAACTTCAGTGCAGCTGCATAGGTCTTTTTTCAAAAAAGTTCTTCTCAGAACCTTTCCAAGGTCTGATATTTGCACGGTCATCTTCCTGCTCACAGAGTCGAGATTGAAGAACGCGAGATAGATTTCTCCTGCACCATAGAAGATAGCTCAGAAAGAACATATTTTCTAATGCATTACCCAAAAATAGGAACAATATGAAATTGTCATCATTTGAAGCTGAAACTATCTCGATAGGGAATAAAAGAAGTATCAGAGCACTAAACCTTCAGTTACAATGCAATCAATAAGCTATGAATGAAAGGAGGAAAATGACGAGAATGTACTGCTTTTCCAAGGATTATGAACCAATAAAATAAATTTCTAAGAAATTATGTTGCATTTTACACATATTATGAAAGCCGGTCTTTGGTGACCACATACTTCAATTTGATTTAAGCAACGTCAAGTTACAATAGTTTTAAGACTTTTACTTTACTGCGGAGTGCATAAAAAATATTAGCGAGAATGCAGTCTGTATGAAACAACTTCTTGATATCTAAAACCAATAACTCAAATATGGATCACCATTGTAGGTCTATGTTTGTAATAAATAAACGAAGAAGAGTTCATGGTATCTAAAATGTGAAAAGGAGTTAAGAAAACTATCAGTAAATAGTATATTCCTTGTGATGCAAATGATAAAGCACAAAAGCTTATCCACCTCAAGTGAAATATGTGCAAAAAGGTTCTGTTCCCATATCAGCCAGGCCCTCAAGGGTTTGTCTGCCTAGAAATGGTCAATAGTTTATCATAACCCCTATATTCAAGCATATTTAGAAAAAGAAGAAATGGGAGAACAGCCATGGTGGTCCACCGGTCATGTGTCGAAATTTTGGACTTACAGGATTGTTGAGTTAGAAATCAATGATGGTTTAGGTGACAAACTACCTCTAGAGATAGGCACTTAGAGACTATAGTCTTAACTTCACTCCTTACATATGGTTCAAGTTATGAAAACCAGTTTCTGAATTCTCTGTTTAAAATATGCTGTCCAGGCAGCCTCTTAAGATCTCTATTATCCACTTGTAATATCTCTATCCTGCAGTCTTGGTAACATTTACTTGTCATGTGGTTAGTCTAAGAATATCACAGTCTAAGAATATCACAGTCTACCAATAAGACCTTTTGTTAACACAGAAGCAGCACATGCACCACATGGAAATTCTGGTTGCACGTTGTCATATATCACAGAGGAGCCAACTAAAAGAATTATGTATCTTACTAATTGACATATATATGTAGAGTAAACCAATTCACAGGATGCCTTGTAGGTTACATATAGGATAACTAACCTTTACTTCCAGTTGCAACCCATGCGTGACCTCCACTAGTACCTATATTTCATAGGAGACTGTAGTGATGATGTCAATTAAATCAAAACAAACAAAATCATGTAATATATACCTCCTTCATCCCTTGATTCCACTGTTGCACATAATCCTGAATAGCTGCTCACAAGATTTCCATTCACATTTAGCTCCCACATCTGCATTCATCATTCATGTGTAATAAATGCCATAAACTCAGTTGCCAAACAGGATAAGAACCTGTTCCAAGTATAAAGTGAATTCTCTGCCTTTTTTCTAACAGCTTAAGCTTTTGGGTTGCACTGGTTGGTGAATATGGTATCAAGGCCATAGGACTCGAGTTCAAATCCTGACTTGCGCAATTAAATAAAAACTAATTCTTGCTCGCTCCTATTCCATGTCTATGACTTGAGAAAGCTTTTGGGTTGAACTGGTCGGTAAGCAAGACTGTAGGTTTTGGGTTGAACTGGTCAGTAAACAATACTTTATGGAATATTCTCTGTAGAAAAGATTGGGGTGGTGGTGGTGATAGTAGAGATCTTACCTGTTTTACATGCCACCTGCATGTAGAGAACATGTGCAATTTGATCTCTGAGGCAGTCTGCCTTCGACCAGCAGATGCATCCAAACAAGTATCATGTGTGTTTGTAACTGAAAGATGAAACTTTGATTGGTGTTCATTGTTGTCCATGATAATGACATCCCTACAATATAAAATGTATCAATACAAATCAATGAGTGCGCACTTCTCTGTTTATGAATAGGGTGGGTCTTACGATGCAAGAAGAGGTTTTGTTTTTCCCAGGCAAAATGAGACATTTCTACCATTCCGTATTTCATAGTTCCTGCATATATGATCTGGTTTGCCATCTTGTGGAACCATATACCATCCGTTAGCTGCATCGTCACCGCAAGCAGTGAGACTGACAAAAATTTCATCATTCTTGGTAAGGTGAACAGGATAAGGAGATCTAAAGAGACCAGAATGTTCTTCATTTGATGTCCTTTCACTGTATACATAATGGAACTGCAAATATCTACAGGTCAGCTTACAATTCGTTTGTGCTTACAAAGCAGACACCATTCAAATAGGAAGCCTAAGTACAGGTACCTCCATGTTATTTGTACTATAGTGGTTTATCTTCAACAAAGTAGGATTGGTAATTATGTTTAATGTACTATCATCAAGATTCCTCAAATCCCCTCCATACATGAGAGGTGATTTAGCCATTGACCAAAGTGCCATCTGTAAGATCATGTCAAAGACCAAAGAGTTCATTACTATACAAAAAGGATGCAGAACACTTAAATTTGAAGTGATCATCAACAACCTGTGCTTTCTGTTCATCAAGAGTAAGGTTACATTTCCTGTGAGGGCCCTGATTTACACCTGCATTAACAGAAGAAAAAAGGGTCTGTTTCTGATACGCCTGCATGTCTATTATCTCGTTCATGATGTTCTTGTAAAAAGAAGGGAATGAGAAGAGCAACAGAGTTGCATTAGATGTAGTTAAATAAATTATGAGTTAAATGTAGTTGTATAAACTAATACACCCAGACCTGCTACCAACTGAGCTAGGACAGTTTCTCTCTTTGGCTACTATTCTATAAAAGAGAATAATTGATGCCATAAAAATGTAGATTTACCATATTTCCTATACAGATTTCAGATATTTCATACACCAACCCCAATTATTAAAAAGTACCAAGCTGGGACAGATATTGTCCACAGTGCCTTAATAGGACTTCCGTTGCCACAAAGAATATATATGAATGATGGAAAGGATGCCATGCATTCATATTGTCTGTTACTTTGTCTTTGAAATTTACTGTTTACTGAATACAAAAGTTAACTAACATGCATTTAATAGAAAATTATGATTCATTTTCTCCTGAATATTGTGAGTTTGCTTCGTTATTCGAAGCCATTAGAGCCAGACAACAATCAATATTAATTTTATTTCTTAACATAACATAGAGTTAAATCATACTTGGATCAGTAAGCCATCCAAATGGAAGCATGTCTAAGTCTGGCCAAGATCTTCCTCGCAACCCTGTGGCCCCAATCTTCTTAGCAGCAGCAAAGGAACTGCATACAATATGCAAAGGGAAATAAAAGTAAGAAATAAGTTTTTAATTACTAGACAACATACATATACAAGGTATGAAAACTGTTGACTATGCAATGAAACAGAACAAAGAAGAAATCAAGAAAATATCTGTTCAATTTACCTTGAAACACCAAAATGTGAGCTCACATCCTTCCAGTTGTCCCAATCATCTCCAGTTATCCTATACATATTAACATGATCACTGATGTTCTCAGCTAATGCTGGAGTAACTTTTTCTCCTGGTGAGATTGACAGGATGATCGGACGATCAATTTCTTGCAATAGCTGCAATATAGGTATTAGCTGATTCCAGAAGTGCACTGATTTCAATGAACTAGTGTAATTATTGGATAGGGAGTTATACCTCTGAAATAGTGATGATTTCTTCTGGGCTATAATCTGTACCGAAAATACAATCAACCTTTACTGCAAAGAAAACAGAATGGTCAATATAAAAGAACTTATTCTATTCTCAGTTTTGGTAGCACATGGAAACGTTCAACTAAGAGTTAAGATATCTGTATGCTATCCACAGAACCATGCACCTAAAGAGTAAGCATACCAAAATCAACACCCCAATCAGCATACTGTCGATAAAGAGACCTTAAGAAGGCCCGTCCAGCTCCAATGTCCGTATTAACACTCATAAATCCATGCGTCATCCACGCACAAGTTCTGTGACTGAGACCTATGTCTCGTGCTGTCCACTGACGGCCATCCTCTAGATACGGCTTTCCCTGAAAGGAATCACAAGAGACCATTGTAAAGAGTTGTAAACTAGAGTGCAGCAACTTCTATTTGCATTTCAGTATTGGCTAAGTGTGATGTCCTGTTTCCAAGAGTCATATGTTCAATTGTAGACAGAAGTTTTTTTTTGGTTGAACATGCATGAGAGCTGCGTATATTTGTATTAAGAGAAAAGGGGACAAGAACCCGTACGACACGCACACCCACTGACTCACACACTCAGGAGTCTAGAAAACACAGTGGCTAAGTCATTCAAAACATCAGAAAATATGAAACCACAAAAATATCATATAGATAATTAAAGGATGCTATGGGAAAGAACATTTCACACAAGATTAAGGAATAATGGAGCAGTTAGTAAATCAGAAATTTGTTGGTGCCCAGGGAAACCAGTGTTCCATTGAGCAAAGGTACAGTTTATCCAACATTTTGCAATGTTTCAAAAGAAAACTCAAGAATATTTCAGACACAATTTATAAGGTAATCCTGTAAAAATTAAATTTTAAAATCATCTTTCATATTGATATTCAAAAAGGAATTAAGAATGGTTCCTGTGTATACAACTTAACTATAACAATGATTATTGGTTTTTGGGTATACAACATGATGTTAACAAGGATTAATAGCAGAGTTGGACAACCCTGACAGAATGAACATAACAAGACTTCCAAAGTAAAATGCTAATTTCGAACACTACTAGTTGTCATGTAGTAGGCTAGTAGCATATTAAAAGGAAGAACTGTACCGTCTTAATGTCCAAGATAGGTGTGTTTGAATTAAAAGCCTGCACACTTATCCCTTTCATCAAGTGGATGCCAAACTTCAAGCCCATTCCATGAACCTTACTGCCAATTTGACTGAACCCTCTATCGACTCTAGATGATGGAAACCTTTGAAGGTCCGGAAAAGGCCGACCCCATTCATCAATGTTGTCAAATCCATATGAATCCGTGTATGCACCCTCAACGAATCTCCGGTACCAGAGGAAATCAATAACTGCATACTATCCATAGAGATAGAATGAAAAGTTAATCGAGTCATCAGGATTTTAGTCACACGGATTTCTTATGCTTTTATCTATAACCAAATTAAAGAGTTAGGAGAATAACCTGGTATCCATGTGGGAGTAACTTCTCTGCCATGATCTGTGCATTTTGCAGGTACGCATTTTCATCTACAATCCATGAAAAAGAATCATACGAGTTCCAGCCTCTTGGGGGTAATGCGGCATGTTCTTCGTTTGCCTCGGAAGTACCCCTGGAATTTACACTTAAAAATGGAAATAATAGTTATTTTTCTATAGTTGTGTGTGTCCTTAGTTAGAGACTTAGAGTAGATTAAATCATGAAAGTTTGTAAGTAAATTTCATCTTTGAAAAGAACTCAACTGTAGTTTTTTCTACTTCCACAGTAGCATTGCATCATATTCATAACTGCTTGATTGCGATTTAGAACAAAATAGTGTTGGACACAAACCTAAGGATATATGTAAAAACACAGAGCATATGCGCTTGATAGATTCCATGTTCTTGTTGGTGCCTTGGGCCTAAAACTACTCCATGGCAATGTCCATGACAAATCAGTTTGGCTAACAAAAGGGCTATCATCCACTTGAGCAAACTCGTGGGTGTGGGTTACTCCAACCCCAGTGTCCACTTTGGTTCACTCTACAACTATGAGGGATATATTAGAGTACGTATGTACATGGTAAGAATCTGGAATGTAGGATTAGTTTTTATCTTTATGGCTTGAGATCCAACCATGCCCTGTAAAGCAGGCACATGAGGCTCAACATGGATCAGCTAATATTCTCAACATGTGTTCATATTGTCATACAAATCAGACTACTCAGTGTTTGGGAAATGTCTCCCAAAATTTCCTGAAACAATTCACTGGTCTGGAGTTTTCAAGCACTTGCTGGCCGCAAATAGCAACTTAATTAGTCTTACTGTCTTGCTCGTACTATGATGCAAATTAAATACCACAACTCCAACCAATCAATGAACTAATACTATAGAACCAAAAATTGCTAAATATACTAATAGAAAAAATATAAAAATTATATTAGTAATTATGTACTAATAATAGACAAAAAAACATAAAAATGCATTAACTATGTGCTAAAAATAGGAAAATTACATGACCTATTGCCTTTGTGGCTCACGCCAATGACTCCAACCAATCAATGAACTAACTGAACCGCTGAAGCGAAAGCAGTGGCAGCTTGTTGGGAAATTAACCGGAGCCATCGCTAACCAAACAGGGAAAAAAAATCCACCCAACCACAAGAACTTCATCGTCAAAAAAAAAAAAAAAAAAAAAAAAAAAAAAAAAAAAAAAAAAAAAAAAAAAACCCACAAGAACTTGCAAGAAGTGCGTACTGACTGACCAGAGCAAGAGGAGGAGGAAGTGGAGGGCGCAGGGACGCCTCCACGGCGGAGGGGAGGTAGCCCCGCCCATGGCCGTGACGCCGGCCACCGAACACCGATCGAACAGGACTCGCTGCCAGAGCAGAGGAGAACAGAGCTGAGGTGAGGTGAGAGAAGAGAGGCAGAGAGCAGCGTGCGGCACTTTACACGGCGTGCGGCACTTTACTGGAGTGGCAGTGGGTTGTTGGGGACGGGAGTGCGTGGCGACTCCCGAGGAGGTCACGGGTGCACCTGTTCTTGGAGGCACGCCGGTTGTACGTGTAGGCAGGCCGTCGAGGCCTGACAATGAGACGCTGAAAACCGGTTTCTTGGTTGGATAGATTAGATGATGATGATTCTGTTATATCCGCGGATATAGGAGGCATTTGTGGGTATTATATTCGACCGGTGAATATTATATGGGTACATATATAAAATGTTGCCCATAAGTATGAGCACAAAGACGATTATGGATGAACAATTTTCTTGATAGGTAATTTGTCCGAGATGGATATATTTACTTTATGTGTGCTTTGGGAAGAAGATAATAGAAAGAGTATGGCAGATTGATAGTCCTATGTGACATTCTCCCTAGCAATGGTCCTGCTTGACAAGTAGAAAAGCTATCAGATTCAATAGTGATTTGTGAGGAGAAATAAGCCGAAATTTGCTAAAACCTACCAGCATTTCTACTAGCTGAACAAAACCAATGAATTCAAGAATTTTACTTTGAGGGTTCCTAAACATGACCTCATGGAGGAACCTTCAAATAACAAATACGTTGGAGTTTGCTCGATCAGCCTTAATAAGGACACGCCTAGACAAGGTGTCTAATTTAATTACGTCTTGTCATTAACTCATCCGTCGCCTTGACGGATGGGGATGAGGTGGTTCTAGGAGAAATTGCTCGATGAGTCCATGCTACATGAATTGGATCCTCAAACCAAACACGCTCTAAGAGAATGGACATATGCCAACGCCACCAATTAAGCGGATGTTGGCTTTGTTATTCTTGGTTATGTGTACAGAGAAAAATGTCACCGAACTAGGGACTTGTTTAGTTCACCCCAAACTCCCAACTTTGACACTATGCAAAAAGAAGATTCCTCGTCACATCAAACTTATGGTACATGTATGGAGTATTAAATATAGATGAAATCAAAAACTAATTGTACAGTTTATTGTACTTTATGAAACGAATCTTTTGAGTCTAATTAATCAATATTTGGACAATATTTCACAAGTACAAACAAAATCTAAACAAGGCCTAAGTAGTATAGGGTAGTTAGATCGAGTTAACCACCGTCGAGAGTTCGCCGCCAGCCGTCATGGCACGGTTCAGGTATTATGATCGAGTTCAAGTTCTCTTCGTTGGCTTCCAGCCGGTTACATATAGGAGTTGGACTCTGCCCGTTACATGGGCCTGCTGATAAAAGAAATGCATAAAGACACGATCATGTGCCGCCTTACTTCTTGCCCCAGTCCGGCCCGAAGATGCGAGTGCTGGGCCTTCGCAGATGGGCCTCTCTCTTTAACTGCTGCCTGACGTCAGTGTCTTCAGATTGTGCAGGTTCTTCATCGCCTCCATGATCAGGTCCATCGATCATCAGTGTCATCAGAATTGGTACCTGGTGTCTTCTTGTTGGTGAAAAAAAAAAAAAAAAAAAAAAAAAAAAAGGCAGACCAAGGCGTGCTAAGGTTGCAAACCAGCCGTTTTATACCATCGGATCAGCAGGGTCGTCGATGGATGGATCGCATATCTGGCTGCACCATTGACACTTGCATTGGACGTACGTGTAGCAGTATAATAACTTAACGCAAGTCCTCTCTCCTGTTTCCAGCACGACGTACAAGTTGACAACACACCATATCCATGTTTAGCAGTACTTGTCTACGACACTTGCCAGAAATAATTATGGTGTTATCATCGTCGTCTATATGTGTGCTACCATTTCTGACAGACTTTTTCTTATTATTATTACTAGTCGCTTGTGTCTGCCACCTTCATCTTCATACATGCAATACAAATTGCATTATTGCATTGCAGCTACTTGCTTCAGTATGAATGGCAGGAACAAAAAGGAGAGCGTCTCTAATTACTTTGCTTCTGTCGTTTGTGCTCAGCTGCCGGCCTGTTCATGTCTCTTCATCGACAAATATAACTGGACTCTTGGTACTAGGATCAGATAATTTTGTGTGCCTTCATGACCCAAACCAAACATATATATGTTGTTAATGTGCATTGTAGACAACGGCTGATCGACCTTTTTGTCAATAAGAATTTAATTCCCTCCATCCTTCCCTCGAGCCTTGCATTGAACACCAGTATGAAATATTTTGCCGTGTGCCCCGACAAAAAGCACACGGCAAAATTTCTTTGCCGTGTCGAATTTTCCCGTGTGCAGTTTGCCGTGTGTTTTGGGAAAAAACACACGGCAAAATGTTTGCCGTGTGTTTTTGTGCGCTTTGCCGTGTGCTGTTGCACACGGCAGCGTTCTGCTGTGCAGTAGTGTTTGACATGGTATGTACTCCCTAAATAACTATAGACCATCGATCTGGATGACAATTATCACATATTATCTCACTCAATTCTTATTTGAAGAAATGATATCCGAGGCATGCTCTTTCATTTAAGAAAAAGTTCTTAAGATTGGTTTGCTCCGAACCGTTTTTGAAGGCATAAAACTGTCGGGGAGAAGAACCTCTAGAACAAAGCTTTCCTACATCTTAAAAAAATAGAACTAGCTCGTTTTGTAGGGAAAACTCATAATAAGCACCGAAAAAATGAGAAGGGGCTAACAAGGACAAAATACTACAATTTCACTCTCCTCAGTTAAGGCAAGAGGTTCATGTTCAGATGATGAGATGATACATCAAATACAATGAGCACAATTACACATCCAGATTTTTCCTGCAGTTTGGGAACATCTAGGTACACAGGTACATGTACACCAGGTAACCTCCATTTCCATCAGACGCTGCTTCACCACTTCCAGAAAACGTTGGAGCCGCACTTGAACTTCTCCTTCCCCTCGCACTCAATCTCGAGGTCGTCGGTGATGAAGGGTACTTTCTGCAAGAACACAATTCAAGCACGGGCACCACATGATGATATGACACAGGATGAGAAATTAATCCAGATTATTATCAGGTGAGGTTTCTTATGAGTGTGATCTGTGATGAGAACGAACCTTCTGCTTGGCGAGGTCCTGGCACCCAGTGAAGTTGTAGGGGAAGGTGCAGCTGCCGAACTCGACGGTGTAGGCGCGCGCAAAGTTAGCGCCGCTGGTGGCCAGCCTCTTCCTGTCGTTCAGCTCCTGATCGATGGCAGCAAAAATCTTGTCAGGTTTTCAGGTTCACTTCCATGCATCGAAACAAGCAACAGCTCTGATAAATACTTATATTACACACAAAAAACGAACTGACCTTGTTGGCCTTGCTCTTCTCAAGGTACTCATCGATGATCCCGGCCTTGGCCGAGCCAGTGGTGGCGGTGACGGCGAAGACGGCCGCCAGGCCGAGCAGCGCGGCACGGCGGCCCTCAGGAGCGGCCAGCTGCACCCTCTTCGCGGGCGACGAGGCGGCAGCTGGTACTGCCGCGGCGGGCTTGAGCCCGACGACGCTGGAGTTCACGCCGGCCATGATCGACTTGGTGTGGTGTGGCTGACGACTGGCTGTGCGCGCTTGGAGCTTGGTTGGCTGGCAGTGGTAGTAGGGAGAGTGGCGATGGTTTTGTTTTTGATCGTGGCCTCGTGGGTGGCTGCAGGTGCGGTGGAGCGGAACTGACGCTGGCGAGGGTTGTGGCTGTGGTGGCGGGCGTGTGGATAGGGTGAGGCTGCTTCCATCCCATTGGCTGGGTTTGCACACGTGGCACACATTATCCAAATGGCCATGGTCCCGTGTGACATGTGGCGAGTGACCCTTGGGTATGCAGATCTTGAGGAAGGTATATTGGATGCTTAGGTGACATGCATGGGGGCCTGTGATTTTCAGAGTCTCCAACCTCATACCACCTTTTTTTAGTATCATATCTTGCTATATATGTAGTCTAAAAAATCATGCTATATATGTTTCCTATTATCTGGAGCAACCACTTGATATATACTTCATATGTTCTAGACTACCCGCACTCATGCAACTCTATTTTCTTACTCTATCCATCCTGGTCATCAAGATTCTCCCCCCTATACCACTTTCTCCCGCACTCATCAATCCTTTACTGATTCTCTATACCAAAGAGTGGGACCCACATATCAGATTTTTATTCTTTTTTTTTTCTCTCCCCATTCTCTCTCCCTTTCTCTCTCCATTCTATCTCTTCCTCCCGTCCATGGCGCCTTGCAGAGCGGGGGATGCGGGGCTTCCCCAGCCGGGCCGGGTCGCGCGGGATGGTTGGCGGCCTCCTCGCGGCGAGCTCGGCGGGAGCCGGCCGAGCACGGCTCCTCCCGCGGCGGCTGCTCCTCGCCCGGGGACCTCGCGGGCTCGCCGCCGGCACCAGGAGCTCACGACGGCGGGGGCTAGCACACGGCGGTCGAGCGCGGACCGCGCGGCTCCGCCTCATCCACCCCCGACGGCGGCGCGGCGAGGCCGTCGGCCGAGCCGGCGGCGGACCACGCGCGTGGCTCCGCCGGGCGCGCGAGCTCCGGCCGCGGCGAGCCCTGCGCCCCCCTTGCGAGCCGCGCAAGCGAGCTCCGGCCGCTGTCGGTGCTCGCGGAGGGCCGCCGCCGCGCCGCCGCCAGTCTCGGGGAGGGGCGCCGCCGCGCTCGCCGTGGTGGGTGGAGGCTGCTCCGTCGCCTTCCTCCATCTCGGGGCCGAGCGAGCGGGAGGCCGCCGTCCTTGTCCTCTTCTTCGTTGCGAGCAAGAAGACACCCGACCCCGCCGGCGGTCGCGAGCAAGAAGACCACCTCGCCGGCACGAGCAGCACCAAGAAGACCACCTCGTCGGCGGTCGCGGCGGCGGTTGGTCTCTCTCTCTCCTCGGTCTCCCTCTCCGCGCGCAGCGTCTCCTCTTTCCTCTTTGCTCGCTCGCTCGGGCCACGTCTGCGCATACCGCTCGTTCGGGAAAGCGCCCGGAATACCGTTCGTGCCGCGTTTGCCGCTCCTTTTCCCGTACCCGCTGCAGCCGATTTGAACGGTAAAAGCTGAGGTGGCGTTGTAGCGTTCGCCTTCACCGTACCCGGTGCGGACGGTCTTATGCAGAGAAGCATCTTCGTCTCACTGCGGTTTCTGATCTTGATTCAATGAATTCCTTTGCTGTAAATGTTTGATATATGTAAAGAAACGTGTTATATGTTCTCAAACATTTTTTTAAATTTTTTTTGTCCAGATTTTCATATCAGTACTACCACCGCATGTTCTGGTTTTGCTTTCAGTCAAAAGTATTTTGTAGTTATTGAAATTAGTGCTGCAGCGTCCCGATTTACTACAACTTGAAATGTATCTGAAATTTCAAAACAAATATTTACGTTCAAATGATCTTGAAAAGGACAAATTATAGGGCATTTACGACAAATGAGAGAAATTAAATCATTAACATCCTTAACTGTAGGCATTTAAGTTTAATTTGACAAAAAAATAATTGAACTTACGATTAATTGAAGGAATTTTCGATCAACAGCTGTACCCCAAATAGATTTACTACTAATATGAAATATATTTACTATTAATATTATAATTGATTTACTACTAATATGGAATAGATTTACTACTAATATGCGTATAATTGAAGAAATTTATGGGCAATCGAAGAGCAATTTTACTACTAATATGAAATAGATTTACTATTAATATTGTAATTGATTTACTACTAATATGAAATAGATTTACTACTAATATAAGGAATTTTTCATGATTCCAAGTTTGCGGAGAAAAATTGTTGAAAAAAATTATTATCAATTGAAGGTATTTGATTTGTCGTCTATTGCATGGCCGTAGTGTTTCTGCAGCATGCAGACATTTGAACCAGCTTTTTACGTTTATATATAAAAAATCGGCTGCTCACTACTATACCATACAAGACAAGAAGTAACATTACTACTAATTCGATTTTTTAAAAAACATTACTACTAATTGATTTGTGCCATGCTGCGGCCATACAAGACAATAACTTTACTATTAATTGATTCGTGCCATGCTGCGGGTGTCAGATGGCTGTCGGCAGACCACTTTTTTTCCAGAACCGAAAACATTTACGGTTGTGGAACCAAAATAGCCATAATGTTTCACGGTTCCAGGACCTGCTGTCAGGTGTCAGACGGAGCCGTGACTGTGCTCTACAGTATATAATATTTGGAGCGCTGCGCCCCAAATAGCGGGATCCTATATATAACTCATGTGTGCTTGCATAAGCTAAAAAAAATGGTAAATATTATATAGATCGGGGAAGTTTCTTGTCTGTCCAATAGTGTGCTTCCATAAGCTGACAAAAAATAGTGTACTTGCATGGTGAGCTGATTAATGAGGAGAGAGGTTGTTGTTTCGCCAGGAGACAACGCATGCTCCTAGTCTCGCCGCCCGCTCTAGCCCCAAATTAATTAACCTCAAATCAACTAAGAACATGCAGATGCGCATCAAAATCACATGTCTTAATTAGGGCGAGAAGGGAGAGACACGAGAGGTAAAGAGACGAATTAATGAATATACCCCCTCTCTCAAACTGTTAACACTATGGTTGCGGCTGCACTTTACAAATGAAACAAAGAGTGTGATCAAATGGTTAGTGTAGCAAGGCAACTAATATTAATTTTGTATAGATTTAAAATAGCTCTAATTTCATTCAGAAATACAGAAGCATTTTGTATAGATTTGGTTAAAATTAGAGTTTTCTCACACTATAAATATATATGCACTAGTATTAATTAGTTACGGTGCTTGTTGGTCGTGAAGAAAAACAATTGAACCCCACTATATATATAGTTGCAAACGATATAGCGGCATCTGCAGGTCCGATGTGTAGCGGCATATAGCTTGGACCAGTCGAAGCCTGCAAGAAGATTGCCAGGCCCACCGGAGGGGTCAACGAAGTTGCCGGGGACGAAGTTATTGCCGACGGGCAGCGGGAAGTCGACGGGGTCGCCTTGGCCTCCGTTGTGGAAGTCGACGTGGTTGCCATGGCCTCCATTGTCGACGGCAGGCAGGAAGTCGTTGAGGTCGCCGTTGTCGGCAGGCGGGAAGACGGCGTCTCCTTGGCCTCCATTGTCGACTGGCGAGAAGTCGACGTTAAGGTCTCCATCGCCGGCAGGGGGGAGACGCCGTCTTCTTCCCCGGCGGGCGGCGGGAAGATGGCGTTTTCGGCTCCGTTGGAGGGCGGGACAAAGACGGCGTTCATGAGGCTGCCTCCATTGCCCTCAGGGAAGAAGAGGCGGTGGTCATCATTGTCGTCATCGCCATCGTGGCCGGTGTTGTTGGCCATCGTCGTGGATCCGGAGGAGCTAGCTGATGTGGTGGCTGATCTCGGCGGGCAGAGGAGTAGTCGGCGGGTCGAGAGAGGAGGCTAATTAAGTCTAGCGGCTTGGATACAGTGAGGACGAGGGCCGGCCGGATACATATATAAAGAGAGTGAGGAGGGGGAAGCTTCTTGTCTGCCCAACAGTGTGCTTGCATAAACTCAAAAAAAAAAACAGTGTGCTTGCATGGTGAGCTGATTAATGAGGAGAGAGGTTGTCGTTTCACCAGGAGACAGCGCGTGCTCCCTGCCTCGCCGCCTGCTCTGGCCCCTAATTAATTAACCTCAGATCTACTAAGAATATGTAGATGCGCGTCAAAATCACCTGTCTTAGTTAGGGCAAGAAGGGAGAGAGATGAGAGTGAAGAGACGAATTAATGAATATAATCCCTATCTCAAATTGCTAACACTATGGGTGCGGTTGCACTTTACAAATCAAACAAAGAGTGTGATCAAATGGTTAGTGTAGCAAGGCAACTACTGTCCCGTTGTGCGATCGATCGATGTCCTAAGCTCGATGCTTGGCGGGCATAGTTTTTTACCGTTCGCTAGATTTTGGCAGCCACAATTTTTGCCTGCTATCATATTGCTGAAAGCCATCTGATCTTTAATTTAATTTAATCCACTAAACTTTAGTTGATCGACCTAAACTTTACTAAATAAGCTCTATATATACTCAACCTGTTCCCAAATAACGAAAGCATGCATTTCAATCGTCCTACTACTAGCTCTGTCAGCACCTGTAGCTTCATCATCTCCTATTCTGATCAATGGCAATGGCAATGGCAGCGACACTGACCTTGCGGCGCTGCTCGCTTTCAAAGCCCAGCTATCAGATCCTCTCGGCATCCTCTCCAGCAACTGGACCACCGTCGTGTCCTTCTGCCACTGGGTCGGCGTCGCCTGCGGCGTCCGGCACAGGAACCGCGTCGTTGCCGTGCAGCTGCAGCATCTTCCCCTCCATGGCACCGTTGCTCCCCAGCTCGGTAACCTCTCTTTCCTCACCACCCTCAACCTCACCAACACCAGCCTTACAGGAACGCTCCCATACAATCTGGGAAGATTGCGTCGCCTCAAAACCATGGACCTCACGTTTAATGGCCTGTCAGGAAGCATCCCACCTGCCATAGGTAACCTCACTAGCCTGGAGGTTCTTGCCCTCAAGTTCAACCAACTATCCGGTCCAATTCCGGCAGAGCTGCACAACCTGCAGAGCTTGAACCGCATATACCTCCAGAGAAACTTCCTAACCGGATCGATCCCAGACAATCTATTCAACAACACACCCTTGTTAGCCTACCTAAACTTTGGCAACAACAGCTTGTCCGGATCGATACCTTTGATCTAAAAAAAGAATGTTTCAGGCTTGCCTCGCATCATGCAAAACTCTGAAATACAGTACTTAGGATTGTCTCCTAATTAACCGTTGTGGCATAAAATGGGTAGATAGACAATTATAATTGGCAACAAGCTGGGACCTATATAGTTTCATGGATCGATATCGCAAAAGCTCAAAGCAGTACCCTCCAAGCGCCTCCTTTCTTTTTGCTTTAGAACAGCGTTTGTTTGCCCGGTGTTCGGATTTTGCTTGTATGCCTTATTTGATTACCTGCACGAAGTGCTAAAATGCATAATTGCTCTTATTTTGGTTCGTTGAATAACTTGCACAATGGTTATACCAGTTCTCAAAGATCGGTAGCATTACCTCATTCTCCATTGATGACCGTAAAGCCTCTCAACTCTCCATTACTATGGAAGCAAACATCCTAAGATGACTTTGAGAATTAGTCCCTCGAGGAGATCTTCCCCGAGTGCCTTCAATGAAATGGTCAATCCCCTCTTTGTATTCCTCACTATTCTCCTCAATGTCACCACCGCGCATTGCACTACTAACGTCGATGAGCCAGACCTCGATGCAGGTCAGTAGACCATTGCGACATCAACACGCCTTCCCCCACACCAAACTATCCACGTTGGTCACCTCGGTCCTACCTTGTGAGCATGCTCATCCCTTGTAGTCATCCACACCGCCAGTCTTGGTATTGCACCTACATTTGGCTCCTAGAGGTCTTCCATCACCGCACTGCCATACCTTCTCACCCGAGGTAGTGTGGCCTTTCCTGTGTCGCCAGTCTTGGTATTGCACCTACATTTGGCTCCTAGAGGTCTTCCATCGCCGCACTGCCATACCTACTCACCCGAGGTAGTGTGGCCTTTCCTACGCTACCAATCTTGGTAGCATGTGTCACTTCAAAACTACACAATCAAGATCCTAAGATCTTGAGCACTTGACTACAGCATCAAATCTAGTGCCACTTGGACTGGGTTTTCAAAGGGTAGGTCTATATATATCTAAAAAACTTCATTGATGCAACAAAACTCGTCCTAAAATTGGCCAAAGCATTCAACTCTCTATGGCATGGGACAACATCATGAAGCTTCTCAATGTGGCTTCCCCTCCCAAAATTGAAAAATATTTAGATGACTTCTTCTCTAGACCGAATGCAAGGCAAAGTAAATCTTATGAACAAAGGCATGTGGATGATGACAAAGACATGTGACCACCTTATCCTTCTAGGCACATATTAGCTAGGACTACATGTCATCCAACTCCGGGAACCAGAGGAAGAGTTACATGTGTCAATGATGTTAACTTTAACCATCATCTTACTATGCCATTGGCACCTATGGAAAGATATCGTCTTCCGTGCCAAGTAGTCATGCCTACCCGTCTTCCTCAAACACTGTGGCATATCCGGCAGATGTAGGAGGACCATTTCAATGCAAAGCTCTTCCAAACATTATGTAAACAAGCTTTCCCTTTTTTTTTAGCAAAAAAAATGTAGAGGCTCCATCCATTACCGTAGGCATGGCCCAAAATCCTCTATATAGTTTTCTGGCCTGGTTCGACATTGGGCCAAATCTCGTAGAATCCTGGCCCAATAAAGAGAGAAGACAAAGCTGAAACGCTCAAGTCAAAGCGCGCGGCGCCTGTCCCTGCGATAGTGCCACTCCCCCCGACTCCCGTTCTGCTTCTCCGGATGCCTCGTCGCCGGTGCCCGGTGGTAACCCTACCCGCCGCCGCCGGATCAGTGGGTCGGAGCGCCAAGCCGCCGACCGCTATCCTCCACCTCGCAGCCCCTTGATGTGCTCGCCTTCGCCAGACCGCCACACGCCCACGCCGGCACACCGCCACACCAACTCGCGGACTGCCTGTCTGCCTCCCGGCGTGCACCGGCCGCCGCTGAAGACCGCCTCGTCGCTGGTCTGGGAGCAGAGCGTCGACCGGGGCCCGTGTGGGCAGACGGCAAGGTTGTGATGCGGACAGCCACCACCCACCAGAGCCTGCCCAGCGGCAGACAGCAGAAGATGAGAAGACATGCTGCTGCTGTTAGTTGCTGACTGCGAATTTGCAACAGAAGAGACATGCTGAGGATTGGTATTTTCCTATTCTCAAACCTAAGTTCTATTTTAATGTTGAACTCTTTCCGGTCTAGAAATACCAAACTTATGTGTAGATTCAGGTTCATACGATAGTGTAGATTCAGGTTCATACGATGTTCTTGATAAAGATATGAGAGGCCAGGATCAACTGAACCATCATTTGTCAAATATTTTTAACCACTTTCATGGTTCAATTAATTATATGTCATGGATTTGAGTATGGAATTGAGATTTTGTCTAAAGTAATGCATTTATGAAATAATTTTGTTATATATCGGTATTAGAACCGGTGTAGGCAGTATTTTGGTCAAGTACCGGCAGGTATACAGTTTAGATAGTGGCTCTAGTCAAAATTGGTGAGCTCCGCCACTGCCGGAATCCATGGTAATGCAGGTGCTGCGGCTCTGCTCCCCAGGGATTTTGACAACTCCCTTGCCGTTTTTTAAAAAGCCTGCACATGTTGGTTGATTTATTTGTATATGGTTTTTGCCGCAAACCAGTAAGCAACTACACAGGACCACCAAAACATTGTGTTTGTGCACCACCTCATCATCAGGGAGAAAAGAAGCTAATAAACTAAGATGCCAACCCCAATTAGGAATTAGATATGGTCAGTTCGGTCCAATCTTCACACGTAGAGATCTCACTGCGAATTACAAAATTTGTTATGGTGCAATCACGTTTGACTAACTGTCTGCGGTAGAGCTGCTTTGTCACTACCCACATGAGCATTTCATCATAATCACGACTGTATGTTGAATTAGTATCGTGTGGGTCACGCGGGGTGCAATAAGCTGCCAGGTGGCCACTTGGATAATGATAAATACAGCAGGCGGGTCGTAGCTTGTTTCCTTGTCCACACTTGTACAGCTTTCTTCCTACTATATGTATGGAATTCAACGGAAGATGAGCAGGAACAGCTCCATCCATGGCCACCAACACATGCATTTCAATCGTCCTACTACTAGCTCTATCAGTACCTGTAGCTTCACCATCTCCTATTCTGATCAACGGCAATGGCAATGACAACGGCAGCAACACAGACCTTGCGGCGCTGCTCGCTTTCAAAGCCCACCTCTCTGATCCTCTCGGCATCCTCTCCGGCAACTGGACCACCGCCGTGTCCTTCTGCCACTGGGTCGGCGTCGCCTGCAGTGTCCGGCACAGGAACCGCGTCGTTGCCGTGCAGCTGCAGCATCTTCCCCTCCATGGCACCGTCGCTCCCCAGCTCGGTAACCTCTCTTTCCTCACCGTCCTCAACCTCACCAACACCAGCCAGGAACACTCCCAGACGATCTGGGAAGACTGCGTCGCCTCAAAACCATGGACCTCACGTTTAATGGCCTGTCAGGAAGCATCCCTCCTGCCATAGGTAACCTCACTAGCCTGGAGGTTCTTGCCCTCAAGTTCAACCAGCTGTCTCGTCCAATTCCAGCAGAGCTGCACAACCTGCAGAGCCTGAACCACATAAACCTTCAGAGAAACTTCCTAACCGGATCGATCCCAGACAATCTATTCAACAACACGCCATTGTTAACCTACCTCAACTTTGGCAACAATAGCCTGTCAGGATCGATACCATCTTGCATTGGTTCCTTGCCATTGCTTCAGTACCTGAACCTGCAGGTGAATCACCTTTCTGGTGCGGTGCCTCCGGCCATCTTCAACATGTCCACTCTGCAGATTCTAGCGCTCACCTACAACCACGGATTAACCGGCCCGGTTTTTGGAAACGCAAGTTTCAGTCTCCCGATGCTGCAGGCATTCTCCATCGGGCGGAATAGTTTCACCGGGCAGATTCCGTCAGGGCTCACGGCATGCAGGTTCCTGGAACGTGTTGACATGACTGAAAATCTGCTCGAGGGTGTTCTGCCAACATGGCTGGGAAGTTTAGCGCGTCTCACCTTCCTTTCTCTGGGTGGGAACAGCTTTGCAGGCCCGATTCCTGCAGAGCTTGGCAACCTGACCATGCTGAGCACCCTGGACCTCTCGGTCTGCAACCTGACGGGATCCATTCCTGTGGAGCTCGGACGCATGAGCCAGCTCTCGTTGTTGCTGCTCACTGTCAATCAGCTCAGCGGATCCATTCCGGCTTCTCTTGGAAACCTGTCTGAATTCGGGTTTATGGCACTGGATGGCAACCAGTTGGTTGGTACAATACCATCCGCACTCTGTGACATGAACTCCCTGTTTCTAATCAGTGTTTCAGAAAATAACCTGCAGGGGGATTTCAGCTTCCTGTCGGCTCTTTCCAACTGCCGGCAACTTTCTTACCTTGACATCTCGATGAATCGTTTCGTGGGGAGCCTCACCGCAAACCATATGGGGAATCTGTCCAGTGACCTGCAGATATTCCGTGCGAATGGAAACAAGATAGTTGGAGAGCTTCCAGCTGCAATCTCAAATCTGACTGGTCTCGTTAGGCTAGAACTTTCAGATTCCCAGCTGCGCAGCCCAATTCCAGAGTCTATGGCTATGCTGCAGGGCCTCCAGTGGCTTGGTCTTCAAAGAAATAACATGTTCGGGCCCATCCCATCAAATCTTGCCATGCTGAAGAATATGGAAATACTATATCTTCATAACAATGAATTCTCCGACTCCATACCAAGGGACATTGGTAACCTGACAGTGGTAGAATATCTTAGCTTGGCTAATAATAGGTTATCCTTGACTATACCACCAAGTCTATTTCATATTGATAGTCTTATCTTTCTAAATCTTTCTCAAAACCTCTTGCAAGGTGAACTGCCAGTTGATATAGGCTATATGAACCAAATTAATGGCATGGATCTCTCTGCAAACCTCTTAGTTGGTAGTCTCCCGGATTCCATCGCACAATTGCAAATGATGGCCTACTTGAACCTATCACACAATTCCTTCTCCGGTTCAATCCCAATGTCCTTCATAAATCTAACCAGCTTGCAATTTCTGGACTTGTCATATAATGATCTTTCTGGTACAATACCAAATTATCTAGTCAACTTTTCCATCCTCACTAGCTTGAACCTGTCTTTCAATGAGCTACAAGGTCAGATACCTGAAGGTGGTGTATTCTCCAACATCTCCCTCCAATCCTTAATAGGGAACGCAGGGCTTTGCGGTGCTCCACGTCTAGGGTTTTCACAATGTCCAAGTCCAAGAGGCTCTAGGAGAAATAATGGTCACATGCTGAAAGTTCTCCTACCTACTACCATCATTGTAGTAACTGGAGTTGTAGCTTTCTGCATATATGTTATAATTAGGAGAAATCAGAAGCAGCAAGGTATGACGACGGGTCCTGCCGGTTCGGTTGACATGATCAGTCGTCATCAGTTGATCTCCTACCATGAGCTTGTTTTTGCCACCAATAATTTTAGTGAGAGCAACTTACTTGGATCTGGGAGCTTTGGAAAAGTTTACAAGGGTCAACTAAGCAGTGGTTTGATTGTTGCCATAAAAGTTCTAGACATGCAGCAAGAGCAGGCCATAAGAAGCTTCGATGCCGAGTGCAGTGCACTACGCATGGCACGGCACCGCAACCTAATTAGGATACTCAATACATGCTCCAACCTGGACTTTAGGGCACTAGTGCTTCCCTACATGCCGAATGGAAGTTTAGAGACGCTTCTGCACTGCTCTCAAGGCACAACGACACGGCTGGGGTTCGTTGAGAGGTTAGGCGTCATGCTTGATGTGGCATTGGCAATGGAGTATCTGCATTATGAGCACTGCAATGTGGTTTTGCACTGTGATTTGAAGCCTAGCAATGTATTGTTCGACCAGGACATGACAGCACATGTGGCTGACTTCGGCATTGCAAGGTTGCTAGTAGGTGATGACAGTTCTGCCATCTCTGTAAGCATGCCTGGAACTATTGGGTACATTGCACCAGGTATTATCTTCTTGCCCAATCAATCTACTTCTCATTGGACCATTGATTTACTAAGATTAACCAGTCAATTTTTTATTATATTTTCTTTTTCTACTTTCTTACCAGAGTATGGGACACAAGGAAAAGCATCACGGGAAAGTGACGTGTACAGTTTTGGAGTTATGCTCTTGGAAGTCTTCACTAGAAAGAGACCGACGGATGCTGTTTTTGCTGGAAGTCTAACCCTGAGGCAGTGGGTTTCTGAGGCGTTTCCAGCAGAGCTTGTCCGTGTTGTTGATGATCAGCTACTTCCATGGTTGTCTAACTGCAATCTGGAAGCCTTTCTTGTGCCGGTATTCGAGTTAGGTTTGCTGTGCTCCAGTGACTCTCCTGACCAAAGGATGGCAATGACTGATATGGTCACCAGGCTGAAGAAGATCATAGCAGAGTGCAAGAACTCGGTAGCAGCTGCACTCAAGAGTCAAGACAGCAGCACAGTGATCACGCATGATCCATCAACATAGTATATTTATGTTTCTGTTCTGCTTCTAATCTAAACTAAGAAAAAACATCAGCTGTGTAACATCTACTTCGCCACCTAGTTTTCGCCGGTTGCACGTGACGACTTCTGGCCATGTCTTTCAGTTTTTGCACCATGGTTCGATTTGCTATATGTTGAATTAAATTCCTAAAAGCTTAGCTTGCAACAAAATGCAAGACGCCGATTGACAATGATGCTCAGTCGATCCTATATGGTGTTTACTTTGCACATGTCAAATAACCTGATAGACTTGTGGGAGTGAGACCTGTAAGTATTGCCTGAATTTAGCAAGTTGTCGTCTCTAACAGAGTGCAGCCAAGGAGCACACCCTGGGACTTCTTTATTCAGTACTCCCTGACTGATTACCATCTAACCAGAGTCCCAGTCAATCTACTTTTTTTTTTTGACCAGTAACATATCATTCATATCAGCAGCAGGATGCTGCAAGTAACCACATCGCTAGATTAAAGCTTGGATGAAGTTTCCAATGAAAAAGTGCTTAGTAGATTTGTAATTTCTGAAAATGTATAATAATTAATGAAACACAAAAGTGTAGGGATTAAAAAAAATGGGACGTGAGACACAAGAGTATGGTGCAAAAACTCAGATTAATTTATGTAGTGAAACACAAGGGTAGATTTATGTAAAACTCATTAATTTAGAAATAGTTCATGGTTCCTAACGAAAAAATTGTTAAATACACAACTTTTTCACTCGTGTAAAAGTCATCAATACAAATAAACACTTGTCACGTGAGACCAGACTTTTATCTTTCCTTGAGCAAGTCGATTAGGCCTGAACAGGCAGGCAAACCTAAAACGGAAACAACGAGGCAATATCGGTGCTTACTTCAGACCATGCACGATGATCCTCCTGTACAGGTTGTGCCGATTATGCAGGAACTTCCCCAAAATCTGAATGAAGCACACAAATCAAACCACAGGCCACAGAGGTCAACCGGGATTCAGAAGCTGATACAAATATAGAAGCGTTATATTACAATAATAAAACCACTCAACAGCTCAATCAGTCACTCATTCATAGAAACAGAAAACATTCCTGGCTGATTATAACGGTGTTTCAATTACAAGACAACACGAGAGCACATACAAAAAACAAACAAAAGCAAGCAACCTATCAGGCAACAGGACCGTCACTGATTTCATGTAGGTATTATAGCTAGGGATATCCAAATTAGCATGTGAGTAACATCAAAGCCATTCTGCATGTGCAGGAACACAGGACCAACTGAAGATTTCTTTCGCCCTCTTTAGGCAGCTCTGTTCAGCAAAGTAGAGTAGATGCAGCATCAGAGGATCCTCCCCAGGTTCCACAATCTCTGCTAAGTGCTAATACTCCACTTCCATTTGCAACTTATCTGTCTCACCTGCATTTGGAAGAAAATATCAGAGACAGAAACACATAATGCGGCCCAAACGACCAAGATGTTTCTTTTTTATGAATGGAAAATTATGTGAATCAATATGTTCTAAGCAGCCTCTAATGCTGTTCATTAAAGATGTTTTCCAAGCCACATTATGTTAGGGTTGCATCAGTACTCATCCTCCTCCAGGGTAACAGAGATATCTTGAAGACAAAAGACACATTTTTACTAGCATATCGTGACACATTGATCTAGAAAACAAAAAATCACTTCATTTCTCACATGATTGTGGGAACTTAATAATATAACCCTCATATAAGAACCCCCTCAATATGACTATATGAGGTAAGTTGCACTGTCTTTTAGCTTCCATGTAACAAAATTCTCGTATATGTATGGTGCCTGTGATCTGTGTTTTATTGCACACCTATGCTAGCTGATTGGATTCCAATATAAGCATGTTTTTACCCAGTTCATACTGTATGATTGTATTATTTTTGTGATCCGCATGATTTAGTACTCAAGTTATCTACTTAACATTTAAACATGTGGGTAAGAAATTACAATTATAGGTGGTTTAGGAGAAATATTTGATTTTTCTTCTGAGAAAACATCATAGTATTTTTATTTTTACCTTTTTGTAAAGCCTACCAAAACAAAAAGAACCAAAGCCACTTACCCTGTGAGAAAATCCAAGTTGCTGGGACTTTCCCACTCTTCCATGACACCATTGGCAATGAATAGACCTTATCATCTTTCATGTCATATATTCCGCAAGATTCAGTTGTTTGCTTGACAACACAGTTGGGATAATCATCCACAAAGAAGACACAGTCCCTTGAAACATCGTAGGGAGACACATGAACAGCTCTGGAGTACCATTGCCCAACGAACAACGCTTGGCTGTTCCCTAAAGTCCTCACTTCATCCCACAAGTGCTGCCGTCCGGTAGCCGGAAGCAGGTGTCTCCACGAAGGAAGCTGCTGGCACTGCCATCAGGAAGCACTAGCCACGGCACGGGCGGCGGCGGCGGCACGCGGCACTGCCGTGCTGCGGTGCACCACGCCCGGCAGACGGCAGTGAAGAAGGCCCGGTCGGCACGCCTGGGGAGGCGGAGGAACATCAGGCCGAGAAGCTCCGGCGAGAGGTCCGACCACAGCGGGGAGCCCTGGACTTTAGCCATCCTGCAAAGCAAATAGAGCAAGCAAAGGCATGGCCAGGTCAGACGGAGGGGAGGAGATCAGGAGAGGCAGTGAGTGCGTCTGCATAGAATCGAACACCTGGTGGGCACAACGAACCACCCTTTGGTTCCTACAAGTTACATTGTTCAAAAGAATCATCTTGTTCACAGATAGCGTGGGTGCAGAAGCACGACATAACTGGCAAACGGATTCATCAAGAAGATAATTATGGGATGCGTGTGAGGTGGCTCGTGCGGATGGCGGAAGGGACCACTGAAGTACCAAAGGCGTCGCGGCATCGCACGGTGACGGCTGAGAGATGTAGGCAGGGAGACGGAGGAGGCTGGAGGAAGAAAGGGGGAGGAGCCGAGGCAAAATACCTTGCAGAGTAGGAGGCGTCGGCGTCGGCGCCGGCGGCCGCCGGGGGGCTGTGGTGGACGCCGTCGCAGTGCGGGGCCGAAGTGGCCGGCAAGGACGTGACGATGGGAACTGAGTTACTAGTTTCTTTTTTTTAAGGGGAACTGAGTGAGTGTCTTTGGGCTGTGAACGGGCTATGGAAGCCCAGGCTTTCTTCATTCAGGCCCAAGAAGAAATTAACGGACACTCATGCTCACTCATCACCATTTCGATTCTCATCAGAGGAAAAAAAAAAACACCATTTCTTCTGCACGAAAGTACTTGTTTTCCTGGTTGCATAAGAGTAAGAGCCACCCTATAATATAGTGCTTTTTCACGACTAAAAATATGAAGAAAAAAAACAGCCTACTGTCTCTTACCAATTTAGCGGCGGCAGGCACATCATTTTTTTTTTGGACAATTATTTATATGGCCCTGAAACAAACTTCGTTTGCTTATATGGCCCAAAAATTTTGAACTTGTCTATATGGCCTGAAAGTGAAACTTCTTTGCTTATATGGCCTTACGCTACTTCCATCAGCCCATTCCGTGAAGTCAGTTGCTTCGTCGCACGCGAAAAGACCCGATTGCCCCTCAGCTCCGAACAGGCACGCCGCACGCCCGCCCCTCACGTGGTTCCTTCGCTCCTACCTTTCCCGACTTCACGCGATAGAAGAAAAACAAATTTTCCGACGCCGCCCGATGGAGGACGGTGCTGTTGCTGCCGCCCAGGGGCCGTAGCGGCCACTTGCGATGAGGATGGGGAGACAGCCCCCCCCCCCCCCAACCACCACCACCACACGGGTGCGCGCCCAGGGGCAGGCGCGGCCCCAACCACCAGCGAGGTTGGAGGCGCCAGGTCCACCCACGAGCAGCAGGCCGGTGCGCCCTGGCCCTTCCTGGCCACCTACGCCGGCGTGGCGAACCCAGCCATGGTGGATCCCGACGGCGGCGTCGTTCAATTCCAAGAGATGGCGGCCCATGAACCAGCGTTGGTGGCGGCGTCCTGGGTCTTCCCCGGTGGCGAGATCCAGCTCCTGGTCAATGGAACCATCGCCATCATCAACCAGGAACAAACATGATTCTAGATTTTCTTTTTCGTTGGATTTTATACGTACAAGAATCGGAGAATTTTGTTTGATTTCTTTTCTCCACAATTCATGCCTGTTACGGCAATTGCAACTGGAATTGTTGCTCTTTGTAATGTTATTACGGCTGCCTTGATTTAATTTTTTGATTGAATTCCATTGTAAAAAGTATGGATGAATATATTATTTTTTGATTTAGTGTTGATGCTGGAATAACACTCTGAATTTATTTGCTGTGGAACGCTTTTTAACTGTGTGTTTGTCAATATATATATGTGGTTATGTTGGTTATGCGAGAATACCCATATAATTGTGTGGTTGTGAATATATATGTCATTTATGTAAATAATTGAGAATATATATATTGAACATATAAAAAAACAAGGCACTTTTTCATTTTTTCATGCAAGGGTAAAACAGTCTTTTTGCATGGCACTTAACACCGTTACATGCTTCAAACTGACGGAAGGCCATATAAGCAAAGAAGTTTCACTTTCAGGCCATATAGACAAGTTCGAAAAATTTTAGGCCATATAAGCAAACGAATTTTGTTTTAGGGCCATATAAATAATTATCCCTTTTTTTTGGTGAAACTCATCAATATACACATAAACACTTCTCACGTGAGACCAGTGTTTGTTTTTTCCTGAGCAAGCAGACACAAACCCAAAATGAAAGCACGACGCAATATAAGTGCCCATTTCAAACCATAATCCTCCTAGTTTGAAGAAAGAAGTCCAAACTACTCCCCTTAAACTAACATACAATTTACACCTATTCGCCCAAACCCAATCTAACAGAAGCAACATGTTTGCCTGAGCTGCAAACTAAATCGTCCCTAAAATATACTGAAGTGATTCCAAAAGCCGTCGGGAAATTTAGGATGGAGTTTCTGAATGCAGTTTGGCTCAGCATAGCTTCATCGAGGCAAAGCCTACATACACATTGCGTCTGCACGACGTAGTGCAGTCTGACGAAAACTCGAGATTAAAAGAAAACAAAATTCGAAAACGAGTACAAATTTCGGTCTTCCTCAATCTCAACCTTTTATCAAAGTTCAATGGCCATTTTTGCAGCCGATTGATAATTCCAATTCAGTTGCTACCTACATTTGCAAAAGCCAACCTGTGAAGATGGGCTGACTAGCTCCACAAAGGGTGCAGCTTTGCCGCGCCTGATTTTCTAGTAAATTTCAAATCCTCAAAACTTCATCATATCACTGTGCTTGATTTTCTACTAAGACCATCAAGAATCAGTTTCACGTTATGTTACATCATGAATATGAGTGAGCAACCACGGATTCAACACAAATGCAGCACATAACAAAGAGAGGCACAAGGTAGAAACAGAGATCAGATACTAGTAATGTTTATCACATTTCATTTAGCTCTAGTAATAATTAACAAACGACCCAAACAATACAATAGCCTCTGCTTAATATTGCAGAGCACTGAATTACCGAGTTCACCACGAGAGCAGGACACAAACGAGAGCAAAGTAGCAGCAGAGCACAGGGCTCACAAGCATATACAATACCAACGGACCTTTATTACGGCACAGTTATAGGCGACCAGGAACGCACAACAACCAGTCCACGGGCTCACTGGTGGACGAGGCAGCCTTCAGTGACAGGCAGAGGGGTAACCGCAACAGGAGCAAAGGTGGTGGTGCCCTCGCCCTCACTGGCTTCCTCCTCTTCCTCGTCAGACTGAACCAGGCCAGCAGCGCTGAAGATGTATGCTTTCACTTCTTCGAAGCGCTCCTCAGAGAGGGAGACCTCGGCGAGGAGCTTCCAGGCAGAAGTTTCAGAAGCCTCCTCATAGTCACTCCTCCGCTTTAGCACGATGTGGCCACTGATCTCCCACACAGCTGGGTTCACCTGAGTGTCCAGCAGCTCCTGGCTCACTTCACCCAGAGCCTGCTTCTCTGCATAGCACTGCATTATTGAACAGATAGAAGTTTGTTAGAACATCATAAAGAGATTTCCACCAATTAAGTCCAGATTCGACAAAACTCAGAAATTGTGTAATGACTTTACCTGGGGGAACAGGAAGACCCTATTGCCACAATCAGAAATGAGCACATTGTAAGCCACATTGTTGTCTTGCAGCCAAATGCAAGCGTTGGAAACAACATTTGCCAGGTCGTCCAGTGTGTTCCCTCCCTCAAATACCAGGCCTCTCACAGGATAATTTATCAGCTTGGACACACTCACCCCATTCTTCATTGGGCCCTCAGAAAGAGGGATCTTGCGGGTAGCTGCCTTCTCAACACGGAAAGGCACTGCCAAGTAGTATGCCTGTAAAGAACAGAAGATAATATCACTCAGTACTAAACAATGTTTTTCAAAAGAAAGTTACCACAATAGCACTATCTTCGCAATACTGAATATGCTCCTATTTGTTTAGGATTATGTGGTAAGGAGTAATACCTGAAAGTGGAGGTGATTGATGGTGGCAAAGGCACCCAAGCTATTGTATCCAAGCCTGAAGTACGGGCTAGCTGCCTCAGCTGCCATTTGCAGTGCAAGCAAGAAGCTCTCTGGATCAATCATCTGAGGCAGGCGGTCCAGAACACGAGGAATGAGAAGCACATGTCCATACTCAATTGGGCTCACCTGCAAACCATTGCAAACAGTCATTGGAAACAAGAATAGGCAAGATAGAATGGAAGTTGGATTATCAGTGTGAATGAGAGATGTACATTGATAGCAACAACATTTGGAGCACGATCAACAGCAATGATTGGAGCGTCATTCAGGAAATAGCTGTCATCACCATCACCATTCTCAAACTGGAAGAGAACCTCTTCCTGGCCAACTTTGGTGAAATTGAACTTGGCTATGTGTATTTGGGCCATGTCTATGTGTGCGTGAACCCAAAGGGTCGCACGCTTAAGGGGCTGGAAGCCCAATTCAGGTTGGACCCGAGTTGGAGAAGGATTAGGGTTACTAATGGGCCTCCAACTCGGGAGCTCATTAGGGACACCTATATAAGAAGGGGCAGGGGCGAGGCTAGGTTTGATCCACGCCTTTTGGCAGCCGCCGTCACCCTCACCACGCTCACGCCTTAGCTCCTCGCGGACCTAGCAGTCCGGAAGCGCATCGCTTCTTCCCTGCACGTGTGTGATACCTTGGAGGTGTTGCATCTGGAGCACACGGACGAACCGCACGAGGACGATCAGCAAGTGGAGGACGGACGTGACGGACGGACGACCACGCAACTGCACGGCACTGCTGCGACGCGTTCGGCTACATCGAGCCGCTTCCGCTGCACCTTCGCGTCTAGTGGTAATCCCGTAACCTGTAACTAGCAGTAGATCCTGGTTTATGAGGTAGAAAAGTTTTGTTTTCCGGCTAGCGTAGCATCCTCATAACCCTTCACACCTTGGCCTCCATTGTTGACGGCTAGCGGGATGTCGTTGAGGTCGCCGTTGTTAGCGGGAGGGAAGGCGGTGTCGCCTTGGCCTCCATTGTCAACGGGCGGGAAGTCGACGTTAAGGTCTCTGTCGCCGGCAGGTGGGAAGACGCCATCTTCTTCCCCGGCGGGCGGCGGGAAGACGGCGTTTTCGGCTCCATTGCCGGGTGGGACGAAGATGGCGTCTATGAGGTTGCCTCCATTGCCGTCGTTAAAGAAGAGGTGGTGGTCGTCGTTGTCGTCATCGCCACTGTGGATGGTGTAGTTCACCATCGTCACGGATCAGGAGGAGCTAGCTGATGTGGTGGCTGATCTCGGCGGGCGGAGAGAGGAGGCTAATTAAGTGCGCGGTTGGGATACAGTGAGGACGAGGGCCGGCCGGATATATATATATATATAAAGAGAGTGAGGAGGGGGAAGCTTCTTGTCTGCCCAATAGTGTGCTTGCATAAGCTCACAAAAAACAGTGTGCTTGCATGGTGAGCTGATTAATGAAGAGAGAGGTTGCTATTTTGCCAGGAGACAGCACGTGCTCCTAGTCTCGCCGCCCGCTCTAGCCCCTAATTAATTAACCTCAAATCAACTAAGAACATGTAGATGCGCATAAAAATCACATGTCTTAATTAGGGCGAGAAGGGAGAGACATGAGAGGTAAAGAGACGAATTAATGAATATACTCCCTCTCTCAAACTGTTTAACACTATGGCTGCGGCTGCACTTTACAAATGAAACAAAGAGTGTAATCAAATGGTTAGTGTAGCAAGGCAACTAATATTAATTTTGTATAGATTTAAAATAGCTCTAATTTCATTCAGAAATACAGAAGCATTTTGTATAGATTTGGTTAAAATTAGAGTTTTCTCAGACTATAAATATATATGCACTAGTATTAATTAGTTACAGTGCTTGTTGGCCGTGAAAAAAAAAACAATTGAACCCCACTATATATAGTTGCAAACGATATAGCGACATCTGCAGGTCCGATGTAGCGGCATATAGCTTGGACTAGTCGAAGCCTGCAAGAAGGTTGCCAGGCCCACCGGAGGGGTCAACGAAGTTGCCGGGGATGAAGTTATTGCCGACGGGCGGCGGGAAGTCGACGGGGTCGCCTTGGCCTCCGTTGTGGAAGTCGACGGGGTTGCCATGGCGTCCATTGTCGACGGCAGGCAGGAAGTCGTTGCGGTCGCCGTTGTCGGCGGGCGGGAAGACGACGTCTCCTTGGCCTCCATTGTCGGCTGGCGGGAAGTCGACGTTAAGGTCTCTATCGCCGGCAGGGGGGAAGACGTCGTCTTCTTCCCCGGCGGGCGGCGGGATGACGGCGTTTTCGGCTCCGTTGGCGGACGGGACAAAGATGACGTTCATGAGGTTGCCTCCATTGCCGTCAGGGAAGAAGAGGCGGTGGTCATTGTTGTCGTCGTCGCCACTATGGCCGGTGTAGTTGGCCATCGTCGCGGGTCCGGAGGAGCTAGCTGATGCGGTGGCTGATCTCGGCGGGCGGAGGAGTAGTCGGCGGGTCGAGAGAGGAGGCTAATTAAGTGTGCGGCTTGGATACAGTGAGGATGAGGGCCAGCCGGATACATTTATAAAGAGAGTGAGGAGGGGGAAGCTTCTTGTCTGCTCAACAGTGTGCTTGCATAAGCTCAAAAAAACAGTGTGCTTGCATGGTGAGCTGATTAATGAGAAGAGAGGTTGCCGTTTCGCCGGGAGACAGCGCGTGCTCCCAGCCTCGCCGCCCGCTCTGGCCCCTAATTAATTAACCTCAGATCTAATAAGAACATGCAGATGCGCGTCAAAATCACCTGTCTTAGTTAGGGCGAGAAGGGAGAGAGATGAGAGGGAAAGAGACGAATTAATAAATATACTCCCTCTCTCAAACTGCTAACACTATGGGTGCGGCTGCACTTTACAAATGAAACAAAGAGTGTGATCAAATGGTTAGAGTAGCGTGGCAACTACTGTCCCGTTATCCGATATCCTAAGATCCATGCCCTAGGCTCGATGCTTCTAGGCGGGCATTTAGTTTTTTTGAAATCTATTTCTATTTTGCTGATTAAAGCGATGAACTATTATTTTATACAAAATATGCCTGCTTCCTTGTAAAAAACAATCACATACTTGCTAAATATTATCTTTTTGAAAGCCATCTGATTTTTAATTTAATTTAATTTTGGCAACTAAATTTTAGTTGATCGACCTAAACTTTACTAAATAGGCTCTTTATATACTCAACCTGTTCCCAAATAACGAAAGCATGCATTTCAATTGTCCTACTACTAGCTCTGTCAGCACCTGTAGCTTCATCATCTCCTATTCTGATCAATGGCAATGGCAATGGCAATGGCAGCGACACTGACCTTGCGGCGCTGCTCGCTTTCAAAGCCCAGCTCTCTGATCCTCTCGGCATCCTCTCCGGCAACCGGACCACCGCCGTGTCCTTCTGCCACTGGATCGGCGTCGACTGCGGTGTCCGGCACAGGAACCGCGTCGTTGCCGTGCAGCTGTAGCATCTTTCCCTCTGTGGCACTGTCGCTCCCCAGCTCGGCAACCTCTCTTTCCTCACCGTTCTCAACCTCACCAACACCAGACTTACAGGAACGCTCCCATACAATCTGGGAAGATTGCGTCGCCTCAAAACCATGGACCTCACGTTTAATGGCCTGTCAGGAAGCATCCCACCTGCCATAGGTAACCTCACTAGCCTGGAGGTTCTTGCCCTCAAGTTCAACCAGCTGGCTGGTCCAATTCCAGCAGAGCTGCACAACCTGCAGAGCCTGAACCACATAAACCTTCAGAGAAACTTCCTAACCAGATCGATCCCATACAATCTGTTCAACAACACGCCATTGTTAACCTATCTCAACTTTGGCAACAATAGCCTGTCAGGATGGATACCATCTTGCATTGGTTCCTTGCCATTGCTTCAGTACCTGAACCTGCAGGTGAATCACCTTTCTGGTGCGGTGCCTCGGGCCATCTTCAACATGTCCACTCTGCAGATTCTAGCGCTCACCTACAACCACGGATTAACCGGCCCCGTTTTTGGAAACGCAAGTTTCAGTCTCCCGATGCTGCAGGCATTCTCCATCGGGTGGAATAGTTTCACCGGGCAGATTCCGTCAGGGCTCACGGCATGCAGGCTGGAACATGTTGACATGACTGAAAATCTGCTCGAGGGTGTTCTGCCAACATGGCTGGGAAGTTTAGCGCGTCTCACCTTCCTTTCTCTGGGTGGGAACAGCTTTGCAGGCCCGATTCCTGCAGAGCTTGGCAACCTGACCATGCTGAGCACCCTGGACCTCTCGGTCTGCAACCTGACGGGATCCATTCCTGTGGAGCTCGGACGCATGAGCCAGCTCTCGTTGTTGCTGCTCACTGTCAATCAGCCTCACCGCAAACCATATGGGGAATCTGTCCAGTGACCTGCAGACATTCCGTGCGAATGGAAACAAGATGGTGAGCTTCCAGCTGCAATCTCAAATCTGACTGGTCTCGTTAGGCTAGAACTTTCAGATACCCAGCTGCGCAGCCCTATTCCAGAGTCTATGGCTATGCTGCAGGGCCTCCAGTGGCTTGGTCTTCAAAGAAATAACATGTTCGGGCCCATCCCATCAAATCTTGCCATGCTGAAGAATATGGAAATACTATATCTTCATAACAGTGAATTCTCCGGCTCCATACCAAGGGACATTGGTAACCTAACAGTGGTAGAATATCTTAGCTTGGCTAATAATAGGTTATCCTGGACTATACCACCAAGTCTATTTCATATTGATAGTCTTATCTTTCTAAATCTTTCATAAGGTGAACTGCCAATATAGGCTATATGAACCAAATTAATGGCATGGATCTCTCTGCAAACCTCTTAGTTGGTAGTCTCCCGATTCGATCGCACAATTGCAAATGATGGCCTACTTGAACCTGTCACACAATTCCTTCTCCGGTTCAATCCCAATGTCCTTCATAAATCTAACCAGCTTGCAATTTCTGGACTTGTCATATAATGATCTTTCTGGTACAATACCAAATTATCTGGCCAACTTTTCCATCCTCACTAGCTTGAACTGTCTTTCAATGAGCTACAAGGTCAGATACCTGAAGGTGGTGTATTCTCCAACATCTCCCTCCAATCCTTGATAGGGAACGCAGGGCTTTGCGGTGCTCCACGTCTAGGGTTTTCACAATGTCCAAGTCCAAGAGGCTCTAGAAATAATGGTCACATGCTGAAAGTTCTCCTACCTACTACCATCATTGTAGTAACTGGAGTTGTAGCTTTCTGCATATATGTTATAATTAGAAAGAGAAATCAGAAGCAGCAAGGTGTGACGACGGTTTCTGCTGGTCCAGTTGACATGATCAGTCATCAGTTGGTCTCCTACCATGAGCTTGTTTTTGCCACCAATAATTTTAGTGAGAGCAACTTACTTGGATCTGGGAGCTTTGGAAAAGTTTACAAGGGTCAACTAGGCAGTGGTTTGATTTTTTTTTTTTTTTGAATGAACCAGTGGTTTGATTGTTGCCATAAAAGTTCTAGACATGCAGCAAGAGCAGGCCATAAGAAGCTTCGATGCCGAGTGCAGTGCACTACGCATGGCACGGCACCGCAACCTAATCAGGATACTCAATACATGCTCCAACCTGGACTTTAGGGCACTAGTGCTTCCCTACATGCCGAATGGAAGTTTAGAGACGCTTCTTCACTACCCTGAAGGCACAACGACACGGCTGGGGTTCGTTGAGAGGTTAGGCGTCATGCTTGATGTGGCATTAGCAATGGAGTATCTGCACTACGAGCACTTCAATGTGGTCTTGCACTGTGATTTGAAGCCTAGCAATGTATTGTTCGACCAGGACATGACAGCACATGTGGCTGACTTCGGCATTGCAAGGTTGCTAGTAGGTGATGACAGCTCTGCCATCTCTGTAAGCATGCCTGGAACTATTGGGTACATTGCACCAGGTATTATCTTCTTGCCCAATCAATCTACTTCTCATTGGATCATTGATTTACTAAGATTAACCAGTCAATTTTTTATTATCTTTTCTTTTTCTACTTTCTTACCAGAGTATGGGGCACAAGGAAAAGTATCACGGGAAAGTGACGTGTACAGCTTTGGAGTTATGCTCTTGGAAGTCTTCACTAGAAAGAGACCGATGGATGCTGTTTTTGGCGAAAGTCGAACACTGAGGCAGTGGGTTTCTGAGGTGTTTCCTGCAGAGCTTGTCCGTGTTGTTGATGATGAGCTACTTCCATGGTTGTCTAGCTGCAATCTGGAACCCTTTCTTGTGCCGGTATTCGAATTAGGTTTGCTGTGCTCCAGTGACTCTCCTGACCAAAGGATGGCAATGACTGATGTGGCCACCAGGCTGAAGAAGATCATAGCAGCGTGCAAGAACTCGGTAACAGCTGTCTTCAAGATTCAAAACAGCGGCACAGTGATCATGCATGATCCATTAACATAGTATATTTATGTTTATGTTCTGCTTCTAATCTAAACTAAGAAAAACATCAGCTGTGTAACATCTACTTCGCCACCTAGTTTTCGCCGGTTGCACATAATGACTTTGGCCATGTCTTTCAGTTTTTGCACCATGAGTTCGATTTGCTATATGTTGAATTAAATTCCTAAAAGCTTAGCTTGCAACAAAATGCAAGACGCCGATTGACAATGATGCTCAGGCAATACCTTTAAGTATTGCCTGAATTTAGACAAGTATTGTCTGAATTTAACAAGTTGTCAGAATTTAGCACACCCTGGGACTTTTTATTCAACTCTACTATATACCATTTAAAAAACAAGAGTCCCAGTCAATCTACAAAGAAACGTGACCCAGTAACATATCATTCATATCAGCAGCAGGATGCTCACTTGGGAAGTACACCACATCCCTAGATTAAAGCTTGGATGAAGTTTCCAATGAAAAAGTGTTAGTAGATTTGTAATTTCTGAAAATGTATAATAATTAATGAAACACAAAAGTGTAGGGATTAAAAAAAAATGGGACTGAGACACAAATATATGTATAGGTCATGAAAAAAAAACTCAGATTAATTTATGTAGTGAAACACAAAAAAAAAAATTAGATAGATTTTTGTAAAATTAAATACTCATTAATTTAGAAATAGTTCATGGTTCCTAACGAAAAATTGTTAAATAAAAACTTTTTCACTCGTTAAAAACTCATCAATACAAATAAAACACTTGTCACGTGAGACCAGACTTTTATCTTTCCTTGAGCAAGTCGAGTAGGCCAGACGCAAACCTAAAACGGAAACGAGGCAATATCAGTGCTTACTTCAGACCATGACGATGATCCTCCTGTACAGGTCGTGCCGATTATGCAGGAACTTCCCCAAAATCTGAATGAAGCACACAAATCAAACCAAAGGCCAGAGAGGACAACCGGGATTCAGAAACTGATACAAATATAGAAGCGTTATATTACAATAATAAAACCAAGCAGCCACTCGTTCATAGAAACAGAAGACAACATTCCTAGCTGATTATAACGGTGTTTCAATTACAAGACAACACGAGAGCACATACCAAAAACAAACAAAAGCAAGCACCCTAACAGGGAACAGTACCGTCACTGTTTTCATGTAGGTACACTATAGCTAGGGATATCCAAATTAGCACATGTGAGTAACAACATGAAAGCCATTCTGCATGTGCAGGAACACAGGACCAACTGAAGATTTCTTTCGCCCTCTTTCAGCAGCTCTGTTTAACAAAGTAGAGTAGATGCAGCGCCAGAGGATCCTCCCCAGGTTCCACAATCTCCTGCTAAGTGCTAATACTCCGCTTCCGTTTGCAACTTATCTGTCTCACCTGCATTTGGAAGAAAACATCAGAGACAAAAGCACATGATGCAGCCCAAACGACCGAGATGTTTCTTTTTTATGAATGGAAAATTATGTGAATCAATATGTTCTAAGCAGCCTCTAATGCTGTCATTAAAGATGTTTTCCAAGCCAGATTATGTTAGGGTTGCATCAGTACCCATCCTCCTCCAGGGTAACAGAGATATCTTGAAGACAAAAGACACATTTTCACTAACATATCTTGACACATTCATCTAGAAAACAAAAAATCACTTCATTTCTCACATGATTGTGGGAACTTAATAATATAACCCTCATATAAGAACACCCTCAATATGACTATATGAGGTAAGTTGCACTGTCTTTTAGCTTCCATGTAACAAAAGTCTCGTATATGTATGGCGCCTGTGATCTGTGTTTTATTGCACATCTATGCTAGCTGATTGGATTCCAATATAAGCGTGTTTTTAACCAGTTCATACTGTATGATTGTATTATTTTTGTGATCCGCATGATTTAGTACTCAAGTTATCTACTTAACATTTAAACATGTGGGTATGAAATTACAATTATAGGTGGTTTAGGAGAAATATTTGATTTTTCTTCTGAGAAAACATCGTATTTTATTTTTACCATTTTGTAAAGCCTACCAAAACAAAAAGAACCAAAGCCACTTACCCTGTGAGAAAATCCAAGTTGCTGGGACTTTCCCACTCTTCCATGACACCATTGGCAATGAATAGACCTTATCATCTTTCATGTCATATATTCCGCAAGATTCAGTTGTTTGCTTCACAACACAGTTGGGATAATCATCCACAAAGAAGACACAGTCCCTTGAAACATCATAGGGAGACACATGAACAGCTCTGGAGTACCGTTGCCCAACGAACAACGCTTGGCTGTTCCCTAAAGTCCTCACTTCATCCCACAAGCGCTGCTCAAAATCGGCCTCAAACACTTGACATTTGTTGCTGCCAGACACAACAATGCCATTTCGTCCTTTGTCGGAACGTTCTCTGCGGATCAGTAGCAGTCTGCCATGGGATTCAACAAGGTAGCGCATGAAACGAGAATGTTTTTGTAGTGGCAAATCAGCTCCCCTAAATTTTAGGCACCAAATCCGAGACACCCTTGGCTCATCACTGTCATTCTGATCCACAATGTTGATGGCAATAGGATGCTCAACACCAAACATGTTTTTGTCAATGGCGTACAGCTTCCCTTGGAAGAAGACCATACTTGAGAGGAATATGAACCCCGTATGTGCACTCATTGACCATGAAGCAGCCCCTGGTCGGCATAGAGCAATTTTACAAAAACCCCCAACCTCGAGGATGGCAGCGACTAGGCTCGTGGAGCACACAACTAGCGAGAGTACTTCAGGCTCCGTGCTGTTCAATCTCGGCAATGGAAACTCAAACCCTATATATTCGGATACGTCCACAAGCTCTTGGTAGTAGCTATACAAAGACAGGCTGGGAAGCAGCATGGTGGCCCTGGTGAAGTGGTTCACCAAGAAGCAACTTCCATCAGCGGCGCGACAGGAGAAGCCACTCGCCACAGGAGGTGTGATGGCGCACGCCGTCCGGTAGCCGGAAGGTGTCTCCTTCTCCACGAAGGAAGCTGCTGGCACTGCCATCAGTACGCACTAGCCACGGCACTGGCGACGGCGGCGGCAGGCGGCACTGTCGTGCTGCGGTGCACCACGCCCGGCAGACGGCGGTGAAGAAGGCCCGGTCGGCGCGCCTGGGGAGGCGGAGGAACACCAGGCCGAGAAGCTCCGGTGGGAGGTCCGGCCACAGCGGGGAGCCCTGGACTTTGGCCATCCTGCGAAGCAAACAGAGCAAAGGCATCATGGCCAGGTCAGATGGAGGAGAGGAGATCAGGAGAGACAGTGAGTGCGTCTGCATAGAATCGAACACCTGGTGGGCACAATGAACCACCTTTGGTGCCTACAGTTCACATGGTTCAAAAGAATCATGAGATGGAGGCAGGGAGACGGCTGATTGAGAAACTATTTTAGAACGCGGGAGCGGCGAAAAGGGCGCCGGCGAAAAGGGCGACGGTGGCGGCGGTGCGCGGCTCCTCGCCGGCGATCCCAGCGGTTGCTCGCGGGAAAACTAGGAGATTCGACTCGCGGGGTGACGTCGCATCTCCTGACCGTGATACTTTCTCCTCTCACCTCCTCTCGGCGCCGCTCCTCGCGTGCGTGCGTGGGCTGGGTGCGGGCGGGTAGTTCTCGGTCGGTGGTTTAGAGTTCTAGAAGGTTCCGGTGTTTGCGGCCATGGGTAATCGTCGCCTGACGCTCACTTGCCCGCCGTTTGTCCTGGTTAATCAGGATTCGAGTTCGGTGGATTTGAGTTCTAGAGATGGGGATAAGTTTTGCAGGAGTTCAGAGATTCGATTCAGAGGCAATCACCCAGATGTAGAGTTCCTGGACATGAATTTACAAGAATGGCTAGATGCTGTGCACTTTTCAGCGTTGAGATCATCTGAGACAAGCACTAGAGCTGCGTTTGGATTACCAAAACATTCTCAATTGGATGAAAGTACCAGAGGGTCCAAAATTCGACACCTAAGAATGCCCCAATTGTTGCGTTAGATGATGAATCAATCGCAGTTGGGAATTTGCCACTCAGGTTTTGTTGGAATTCGGCTAGTAATTCGAATCGAGATGAAGCTCCTGTCAAGCCAGTAGACGAAATCCTGAAACAATTGCAACCGCCATTGGCGGGAGCTCGGATGCAGAGCTCTGTTGAAACTGAAACGGGGCAGAGGAAGAAGGTGGATGTGATTAGGGAGAAAGCACTGGATGGCCCAACAAAATGTGTGAAAAATGGCTGTGAAAAATGGCCCGGTAAGAAATGGGCCGGCCCAAAGTCCACAGCTAGATGAGCTCTTCTCCCACTCTTACATCCCACCCCGTTCCAGTCGCCCTAAACCTAAACCTTCTCCTCCCGTGCGCCGCTGGGTGTGGAAGGCCGCCGCTAGGGTTCTTGACCCGACGGCGGAGGAGTTTCCGGCGAGTGAGGCGGAAGTGAAAAGGTGGGGGGGAAGCAAAATACATCCGCAGAGTTCATCCCAAGACCACAGACGAGAGATCTTTTGTCCAAGTAGCTAGAGATAGCATGGAGAGGAAGGGGTACAATCGTGAGGGCCTTGGCTACAATGGGGAGCGTGAAGGTGACCGGCAGCGTGATCAGCGTCGCGAGTGGGAGGGGCGTGGTAGGGAGTACTAGGGCCCCTTCCAACACCAGCAGTTCACCGACCAAGACCGGGTGGTGCGCCAGAAGACTGAGCAAGATCTTCGCTCCAGGCTCCAGGATAAAAGGTACCAGCAACAATACTAGGATTATGGGCAGGGACAGGCTCCAAGTAAGATGAAGTCTTATAATTGCAATCAGCCAGGTCACCATTACTCTGAGTGTGAGAATGAGCCCTTTTGCTATAGCTGTAGAGATATTGAACATAAATCTGATCAGTGCCCAAAAAAGCTTGCTAGTTCTGCTGCTAATCAGAAAGGTGTCCATCAAGCTGCCAAACCTAGGAATCAAACTCAAACTCATGCAGGTGTTCCTCCAATAAATGCTGCACAGGCTCCAGTTGCTGGTAGGGGGCTTCAGCTATGTGGTTATGGCATTCCAGAGCAGAGGTTCTTTGCATTGGACATACCTGAGCCTAAATCTGCAGGAAAAGCTAAGATGGAAGGTCCTATTAGAGCTCTGGTTTCTGTCCTAGAGGGTAGAGGTACTAAGCACAAAATTACCATTGAATTGAGGTACTTGGCAGACCCTGATTGGGATTGGAATGTGAGAAGGATCTCTGGTAGTGAATTTCTTGTTGATATGCCTTCCAAAGCTGTGCTGAATGTCTTGAAGAGAAGGGATTCACCTAAATTCATCACATCTCCCATAGAAGCAGTTATTGAGGACTCTGACATAGATCCAAAAATTTTTCAGGAACTGCAATCTATCTGGATCAAAGCTAGAGGGATCCCTGACTTTGCCAGGACTGAATATGCTGTGATGGAGCTGGCAAAGTTAGTAGGTAACCCAGAAGAGGTACACAAGCCATCCCTGAGTTGGAAATCTGTGTGGATTAAAGTCTCTTGTCTAAACCCTGCAACAGTGGGCGGTACATCTGAGGTATTCATCAACAGAAAAGGCAGGAAGATTACTTGGTTTTATTCTGAGAAGATGAGAGACTTTCCTCCAAACAAACCTGACGATGATGATTTTGATGATGGAGAGGAAGATGTAACAGATGAGGAAGATCCGGATTCCCAGGAGGACAGATGGTTGCAGTCAGGCAAACCTGCTCCTAAAGATCATTCCAAGAACAGTGGGGGTGGAACCTCAAACCATCAGGGGAGGACACATGCTGTTGGTGGAGAAGATGAGAGATCTGCCCATCTCATGCAGCAGGTCTCAACTTTCCATTTTGAGGAGGGGCAGTGCTCCAATCTGAATGCAGAAGAGCCTATCATTGCTGGTGGCAGTTCTGTGGAGTCTACTGCTGAACTAGGGACTAATGGTAAAAATGTGAATGGTGAGTTGGGTTCTCTGGAAGGTACTGATGATAGGCTGGATGAAATGGGGAAAGGCAAGGCAGTGCTATCTACCCAAGCACCCCAGAAGAATGCTATCAAGATTACCAGGCAGAGCTCTAGGATACAAGACAAGGAGGTGGAAGTCCAGAAGAAGGCGATAGCTAACAAGGCTATTCAGAAAGGTATACCAGACTCTGTCCCACCTTCTAATAATGTTGCTACTGCAAATAATTTAGATAATATTGCTAGAGTTTGTGGTTTTTCCTTAGGCTTTGATGAGCAATCTAGAATTGCCAATATTTCCTTGTTACAAGCTAAAAATGATGCTTTGGCTGCATTGTTAAAAACTAAGCAAAAAATTTTAGATGCTGAGAAGAGTTCTGAGGTGCCTAATGGAGATATTGATCAGGATGCTACTTCTGGGGAGGGTGTAATTCTGAACAATATGAGACCTGATTCAAATCAGGTACCTGTGCATGACAAAGTGAATGTGGTTGATACTGGTCAACCATTTGATGCTTCACTTCCTTTGGGGCTGGAAGGTTGGGACCTACTTAGAGCTAATCAATCCAAACAGAGTGAGACAACAGATGTGGTTCCAGTTGAGTTATGGAGTTATTATACTACTACCAAAAGTAAAGCCAGCTGTCAATGTGAGACAATTTTGACCAATTTGCTTGTTGAATGTGATATACAAAATCATAACTAAGGCACTGACTCTAAGGCTTACTGCTGTAGTGCACAAAGTGGTGAGCCCACACCAAACAGCTTTCATTCCTGGCAGACACATTTTAGAAGGTGTGGTTATCTTGCAAGAGGTGCTGCATGATTTGAAACAGTCCAAGACCCCAGGGGTGATACTGAAGCTAGATTTTGAGAAGGCCTATGACAAGGTTAACTGGGCTTTCTTAGAGGAAGTACATAGAAGGAAAGGTTTTGATGAGACTTGGATTTCCTGGATCAATCAAGCTGTTAGAGGAGGCAAAGTGTGTATAGACATCAATGGTGTGAGGGGAGAATACTTTAGAAGCTTCAAAGGTCTAAGACAGGGGGACCCTCTATCCCCACTGCTCTTTAATTTGGTGGCTGATACATTGTCAATGCTTCTAACTAGAGCTAATCAGGCTGGTATCATAAGTGGTTTAATCCCTCACTTGGTTGACAATGGATTGACTCATCTGCAGTATGCAGATGACACTGTGATTCTTCTTCAGTTTTCAGAAGAGATCTTGCAAAACACTAGAGTTATTCTATCCTGTTTTGAGGCTATGTCTGGGATGAAAATTAACTTTGAGAAAAGTGAACTATTCTCTGTAAATCTGTCAGTAGAGGAAAGAAAATAAGCAACTGAGCTCTTGGGGTGCAAAGAAGGAGAATTCCCAATGACCTACTTGGGTCTCCCTGTTAGTTGGCAAAAAATCACCAAGGCTCAATTGAGTTATGTGGATGTTAAAATTGAGAAACGATTAGGAACTTGGCAATGTGATTATCTATCATCTGGAGGTAAATCGATACTCTTAGATTCTTGCCTTTCTAGTATACTGATGTATACCATGGGGGCCTTTCAGCTGTATGAGGGGAACTTTCAAAGGATTGACTCTATCAGATTGAGGTTTTATTGGCAGGGCTCTTCCAAGAAAAGGAAATACCATATGGTAAAGTGGGATACCTTGGAGAGGCCAAAAAATTTTGGAGGTCTTGGTTTCTTGAATGTAAGAGTTATGAATAAATGTCTTTTGGCTAAGTGGATAGACAAACTGGAAAGAGGAGAGGAAAGCCTTTGCTGCTCAATCCTGAGGAAAAAATATCTTGGAGATAAAAGCATATTTCAAATAAAGAGAAGAAAAGGGTCTTAATTCTGGAAGTCATTGCTTGACATTAGAGAAAGCTATCAACAGGGCAGAGGTCTTAGAGTGAAGTCTGGGATTCAAACTAGATTTTGGCATGATTGTTGGCTGGACAACTGTCCATTAAGTATTACATACCCCAGCCTTTTCAAAATAGCTAGATGCCCTGATGCATCTGTGGCGAGTGTGGGGAATGAGGGAGAGTGGACCATAGAGTTTAGAAGACAACTCAATGAGGGGCAGGTAGATGAACTGCAAGACCTATATAGGAAACTAGATGAGGTGCAGCTATCAGAGGGTAGAGATGAAATGGTGTGGCTGTTAGATAAGTCGTCCAAATACTCTGCCAAATCCTTATATAATGTGTTAACCTTTAGAGGCACTATAGATCGCCATATGGTGATGATGTGGAAGTGCCCTATCCCTCTGAAGGTCAAAAACTTCATTTGGATGGTGGCACATGACAGGATTCAATGTGGGGTGCAACTTAATAAGAAAAACTGGTGCGGGCACGAAAAATGTTTTTCTTTGTGATTCTATTGAAACATCGATCACATTTGTTTTCAATGCCCTGTGGCGGTTTTCCTCTGGGCTTTCGTTAGAGATTGCCTTGGTTGGAGTCAATCCCCCACGAGCTGTGAATCAATGTTTGTAGAGATATTAGACAAGTTGAGAGGTATTCGCCGATGGTAACGTTGCAACTTTGTGCGAGGAATCTTGTGGACCCCGTGGAAGACCGGAACGCGACGGTGTTCGAAGAAGATTCCGGCGTCTCCAATGGCGCTAATTCACAAGTCGGCTGCCCTGGTGAAAACATGGAACCCGCTGTTAAAGCCAAAGATGAAGCCGGCGGCAGAAGAGCTGATGAACTTGCTGACATCGGTCTTTGCAGCGCTCTATGATGAACTGGCTGGCATCAAACACTGCGAGTGCTGTGTGAACTTTTGTGATGGCTGTAATAACGTAGTATTCCTGTTAAACGCCGTATGGTGCTACCTTTTATTTTGAGGTTGGTCGTTGGTCGGGTCGAGCTAGATATGGTTTAGAGTTATCGAGTTATCCTGGGGGTGTTCTCGCCCTATCTTGCGTCATGTAAAGCTGGTATCCCCAGCAAACTTGATCCGTTCAGCTTTCAATACAAAGCCGGGCAGTGCCTTTTATCTAAAAATGGAGGCAGGGAGACAGAGAAGACTAGAGGAAGAAAGGGGGAGGAGCCGAGGGAGGCGCCAGCGTTGGCGCCGGCGGCCGCCGGGGGGCTGCGGTGGACGGAGGGTGCAGCGCGGCGGCTGGGGAAGCGAAGTTGCCGTCAAGGACGTGATGGGGACTGAGTTAGTGTATTTGGGCTGTGAACGGACTATGGAAGCCCAGGCCTTCTTCATTCGGGCCCAAGAAGAAATTAAAGGACACTCATGCTCACTCATCACCGTTTCGATTCTCAGACAAAAGAAAAAACACCATTTCTTCTGTACAAAAGTAGTTGTTATCCTTGTTGCATAATAGTAAGACCCACCCTATAATATAGTGCCTTTTTCACGACTAAAAATATGAACAAAAAAAACAGCCTACTGCCTCTTACCAATTTTTTTTGGTACATCCTTCTCAAAAAAAAAAAAAAAAAATTTTTGGTACATCATTTTTTTTAGGTGAAACTCATCAATATACACATAAATACTTCTCACGTGAGACCACTCTTGGTTTTTCCTGAGCAGGCGGACGCAAACCCAAAATAAAACACGACGCAGTATCAGTGCCCACTTCAAACCATAATCCTCCTAGTTTAAAGAAAAAGTCCAAACTACTCCCCGTAAATTTCATCCACATAACCCACTAACATACAATTTACGCCATATATTCGCCCAAACCCAATCAAACCCAATCCAACAGAAGCAACATGTTTGCTTGAGCTGCAAACTAAATCGTCCCTAAAATACTGGCAAAAGCTTAAATTTAGGATGAAGTTTCATACACAGTACGTCTGCATGACGTAATGCAATCTGACGAAAACTCAAGATGAAAAAGAAAATCGCAAAGGGTTACAAATTTCGTTCTTCCTCAATCTCGACCATGGAATACAGGTGAGTTATGCAGAAAACAACAAAAACTTTTATCAAGTTCAATGGCCATTTTTGCAGCCGATTGCTAATTCCAATTCAGTTGCTACCTACAACTGCAAGATCCATGAGTCAGCAACTACGGCTTAAGTTATGTTACATCATATCACTGTGCCTGATTTTCTAAATTTTCTACTAGGACCATCAAGTTGATGTTATGGTACATCATAAACATGAGTGAGCAACTACGGATTCGACACAAATGCAGCACAGAACAAACAGCACAAGGTAGAAAAAGAGATCAGATACTAGTAATGTTTTTCACAATTCATTTAGTACTATTAATAATAATTAACAGACGACCCAAACAATACAATAGCCTCTGCTTAATATTGCAGAGCATTGAATAACGAGTTCACCACGAGAGCAGCAGGACACAAACGAGAGCAAAGTAGCAGCAGAGCACAGGGCTCGCAAGCATATACAGTACCAACAGAACTTTATTACGGCACAGCTATAGGTGACCAGGAACACACAACAGCCAGTCCACAGACTCACTGGTGGACGAGGCAGCCTTCAGTGACAGGCAGAGGGGTAACCACGACAGGAGCATAGGTGGTTGTGCCCTCGCCCTCGCTGGCTTCCTCCTCTTCCTCATCAGACTGAACCAGGCCAGCAGCGCTGAAGATGTACGCCTTCACTTCCTCAAAGCGCTCCTCAGAGAGGGAGACCTCGGCAAGGAGCTTCCACGCAGAGGTTTCAGATGCCTCCTCATAGTCACTCCTACGCTTCAGCACGATGTGGCCACTGATCTCCCACACAGCAGGGTTCACCTGAGTGTCCAGCAGCTCCTGGCTCACTTCACTCAGAGCCTGCTTCTCTGCATAGCACTGCATTATTGAACAGATAGAAGTTTGTAAGAACATCATAAAGAGATTTCCACCAATTAAGTCCAGATTCGACAAAACTCAGAAATTGTGTAATGATTTTACCTGGGGGAACAGGAAGACCCTCTTGCCACAGTCAGAAATGAGCACATTGTAAGGCACATTGTTGTCTTGCAGCCAAATGCAAGCTTTGGAAACCACATTTGCCAGGTCATCCAGTGTGTTCCCTCCCTCAAATACCAGGCCTCTCACAGGATAATTTATCAGCTTGGACACAGTCACCCCATTCTTCAATGTGCCCTCAGAAAGAGGGATCTTGCGGGTAGCTGCCTTCTCAACGGGGAAAGGCACTGCCAAGTAGTATGCCTGTAAAGAACAGAAGACAATATCACTCAGTACTAAACAACGTTTTTCAAACAAAAGTTACCACAATAGCACTATTTTCGCAATACTGAATATGCTCCTATTTGTTTAGGATTTTGTGGTAAGAAGTAAATTTATATACGTTTAGGATTTTGTGGTAAGAAGTAAATTTATATACAATCACAAGATTAAATGATTAATACCTGAAAGTGGAGGTGATTGATGGTGGCAAAGGCACCCAAGCTATTGTATCCAAGCCTGAAGTACGGGCTAGCTGCCTCAGCTGCCATTTGCAGTGCAAGCAAGAAGCTCTCTGGATCAATCATCTGAGGCAGGCGGTCCAGAACACGAGGAATGAGAAGCACATGTCCATATTCAATTGGGCTCACCTGCAAACCATCGGAAACAGTCATTGGAAACAAGAATAGGCAGGATAGAATGGAAGTTGGATTGTCAGTGTGAATAAGAGACGTACATTAATAGCAACAACATTTGGAGCACGATCAACAGCAGTGATTGGAGCGTCATTCAGGAAATAGCTGTCATCGCCATCACCATTCTCAAATGGAAGAGAACCTCTTCCTGGCCAACTTTGGTGAAATTGAACTTGGCAGGGTCAAATGGCTGGAGCACACGGTCCACACGGAACTCAGTAGGGCGCTTCTTAAGGTGGCGCCTTCATTGAGTTGTGCAACAAACCCAAGGTTGCCAGGGATGACCTTGGTCTCACAGGCAGTGACATCGTAGCGGAATAAGCCTCGGGCCATCCTGTCCTCCCACTGCCAGAATACAAAGCAAAATACTAAACTCAGAACCAAATATGAGAAGTAGACTTCACTATCCAACAATTTCAGCAAACTTTCACAATAAAGTACTTCTATAGAGAATGAGTTACAGAACAAAAAGTAAATCTTTCCATACATCATTCAAAACTAGAGTTAGACTACACAAAAAGATTCAAACTGTCCATTACCATTCAAACCCAGAGTTGATTCACAGTGCCAGTGCAAAATTGTATGGATACATTAATCAAAATAAGAATGGTCCATTATTTCAAGATATTAGACACTATTCTTGCAGCAATTATCATCTTACAAGTCGTACACCCATGCATTTGCTACTGCTCAAGTTGTCATTTGGACTTATGGCTCATTTGTTTATGCCTGGCAGGTTTTCCATAAGAATGGTCCAAATATGTTTCCCCAACTTCTTAATGGAGATTTGTATATTTCTTACTAGACTAGATGTAGATAAATCATTCCCAACATATCTCATCTCATCTCATTATAAAAGTAGCACAGTTGAAGTCCCAACCAAAATCACAAGCTTTTTTTACCTCGCTAAGGAGTATATCAACAAGCAGCTTGTTGAAGCAGCATCCTCCTGGGAGTGCTTTGCCGGATTCAACTTGAATCCATAGAGGGGAAGCTTGGAACCTGCTCAAAGAAAGATGCAAATGTCAATTAGTCCAATAAAAGTGCAGCATAATTTGCTACTTTGGCATCACGTGAAGCAAACAATACTAGATTTTTTTTTTTTTTTGTGGCACACACAGAGCTGATGTCACGGTGAGGTTCCCACTTGAGTTTTAAAACAAACCATATTTTCAAGTGAGGAATACGGTAGGCACATGATAGTCTGGGGTTCACACTGAGAACTTAAGATAAATATCTACAGTTTAGATGTTTGTTTATTATATCCTTATTATCAGTTCCCATTATATATCCTTATTTATTTAATTAATCCAACCCAATTTGAGGCGGGGTAACAGCCACAGCCAGTTGTTACCCAGAACCACTGGCGATAACAATTTTTAACCTCGATGGATTAAAAATAGTGCAGATAAAAAAAAGCAACACCCTCCCCTGTTGTTGCGACTGTTCAGGTGGAAAGGCCCCCAACTTTGTGGAGCACAAACAAAACAAACACCTATTGCTGTAGACGAAAATTTGGGAATTTTGTGGACGAATCTTCCGGTGCACGATTTTTTAAATGGGACAGGATCCAATACAATACTGGAGTAAGATGTTAACAATCCCAAGATTTGATTTTCAACCCGATTCCGGACGAAAACGACGTCAGATTTTTGACAGTAAATAAATAAGGAATTGGGAGGGGCAGGAAGGGGTAGGTGGGTGGGTTCTTACCAGGCAGGCAGCAGTCGCCGAGGCAGTTCCTCCCGCATCCGGCGCGCGGCTTGTCGGCGTCGTCCTGGTAGTTGGAGACGACGGTGGGCACCCTCTTGATGGTGAGCTTCACCTCCATGCCGGCGGGGTGGGTGGGTGCGTCGGTTGCTCTCGCGGCGAGAACTCGTTCGTCGGGGAGAACTCGTCGGGGGTCAGGAAGGAAGGGACTACTATTTCTAGGCAAGGAAGGGGTTGAGGCAGAGGAAGGATCAGGGGGGCAGAGCCTCCGGCGACCCCCGCCTGCGAGGAACAGCAGATCGGACGGGCTCCCTCCGGCGCTGGGCAGCGCCCCGCGTCCGCCGTGCGGGGCGGGGACGGCGGAGGCGGTGGTGGTGGTGGTGGTCCCCGTGGGCTCCACCCGCGCAGCTGGGGGGCCGCGCCGGGGGGCTGCAACGCTAGCCGTGATGCCTACAACTCGGCCACGCCCCGAGGGGGAGGGAGGAGGGCCGGCAGGCTGTTGCGGGAGCGGCGGGTCGCGGGAGCTGTTCCGCCGAGGCGGCCCTGCGCCCCGGGGTGGCGGGGTGGGTACTTCTTCTCCGGCGAGGCGAGCGGCGGCGGTGCGTTGGGGGTTGTGCGCTGCGGTGGGTTTGGTTGGTTTGGGAGGGGGCGGAGGAGGCGGGGGTGGCATTAAATAGTGGGAGGCGATTGCGGTGGCGGATTCGTGGTGTGGCGCTGCTATGTTTTTTTTTTTTTTTTTTTTTTTTTTTTTTTTTTTTTTTTTTTTTTGAGAGGCCCTGGTCTGAGTACATATTGTAGTATCTGAACAGCCATCTAACTCACACCACACACAACGCACACCCCACTCACACCTACCCTAGATGCTACTAAGACCTACAACCTATAACCAGACGACGCACCCCAAGCCCAGCCCGTCGCGGTGAAGCGGAATGCCGGGAAAGCGCATGGGTGCTACCGGGCCTGAGAAACAGAAGCAGAGAAACTCTGCTTTATTGGTGGGAAATCATGCGTCGACCAGAGGTCGAACACACGACCGGCGGCTCCACAACTAGGAGACTCGACCGACTGGGCTACGCTCAGTCCCCGTGGCGCTGCTATGTTTTGCTGTGGTGTGTGGTGGATCTGAACGGAAACGGACGGACGGATCGGAGACGGCCCCGATCCTCTCTCGCCCAGCGCCAGATGGCCAGGGCCAGGGCTATGCGTGCTGTAGTTTTTCTTTTTCTTCGCTGTGTTCGGTTTTTCCTCCTCCCTTGGGGTGGTTCACGTTCACGTTTCTCCTGGACCAGGAGCACGTGCTTTCTCAGGAGCAGAGGCCTGTTTGTTTTCTTTTTTTAAATCGAAACACACTACGTACACAAACATTCACATGTGCACACACCTCACATTTTTATTTTAAGTCATGTCTGTTTAGCACAGCTCCGGTTCGTTAGTGAAGCCGTTTTTTTCCTTCAACTCCACACCTCATGGAACTACTATACACAAGTTTTGCCAAACGAGATCTTAAACAGTGGTTAGAAAATAGAGGAGGCTAACGCACCTCAAAACTCCTACCGAATGTTTTGCAATTTGGTCTTCTTTTGAATAAAAAAAAAAGTTCATGTTTACATCTCTGGGTGACGTAAACTCATCTTTAGACCAATGTTATTACGAAGGTCTCCTTCGTTTAAACCACAAATAAGGATGGCATCGGGACAAAGCAATGGAATAGAGGGCGAATAAGAACATCTAAAGTGTTACCGTGACACTTACTTAGCTGATTCTAGATCAAAGGGATCTCCTAAGGGGCCATAAGCTTATAACAACATCATCAATCCGACATTATACACGAACATCGGGGAGTGAATGCCCATTAGGGGTTGAGTACCAATGAGGGGTGGGATCAATGGACAACTTTTGCACAACCAAACCCGAACATTGAAACTACATCACAATTTTGACATACTAATCTAGTCACCTCAGATACAATTTGGATCAACTGCCTAAATATTCGGAGTATCCCCTCAAACGAGATGGCATCCTTATTTGAATTGCAGTGAAGCTCATCACGAACCCTACCAAACAACTCACTAAACAATGGTCGATCATCGAATATCAAAGGCATCCTTTGCATTCCAACAAAACTGACATTCCTAAACTCATCTTCCTCCACGCTTTCTCCATGATGCACAGTGACTACTTGGTCCATCTGGTTGGTAAGCACAATAGGAACAATATCCCATGGATCAAGAAATCCACATATGACTTATTAGTTCTCAAAGCCCCTTGGATGCTCAAGATCTATTCATGGTTATATACGGATCTTGAACAACATGATTATTTCTTCTTCTATTTGGAACCAAAGCAACCAGATGAAGTTCAAGCACGCCTGCTATTAATCTATCTATCAAACCAGAATTAGTCATCACACCCATAAAGATCGAGAAGATGCATGGGTGTGACAATACTATGATGTATTGTGTGTTAGGTGTTGCTCGCTAAATAATATAGTTAAGGGCCATGAGTGGACTGGCAGATGATTCAACAACATTATGATGTAAAGATTTCACTAGAGTGCACAATACAATCTAATGGCACTTTGGTGGGGTTGTTGGATCGTCTAGTGGTATTGTACAACAACTTTCTTAAGTTGAACATAGTTAGTGATGTGCACCATATGATCCGCTATGTACCTTAGTGATAGTAGCATATTACCAATGAGGAATATTTAGGAATTTTCAAGAGTGTCCATTGGAAAAACCAAAAGAACATCATCATCAAAATGATCATGTTTCCCCTTTGTGAGGCACAACACGAATCATCCAATGTTGACTTTCCTTAGTAGCCTTTTTGTTAACAATGTAGTACCTCTCCCATGCATGGCACAAACATTTGTATCCTATATTTGTGCAATTCAACTCATTTGGTGCCAAAACCAAACGGCTACACCATATTTTGCACCGAGTTTAGAAAAGGGTTTAATGGCACATTTCATGTCAAGAGTAGTGCTTGTGAGTGTCTTTGTGTACATATTTGAATTGGCTTAATCAACTGTAGATTGAAAATGCATTATTCTTGGAGCTTTCCAGCTCCTAGACGACCTAGTGAAAGACTAGATGACTTTTCTAGTAGAGTTGATTATGAGAAATAAGGCTCATAACAATTATTAGGTTCCATTTTTTGCAATCATATATAACAATCCCATGCATACATAGTGCCCAACAAACCTATTTGCCATTAGAGATACCTGATCCGTCAAGTTTAAAAGGGAAACAAACATGACCCCCAAGCCATCGAGCAATAATGTACACTTTTCAAACTCGTCCTTCCTCTCTAGAGAAAATCCCTCCATATTTTGTCAATAACCTTAGATTGCCCTAGGTGGAATAAGACATATGGCCATACATTCACCAATATCCTTCTAGTAGCACTTGTTAACCAATCTGCTTTTCTAGCTTGAGAGTTTATCAACAACCCCCCCATGATTTTCACATGATAAACATTTTTCTACATATTTTTCGATGTGGTGGGCTTTCGAATGGCTGAGATAACTACAGGTGTCTACTTGGATGATGATGATGACGGCGAAACAACAAGCAGTACCACATAGACACTGACACAAACCGCAATATGGTAGGACTAATATGTGTGGCAAAAGAGTAGGTAGGTTGCGATGTGGTTGAGAGCAGAATATCAATGCAAACACCGGAGTCATTAAGCAAAAGTGGTTGGAGGTGGACGATGAAGCGGTAGACATCCATCCAATCCGATTAATTGCCAAGCAAGAAAGAACAAATACGTGTCGAGTGAAATTTAAGGAAACCATAGTCGATTCGCATCTAGTCTAATCATCATCAAGTACTCCTTCGTACTGAACCTCTCATCGAGGAGTTGCTATATATGCTAGGATGCTAGTGAGGTCGACCGCTGCACAGGTACTACGAAGCAGCAGCACACAAAATTAAAGTCGCGATCGATCTCCGGATCAAGGACGGAGACGCGCTAATGTCATTCGTTCACTCAATTCACACGATCTCATCCATCGTACGTTGTCGTCTATGTAGGGTGTGTACGTAATTGAACAAGCTGACCATGACGGCGATCTCCCTCCCAGTCGCGGGCTCACACGGGGCCACCGGGTGGACGACGGAGCAGCACAGTGCCTGTGAGCCAAGTAGAAACGAGCGCTGGGCGCTGACCCAACGTGGTGAGATGGGCAGCCGAGTGGTTTTGTGTGGCTGCCAGTCGCCCGGCCGCTCGCTCTTTTCTCCATCTACCATTCGGTACGTTTTGGGCCACACAGGAGGCAGTGCACTGACTGCCACCGGGAACGGACCACGTTTATTGCCGCCCACTTGTTGCAGAGGCTTCAGCGGCTGCTCATGTCGTCGTCGCCACACTGATAGATAGCTCGTGCTAGTACTATAGCACAGTGTGTAGTGCTTGGCTACTTCTGCTGGTAATAAGAATGACTTTGTCGCTTCTCTTTGTCTTGTATTACATCGAATGAAAGTGTATAACTAACTTATTAGCTTGTGCCACGCTGGCAATAAGAAAGGGCGAAATGCATGTATACGTGTATGAGATGTGGCCGTACATATCAACGAAAATATATGGACGACATATATACGCATATCGTCACGGATCAGTCTCTCTATGTCTCTCCCTTTGAGTGCAGCACACGGATTAGTGATCCACTCCTATGGCCCATCTTCTAACCGTGTGTTTGGTTGGAGGGTTGGGACCAACCCAGATGGGTTGGACCCATTTTTTGGTGTTTGGATGGAGGTTGGGGAAGAGATGGGTTGGACCCCAAGGAAATATTCCCTATTTATGCGGGTTGGGCTCGTCCGCCGAAATCTGGCGGACGGAGCGAACCCGCGCGGGTTCCGTCCGCGTGCGTCTGCTCCCATCCGCGTGCGTCATCCTCCCGTCCCCGACCGCGCCGCCTGGAGATGCGCCACCACGCCGTCCCGTCACCGACCCTCTACCGCGGCGCGCCGGTGGCGGCTCACGCCCGCGGGGGAGCTCGGCCCGGCGGGGGCTGTCGCTCGCGGCGGAGCTCGCCCAGGCGGTGCTCGCCCCGGTGGCGGAGCTCGCCCAGGCGGAGGCTCGCCCCGGTGGCGGAGCTCGCCCGGCGGCGGCTCGCCCCGGCGGTGCTCGCCCCGGTGGCGGAGCTCGCCCAGGCGGGGGCTCGCCCCGGTGGAGGCTCTCGCCGCGGCTGGAGCACCTCCTCCCCCGTGAGGAAGAAGATAAGAGGAAAAAACGGAATTTTATTACACTTTTCGGATCCTTTTGTAAAAGTCGCATGACTCATAGGTTCCGCGGATATGTCCTTGGCTGATTTCCGGAAAGATCAGGGGCCTTGGTGCAAAGTGTTTGTCCTTTTGTGGTTTAACGCTGTTATCTCGCCATCCAACCCCTTTTTCCAATTCATTCAACCAAACGCTGGACGGGTTGGTTCCATCCCCAAAATCAAATGTGCAACCAAACAGAAAAATGGGCTCGTTCCGTTCTCAAAACGTGGGTTGGAACCATTCCAACCCACTAGTCCCGCAACCAAACACACGGTAAGTTTCTGAACTCAATACTTTAAGTTGAAGAGAGTTTCTTCAAAAAATTAAGTTGAGGAATATAAACATAGCATGGTGATTTGTAGAATCCATTTCGCATCCACTGGTAGAGAAATGGCTTTTTGTCCCGGTTGGGAAACCCCATTTTGTCCGGTTTCCCAACCGGGATTGCTCAAGCGGGACTAAAGGTCACCGCTTTAGTCCCGGTTGGACAACCGGGATTAAAAGTGGTCCTTTAGTCCCGTCTGTACTCCCAATCGGGACTAAAGACTGCTTGGAGACCAGCGGCTCTAGGACCCGGTTTTCTTTTCTTTTCTTTTATTTTTCTTTCCTTTTTTTCTTTTATAGTTTCTTTATTACATCGGTTCTTGTGAGATATCCCAAAATAATCACATATTACGGACTAATAAGCAATAACATAGTATATTACATTATAATTATGAATCCATACAACAAAGTATAGGTTCATGCAATCCAAACTAAGAGTTTGCGATAAGTGTTACAATAAACTAATTGATGTTCAACCGCAAAGTTAATTACACACTTGTCCAATTAATCCCCAAAGCGAGGATAGGGATTTGACTCTCTCGCACTTTGAAATCGGTGAAGTGTAGATCACCGATCTTTAATCCAAGAACACCATCTATGTACTCTAGAGTATTGAACAGTGCACTCTCTTTTGCCTCACTACTACGACGACAGGGGCGACTAACAACGGTTAATGGTACTCTAGCTGGAGTTTGGTTCTCCCCTCTTAGTCACAATCACTTTTGCCTGATATCCTTTTGTAGTTAGTATTGGGTCTTCAGGATCATATTTCCACTCATAACCTAATGAATGAATGACTTGGTTTAGAATGGCTTCAAAACTGCTGTTGACGGTCGTTAAGTGTCAATTTTTACCATCAACTAAACATGAGAAAGGACTAAAATATGTTCACCAACTAGATATAGGGGTTATACTGACAGAATTCCACGAGTTTTGGTGAATGTCTGTTTCTGCAGGGTGTCAGCTGAAAATACCCAAGGAAGGCCAACATGTCAGGTTTACATAGAGATAATCGGGAACCGGTGAAAATTCTATAATCTGGAAGGTTCGAGAAGGCTCGGACCAAACGGGAGCCGAACGGGCTCGGTGGAGAGTCGGCCGACTCCCCCCTTGGGCGGCCGACCGCCATCTCGGCCAATCAGCGTCGGCCTCGCGGATCCTGTTCCACCGCCTTTGAGGATGAATAATAATCGTCCGTTTAGGTCGGTTTGATCCGAGGGCCGTGGTGCATCCTAGAGGGCTATATAAGCGGGGCCCCCGGCCCCTGGAGGGAGGCATCCCTTAAACCCTAATTCATTATCTCCCGACGGGATCGAGTTGTAGAGGCGTCCCTTGAATGGATGACTTCTCTTCTCTAGAGAATTAGAGCTAGACATTCCAATGTAGTAGATTAGATCTAGATGAGAGTTAGGGAGAGCGGAGCTGCGCTCCTGGTTCGGAGAAGTCTTCGAGAGATTTGGTATGTCTTTGTATCTACTCTTTGTAAGACTTATGCTTTAATATATTTATCTTCTCTATTTACTTTTATGCCTATCTTGTGATTGTTAGTATAGTTGTTATGCTTTAGTATGGGATCTTCGTTCGCATCGAGTGCTCTAGTTATCTTAAGTAATTAGAGCAGTAATTGTTAGCATAAGCGTGGTGCTTAGGCTGTCGGTTACCTGAGTTTGCGCCCTATTCTCTGGTTGTGTGGTAGTTACGGGAGGTGACAGCCCCGTCCACACCGAATTGAGTAGGTTCTTAAATTAGTAGGACCGTAGTCACGTCGGTAGAGTTATCCTTTGTGGTGCTTTCCCGTCTAGTGATGTCCCGAAGTGCTATTGTATGATTGCTATATCTATCCATCCCCTGTTATCACGAACTAGAGTAATAGAGAAGTATTTAAGAACCTTAATCTCTCCCGTTGTCCTCTCACTCTAGCTAGCTACTCATTTATTATAGAATTCTCATGTGTGCTTTATTATATTACCTTATAGATATCATTTACTCCTGCTTTAGTCTAGTTGGTTTACTACGTTAGTAGATACATGATGGTGAGTTATCAGATTCTTTAACCCTTGCTTCCCTGTGGTAAAATATAAATAACGATACCTGGTTTACTCCCGGTAAAATGCTACAATAGGTATGTTCTGTGCGCTTGCGGAATCCTTTATATTTTAGTTGCACTTAATTTATACCAACAAGCATTTTTTGGCGCCGTTGCCGGGGAAGCAATCGGTGTTAAGTTTTTGATAGTGATCTTGATGTCTGCTAATTTAGTGTATCACTAGCTTTAGTAGGATTACCCCTTGTTCTATTGAGTTGTGGAATAGACAGGACAAAAGATGTCGTTTCGACCTTCCAACAAGTTTCCACAAGACAATGAAGAGCCCAGGGTCCCCCAACATTCAACATTCATCAACATTGGAACCCTGCCACCTCACAAAATGTACAAAAGGTCGTCGTCACAAGAATTTCAAATCACTTCACAAGCGACAAACATGGACGCTGCACCGCTCACAAATTTCATCATGTGAGTCATGGTAAGTATGATCAAGAAAGGTGAGATAGTCTTGCTCGTGGACTTTAAAATTGATGAGTAGTTATCTTTTTGAATTCTTGCACCCCACGCATGTTTACTTTTAATAATTCATGCATTCACTCTGTTTAGCTTATTTATGTTTGCTCATCCATTGCATGTTTAGTTTCTTGCATGCATTCACATCATTTGCATCTAAAAAAAAATGTTTATATATATATATTTCCTCACCATGATCATGCTCTGTCATCTCCATTTGAGTAAATCTCTATAGTGCTTTCATGTCACCTTTGTTTGCTATAGTATGTTTTGGTTTGGAAGTACTTCTAAGGATATTTCCAAAGGCTTTTTAAATTAAGCATGGTGCTTAGGTTAAATTATCTTCTTTGACCAAATTAAGACATGGAGTCCAGTTTGGTTATTGAACTAAAAATGTGCTTTAGTAGATATTGGTTATTTTGTTGGACTAACCCCTGAGAAAACTCTCAAATCCAATTTGGGTAAGTCAAGAGATGAACTCACTTCATAGATGAAGCCAGGCATATGATGAATTCCAACAACTTTGCATAAAAGACACAACTCATTCATCGTCCAAGGAAGAATTGTAAGTATCAAATATCATTCACATTGTCTTTTGTTGCAAGTTACCTTTGCCTTGAACCATGTTAGAGTGCCATAAAAAAAAAAAAAGAAAGTTGCTAGAAAACATGATAAATAAATCCTATGCTAAGGTAACTCAAAAACCATCTTTTTGTTAGCATAGATGAATTTCAAATAGATAGTGGATATATAGCCCATAGTTTGATTTGTTGCAATCCTTCGGGTATGTGTCCACTAACGTTTTCTAGGAAAGAATCCATAATGTGCCTATCCATGGTTTGTCACGAACCTGCCAAATCACCACTTCAGTGATGGAACAAAGGAGAAGACAAGAGTTCCACAAGAAGGATCATCATTTGAAATTACTCAAAGAAGTGGATGAACAAGGCGACAAGCTATGAGCAACATTGAAGACAACATAGCATTAGGCCCAAAACTCGAGCTAGGATGCCAATGAGGAGTATGGTGTAACTCGGCTCATTTTGGCCAATCAAAGACCTCCCTCGTTGTTCTTGAAGACACCATCTTGCACGTCGGCGGCAAGGACAAGGATGGCATGATAAGCATACATCCTTGTGTCAACCAATCATCATCAAGGGTTGACTACCGACCAAACCCAAGAAGACCGGGAACAACCACATTTGCAAGATGATGTCTCTAAGCCATTGGAGATGAAGACCCTTCCTTGATCATCAAGACGGATGGCGTATCATTAATTGCAACTCTTCGCCATACCGCTAAAAGACAAAGACCATCAAGGAAGAACTCGAGTCTACATCTCCAATGAACATCAATGCGTCAACCAAGACTAAATGAAATCAAGAATGGTTGATGAAAGAAGATCATGCAACTGTCTGTCTCCTCATCCTGGATTGGATAGTCCAAACAAAAGCAGAATGCAAAGGAGAGATCTCTACTCAACGGACCTATAATCGAAGTCCCTCTCGGATACATGAAGGCTTACAAACGAGAGGACAAACGATGTCGAGGACATAGGAGTACAACACACTCGAGGGATGACTCAACACTCGTATTTGGTTTCACGTGGCGAGCGACAACAAGGTCAAGCTTGGGGAGAAAGGCCGATGACTCTTCAAACAATGATCTAGCAATGCTCTTCCTCTTTTCAAGCCCCCGTCGCTCTGGCACGTTGAGAAGAAACAATGAGTGGAGCACAAGGTCTAGGCAAAAAAAAAAAAAAAAAAAAGAGAGGAAAAAAAAAGAGAAGGAGTGAAATTTTAGAAGACAAGATGCTCAAGGAGAGAGGTCAATCAAGCAAGGCAAACTCCAAGAAGAAGTAAAGGACCACTAGAAGCATCTACTCTTCATCATAAGGTACTCCGGTGATAAAGACTCCTGGACAAGAAAGAACATGGGTGACTCCTTCCCTAGAGTTACCATCTCAAGAGGTGCGAGTTCTCAAGGTCTCTACCTTTGGGATCAAATGATGCCTTGAAAGAGTGAACATGACAAGAAGTCCCGTTCGGAGGACTTAAATCACGAACCCTCGCCAAGGAGGTAACTTGGTATTTATCGGCATTTCCTTTCACAAAGCATTGCATTTTCCTTTAAGCATATTTATTTTCCCTACATGCATCTTAATTGCATCTTCACTTTACTATCTCTGCACTAGAAAAAGAAAATAAAGATTTCTGCATTTTGCATTCAAAAAAAAAACTACTAAGCCCCATGTGAATAATCATTCATTGTGGTGGCATAAAAATAATTTTTCAGCATATCTATTTTCTCTGTTTGCATCCTTTAGTATAAAAAGATAAAAATATTTCTTGTGATCTGTTAGAAGACATTTGAGTTAAGCCGGTTCTAGACAGCCAAGGCTTGGAGGTTTTTATCACTAATGCTTAATCAATTCCATAAGCTTTGTTGTCTATTTGAGCTTCACGAGAACATAAAGGATCGAGAAGAGCTAACGAGATAGAAGGATGTCCAGTCTCTGTCAGAGTCTTTGTCCGCAACATTCAAATCTTTGTCTCCAACGGCAACTATCTATGACACTCTGGAGGACTAGAACGTCTTCATCGCTTTGTCGGCAACAACGGCGAGACTATGTCAACATCCGGCTTGGGGGAGGGCATCCCCGTGAACCAAGCTAAGTGTTTCCAACTTATCTATCTATGCTTTGTTAGAGTTTGCTTTGTTAAAACAACTAAAAAAGATGCATAACTATAGAAACCCGAAAAGATTTCTTTTCTACTTTTGGAGAGTTCTTGTAGTCTGTCTTAAAAGTGATCCCTAGAATAAACTCTACATGGAGATGATGAATAGTTGCTCTGCCGTAATTCCTTTCAAGTACCTAGTTTTCAACCTTGCACTCTCCCGAGTTTTGGACACAACCGTTTAGATTTGAGATTTGCTCGAACACGAAACTTGTGGGTAGCAAACACTTGATCTAAGTCTAGGTGGTTGATGGGTATGATATGGGAAAGTTTTGAGCTCAGTCTGTCCATCTTGTTCCTAGAGATACTAGAGTTCGGAGAATTTATCGTGAAAATATTAAATTCATGCATGATGAGTTCCTTTATGATAAGAGTTCAAATTCCTACCACACCATATATTCATGCTTACTAGATTAGGAAAACCCATCTCGTTTATATAGATCATTTTGTAGGCTTGAGTGTAATCTTTAGGCATTGAGTGTGGTTATCTTTGTGGACCCATAAGGAATTAGTCATGCGGTTAAAAGTCAATACTATGTGCTCTCCATCCATTGATCTATGCTACTTACGTCCTCGGACGCATGCACCCATTTTATAAATACTACATTCATTACGTGCTACTTCTATCCCTAGAAGTACCACCTACATAAAGATCCACATCCACCACATATTGTGCTATCTCTACCCCGGAGATACGCACCTATCTTTCTCCTACCTTGGGAGTACGCATTCCCCCACATATTGTCTTTGTCTCTACCACGGAGATACGCACTTATGCTTCTCCTACCCCGGGAGTACGCATCCATCCATCCATCCACATATACATATGCCACTCATTTCATTCCATTCGGAAAAAAAGGTTTTACTCCTATCACGGGAGTGAACATCTAGAAATAATCATCGCCATTCCATTTGTCTACATAAAAGCTCCAGTCATTATCATTTCAAGTTATACACTCCCCGTTGCTAAAGTTTCGTTTTTAGAGGATTGGTTGCTCTAAAAAAAAAGAAAAAAAAAGAAGAGAAAAAAAAAGCAACCAAGTCCTCCTCTTCAAAGGTCTTCAAAGTTTCCAAATAAAAGGAGGTATGTTATCCCCAAAGGAGCAAGTGTAGAAGTAGATGTTCACCAAGTGATCACCCCTTATAATCATTTCCTTATTATCATCATCTCATCATCATCCTATCATGATCTTATCATCCATTTCCTCATTCACATGCACATATGACTTTATTATTATTTTAGTTCCTATTGGATCCATGTCTTAACTGTGCAATATATGCAAGTGAGTTTGAGTGTCTCCCCACCTATGAGCTCCACATAAGCCTATTAGAAAGCGGGGTGACGAGAGAGAAGGCTCTTTTCACTATGCCTTAGTTCCACAAATACCACATATTCGAGAGAAGAGAGAAGGCATACACTACTAATGCCTTGGAGAGGATCCAAAAATACCACAAATGAGAGACACGAAAGGTTCATACAAGGAACTCGAGTTTTATTTGAAAATCTTGCAAAAACTCTGGAATAATAGTTGATCAAAGAGCGAGATACATAGCGCTTGACTTGACCGTTCTGTCTTTCAACTGCTCAAGACCCAAGTGATGGTTACAAGCCCCATGGTGGGTAATATGAGTAAGCTTTGAGTCAGAATAGTTCACTCTAATTCAGAGGAGAGTTCTTGTTTGAACGCATGTGTGCTTTTGAGGCGTGAAAGCATAGTAGCAGCTCGATCCATGCGAGTTTATCTTTGCTCGGGGATGAGCAAAAGGTAAGCTTGGGGGAGTTGTTGACGGTCGTTAAGTGTCAATTTTTACCGTCAACTAAAACATGAGAAAGGACTAAAATATGTTCACCAACTAGATATAGGGGTTATCTTGACGGAATTCCACGAGTTTTGGTGAATGTCATTTTACGGGTGTCGGCTAAAAATACCCAAGGAAGGCCCACATGTCGGGTTTACATAGAGATAATCGGGAACCGGTGAAAATTCATGTCTGGAAGGTTCGAGAAGGCTCGGACCAAACGGGAGCCCGAACGGGCTCGGTGGAGAGTCGGCCGACTCCCCCTTGGGCGGCCGGCGGGCACCTCGGCCAATCGGCGTCGGCCTCGCGGATCCCTGCTCCACCGCCTTTGAGGATGAATAATAATCGTCCGTTTAGGTCGGTTTGATCCGAGGGCTGCGGTGCATCCTAGGGGGCTATATAAGCAGGGCCCCTGGCCCCTGGAGGAGGCATCCCTTAAACCCTAATTTCATTTGCTCCAGCCGGGATCAGCTGAGAGGGGTCCCTTGAATGGATCTCCTCGCTAAACCTAGCCATCAAGAGAAGATTAGCCCTCATTAGGATCTAGTCTTAGCATAATAGAGAGATAGAGAGTGAGGGAAGAGTTGGAGGTCGGTTTGATCCGAGGGCTGTGGTGCATCCTAGAGGGCTATATAAGCAGGGCCCCTGGCCCCTGGAGGAGGCATCCCTTAAACCCTAATTCATTATCTCCCAGCGGAATCAGAGTTGTAGAGGCGTCCCTTGAATGGATGACTTCTCTTCTCTAGAGAATTAGAGCTAGACATTCCAATGTAGTAGATTAGATCTAGATGAGAGTTAGGGAGGGCGGAGCTGCGCTCCGGTTCTGGAGAAGTCTTCAGAGATTTGGTATGTCTTTGTATCTACTCTTTGTAAGACTTATGCTTTAATATATTTATCTTCTCTATTTACTTTTATGCCTATCTTGTGATTGTTAGTATAGTTGTTATGCTTTAGTATGGGATCTTTGCTCGCATCGAGTGCTCTAGTTATCTTAAGTAATTAGAGTAGTAATTGTTAGCATAAGCGTGGTGCTTAGGGTCATCGGTTACTGAGTTTGCGCCCTATTCTCTCGGTTGTGTGGTAGTTACGGAGGTGACAGCCCCGTCCACACCGAATTGAGTAGGTTCTTAAATTAGTAGGACCGTAGTCACGTTGGTAGAGTTATCCTTTGTGGTGCTTTCCGTCTAGTGATGTCCCGAAGTGCTATTGTATAATTGCTATATCTATCCATCCCCTGTTATCACAGAACTAGAGTAATAGAGAAGTATTTAAGAACCTTAATCTCTCCCGTTGTCCTCTCACTCTAGCTAGCTACTCATTTATTATAGAATTCTCATGTGTGCTTTATTATATTACCTTATAGATATCATTTACTCCTGCTTTAGTCTAGTTGGTTTACTACGTTAGTAGATACATGATGGTGAGTTATCAGATTCTTTAACCCTTGCTTCCCTGTGGTAAAATATAAATAACGATACCTGGTTTACTCCCGGTAAAATGCTACAATAGGTATGTTACGTAAACACGCTTGAATCCTTTATATTTTAGTTGCACTTAATTTATACCAACAAGCGCATGCCGCATAAGTCATGTCATACTCCCATACTGTCAATGTTGTCAACAAATAGAGTTTTGAGAACGATATATATATCTTTATAAATTATAACAACAAATGTAAATATAAGCTTCGAGTTTGACTTAGAATTACCTCAGGATGGGTCTGTGCCATGTGTGCACACAAATCTGGAACTTAGTCATACATGTTGAGGTCTATAGCTTGCATCTTCACAGAAGATAGAGTAGGCAAGGTAATCCCAAGCCTTTTGAGCCTCTTCACACATACTTGAACTGCATATTTGACTACAATACCTCGATCGGTATTCTTTATTCCGACCTCTGAGATTTGTACAAGTCTGCGACCACGACCTTGATCCAGAGCAATTTGAAAGCGAATTCGATATTGGAGTCTTTGACTGTCATCAACAGTGTTGGTCTGAGCATCCACTTCTGTAACTCCAAAATATGATAGTGTCTCTTTGAGCCAAATGAGTGGGTCAATTTCCAATGGCATATTACAAAATCATATATAAGTACATTCCACGCGTGGTTTGAGCCCAATGAGTGGGTCAATTTCCTTACAATGTTTGGATGATTCCAAGGTACAGAACTCATTCCACGTATGGTTTCTATACTTGGGAAATCCCAACATACGAGGTAGCCACTTGAAACCTATGACTTACGGTTCGGGGAGCGCACGTCCACCATCTATCTAATTAAACAAACATGTTCATCAAAAGAAATTATGGGTTGCTTACTATCTAATTAAACAAACATGTTCGGTAGCCACAACTATATTTTAACAAGTATCAACAATTATCTACTTAATTCAATGAGAATGATCCAAAAATTTTATACTAAACTTATGTACTAAAACATATTTTTTCATTAAAATGTACTACACTTATAAGGTAAAACATTATATTATACTAAACTTATATACTAAAACATATTTTTTCATTAAAATGTACTACACTTATAGGGTAAAACATTATATTATAGTAAACTTATATACTAAAACATGATAATATAATAAAAAATTTGTGTCATTATATACTAAAACATATTTTTCATTACAAGAAACCATACCCCGCTCTTGGCGGCGGTGTGGCCCGGTGGCGCGCTAACCGGTGGCGGGGTCGGAGGCGCGTCGGGGTGGGGAGGCGCGTCGGGGTGGTTGGAGGCGTCGGGGTCGGGGTCGGGGCGTCGGGGTGGTTGGAGGCGGTGGCGCGTCGGGGTCGGAGGCGCGTCGGGGGGGAGGCACGTCGGCGTGGTTGGAGGCTGTTAACACCAAAATTTGGTAAAGGATATGACAGGTAGGCCCATGATCGACAGAGAGAAGGATTCGGCAAATGTGTGTGCGGTCGGCTAACTTCCCATGTGTTCAGCAAATGATCAAGCGGTCGGCTGAGCGATGGCCTCATTCAGGAAGCAAAAAAGGAAAGGAGAAGCTGTCCCAAAAAGGAAGGAGTCGTGATGGTCAAAAGCACCGATTATGTTTAGAGTCGGGATTATGTATTTTTCCAATTTTGTTTGATAGATCGTAGTCATCTAGGACTCATGTCTTGTCCAGGGTATAAATATAAACCCTCGACCATTGTAATAAGGGTTCACAGCCAATTCAATACAACCGGCTACGTGCCACCTTTCGAGTCCTTCTAGTCATGTCGTCGAGTTCTTCGAGAGGGCCAATCGATCCGTCGACCTCCGTAAGTCCCGACAACCTTGCTATCATGTCTAGTATCATGCGGTGGATTTAGATTATGATGCAAGTAGTCTCATTGTTTTAGCTTAGAACATGCGGTAGATCTAAGCTCGATCATGGGAAGTTTTTGCTTGTACCTTGTATCGTGCGGTAGATTAAGACATGAGTAAAGATAGTTATCGGCTCTTTTAGATTTGGCAAGATCTAATTGATTCATTAAGTTATCACATGTTGCATGTTTAATTTAATGTTTAATTATTTGCAACACTCTTTTGCCCAATCTAGATTGATACTCTTTTCGGCTTTCGATCATCCCTTCATGCTTATTCAATACAAAGTAGATCGAGTTCATATAGCCGAATTAGTTCAATCAAGATTGTTACATGTTGCGGGTTCATACAAGTTAGAGTGTTTAGGTCTTGGTTAAAGCTGGATATCGTGCGGCAGATGTAGGCTTTGCCTCGCTCTAGATCGCAATAGTTTGTTTGTTCCTTCTTCATGGACCCCGATTCGGCAATCTTGTCGATACGGTTATGTTTACACGTGTAATGAGTATTTATAATCTGTTTAGACAATTATGTGCTTTTAGCTCTTTATTGTTAGATTGTATCATGCGGTGGATTAATCTAAGAGTAGAGAGTGGTATATGCTTATAGTAGGTCGTATCATGCGGTGGATTAACTTGCTTTAGTATGTGCTTGATGGGTTTATGAAGGCTAGACGTGCGGCAGACTAGTTGGAGTAGCCTATGCATGTGTTATCTTAGTAGATTCATATCTACAAGTTACTTATCTTTAATTGTTTATGCTTTAATAATGCTTTAAGCTTGAAACATGGTTTGATATGCTTTAGTGACTTAATCTTGTTCAAACATGTCTTCATGTATACGTATTCGGCAAGTTTGTTCCAATCACATCAGTTATGTTACATTAGTCGAATGAATTGCAAACATGTTGGCAGATAGCTTCTATAGCTATGTGTCGTCGTAAGTGGCTTCAGGGCCGTAAATATGGAACTACCTGGTCTCACCCAGCATGTTCCAGTTTTGATCTTACTGTTTCCTCCCTTGTCGATTTTCAGGTCAAATCGACTGGCACGCTTCCGGATTCAACGCCCGGGCACCCGAGTGAAGCTAAGCTTTCCGGCTTGCTGTGTGTGAGACACGGTGTCACTTTTTGTGTCAACGAGGCGTCGGGGTCGGGGTCGGGGCGTCGGGGTCGGGGCGGGGCGGAGCGGCGTCGGGGTGGTTGGGCGCGCGCGCGTAGGGTCGGGAGCGCGTCGGGGTCGGAGCGGAAGCGCGTCGGGGTTCTTCGCGCGCGTCGGGTCGGCGGCGGAGGCGCGTCCGTCCGGGGAGGAGGATGTGGCGGGCGTCGGGGTCGGACGTCGGAGGCGGAGTGTCGGCGGCGTGGTACGAAGTGAGTCGAGTGGCGGGGAGGAGGGGCGGCGGCGGCCGATAGGTTTTATAAAAGGTTAGGTTTAGTCCGGGTTGGGCCTCCAACCGGGATAAAAGGCCTTTCAATCCCGGTTTGGGCTATCAAGCGGGATAAAAGGCTCACATTTAATCCGATTCGGAGCTCGACCGGGATTAAAAGGAAAATTTTGGCGCGCTCCAAATTTTCCTGCGAGCGAAAATTATGGGTTTGCCGCGCTTCTTTTCTGATTTAATAAATTGTTTTCCGAGAAAATCATTATATTCTTGTTTAATCCATATCTCACTCATTTCTTGTCCAAATTGAGTGATTCAAGTTCCATATTTTTCTTATGACATGAGCTATGCATAGAAAATATCATAAGGCCTGTTTGTAGACATTTTCTGTGTAGGTTTTATTTAACTATGGGTTATGAATTAATTCTTATAGGGCCTGCTTGGTTGGTAGACAATTTTTGCCAAACCAAAATATGAGCAACCAATAATTCTTATACTAACTAAAAAGATACTAAAAAGATTGTCATTAAAAGGCCTTTCAATCCCGGTTTGGGCTATCAACTGGATGAAAGGTCACAACATCCAATGCTTCAACATCGAAATGATTGATTAGTATCTCCCTAATCCAAACAATAGGGTCAATTACCTACGATACATTTAAGAAACACACATATGAATATATATCAGAAATTACAAAAGAAAATATCATTGTCGATTACAAAAATTACATACCCCATCATCAAAGTGTACAAACACATTAAAAGAAAATTACATATAAGGTAACAAAGACCTTAATCAAAGTGTACAAACACATTTATAAGTAACCACCTCAAAAACACTCTTCTAGCACCAAGAAACATCAAACAGGTGCTAAAGATTGTTAGAGGTGGAGGATACAAACTATGTCTATTCCAAGACGATGCGCAGACGAGCGAGCAACGAGAATGTTCATGGCTTACTGCACGGCTAAGTCCGCAGCAGCCCATGCAACAACTTTCCCAAATAGGATGGATCATTCCACCTATTGAGAAGTCCCTGTAACAATCTCATTGCATTAACCGCTTGCTCAACTACTGCAAGGTGCGGTAGCATAGAACTTCAAAAACACTCTTCTAGTACCGGTTGTGAGCATCGTCACTAACTAAGCACACCACAATCTGTATGTGAAGGGCTTTATCCCACAAATAGCATATTTTTATGGATACAAATGCAAGGAAACAACAGAACTCCATATTGGAGGGGAAGGTAGTTCATCGCAAACCATCATACCTATGCAAAAACCTGAAAAATACTTCTAAACATTTTAGAGAAACACTCATATAAAATAGCAAGAACTTGATGTATGACAAATACAAATAAGTTAAGAGAAATGATGTAAAAATCTACTAAATCCACCATAGTTATAAATATACCATGCAATGCATATGAGAAACAAATATATATATCATCAGTATATTTGAAAAATAGCCTATTCTTAATCCAAAACTACAAAACCATATATCCCTATTCTAAAGTTATTATTGAAAGATTAGAAGATGAAGATGACTAACCTTTTTGAAGAACAAGAAAGAGAGTCGACGGTGGTGAAGAACTCCCCCGGCCCGAGCAACAAAATAGAAGTGTGGGTGTCGGTGGTAAGAGATTTCGGCTATTTATAGCCGTCATTTTTATCCCGGTTGGAATTACCAACCGGGATTGTAGGCCTGAGATATAGTCCCGGTTGGAATTACCAACCGGGATAAATCTCACAAACCGGGACTAAAAGTCCCGGACTGACCACCAGCCTGCGCCTGGCGGTGCAGTAGACCGGCCAGGAGCCGTTGCAGGGGCATTTAGTCCCGGTTTGGAGCCCGAATCGAGACTAAAGGAACCTTTTGTCCCGGGCCGAAAAATGGCCGGGACTAATTGCGAGATTCAAAAGTCCGTTCTCTACTAGTGCATCCATCGCCTTATGAATTAATTTGGACCTTAATCAGAATCTAATTAAATTAAAAGTGTGACTCAAACCTTCTGCAAATATTAACTATTTACAGCCAGAGGCGGTATCGCATTTCACTTTTTAATTAAGATGAATTGGATACGACCGCCCAGCATAACGAGTAACGAGTTGTTATTGTTGTTGTAACACGTATCTGCAGAGCAATGGCGGTCTTGGTTTAAATGGCATATCAAGTTCAAAAAACCGTCGGTAACAGTTAAAGAACCATTCCACAATCTGAGGCGGACTAACGAATTGACAGTACAAATGTCTTTTTGATAGCCAGTTCCATAATACTCCGTCCATTCCAAATTATAAGGCATTCCAACAATCTTGGAGAGTCAAACTTTTTCAAGTTTGACCAAATTTATATGAAAAAATAATAATATATATGATGACAACTAATTACCATTAGATTCTCCATTACTTATATTTTCATTGTATACCAAATTGATGTCTCAAGTTATTATAGTTTTTTCTATAATTTTGGTCAAACTTGAAAAACTTTGACTCTCCAAAATTCTTGGAATGCCTTATAATTTGGAATGGAGGGAGTAACAACTTTCATTCGGAGTAAATTTATATTACCATACGGTACTAAAAACAATTCGCTAACGTGCACAACTCCGATTTTTATTATTACCGGTTTTGCTAGAACCAGCGATGGTTCAGAAGCAAATATGGCACAATGCGACAAAAACCCAATGAAATTGAGATCTATAGTAGTGACAACTTCAAGGTTAAACAAAGTTAACCGAGTATGTCGTCTCTCAAGCAAGCAAAAGATAATTAAAGTTCGAAATAGGAAATAGTTAATAAGTAGGAATGCAAGTGGATAATATCTGTTAGTGTTCTTAATAACATATACAATTTGAGATTTTTACAATAATTGAGAAAAAATTCGACGGCTCACGTCGACCGATCCGACGGCTAGAAAGGCTGGAGGAAATGGGAGGAAATTCTAGAGAGGAAACGGGAGGAAATTCGATGTGTATGACCGGTGGGCCATATGCGCCAAATTTCCTCCCATATACGCCAAATTTCTTCTCATTTCCTCCAAAACTCAAATAACTAGGACTCCAAATAAAGGGGTGGTAATTCCATTTTTGTATTTATTTTTTTAATCAAGGGTAATACGGTAATACTTTCGTGGCCGTCATCGGGGCATGCGCCCAGCTTGGCGCGCTCGACACGGGGCGGTGGGTGCACGCGTACATTCGCAGCTGGGGCGCGACGCTGACGGCGTCGTCGGCAACGCACTGGTCGACATGTATGCCAAGTGTGGTGCGGTGGACCACGCCGCGGCGTTGTTCGACGGCATGGCGCGGCGCGACGTGTACACCTATGCATCCATGATCATGGGGCTGGCCACGCACGGCCGTGCCGAGGAGGCGCTAACGCTGTTCGCGGCCATGCGGTGAGCCGGCGTGCGGCCGAACGGCGTGGCACTGTGCTCGGCGTCCTCTCCGCGTGCTGCCACGCCGAGCTCGTCGACGAGGGCCTCGTTACCTGGGCGCCATGGAGGATTGCCTACGGCGTGGCGCCCGGTATCGAGCATTATGGCTGCGCCGTCGACATGCTCGGCCGCGCGGGGAGGCTGGACGAGGCGGAGGCGCTTGTCGCGGCGATGCCCGTGCCACCCGATACGCTCATCCGGGGCTCCCTCCTCGCGGCTTGCTGTGCGTGCGGCGACGTCGAGAGAGCCGAGCGGGTGATCCGGTGGATGGTGACGGTGGACAGGGACGGCGAGGCCGGCGACCACGTGCTCATGGCGAACATGTACGCGTCCAAAGGACGGCATGGCAGGGCCGTGCAGGTGAGGAAGCAGATGGGGAAGAGCAAGATCGTCAAGACTCAAGGATCCCGGCTGCAGCACCATCGAGATGGACGGCGTCGTGCTTGAGTTCCGAGCGGTTCCGGCCAACGGCGTCGAATGATGTGATGAAAATACTGACAGCGAACAAAGACATCGATGGTGACGAGGCGAGTGCGGATCGGGCCTTAGGGCTGATCGGGTGGGTGGGGTGGGGGTTTGACTGTAAAATGCCGAAGATACCCTTTCCGAACAAAATTAAAATTTTAGAGAGGAAATGTGAGGAAATTGGAGGAAATTACAAGCATTGTAAAAAGACTCAGCATAACAATACATCATATATATAAGTTGATCAAGGCTAGTCTACAACTAGCCTTTCCTTAGCCCAACTTGGATACCAAACTACCACTAGCATGAAGAGAAATTAAACCCTCTGATTCTCTGATATATGTAAGAATGATTATGAGTATGAGAACCCAAATAAGGAGGTATCTATTAAGGAACTAAAATAAAGAAGATAGGGAAATTGAATGAAAAGAAGTCATCACGCAATTTACTAACAGAACTGCAGGTGTGTTGTGGACGTTAGTTGTGACATGGAATCGGTATCTAGATGATCATGGCTTGATGAGAAACAATCTCAATGCTTGATTTTGTCGGTACACTATTTTCGGGTTTAGAAAATTACTAGCGTTTATGTAGATGTTGCCAAGGTTCAGTTCCTTTGTTGGAGATGAACAAATTGAAATTCTATAGAAAGGTCTTTGTTTTTGTTTTCAAGTTCTATGTAAAACTAAACTAATGGGTGTTAATGAACAACTAAAACTAACGTGAGAAGCAAAAGGAAACATGTCAAAGAAGAATGGACAAATCAATAGTTAACTAGAACTAGATCAAAGAAGAATGGACAAATCAATAGCCGCCTGTGCACAGTACAGTACGTACAATTTGCCCCATATATATATCTTAGGTAGAGAATGCGGACAAGAACCAACCGTCCAAGCAACACTGGCAGCACGGATGCAAGATACGGTTTTGGTGGTCATTTCCCCTCCGTGGATCGGAAGACAAGTTGGCCTGCACAGGTAGCGGACTGGACGACTGGTGCTTCCGAATCGTCGGTCGCCTCCGCATAGGCGTGACTAGGGCCGGCGTCGTCGTCTCTACTTGCCCTTTCTAGCTTGGACGGCACAGGAATGATTCCTGGTTATCTGTGTGCCAGCGAAATATACTTTTTGGTGTCTTTTTTTCTCGAATACGCACGAGAGTGTGCGTATCTTTGTATTAGAAGAGAGCAAGAAAAAGGTCTTTAAAAGTTACAAAACGCCGTTGCCGGCCGATCAAAACTGTAAAGAAAAATTTACAACGTGGAATTCACATTCAGAAACCATACTAGGCTCCAAGGGCTCAACGTTCAGCAAGCTCTCTTAGGCCTTTTGCTCCCGCCAATATCCACCGATCAGCTTCCAGCTTGATGACTCGAAGCAACTCCAGAGTGGAAGAGGCTGCACCTCTCAAGCATCTCCCGTTTCTCTCTTTCCACAACTGCCATGAGATGAGTGCGAACAAGGTATCCATACCTTTGCGCTGAGTTCCAGTGACTGTGGAACGCAGCCGGCGCCACCAGGCGATGGTCGAGGTCGCAGATTGCGGCTGGAAGGTCCTTTGTTTGGTTTTGATAATTGAGTGACAACTTAGGTGGACTAATTGTGTGATCATGAGAATACACAGGGATTTAGTCCACAGGTGAATGTGAGATGAAGGAGCTTCATTGAATGTGTGACATGACATGGAGTCATGTGACCGATGGTGAAGATCGAGATGAGGCTTGGCTCGAGACCGGAGGGTGTGTGAAGGACAAGTCAAGGCAGTGGAGCGATGGACCTAGAGAGGTGAAGCTCGGGCAAGACTTGGTTCCGATGGACCATGAGGCGGTGAAGAGCAAGTGAGATCAAGATCGATGGACCGAGAGGGTTGCATGACGATATGAAGTGGATCATATCATCTTGAGATCGTATCGGTGCATATGTTGCATTGGTACTTCGGTGGAAGACGGTGGAGATGGAAATGCGCAAGGCAAAGGTATAACCTAGGGCATTTCATTTCACCGGTCATGAGGAGTGTAGAGAAGTTGATGACCGGATTTAGAATTGATAGCCGTACTATCAAGAGGGGCAAACTTGTTTGCATCTCGGTTATCTAAAGCCACTTGAGCGATCTAACATTGCGACATGCTAGGATCGAGTGGCGTTGTGAGAACAAGAGAAAATCCTTTGAAAATGATTGTGAAAATGCTAACACACATGCACATGGTGATGTACACTTGGTGGTGTTGGCACATTTACAAAGGTGGCGTTGATCGCGCTTTGATTCGGCGCTTTCGAGAAAATTGGAGGCATATTTTCTATTGCGCCGGATGCAAAACGTAGTTGAAAACATGCTATCTCTGGTGTTCAAGTTGGCATACTTGTTGGATAGCATGGTGGAGAAGATCGCATTTTCGACGGGCTGTAAATCATGGATTTACAAGCGCCGGACGTGGCGGCCGGACGCGCGGCCAGGACGGTCGGACGCGTCCGGCGCGTGGAGGACTGGCTCTGGCGGCTGGTTGGGCGCTGCTGAGCGCCAGACGCCGAGGAGGCGCGTCCGGCGGGCGCCGGACTCGCAACAGAAAGTTCTGGAGCTAAGTGCCTCGTGCGCGCCAGGCCGCCGGACGCGTCCGGCGGGCAGCGGCGGACGCGAGCGGCGGACGCGTGACGTCAGCGACTTTGTAGGCAACGGTCACCTGCGACGCGGGCGAAGCGCCGGACACGTCCGGGGCGGGCGGCGACAGCGTCCGCGCGGGGGCTTCGAGCACGATCGGGAGTTAGCCGTTGGGCATCAACGGTCGACCTCAAACGGTCGGGACACGTGGCGCTTTGTGGAGCGCCGGACGCGGCTGGGCGTCCGGCGGTGGAAGCGGACGCGTCGGCGCGCCTTTTTTCCGCGTGGGGGCAACGGCTAGTTTTAGGCTTTGGCCTATAAATACTTGCCTTGCTCGGCCATGGCTGGTTGCTGAGCACACTAGGGCCTTGGTGGCTTGTGTGGTAGTGCTTGAGAGCCCGCTAACTCATCCATGCTTGAGAGTGTTCATCCACTTGAGTTAGAGATTGATTCTAGTGCGTTGCATTGAGAGATTTGCATCGAGTGGCACTAGGTGATCGTGTTGCAAGCCGGTGTGCTTGTTACTCTTGGAGGGCGCCACCTCCTAGACGGCTTGGTGGTAAGAGACTCCGTTGAAGCACGGTTGGAGATTGTGCGGTGCTCCGGAGGAGGATTTGTGAGGGTTCTTGAGCCTTCCGCGGTGCGCGAATTGGCTACTCTAGTTGAGCGTGGCTTGGAGGATCCGTTCTTGTGTTGATTGGAGTTGGGGCTCCCGGAGGGGTTGTTGGCGGTGAGCCAACTTGAGCGGCCATCTCATCACCAAGGCTGGTGTATCGCCACAACGGACGTAGCTTGGTGGCGACCAAGTGAACCGGGGAAAAATCGTGTGTCGATTTGTGATTGCCGAGGCTTCGACCTCCTTGTTCTTGTGTGTGAGGCTTCAACCTCCCTTGAGCTTGTTTGCGGGTGGTTGGTCTCTACGCCGGTGATTCACCACCGCCGTGACTTCGTGTGTCCACTCTTCGTGGTGGTTTGCATCCCTCTAGCTCAAGCTTGTATTTACTTTTGTTACATTCTTGCTTAGCTTGAGTAGTGGCTCTTGTGCTCTTTTGCCTGTGTAGCTAGTTGAGCACCTTCTTGCTTGTGTAGCTAGAAGTAGTGTAAGTGTTTTGCTTAGCTTGTGTAGTTAAGTAAATTGCGCTCTTGGGTTCGGCTTGTGTAGCCTTGTCCTTGAGCATCTAGTGAGCTTAGGTTTGGCTTTGTGCTCTTGCTCATTAGAATTGTGTAGGTGCTCCCCGGTGTGGCAAAGTACTAGTTGCTTAGGTTTGTGTGACCTTGCAAGCTAGAATTGTTTAGGTGAGCACTAGCTAGTTTAGCACCTTGCTTCTTGTTTAGGATCTTTTACAAGGTGCTACTAGAGTTGTAGTTAGTGGGGGGTTAGTCTTGGCTAGACCGTTAGTTTTAATTCCGCATTTGTTTCGGTTAGCCGGTGCGTAAGTTTTTAGGAAGGACTATTCACCCCCTCTAGTCCATCTCGACCTTACAGCGGCAGCGGTAGGTTGAGGGCTCTCATCGTGAGGCACCAGACCTCCCTGGAGAGAGAGCATTTGACGATGATGTGGTCAATCGATTCATCCTCTTGGTCACAGAGGAAGCACCGAGTGTGAGACGGCAGCCCGTGTCTTCTTCGTCGATCGGCCGTCCAGTGTCGTCGTCGTAGAGCCAGCCATAAGAAGATTTTTACCTTCAGTGGCGCCCAAGATTTCCACACCAATTTATGTCCGGCAAGCTGTACTGAGCCCTAATGGAGCATCTCATAGGCTGACTTTGCTGAATACTGACCATCAGCCGTCCACTTCCACACCGTTTTATCCGGTTGGTCGCTCAGCTGTGTGTTGTTGACTGCATGCCATAGGAAGACGAAGTCGTCGGAGATGGCCTGTGAGGTACTTTTTGGTGTCATGGTTTCCTTCAGTCGTCTTCACTAGGACTAGGAGCTACGTGCCGTTGCCGTTTCTAGCTTTGTATGTATGTATATGATATTCCACAGGAAAAAATAGCGACCTATAAAATTTAGGGGCGGCTGTTTCTGGCCACTATGCGGCGCTATAGCCCCGCTATAGCGTCAGCTATACGCCGTAGCGTTAGCTGGATGGCGCCGCTATAGCGCCGCTATAGCCCGCTATTTATATAGACAGAGACAACATATTAAAATGATGAAATAAAAATATAAAATCTCACAAGTCACAAATTCACAAGTGACAACCCATGATTTCTTAGTCTAATACAATCCGAATTCAAACACAAAAGGCATAAAGCCATAAGTGTCATAGTTCCATAAGCAACTGACAAACCAGTAAACCACAATTTTGGCCCAACTACCAATTCAGGCATAGCGGGAAAATAGCGGCACTATGGCGCTATTTGCAAAGCGCCGATAGCGGGAAAATGAAATATAGCTTCGCGCGTTTAAAATAGCCCGCTATAGCGGCGCTATAGCGGAAAAATAGCCCGCTATTTTTTACGTGGATGATATTTGTACACTCCTCTGTTAAAAAAATGCACGTCTCATCTTTGAACTTAAAACTTTTTCAGATTTAATTAATATAATGCTTATCATGTATCATAGGTAATATTAACATATTTTTCTCGATTATTTTTTTAAATAACTTCCTAGACAGTGAGATGTACATTTTTTTAGAGATTGAATAGTAAGTTTGGTAGGAAAAGGCATCTCAGCAGCGGAGACATGGCACATGCTCACGGACGACTGACCCCACTTTTATCTTATTTTGTTATACATGCTTTGGCCTGTTGTGCGGGAGTGATCGGAGACCACGCCGGCCGTCGTCACAATGCCTCCGATCGGAGGCGGAGACATCGGACGGCGATGGAGACCTTAGCCTCACAAGCGGAGGCATCGGACCGGGGACTAGGACCTCCGACCTCCATCGGAGACACTGGGCCAGAGAAGAAGACCCCGGCCTCCGCCGGAGGCATCGAGTCGAAGACCTCAAGGCGGAGGCATCAGAACGATGGCGGAGGCCATCGGCCTGCTCGGAGGCATCTGGCCCATGGAAGACGGCCCACCAACGGCCCGGGAGCAAGGAAGACGCAGAACGCCTGGGAGGCCCAAGTGAAGCCCATGAGCCGCTGAGTACTCCGATGGACGACCTTGCCCCTGCCAGTCCCACCTGGAAGGGTCATAGGATTAGGGTTTCCCTGTCCCCCCTTTGGGATTGTAATGTCTTTTTGTATTCGGGAGCTGGGCTGGCTATAAAAGGAGCCCCCAGCCCCTGTTGTAGAGAGAGACTCCTGGAGTGGAAGAGCTTCTCTTCTTCACACTCTAGCTTTGTAACCGTGATTACGAGTTAATATAAAACCTGCTGGAACCGTGTTCCAACAGTTGGCGCCCACCCGTGGGGCTGGCCGAGGATATCACTCACAGATGCCAACAAGAAAACAAATAGCGGCCGCCGCCGCTCGACGCAGCGTGCCGCCGCCGAGGCGAAGGCACCTGCTGAGGTACACAGACCACCGCGAAGGAAGACCGCGGAGGTCCGCCGGCTGCACGTATGCCTCCGAGCGAGGCAACCGAAGGTGAAGAAAACAACGATGACCACGTCGAAGATGAACCACCGCCGGCAAACCAGGCCGGTGACCAACACCAGGAAAATGAGATAAGTCGGCTGAGAGCCGAAATGGAACGCATGGAAGCGAGCGAGACAGTGAGAACGGAACAAGCGGCTACACATCGGGCGATGCACACCTCCCAACAAGCAGAGGAAATTAGGCAGCAAATGGCAATACTGCAAGCGGAGATTTAGAGCATGCAACCCATAGCAACGCACCAAAACAACGCCACAACAACACCACAATACAGCCAGTACATGGCCGCAACGCCCACTGGAGTCCCGGCAACAGAAGTACCTCAGACCATGATTTACCAGAGGACGTTTGACCCAAAATCCCCACTGTCAGAAGGTCTTCAGAAAGCACCATGGCCTCCGGGCTACAAGCCCATGGTCCTGCCTAGGTACAATGGGAAAACAGATCCACGGCAATTCGATGAGTTTTGAGGCGGCGGTAGCCTCCGCGGGGAGGAAATGACAGTGTCCTAGCCAAATCCTTCGTCATCGCCGCGAGAGGGCAACGCACCGACATGGTACTCCATCTTTGAAGCCCGTACAATCTACTCATGGGAGAACCCGAGGGATAAGATAATAGCCAATTTCAAAGGTTTCTCAAGTGAGTCATTGTCGTTGGCGGACTTGTTCGGCAACAAACATGACAAGGGGGAGCCGCTAAGGGATTACTTCCGAGAGATTCTTACACCTCGGGCGAAGGCGCGGATGTCTTGGACAACATCGCAATAGAGGCAGCAATCAAAGGTCTCTGCATCGGACCCTTTGCAAGCCACTTAGCGAGGGAGAAGCCAGCCACTATGGAAAAATTACATGAAGAGTTCGAAAAATACTGCAGATTAGACAATGACCTTCGGAAAAGACTGGATGAAGGAGAAGGCCAGAACAAAAGGTATTTCGGCAGGAATAGCAACAGAGACAACAGGTCCTATGACAGACAGAATTCTCAGCAAAGGCAGGTTTTCAATGTGCAAAACAGCCAGTCTCAGCGTTCGGCAGATAAGGAGCCAGGAAACGGTCAAGATACAAAAGCCCAGAATAATCAGAATTTCAACAAGAGCAAGCCAAAGAACTGGAATAAGAACCAGAAATCGAGAAGGCATTATTGCATTTTCCATGGGGAAGAAAAGGGGCATAGCACCAAGGAATGCCCAAAAACTAAAGAAACATTGGATCGGATGAAGAGCAAGCAACAGCCGCCTACACCTGCTCAGGAACTAGCCAGACAAGTGAATCACACCTTCACTCCGCAATACCACCAGCAGTACAACCCAAGCTACCTAGGGTACACTAACAGCGCTTTCCCTCGGCGAGAATGTCGCACAACGGTATTACCCACCGTCCACCGGCGTGGCGGCACATGCGATACCAAACGTCTCGGTACGGCAACCAAGCGCCCGTCAGAGCAGAGAGTGCGGTCACATACATCAACACTCGACCCCCGCAAATATCTATGATAGAGACACCTCAGTCGTCACATCATTAGCAACAAAAGCAGTATGCGGCATTACCTCCGCCTCCGCAGCAAAGGCAATTCGAGGCCCTACCAGCACCTCTGCAGCAGGTCACCTGCCCCAGTGCCATGCCAAAGGCTGAACCTCCGGTTGAGAATCAGATGAACCCTCATTCTGCTCTGCCCACAATAGGAATGATACTACCGATAGCCGGAGGCACAGCGATGGAGTTCGAAACAAAGAGACAGAAAAAAGATCACCTCCGACTGGTGAATAATGTGGCTGTTGTTGACGGTCGTTAAGTGTCAATTTTTACCGTCAATTAAACATGAGAAAGGACTAAAATATGTTCACCAACTAGATATAGGGGTTATCTTGACAGAATTCCACGAGTTTTGGTGAATGTCATTTTTACGGGGTGTCGGTGAAAATACCCAAGGAAGGCCCACATGTCGGGTTTACATAGAGATAATCGGGAACCGGTGAAAATTGCATGTCTGGAAGGTTCGAGAAGGCTCGGACCAAACGGGAGCCCGAACGGGCTCGGTGGAGAGTCGGCCGACTCCCCCTTGGGCGGCCGTGGCCATCTCAACCAATCGGTGTCGGCCTCGCGGATCCTGTTCCACCGCCTTTGAGGATGAATAATAATCGTCCGTTTAGGTCGGTTTGATCCGAGGCTGCGGTGCATCCTAGGGGGCTATATAAGCGGGGCCCCGGCTCCTGGAGGAGGCATCCCTAAAACCCTAATTCATTATCTCCCGGCGGGATCGGTTGTAGAGGCGTCCCTTGAATGGATGACTTCTCTTCTCTAGAGAATTAGAGCTAGACATTCCAATGTAGTAGATTAGATCTAGATGAGAGTTAGGGAGAGCGGAGCTGCGCTCCGGTTCTGGAGAAGTCTTCAGAGATTTGGTATGTTTTTGTATCTAGTCATATATTTATCTTCTCTATTTACTTTTATGCCTATCTTGTGATTGTTAGTATAGTTGTTATGCTTTAGTATGGGATCTTCGCTCGCATCGAGTGCTCTAGTTATCTTAAGTAATTAGAGTAGTAATTGTTAGCATAAGCATGGTGCTTAGGCTGTCGGTTACCTGAGTTTGCGCCCTATTCTCTGGTTGTGTGGTAGTTACGGGAGGTGACAGCCCCGTCCACACCGAATTGAGTAGGTTCTTAAATTAGTAGGACCGTAGTCACGTCGGTAGAGTTATCCTTTGTGGTGCTTTCCCGTCTAGTGATGTCCCGAAGTGCTATTGTATGATTGCTATATCTATCCATCCCCTGTTATCACGTAACTAGAGTAATAGAGAAGTATTTAAGAACCTTAATCTCTCCCGTTGTCCTCTCACTCTAGCTAGCTACTCATTTATTATAGAATTCTCATGTGTGCTTTATTATATTACCTTATAGATATCATTTACTCCTGCTTTAGTCTAGTTGGTTTACTACGTTAGTAGATACATGATGGTGAGTTATCAGATTCTTTAACCCTTGCTTCCCTGTGGTAAAATATAAATAACGATACCTGGTTTACTCCGGTAAAATGCTACAATAGGTATGTTACGTGCGCTTGCGGAATCCTTTATATTTTAGTTGCACTTAATTTATACCAACAAGCATTTTTGGCGCCGTTCTTGCCGGGAAGCAATCGGTGTTAAGTTTTTGATAGTGATCTTGATGTCTGCTAATTTAGTGTATCACTAGCTTTAGTAGGATTACCCCTTGTTCTGTTGAGTTGTGAAATAGACGGGACAAAAGATGTCATTTCGACCTTCCGACAAGTTTCCACAAGACAATGAAGAGCCCGGGTCCCCCAACATTCAACATTCATCAACATTGGAACCACCGCCACCTCACGAGAATGTACAAAAGGTCGTCGTCACAAGAATTTCAAATCACTTCACAAGTGACGAACATGGACGCCGCACCGCTCACAAATTTCATCATGTGAGTCATGGTAAGTATGATCAAGAAAGGTGAGATAGTCTTGCTCATGGACTTTAAAATTGATGAGTAGTTATCTTTTTGAATTCTTGCACCCCACTTTGCATGTTTACTTTTAACAATTCATGCATTCACTCCGTTTAGCTTATTTATGTTTGCTCATCCATTGCATGTTTAGTTTCTTGCATGCATTCACATCGCTGCATCTAAAAAAATAAATAAAAAAAATGTTTATATATATATATATTTCCTCACCATGATCATGCTTTCTGTCATCTTCATTTGAGTAAATCTCTATAGTGCTTTCATGTCACCTTTGTTTGCTATAGTATGTTTTGGTTTGGAAGTACTTCTAAGGGTATTTCCAAAGGCTTTTTTAAATTAAGCATGGTGCTTAGGTTAAATTGTCTTCCTTGACCAAATTAAGACATGGAGTCCGGTTTGGTTATTGAACTAAAAATGTGCTTTAGTAGATATTGGTTATTTTGTTGGACTAACCCCTGAGAAAACTCTCAAATCCAATTTGGGTAAGTCAAGAGATGAACTCACTTCATAGATGAAGCCAGGCATATGATGAATTCCAACAACTTCGCATAAAAGACACAACTCATTCATCGTCCAAGGAAGAATTAATCCATGATGTGCCTATCCATGGTTTGTCACGAACTGCCAAATCACCACTTCGGTGATGGAACAAAGGAGAAGACAAGAGTTCCACAAGAAGGATCATCATTTGAACTTACTCAAAGAAGTGGATGAACAAGGCGACAAGCTATGAGCAACATTGAAGACAACATAGCATTGGGCCCAAAACTCGAGCTAGGATGCCAATGAGGAGTATGGTGTAACTCGGCTCATTTTGGCCAATCAAAGACCTGCCCTCGTTGTTCTAGAAGACACCATCTTGTACGTCGGCAGCAAGGACAAGGATGGCATGATTAGCATACATCCTTATGTCAACCAATCATCATCAAGGGTTGACTACCGACCAAACCCAAGAAGACCGGGAACAACCACATTTGCAAGATGATGTCTCTAAGCCATTGGAGATGAAGACCCTTCCTTGATCATCAAGACGGATGGCGTATCATTAATTGCAACTCTTCGCCATACCGCTAAAAGACAAAGACCATCAAGGAAGAACTCGAGTCTACATCTCCAATGAACATCAATGCGTCAACCAAGACTCAATGAAATCAAGAATGGTTGATGAAAGAAGATCATGCAACCTGTCTGTCTCCTCATCCCGGATTGGATAGTCCAAACAAAAGTAGAATGCAAAGGAGAGATCTCTACTCAACGAGACCTATAATCGAAGTCCCTCTCAAATACATGAAGGCTTACAAACAGAGGACAAACAGTGTCTGAGGACATAGGAGTACAACACACTCTGAGGGATGACTCAACACTCGTATTTGGTTTCACGTGGCGAGCAACAACAAGGTCAAGCTTGGGGAGGAAGGCCGATGACTCTTCAAACAATGATCCAGCAATGCTCTTCCTCTTTTCAAGCCCCCGTCGCTCTGGCACGTTGAGAAGAAACAATGAGTGGAGCACAAGGTCTAGGCATAAAAAAAAAAGAAGGAGTGAAATTTTAGAAGACAAGATGCTCAAGGAGAGAGGTCCATCAAGCAAGGCAAACTCCAAGAAGAAGTAAAGGACCACTAGAAGCATCTACTCTTCATCACAAGGTACTCCGGTGATAAAGACTATGGACAAGAAAGAACATGGATGACTCCTTTCCTAGAGTTACCATCTCAAGAGGTGCGAGTTCTCAAGGTCTCTACCTTTGGGACCAAATGATGCACGAAGGAGTGAACATGACAAGAAGCCTGTTCGGAGGACTTAAATCACGAACCCTCGCCAAGGAGGTAACTTGGTATTTATCGGCATTTCCTTTCACAACATTGCATTTTCCTTTAAGCATATTTGTTTCCCCTACATGCATCTTAATTGCATCTTCGCTTTACTATCTCTCGCACTAGAAAAAGAAAATAAAGATTTCTGCATTTTGCATCCAAAAAAAAAACTACTAAGCCCCATGTGAATAATCATTCATTATGGTGGCATAAAAATAATTTTTCAGCATATCTATTTTCTCTGTTTGCATCCTTTAATATAAAAAGATAAAAATATTTCTTGTGATCCCGTTAGAAGACATTTGAGTTAAGGCGGTTCTAGACGACAAGGCTTAGAGGTTTTTATCACTAATGCTTAATCAGTTCCACAAGCTTTGTTGTCTATTTGAGCTTCACGAGAACATAAAGGATCGAGAAGAGCTAACGGACGAAGGATGTCCAGTCTCCCGTCGAGTCTTTGTCCGCAACATTCAAATGCTTTGTCTCCAACAGCAACTATCTATGACACTCTGGAGGACTAGAACGTCTTCATCGCTGTTAGCAACAACAGCGAGACTATGTCAACATCCGGCTTGGGGAGGGCATCCCCGTGTACCAAGCTAAGTGTTTTCCAACTTATCTATCTATGCTTTGTTAGAGTTTGCTTTGTTAAAACAACTAAAAAAAGATGCATAACTATAGAAACCCAGAAAGATTTCTTTTCTACTTTTGGAGAGTTCTTGTAGTCTGTCTTAAAAGTGATCCCTAGAATAAACTCTACATGGAGATGATGAATAGTTGCTCTGCTAGTAATTCCTTTCAAGTACCTAGTTTTCAACCTTGCACTCTCCCGAGTTTTGGACACAACTTGTTTAGATTTGAGATTTGCTCGAACACTTTGAAACTTGTGGGTAGCAAACACTTGATCTAAGTCTAGGTGGTTGACGGGTATGATATGGGAAGGTTTTGAGCTGCTTGTCCATCTTGTTCCTAGAGATACTAGAGTTACGGAGAATTTATCTCGTGAAAATATTAAATTCCTGCATGATGAGTTCCTTTATGATGAGAGTTCAAATTCCTACCTCGGCCATATATTCATGCTTACTAGACTAGGAAAACCCATCTGTTTATATAGAATATTTTATAGGCATTGAGTGTAGTCTTTATAGGCATTGAGTGTGGTTATCTTTTGTGGACCCATAAGGAATCGAGTCATGCGGTTAAAGTCAATACTATGTGCTCTCCATCCATTGATCTATGCTACTTGTCCTCGAAGCATGCACCCATTTTATAAATACTACATTCATTACGTGCTACTTCCCCTAGAAGTACCACCCACATATAGATCCACATCCATCACATATTGTGCTATCTCTATCCCGGAGGTACACACTTATGCTTGCTCCTACCACAGGAGTACGCTTTCCCCCATATCTTGTCTTTGTCTCTACCACGGAGATACGCACCTATCTCTCCTACCCCAGGAGTACGCATCCATCCATCCATCCATCCATCCATCCACATATACATATGCCACTCATTTCATTCCATTCGGAAAAGGTTTTACTCCTATCACGGGAGTGAACATCTAGAAATAATCATCACCATTTCATTTGTCTACATAAAAGCTCCGGTCATTATCATTTCAAGTTATACACTCCCGTTGCTAAAGTTTCGTTTTCGGAGGATTGGTTGCTCTAAAAAAAAGAAGAAAAAAAAAAGAAAAAAAAAGAAAGAGAAAAAAAAAAAAAAAAAGCAACCAAGTCCTCCTCTTCAAAGGTCTTCAAAGTTTCCAAATAAAAGGAGGTATGTTATCCCCAAAGGAGCAAGTGTAGAAGTAGATGTTCACCAAGTGATCACCCCTTATAATCATTTCCTTATTATCATCATCACATCATCATCCTATCATCATCTTATCATCCATTTCCTCATTCACATGCACATATGACTTTATTATTATTTTAGTTTCTATTGGATCCATGTCTTAAGCGTGCAATATATGCAAGTGAGTTTGAGTGTCTCCCTACCTATGAGCTCCACATAAGCCTATTAGAAAGTAGGGTGAGAGAGAGAAGGCTCTTTTCACTATGCCTTAGTTCCACAAATACCACATATTCGAGAGAAGAGAAAGGCATACACCACTAATGCCTTGGAGAGGATCCAAAAATACCACAAATGAGAGACACGAAAGGTTCATACAAGGAACTCGAGTTTTATTTAAAAATCTTGCAAAAACTTCGGAATAATAGTTGATCAAAGAGCGAGATATATAGCGCTTGACTTGACCGTTACGTCTTTCAACTGCTCAAGACCCAAGTGATGGTTACAAGCCCCATGGTGAAAGGTAATATGAGTAAGCTTTGAGTCGAGAATAGTTCACTCTAATTCGGAGGAGAGTTCTTGTTTGAACGCATGTGTGCTTTTGAGGCGTGAAAGCATAGTAGCGGCTCGATCCATGCGAGTTTATCTTTGCTCGGGGACGAGCAAAAGGTAAGCTTGGGGGAGTTGTTGACGGTCGTTAAGTGTCAATTTTTACCGTCAACTAAACATGAGAAAGGACTAAAATATGTTCACCAACTAGATATAGGGGTTATCTTGACAAAATTCCACGAGTTTTGGTGAATGTCATTTACGGGGGTGTCACCAAAAATACCCAAGGAAGGCCCACATGTCAGGTTTACATAGAGATAATCGGGAACCGGTGAAAATTCTGTAATCTAGAAGGTTCGAGAAGGCTCTGGACCAAACGGGAGCCCGAACGGGCTCGGTGGAGAGTCGGCCGACTCCCCCCCTTGGGCGGCCGACTGGCCATCTCAACCAATCAGCGTCAGCCTCGCGGATCCCTGTTCCACCGCCTTTGAGGATGAATAATAATCGTCCGTTTAGGTCGGTTTGATCCGAGGGCTGCGGTGCATCCTAGGGGGCTATATAAGCAGGGCCCCTGGCCCCTGGAGGAGGCATCCCTAAAACCCTAATTCATTATCTCCCAGCGGGATCAGAGTTGTAGAGGCGTCCCTTGAATGGATGACTTCTCTTCTCTAGAGAATTAGAGCTAGACATTCCAATGTAGTAGATTAGATCTAGATGAGAGTTAGGGAGAGCGGAGCTGCGCTCCGGTTCTGGAGAAGTCTTCAGAGATTTGGTATGTCTTTGTATCTACTCTTTGTAAGACTTATGCTTTAATATATTTATCTTCTCTATTTACTTTTATGCCTATCTTGTGATTGTTAGTATAGTTGTTATGCTTTAGTATGGGATCTTCGCTCGCATCGAGTGCTCTAGTTATCTTAAGTAATTAGAGTAGTAATTGTTAGCATAAGCGTGGTGCTTAGGGTCGGTTACTGAGTTTGCGCCTATTCTCTCGTTGTGTGGTAGTTACGGGAGGTGACGGCCCCCGTCCACATCGAATTGAGTAGGTTCTTAAATTAGTAGGACCGTAGTCACGTCGGTAGAGTTATCCTTTGTGGTGCTTTCCCGTCCCAGTGATGTCCCGAAGTGCTATTGTATGATTGCTATATCTATCCATCCCTTGTTATCACAGAACTAGAGTAATAGAGAAGTATTTAAGAACCTTAATCTCTCCCGTTGTCCTCTCACTCTAGCTAGCTACTCATTTATTATAGAATTCTCATGTGTGCTTTATTATATTACCTTATAGATATCATTTACTCTGCTTTAGTCTAGTTGGTTTACTACGTTAGTAGATACATGATGGTGAGTTATCGATTCTTTAACCCTTGCTTCCTTTGTGGTAAAATATAAATAACGATACCTGGTTTACTCCCGGTAAAATGCTACAATAGGTATGTTACGTGCGCTTGCGGAATCCTTTATATTTTAGTTGCACTTAATTTATACCAACAGCTGTGCAGGGAGCACACCGATCAACAGAGTGGTCTAAGGCCCAAATCAGTTTTTCGGAAGAGGACCTCCGATTGGAGAGTTACCCTCACACCGACGCGATGGTCATAAAAGCAAACTTTGCAGGATGGGAAATAAACAGAATACTAGTTGACTCTGGGAGTTCGGCAGACATCATCTTCGCAAGTGTGTTTGATCAAATGAAACTCAGCAGGTCTCAGCTACAACCACCTGATACACCTTTGATAGGATTCGGAGGTAGGAAGATTCACGTGCTCGGAAAAATTTCCCTACCCGTGTCCTTTCAAGATGGGGACAAGGCGAGAATAGAATACATTACCTTTGATGTAGTAGACATATACTACCCATACAATGCAATCCTAGGAAGAGGATTCGCAAACAGGTTCAATGTGGCAATCAACATGGGTTACCTTTGCATGAAGATGCCAGCACTGCATGGAATCATCACGGTTCGAGGAAGCCAGAAAGAAGCCAGAAACATTGAGAGAGCGATATACAAGGCCCACAGGAACATAAACACAGTAGCATCAGATGAGCCACCAGATATGCCCGGGGGAAAGACGGACATGAAAGATCAGGAGGACACGGTAACAGTGCCACTTGACGAGGCAGTGCCAAACAGGAAGGTCACAATCGGAGCAAATCTATCAGAAGAAGAACGAAGAGAATTGCTTAGCCTTTTGTCCAAAAACAGAGATGTCTTTGCATGGTCAGCAGAAGACCTCAAGGGAATTGGGAGAGACATAATCGAGCACGCTCTAGATGCGAACAAACGTGAAGCCAAGGAAGCAAAGGCAAAGGAAAATGTCGAAGAATGAACTTTGGCCGCTAAGGCGGAGGTACGAGATTATTGGATGCCAATGTCATACGAGAGGTCAAATACTCAGAGTGGTTGGCAAATGTAGTACTTGTCCCGAAGAAGAATGGTAAAATGCGTATGTGCATTGACTTCACTGACCTAAACAAAGCATGCAAAAAAGACCCGTTCCCGCTACCAAGGATAGATGCCTCAGTTGATAAGGCCGCCGGGTGCAAAAGATTCTCTCTCCTGGATTGTCTTTCGGGATATCATCAGATCTGGCTCAGGAAAGAAGATGAGGAAAAGACAACTTTCACTATACCAACTTTGGAACCCTCTTGCTTTGTGCGAATGCTGAAGGGCTCAAGAACGCGCGGTCAACCTTCGCAAGAATGGTACAAGGCGTACTACGGTCTCGGTGCAAAGAAACATCATAGCCTATGTAGATGACATTGCTTTGTGGTAAGCAAAGAACCGGAAAACCATCTAGAAGATCTCAAGGAAACCTTTGCAAACCTTAGGGAGGCGGGTTGAAGCTAAACCCGAGAAAAATGTGTCTTTGGAGTCGGCGGGGAAAAATGTTGGGGTATGTCGTCGGACCCGAAGGCCTCGGGGCCAACCCGGACAAAACAAAAAAGGCTGTCCTAGCCATGCCGGAGCCATCAAACAAAAAAGAGGTCCGGCGACTCACGGGAAGAATCGCGGCCTTGAACGGGTTTATCTCCAAATTAGGCGAACGGCCTCCCCTTCTTCAAGGCACTCAAAGCCAACGAAAAGTTTAAATGGGGACCGAGCAATCGAAGCTTTCCGAACGGCTCAAGAAATACATGGCCGAGGACCTAATGGTGGCGGCCCCGATAGCAACGAGCCACTCCTGGTTGTACGTATCGGCATCAACGGGGGCGAAGTAAGCGGTACTTGTGCAAGAGAGACGGATAAACGGCAAGCGGGTGCGGCCGGTATACTATGTGTCCGAGGCATTGCAAGGACGAAGGCCGAACTATACGAGAGATTGAAAAAATAGTGTACGCGGTAATCACGGCATCAAGGAAGCTAAAGCACTACTTTCGGGACCACACTATTCTCGATACCAACAGCGCGGCCAACGGCGAGATCTGAACAACAAAGAAGCCTCGGGAAGGATAGGCAAGTGGGCTACTGGAGCTGTCTCGGTTCGAGATCAAGTTTGTCGCCGGAACGGCAATCAAGTCGCAAGCACTAGCGGATTTTCTCTCGAGAATGGGTGCCGGCAAATACCTTCGAATCAAAATCGGAGGTATCCCACTGGACACTTTTCACGGATGGTGCACAGGGGAGTCCGGGGGCGGGGCCTCCGCAATCTTTTTTTCACCATCGAGTCGGGACAAAATATGCAGCTAGACTATGCTTCAAAACAACAAACAATACGAGCGGAATACGAAGGTGTCATATTGGGGTTGACAAAAGCAAAGGCACTCGGGGCTACTCACGTCTTTGGTAAACACAGATTCACAATTGGTAGCGGGACAAGTGGAAAAAGAGTACGCCGCGAGGAACTGAACTCGCAAGATACCTAGAGGTCATGAGAGGCCTTGAGAAAAGATTCAAAGGGTTCACCCTCAGGCACATCCTGAGGGGAGAAAACATAGAGGCTGATGAGTTGGCAAAGGCAGCGGCAAACAAGCTTGACATGCCAGCAGGCACTTTCTACCAAGAGGTACAGCAACCGGCCACGGCCAGGTTAAACAGAGCATTTGCGGAGGTACTACTAATTCAATCAGAAGACTGGAGGCAAGCAATCATAGATCAAATCAGAGGCAATCACGTGACCTCAGATTGAGCAAGCACGGCGAGGCTGGCAGCTCGAGCAAGGAGCTACACCATAATAGAGGGACAGCTGTTCAAAAAAGGCATAGTGCAACCACTACTTAAATGCCTAAGCAATGAAGAAGACCAGGAACTCCTACGCAGCATTCATGCAGGGATATGTGGATCCCACATAGGCCCAAGGGCATTATCCGAAAAGCTATTCGCCAAGGTTTTTACTGGCCGACTCACATAAAAGATGCCCTGCGCATAGTGAAGACGTGCAGCGCCTGCCAAAATTTCTCAGCAAATCAAGGCAAACCAGGGGGGAGACACAGCTCATCCCACCAACATGGCCTATGCAAAGATGGGGTATGGACCTTGTTGGGCCGCTTCCACCAGCCCAAGGAGGCAGCAAGTACGCGGTCATGGCAGTAGAATATTTTACAAGGTGGATTGAGGCCAAGCCATTATCAACCATCACTTGAGAAACGGTAAAAAAGTTTTTTCGCGAGAACATAGTGTGCGGGTTCGGTGTCCCAAGAACCTTAACAATGAGACAATGGAAAGCAATTCGATTCGACAAGTTCAAAGAGTTCTGCGAAGCATTGGTACTCGTGGCCTTTGCCTCGGTGTACCACCCGAGAGCAACGGGGGCTGTTGAGAGGTCCAAAACGAATCATATTCTCGGCAATCTCAAAAACACTACACGGCTGAAGAAAGGAAAATGGGTCGAGGAGTTGCCTAAGGTCGTGTGGTCTCACAACACCAACATCTCACGAGCCACCGGCTTCACACCCTTTAAGTTGCTATATGGAGAAGAGGCTATGATGCCGGAGGAGCTAAGGAACCAAAGCCTCCGGGTCACAAAACAAGCACTAGCAGAAAATGAAGAGTACAACAAAGAGATGATAGAGGCAGAGAGACTAGAAGCCGTAGACAACATAGTCAAGTACCAAAACCAAACGAAAAAGTGGAGGGATGCCAAGGTGGTAATCAAAGACATCAAAGAAGGAGATTGGGTCCTCCATGGAAACCAAATGCACCAAACGCAGGAAACGCAGCCAAAGTGGGAAGGACCTTACCTAGCTCACCAAGCGGAAGGAAAGGATCGTTCCTCTTGCAAGATGAAAATGGGAAAGTATCAACCCACACCCGGAATGTGGACAACCTCGGGAAATACTACATCTAAAATGTAAGGAACCTCCGTAAATCTATAGCGGAGGCATCCGGTGGTTCATTTTCATGTTTCTTTTCTTTCCCTTTGAACGGATTGCACTCTTTTCCTCACGCGGGGACTCCTTATCGGAGGTGAGGTTTTTAACGAGGCAACTCCGTTGTAATCAACCTCGCAATATATAAAGAGGACCCCGAGAAACAGTAGAAACGCAGCAAAGTCGAAAGCGGCCGGCAACGCGGCCGCAATATTCGACGGAGCTCTAAGCATCGGAAGAGGTCACTTCAAACTTCGCCTTGACCGGCGGGCCTCAAAAAAGATTTGTAAGCGACCTCCGAAAGGTTGAGAACCCTTGGAAAAAGACCTGATGAGTCGGGCACTAAGGGATCCACAAAGCCAAAAAAGGCATCACCAAAATCGGGAAAAAGACCCGGCGCGCTAGGGCACCGATATCGAGCAAAGGTCGCTTAGTCGGCCGGTGGCCTATCGTGCCTCCGCAAAACTAGCGGAGGTATGCCAATCACATTAAACAAAAACTAAAGCAATCAAAGCAATTCAATCGACATAAACAAAAAAGGCCACCAAGAAAAAAAAGAGAGGTAACACGCCTGTCGTGCAAGCCACTCCAGTCCGTTAATTTGCATATAAGTACAAAATTAAGGCTACAAGAATCACCAATGCCCTAGCTCTAAGCAATCTAGACTCTAGAGAAGGAGTGCTACTTTCTACTATTACAATCAGCAAATGAGCCTGCAAAAGAGCAAAGAGCGCTGCAATTCTCCATCGCCGAGAAGGGAAGGAGCCTCAGCACTGACGGACTTCGGCTGCTTGTACTCGAGGCACAAACTGCCAACCAACACATTTCATACTAGCCCGCCCCACTACAAGGCCAAGCGCCGCAGGACGATCCCTCAGTACAATGGACCAGGTGGCAAGCACAGTTGTATTCGCAGCCGGATACCACTCCAGACCTCTCAGCAGAAGAGCGACACACCATTGTGATGTAGCCATTACGAATTCTTACTCAGTATCAGCCTCGAATGCATCTAACGGCAAAACCATGCGCCCAGGAAAGTAAGGTGTTGGCAACACTACACCTGATAACCAAGCAGCATCAGAAATCACAAGCCTTATATAGCCCTATGAAGGAAGAGAGCGCATAAATACCTGTCCAAAAATCATAAGGAGTAAACACCTTGATCCGCAATCTATCGCATTAAAAGGCCAAGCCCCGTATCATAGCCTTTAGTGGCGCCAAACATATCCGGCCCGCGACGTACCATCGGCTGACAATTGCTTTTTGGGCATGAGCAATTAAGAGAGCACATCAAGAAAAATTAACACAAGATCCATAGCAATTACTAAGAAGTGTACCAAGGAGATCGAGACAATTAAGTCAACTAGCCATACCAAGGCCTATAAAAGGAAGCGCCTTCGGCGTCCACCCCAAGATCACACACGGACAAGTCAAGAGTAGGGGGATGGAGGTTGATGTATACTTACAAGAGTTTCACGGTAGCAATTGAGAGACGGCGTAAGAATTCGTAGCGTAGGGCCACATAGACCAAAAGGCACACCACCCTTTTCTTGAGCATGCACCAACGAGCCTTTCCTCGAGAAGAAAATGGGCTAGGGGGACACCGCGTAAGAATTCGTAACGTCCCCCCATCCCGGCCAAAATCGCTCAACTAATGCGCGGAAGGTCACATGGGAGTGAGCCTGAGGATTGGTGGTACCTAGCGACAAGTTGAGAGTCCCCGTCAGCAAGGGACCATGCTCAATTAGCTATAGTAGGAGAAAAGGCAGCACCGGGGCCTAATCTCCATGCCTTAGCATGGAATCTTGTAAACCAACGGTGACCACTCAAAAGATCAATAAAAAGATACCCGACCAAAAGTCTCCGGAATCGCGAAAATCTCCGCGTGCAATTCAAACTTAGTGTAAAGTAGCGTCGCAGCATGCGGAGATAAGTTTACAAAACTACAGGCAAGCAAAAACAACACCTCCGTTTTCATGTCTTACCTCAGAATTAGGTAAAACTGACACAGGGCATGCGAAAAAATCACCTGAGATTTCTTCCATAACCTCCGCGTATGAAATAAATACCTCCGAGTTCCATTACAGCATGCCAGACAAATCTTAAGTAAAAGGCCACAAGTAAACACATACATAACCTCCGGAAAAAGGTAGCAAGAAAAAAGAAACATCTTATGTGAACAACGATAAGCGCCAAAATTCACCGAGGACCCCTCCACGCTAGCGACCCAACGAAGGTGTCGCGCCTATCGTCCAGCTGAGCGCGAACAAACTCAAACATATCATCAACGCTACGATGAGGAAACACTGATCGCCAGCAATCCCACAAAAAACCGCTAACGTAAACACCATCGCGCATAAGGGTTGCAGGATCCACCTCCTGCACAGGCCCTAAATCGGAGACCTGCGCAGGAGGATTCACCCATAAGTTCCATAGCATGCACATAAGAAAGTCTAGTTACAATACGCGCACGACAAGCGCCATAGCAAAATCAACAAGTGTTTTTACACTACGAGAAAGAAAAGACCCTAGTCTACCTCCTCTCCGCGGACATTGCGAGCCTCAGCGGTCTTCTCAGCATCTTTGTCCTGCCCCTCTTGTAATGTCTCCGCCGGCGAGCTGGCACGAACTTCAGAGCGCGCCTGAGTTTCCGTCTGAACCTTCGTCTCGGGCTGTATCCTCGCCGGAGACACAGTTGCCTGAGGAACTTGGGTGCCTCCGCCGCAACCTGGTTTGGAAGTCTCGCCAAGGACAGGGACACCCTTCATCACAAGTCTAACTGGTGTCCGGCCTCCGGCAGCAGCCTTAAAAACACGCAAAATATTAACTTCACGAAGGAGCAAAAGAAGAGACAAAAATAAAAGACGAAGGAAGAAAAGGTTCACCTTCCGCATCGCGTGAGCAGCAGCAACGGCCTCCGCCCTGCCAAAAGGCGCCCGAAAGACTTCGGGAATTTCTGCACTCTTGCGGATCGGGCGGGAGGTCTCCCGAGCTCGACGGATCGGAGATCTCAGGAAAATCCACAGTGCTGATGTCGAGACCTCCGCGAATCAAGCTCTTCACTAACCCGATAGCGGAGGCCGTCTGCAAAATCGGACACACCTCCGACAAATAGGGATAGCTTCGCCGATTGGACTTGATCCAAGACATCAATCCACCGCGGTGCGGTCGGCGGGAAGAGGAGAGGCAACACCACCAAACTCTTCAAGAGCGGACAAGTATGTCCCCGCAATTTCAGCGCCGGCAACCCTGATCTCCTCGATCTCCGCGGCCAATCCCTCCGCCTCCTTCTTGAAGGTCTCCGCAGTCCTTTCCATTGAGGCAAGCTGAGTGCGGAGGTTCTCAGACACCTCCGTCGCCTTGTTGGCACGTTCAACAGCAACGTCCTTGGCTTCGTCGGCGGATTTAAGTTTCAGCTCCAAGTCCTCAACCTTTCTCTTCAGGGCCTCCGACTGTTGCTGTGCAGCCTCCAAGTTAGAAACCTTGGCCGCGAGGTCAGTCTTCTCGCGGCCAAGGGTCTCCACCTCTCCCTTCAGGACCTCAATGGCTTGAGTCCGCTGAGCAAGTTCCACAGCACCCCGGTGCTCAATGGCGAAAGCCATGTGGTGAGTCTATAGACAATGATAGAGGAGTAAGAAACAACAACAAGGAAAAGATAAAAAGGCAAAAAGGCCAAAGCATACTCACCATGCAGTGGTGCTCCAGTTGTAGGCGCACAAGGTGTTCGAAGGGCAGCGCATCAAGATAGTTATCAAATTGGGCTGGGATCAAAACAAAAACCAGAGGAAAAATGATATAAGTGTAAGCCTACGACAGCGTAAACTTGCGGAGACAGCAATAAAATTATATGGCAAAAACCTCCGTATTGCTCAAAAATATCGTGAACATTCAAGCCCCACGCACCGAACGTCGCGGAGGCATCTGAAAAAAAAAGAGCGAAGACATACAAACATATCTTAGCAAGCCAATCGTGCAATCAACGTGCGAACCAAAAATAGGACAAGAGTAAAAAAATCCTCACCTCCAGAAGCATGAGCGGCGGAAGTAGAACCTCCGCCCGGAGGCAGAGTCCGAGCACCCCGCGCCGGGAACACGCGCGCCAAGTCAACACCGGGCGGAGGCCTCATACTACCGGCAATACCGGCAAGCTCGGCTATAGAATAAAAAGGTTAGAAGTCTTCTCACACTAAGAAAAAAAAAGGTGTGTCCAAGAAACACAACCAAGGCAAAAAAGTCGACTTACGAAGAGAAAGCCCGTCCACCGGACCCTTGTCACCAGGAGCGAAGGCCCGCCCTTCGCCGGAGGCCTGCCCGGGAGCGGCCTTGTCAGCAACAAACTCGGCATAAGACGTGCTTTTCGACACCTTATGGCCGGGACTCCCAACAAAATCATCATCGGAGATTTCGTCGGGATATCACGAACACGTGAGCCGGAGAGAGCGACGCCTCAGTGTCCCCGGCCTCCTCGTCCTCCCTTGCTTCTTCCTCTTCTTCACCAGCCTCACCGTCGTCACAGCTAGACAGCTCGGCAAAAGCGCTAGGGAAGGGGTAGACAGACACCTCCGGCGACGGAGCCCGCGCGGAAGCAGAAGGTTGTGGAGCCAGCTTTGTATCCGATGTAGGCGAGGGCTTGGCAGACGCCCTCACCTCCTTGGCGACCTCTTCTTCCCCGTCGTCGCCGTGGTAGCCAGCCTCAGATGCATTTGGAGATGCAGATGCGGAAGCCTCAGCAGCCTCCGGCTCGGAGGTCTTCTCCTTCTTGGAAGGCCCGCGGCCAGCGCATGAATGTTTCCTCTTTTTGGACGCCTCCGCCTTGACCGTAGCAACGGCGGAGGCATTCTTCAATGCCCTTGACTCAATCTTCCGGAGCACCTTGCCGGGGACAGGACGGGAGGAATAAGGGATCTGAAGCTCCTCAAAAACGCGGTTCAGACGCGGCATGAAGCCGGCCTCCGCCTTCCGGGCAAGGTACTCATGCTCGGAGACCTCCCCGATAAGTTCCACGACCTTCCTCTCAACTCGATTCACAAAGTTTGTCCCGGTCTCCCCACGAGGCAAACTGAGACCAAAGATAGGGCAAGGTATGCCCGCAGCCTCTCCAAACACCGGCAGTTCCTTCCGGACAAGCTCGAACTTAGGCCTCTCCTTGGCCAATGGCCAGCACCCGGAGGCCACAATTTTCTCCAGCAGGTCACGACCTCCAGAGTACTTGCAAGCTAAGGCGAAGGCTTTCCGGCAGGACTTCTCTCGAGCGGCAGCCTCAGCAGAAGAAGTAGGCAGCGGCTTCAAGTTGGTGTGCGGCTTCATCTCGGTCATGGCGGAGGCCAACGGATACCTCACAATCTTCTTGCCTTCGTCATCAAGCCCGGTGACACCAATAGTTTGCACGTAAAACCAGTACTCCATCCAGTTAGCTGGTTCCCACTTGCCCTTCTGGCACCAAGATATTTCCAAACGCTCGTCTTGGAACCTCTTAGCCATAAAGGTGCACGCACCAAATTGGGCCTTCATTTTCTCATCACCAAATTGCTGAGGTTGTTTCTGCAGCTCGTAGTGCCTCACGAAGGTATTAACATCTGGCTCCCCGCCATACTTTTCCACAGCCCAGATGAACTTGCTGAGGTTTAAGAAGGCATGAGGGGTCAAATGGTGGATCTGAGCATTGAACTCTGCCAAGACTTTCCTCAGAAACGAATGCGCAGGCATCCGAAGGCCGCAGGTGAAGAAATCCCTGAAAACGACAGCATACCCCCGGGCAGGGGTTGGCTCAGTCTCCGACCCCGGGAGCTTGGCACGACCAACTGGAATGACGCCCTGCTTCTCAAGGTCTTCGATCATCGCCTTGGTCATCTTGCTGGGACCAAAGTCGAAGGTGATGCTGCCATACCTTCGGGTGAGAAGGGATGAGGTCTTCGACGGAGGCTTCAACGTCGGAAAGATACTCTTCCAGGTCCCTAGCCTTCGCCGCAACAAGCATGCACCTCTCAAAGAGATCCAGCCAATCTCCGACCTTCACCTTCTGAAACTGGGAATAAGGACCGGTGTAGTGGTGGCGGAGACAGGCGAGACGCAGCGGAGGTGCCACGGTGGAAAGCGGAGGCAGCAAGCGAGTGCGGAGGTCGCGTGAGAGACGGTGGAGAAAACTACTGCGCGAGAATTACGGCGTGGGGTAAAAAACTCTCACCTACCCCCTCCCCTTTTATAGTGGCCGGGCGACGGGTCCGAGAAGGAACCACCCCTCCACCACAACGGTCGTATATCGTACGGTCAAAAATCAACGGACTCAGATCCAACGGACGACAAGAGATCCTCAGCAAGCCAAAGAAAAACCGGGGTCCACCAAAGACGTGCCAGGGGGGGCCATGGTCTCCGCTGATCAAGCCAGGAGTTGATGGCCAGGGCCCGCCTCCGCTGGACCTAACCCTCAAAGGGGGAATGTTGGGAAAAGGCATCTCAGCAGCGGAGACATGGCACATGCTCACGGACGACTGACCCCACTTTTATCTTATTTTGTTATACATGCTTTGGCCTGTTGTGCAGGAGTGATCGGAGACCACGCCGATTGATGCGTCACAATGCCTCCGATCGGAGGGCGGAGACATCGGGCGGCGATGGAGACCTTAGCCTCCCAAGCGGAGGCATCGGACCGGGGACTAGGACCTCCGACCTCCATCGGAGACACCGGGCCAGAGAAGAAGACCCCGGCCTCCGCCGGAGGGCATCGAGTCGAAGACCTCAAGGCGAGGGCATCGAACGATGGCGGAGGCCACCGGCCTGCTCGGGGCATCGGCCCATGGAAGACGGCCCACCAACGCGGCCGGGAGCAAGGAAGACGCGAACGCTGGGAGGCCCAAGTGAAGCCCATGAACCGCCGAGTACTCCGATGGACGACCTTGCCCCTGCCGGTCCCACTGGAAGGGTCATAGGATTAGGGTTTCCTTGTCTCCCGCTGGGGTTGTAATGTCTTTTTGTATTCGGGAGGTGGTGGCTATAAAGGAGCCCCCATTTTGTTGTGAGAGAGACTCCCGGAGTGGAAGAGCTTCTCTTCTTCACACTCTAGCTTTGTAACCGTGATTACGAGTTAATATAAAACCTGCTGGAACCGTGTTCCAACAAAGTTCTTACTTAATTTCACCCTTGCTGTTTCCCTTGCTAGCAGGGAAGGTTATATAGTCTTGCTTGGATCATTTGCAGGCAGGGTGTAAGTTTTCATTTTCATTTTCATTTTCTCTTTCTAGTTATTACTCTGCACTGCGTTTCAAATTATGTCTCATAGCAAACAAAGTCAAAACAACTCAATTTGGAACGGGGGAGGGTAGGTTGATGGAAAGTCTTTAACAAATGATTGCATCGTATGGCTAGGATCAAGGGAGATGGACGATTCATATTCATGCACAATGGAAAGATAAATCAATTCTCTATGTGAAGTCCAAATGGATATCACATATGGTACATTATTGTGTTATATATATGTTTTTTGAAGGCAAAAACTGTGAGGGAGATCCGCACAGCACTTCATTTTGTATTTATATTTAAACAAAGAGTTACAAGAGAACAATTGTGAGCCTTGCATGTCATATATATGTTTTCTTGGAAATTGAGAATAAATATATTATCTGTAGCAATGATTTTGGGTTATACTGGGAGGAAATAATGCCATGGCATATTCTTATTTGTTGAAAATAGTTGTGTCAATCTATATATCTTCTTAATAATGCATGCCTGTTATTGCTTTCTGCATCGACTATTGAAAATCTCATCAGATAGAGATGCGTATCTGAATACGAATACAGACAATCGATAGCACCCCAATATATACTATTATACATAGATCTTGCGATAACAATCTTAGCTTGGACAAATTGCCGCCGGGACCAGTAGTGACCACAGTTTGTCTTATGCCCCACATCATGGGGTCCGATGGCTTTGTATGCTACTATGAACTCGACCACAATCCTGGGGAAAATTCATTGCAGGACAGAGAGACCAAAAAAAAGCTTGGTCAGTACGGTTTTGTGTGTCAAAGATTCCTGTGGCTGCTAGAGTTTCTTGCAAATGTTTTATATCGTTTCTTCAAAAAAAAAGTACACGAAACGATATGAGAGGTGGTGAGCTAACCGACTTATCTTGACGAAAGTTCGACGAAATGGGGTCGATTTTATTTTGCGTGGACGACAAAATTGTAGTAGCACTGAAGTCGTTTTCTGTGAGATGGAAACATGCAAATGTCTTTTTGACCACCTTGTCATAACCCTCGCTTTCAGGTTTCTGTATGCGGCCAAAATTCGCCAGAGGATATTCCGTGAGAATCGTTCTGAAAAGAAGATTCTTTTTTTCCTGAGCAGGGGATTTGTTCCTGTTTTCTCTGTTCTTTGTGGCACATAGGCCCGTTCTCGTTCTGAACTTTTACTCAAATTCAAACCTCTAATCGAAACTGGTTGGATAATCGAAACTGGTTGGATTAACTACTAGCCTGACATTTTACTATAAAAATTTCAACCCCTGCCCTACCTCAAAAATAAAAGTTTCTGAATGAAATGCCAGCGAATTTTTCTCTTAGTGAGAAGAAAAGGATGAACGATGGTGCATGAAGCAGAGGAAAATCCTTTTCGCACTAATACTGTTCACACATGGCTTTTTTGGTGTCTAGCTATTGTAAGTTTGTAACATCCTAGTTCATTTTTTTAACAATAATCAGGAATTTCTAGAATTAATTAGTCTTAGGACCTAATCTAATTATTAGAGGAGGAGTACATATTATTTTGTAAATTAAGCTATAAAGTTGGTTCTATTCATGCCATCACTCATAATTTGTTGGTGTGCAAAAGCATTTTAAACACACTTAAGTTCAATTAGGTTTTGGAATCGTTTCTAAAATTTACTTGAAAAATACCAAATATTAAATTAAATTTTGTAAAACTCAGCTTTGGGCTCAATCTTTTAGCAAACTGCAGCCCATCTTCACTTTTCTCTGGCTCCCCCTTTTTTCTTTTAGTCTGCACTTACTCTCCTTTTTCGTCGAAAACCCGCCTACCCGTACCGGATAATGTGGTGTTTATATACGATATGTCCTTGAATTTGGGTGTGACAGCTATGATGACTTCTGTGATCATGTAGGCTAGAATAGCATTTGGAGAAATTTATCATCATGGGTCGTGGTATCTTTTTTTATCTTTCTTTAGAAATGGCTGCACTTCAATTGGTGAGCAACATTACGACTTCATCTTAGTCACAAGGCCAACTCTCATTTGTGATTTGCCTCTTATTTTTAAGAAAGGAAATCAAACTTTCAATCAAAACACAAGATTAATAGGAGGATACCTTTATTTGTAAATATAATATTTTAGTTACAATTTGAAGAGAGTCCAAATATAGACCTAGCCTCAAACACAAGAATAATAGCTGAACTTGAGGCCCTAAGAATAAATGATGTTTTAAATGACATGGATATCGAAGATATCTTGTTGATTATTACAAGAAAAAAAGGGAAATTGTAGTGAAGGTTGAATGAACCAAGATTTTACCATAAATTAGAGGATGGCAAATGTGTTGTCATCATATCTCAAGTTCATGAAAATAGGATGTGAAAAAAAATTAGTACTCATGAAGTCATGATGTTAATCGAACAAATAAATAATCATATACATGAATCGAAGCAGAGGCTGAAATATTAATATATTTTTTTTTCTAAAAAATGTTACTCGAACAAATAAAGTTGAGCTTCCTATCTATAATCCATTTGTTCACGAGTATTCAGCCCCAGACTTAGGTCTATCAATAGAGTGTTACTAGTAATGTCAGTCAGCCAGCGCTGGGCACGTGAACAAATGGAAAAAATGCAGGTGGCCACGTGAGGAAAGCGTCAGCCATGGCGTAGGAGATGACCTCAGCGCCCGATCCATGTCGGTACTGTGTAGTGCTCTCACCTGACGAGTACAACAGCGTTGCGTAGCAAAGATGACGAGCTTCGTTAGTGATGGATGGATGCATGGTTTATTCTAATCGAGCCGGCCCTTCCACTGAGCAGACGACTCACTTGTGGTTAAAATTCTGGATAGCTGACATCCTGATAAAATTAGATGCATACTCAAGAGACATCTCCAACAGCACAGTAGTAAAATTGGTGATAAAAAACCTACAAAACGAACGGATTATTTGAGTCTCTCTATCATTCAGTGGCTATTATAGACTCTAATCATGGTGGCTTCTCCTAATAGGACTCCATTCGTTTCATCCTCCCAAATAGGACTCTAATCATTTTCCATCCTCCCAAATAGGATTTAGCTCCATTTAACCATGTTTTAACTTCTAAATACATGTATTTTGCCATAACATGACCTTTTTGCCCTTTTTAAAGCGTTTGTTAGGGCTGTTGGCGGCAGGTGGCATGGCCTCGCCGGACGCCACAGGTATCGACTGGTAGGCTGGCGGCTAGGCTGCACGCCACTGGCTGGCCGCTGGTTCAGTCGGTGGCTCTCCGGCCGGCGATGGATCACCCGGGAGGAGGTTCCATGGCGGATCAACGGGCGGCGCCGAAGTCGAGTTTCGGCGCTGCGTCGAATGATCGTGATCGAGCTAATATACTAGTAGGACAACCGAATAACGAAGCTTCCCACTAGTCCACTGTGTAAGGTAGGTTCAACAGTCAACTGCAAATTAAGGATCGAGTTCCAGGGCATCAGATCAGCACATGAGACATCTCACATCAGCAAGTTATATCTTAACCCTTGTGTATAACTCTAGAGTAAGTATTTAATAGTGGCTCTTTATTTTATAAAGAAGAAAATATTACATCATTTATAGTAGCGAGTACCGCTCTCGCTTTATTGTCTTTGTCTACAAGTTTCAATATTGGTTAATTTTATTTTAAACCCCTCTCTCTCCATAAAAAGAATGGCTTAAATTTCATTATATGGTTAATTTGGATATATGTGTGTATCATGTGGCTGTTGCTCGGCATAATATGGGCCTCTTCTCTCGATCTAGCACGTTTTACATGTGACCCAACTGTAGCCAAAGTCGTCCCCTGTCCCTTCCCTAACCCTATTAGGGCGTCCGAAGGTTTGTAAAATCTCTGAGGTGGATGCAGAAACAGTAAAAAAATAAAAACCTCGATATCATAGCACAACAGCACATATGTCAGTGACTAGGAAAATCTCGACTGCGAGCTAGTCGCTTGTGTCCGCGCTAATTCGCGTTCGCTTTTTCCTTTTGATTGGTGCAGCGTTGCTCCTAGATAGCAGTCGGTCAACCGTTGCGGATGCCCTTATGAAGCGGAATCGAATCAGCATAATTATTGTAGCGTCATCTATCAACCACAAGCGCTGCTATATAAAAAAAGCTCACATTCACACACTAGTTAGATTATTAAGCACTGGTTTGATCATATATCAAATTACTCAATCCTATCGCTCTTTGTCAATTAATGCTTAAAGTCTAGGGTACCTGTGCCCAATATTCCGCCTGTTCACTGGATCGTTTTTGGGAGTGATTACCCGATACTAATTTTTTGAATAGTTGGGATAAGTCTATAGAACAAGCAAACATGTTGATTGTTCGCATTCGAGCTTTAAACTCAATCCTCTATTTATGTTGTGTTTTACTTTAGGAAAAAAATAAAAAAATAAGTTCTTTTGACACATTTTGCACACACCTTTTTTTCTTTGGCTGCCGAACAAGGCCATTGTACTTGTAGCGTCATTAATGGTATTAAAAATAATGTAATCTATTTTTCTAGGTGATATAAAACTATCCAGAGATTCGAAAAAAAAAATATTTCAGGCCACATTGAATTTTTAGCATTTTCCATTATTAAAATTTGTTTTTTGACCTGTGTAAGGTTTTTTTTGTTGTTTTTTTTTTGAAATTTGTTGTTGTTTTGAGACGACAGATACAGGTCTACGTCTCCCCCAGTTCCCTTCTCGTTGCGGTCCAGCTGAAGCCCGCATCTCAAAGAAATGTGAAAACATTGCTAAGAAAAAAAAAAGAAATATGAAATCATAATCAAAATAGAAGCCCAAAACGTTGGCCTACGAAGAAAGCCCAAAAGCCGACGGTTTTGTCCACTGGGCCGGACCGATCTCGCATCTTGCAACTGCATCCCCTCCTTCTCGCTCGCTTCGCTGCCGGCCATGGCGAGACCCCGCGGGCCGCCGCCGCTCCTCCACCACCCGCGCCACCGGCGGCTCCTGCGCTCGCCGATCTCGCGCTGCGCCGGCCTGCTCCTCGCCTTCGCCGCGCTCCTCCTCCTCTCCTCCCTGCACCAGGTCGTGCGGGTCGACCTGTCCCGCCCAGGCCCGGACCCGCCGCCCCGCCAGGCCCGTTTCGCGATCCCTCTTTCTCCATTTGGGTTACTGGTTGTAGCTTGTTGCTTGTTGAGGTTTCACTGTGCGAGTTGAGTTGGTACGCTAGGCGTCGGTTCTTGGTGCAATGCGCGTGGTTGCTGAATGCCCGAATTTTGCCCTGTTTGTGCTCACGGTGGTGGTTGGTAGAGAATAGCTGTGTATGCAATGCAACATACTTATTGATCTCCGTGGAACTAGTACTAAGTGCATGCCAGATTGTTAGTTTCCTTCAAACAAAACTTTTTTTTTTCTAGCTGTAGTGAGCAAATTGTTCCTGAAATTGATTCCAGGATAACACTAGTGGTTGGAGACAAAGGGTGGAACAATCTTAAGCATTCACGCGATCTTGAGACTAAGGATAGGCCAACTCTGGATGCTATTGCTAGGGAAAAGTTATATATATATCGTATCTAGGGAGAGCATATATAAAATGTTAGCCTGAGCAACTTCAGAAGGGCACGATCGCAAACTTTGATGCTTTCTTTTTAGTTTTGACACCCTTATTTTGGATGACCAAGTTAGAAACTGGGCATATACTTTTTTTTTTCTTTAACAAAGTTTCTTATGCTACTAATGTTTTGTATGCACTAACATGTGCAATAGAAGACTCTGAGGCCAGTACAGGCTTATATCATTGGGTATTAGATATGCAAAGTCAGTTTGCATGATTTCCATTCCAGTGAAATGAAACTGATATTAACAGATTTATTTATGAAGGGTAGTGATGCTTCCACTCTTAGAAATCCCATTGTCACTGAATCGAAGCAATGCTTGATGTTCAGGTGTCAAGCGGTCAACTGTGGACTTCTAATGACTATGGTTATCATCCTTGTGTTACACCAACCTCTAAATATAAGGGTAAAGTTCATTTTCTTTGACCATTTTTTTAATATATAGTAAATGAAAGTCATTTTATTATTATGAAATGCTTGGGGTGTCCATGATATCAAATGTTAGCTCTTAGCCACAGTTGATTTTAGGGTACAATTTTTAGTGGATAATCCACCTCTTCTTTGTTGACATCAACTTAATGCATATGATTGAGGCTCCTGATTTCATCTTTACCCGATTTTCTGAGATGATTCTTTGGTTTTGGTGGCTTTGATTTTACAAGCTATTACATTAAATAAGAAGGTTCAATTTGACACTTTCTTAATTTACTAGGTGAGTACCCGTGCGTTGCCACGGGAACAACAAATCATCCAATGTAACAAGAAAAACATGGCAAATATGACATCAACTTGCGGTTTTTAGAAACGTAACTTTTACATGTGCCCTGGTAGGGGGAAAGACTTTTTTCACAAAATCATTCCCCGAGTAATTGTGCAGCTTCTTAAATGAAAGGTTCTCTCAATATGGGAAAGATTGACAACAAAAGAAAATAGAAAGAAAAACATGAGAAATATGATATCAACATGCATTTTTTAGAAACGTAGCCTTTACATGTGCCCTGCTAGGGAAAAAGACTATTTTTTACACAATTCGTTCCCCCAAATAATTGTACCCTTTTGGGTGATTGGGTCCCCTCCTCCAACGGCCAGTGGAGATAACGAGAAGTTGTGGAGGCATGAGCAGCACCACAATGGGAAGGAGGTCGAGGCAAACCATCAGGGAGCGGGAGCAGTCTATTGGAGGCATAAAACACCTGCTCCTCCTCGTATCAACAAGGGCACCACCTCAAATCAAGACAAAATGTCACCATTGGTTACTTTCTCAGCACTATGTTGTGCAGAAATGCAATACCTTGTCCTCAAATCATAAGTTTTGTTGACTCCCTCACTTTTTTGATGTGGCCATGTGGAATCAACCAAATTAGCACCTGCATAATTATAGGTTCAAAATACTTGAATAAGATCAATGAAGCAAGTTATCAATAACAATGATCACCTATGAGCAAAAAAAACAATGATCACAAATGCTCAACAACACCATGCCAAGAGTTAGTACAGAACAATGGCAAGTCTTGAACTGGCATACCAGGTGGATTGTTCATGCATATCAGCATATGAAGAGCAGCAAAAGGGATCAAAAGAGGGGGATCCAGCAGGTTGCTCGCATTCTCCCTATCTCTATCTGTTTTCTAAACCTATCTTGTGCTTTCTCTTAGAATGACAGCAATGGACAATTAAAATGCACATGATTCAAGCATTTGTTTGAATTAGACATGTCTCTATTAAAATTGAATACCTCTTTCGGAGATTGTAAGGATGCAAGCAAGTGACTAAAAAAAACCACCATTAGAACCAAGATTGCTGCTATATATGAGTGTCACATAAGCAAGAACAGAGCACATCGTCGCTCTTGCATGCATCACAGAAGCAAGAACAGAGCATATCATTGTTCTTGCATGTGCCACCTCTCTGCCTCCGCGGTGGCCGCTGAAGCTATTGACTGTTGTTATTTGCTACAGAAAAAATGGATCAAATAGTACTGCTATTTGGCAGTGAATGTGAACAATGTTTAAATATCAGTAAGCTCTGTTAGGAATACACACAAATGACCTTTGATTTATATATACGTAAGCTGGCCCTAGATACTCTGCTGCATCATTGCAATATTCAGGATCGATTCTTTACAACAGAAGAGCAATCATACAAGATGGCACTTTTGGTGCACCTAATGCATGCAAGATGGCCAGAATGACATTTAGACATATTGCTGATAACACTTAAGCCAAGGTTGTATTTAAGAAATCCAAATACACAAGATTTGCATACATGTGTTCAGTGTGAATTTGCTAGCAGCTGGTTGTAGAAAGAAATTCCAATGATCTCTACACCTAGCATTTGCTCAATCCATTTACCAGAAATCGAAATAGCATTCCGCAACACTAATAATTTTCATACATTAAAAATTAATCTCATGCCCAAAAAAAAGTAGCAAAAATTGCATTAAGGTACTCCTTATCACTGATCCATCTTGAATAGTTATCTCATATCCAAGAGGTTCTTTCAGTGGAGAATCTAGACCTTGCTAAGGTACTTGGCAGGGATGTGTAAAGGTGAACATCTTATGATTTCTATATCTTTGTGCTATCTAAATATCTGAACAAACAAAATATCTGCCCTAATATGCACAAAGTGCAGGATAACCCATGCATGACTTGGTCGCCGATTCTTATATTGTACTTGATAATTTCACAGTTGGAACAAAACTTTTAAGGTTCACTAAATTAATACTGGAACCAGAGGTTATGATACAGATAAGCATTTTAAACACTCATGTATGAACATCCTATTGGGCATGATTTAAAATCAGTGTTAGCAAAATTATATTACAAGGAGCTCTCCACCAAGAGCTATTACCCAAAAAAATTCCAAAAAAATTATATTACCAGGTATTGAATCTGAGAAGCAATCCGCGGACAAAATTATATTTCCAGAGCATTGTACAGAGTTCGGTACTCAGGTGCTCGACATAGCGGGTGCGAACTGCAGCGGTGGCCAGCGGGGCATAAACACAAATACCTAACGTGCAGGCAGCGTATGGTGGATCACCTTGCTCCCTGGCCAGGCAGTTGCTCGCCTACTCGCGTTGGCCGCCGGGCACTGACGTGGATCTGCCGCACGCAGGTGCAGGTGCACCGTGCAGGGCGCACGCCACGTCCCGCACCCGGCCATGAGCAGGGGCCAGCAGCAGCCGCACCGTGACCAAATTTGGGGGGATTGGGAAGCGGCCGGAGAGAGCCACTACGGAGGGAGTCTCCGTGGGCGAGGGCAGCGGGGCCTGGCGGCGCGCATCGCGATGGGGCCAGCAGAAACATGGCAACAAGCTCGAACGCTTTCCCTAGATCAACAGCAGCCGACGGGCGAAAGAGAGAGAAGCCGAGGACGACGAAGCAGGGCGATGCCGAGGCTGCGTACCTTGGATCTTCATCCGCCCTGCTCGTGTGCCAGGGCAGTCGTCGTCGAAGCGTGTCGGGGATCCTCCTCCTGCTGCCATTGCAGACTGGAAAACGTCAGTGTCGGGGCGGCTGGGGCGCATCGGGATCACCCTGCTGCCGCGGTCTCCTCGTCCCATGCGGCGCCGCACAGAGGCAGGCGGCAAGGACAGCGAGGGTGAGCAGCAGAGCTAGGCAGCGCGGGCGGACGGCGAGGTACAAGCTGTAGAGTTGGGCGCCGTGGGGGATGGTGGTTCCGTCGTGTTGATTGTGGGGCGGGACGAGGTGAATCGTGGGGACAAGGTGTATGGCGGTTCCTCGGAGACAAAGCGGCGGGATGAATCGCGCGGTGGGCAGTTTTAGCGGAGGAAGTAGGAGCCGGGCAGGCCGATTAGCATGGATACGATACCATTTGAGGATTTTTAGTAGTAAGATTTAAAAAGTTATATGTACGTTATCTGGTCTAGGAATATAGGAGCAACACAAAAATGACCAAATTAGAACTCATTCTTGTTACTGTTCTATACACAGTCAAACGTATGTATCCTTTATGTATATATGCAATCTGATAACAACACTCATGCAAAAATGATGCATATGTGTATGTGCTATACTGTTATTGTGATAATGTTTCTGTCATTATCATTTGTGTCGATGGCTCTAACAATTGCTTTTGTATTATCAGTTCAAGGCAAGTCAGACAACTACATGACTGTTAGAAGTAATGGGGGACTCAACCAAATGCGCACTGGAGTAAGTCCATTACACTGCACCAAGACTTAACTCTAAGCTATATATTTGTCTATATCTTATGTGAGCATGCTTTTGCATCTATAATTATATAGTTGTTCTTGTTAAGGAAATAGCTTCCTGGTTTTTTGCTGGTGTCTTCTGATTAATCTGTGTTATGTTTGACTCAGTTATTGTTATTAATAATTTCTGTATCTATCCAGGAAATTGTGGTTTCCTATATTTAGTCTTAGCCTAATCTACCATCTGCAGATCTGTGATATGGTCGCAGTTGCCCGTTTGGTGAATGCAACACTTGTTATCCCTCAGTTAGATAAGCGATCCTTCTGGCAAGATACCAGGTTCTGAGCATTAGGTCATAGTGTAGCTATTGCTATATATTCTGTCTGATTGCTCCTTAATTTTGTGTTTAACAACTCGCACCACTGTCTACAGTACATTTGAAGACATATTCGATGAGCCTCATTTTATTAAAGCTTTGGAAGGAGATGTACACATTGTGAGTGACTTGCCTGAAAGTCTGCAATCTGCTCCAAGAGCCCGGAAACACTTCACCTCATGGTCTGGTGCAAGTTATTATGAGGAGGTGAAAGAGCTCTGGAAGAATCAGAAGGTAGTTCAGTTTCATTTCAAACACCAAACTGAGGAGGTTCTCTTTTTGCTGCTTATTATTTAATATGTTGAACTGATATGATATGATATGATATGATATGGTGGTTCTAGTTCGTGCAAAATGAGTTGAGAATGTCATGGTAGTAGTTCTTGTTGCAATAATTTCCTTATGCTATAGGGACAGAAATAACATTGCCTGGATGTTGCCTGTATGCAGTATTGCGTTATACTTCTCATGGATGTCCTTATTAGGATTTTCTATGCTTCAGGTGTAATTGTCTGAAGAAGCTTACCTCAATACGGTATTTTATGATAGATTTGATAAAAACTGGTTTTGAGCATTGTTATTAAGCCATAAACCATAAGGTCAAATTGAGTCATTAGGGGATGACCTGCCAAATATGTGATGACCTAGGCACATGGAAGATGTAGCACGATGAGGCAGACATGGCGCGGAGCCAGGGGTAAGGGTCTGTACTCTGTAGTAATTGGATACCCTGCTGTGTTTCTTGCTTCCAAGAAAACCATCGACTCAATTGGTCCAAGAAGCAAGTTTGTTCTAGGAACTGTAGCCTCTGCCATTGCGCTGCCTGCCTTGCGTTGTTTTGCTAACCTTCCTCTCTCATGTCTTCATCTCTCATTTGCTCCCATGGTGCTGCCTCCCCTTCTGCTATATCTCGTGATCTGCCTTGCAACAAGTTGGTTACCAGCCATTCCTATGAATAGTTATCGGTTGAAAGATGACTATTTATGCCCTCTGGTGACAAATAAGTGATGTCCTGATGTTATCTGAAATCTACTGTTCTAACCTTTGACTGCTTTTATGGAACTATCTTTCAGGAGTCAGATGAATCTACTTGTCGCACTTCCGAACAGTGAAACTCATTATGCGAAAAGTATTATGTAGTCAAAAGCTTAAAGCAAGTGACTTAAGAGAACCCCAAAACATCACTTAATTGGGACTGGTGGGAGTACATAGTAGCCTAATCTGAACATCTGGTCCGCTTTCCAGGGAGTCATTCGCTCCAATCTGCTGTTTCCAGCGACCGGACCATTTACAATGATGGTTCATATTTTTACTTCTGCAAACTATGCTCCACTCATTATCTGTCTTGATGTGAAAGTACTATTTTTGCCTGGATCTGATGTCTGAAATTATTTTATGATCTCACCTCACACTGCCTTGCAGGTAGTTCACATCCCAAAATCTGACTCACGTCTGGCTAACAACGGTCTTCCAATTGATATCCAGAGATTGAGATGCCGCTGTCTTTACCAAGCACTACGGTTTTCGAATTTAATTGAAAACCTAGGAAAGGCATGAATTCTTTTGATAAACTGTACATCTCTTTAACTCAGAATTTACAGTCTTCAATTGCAGTTGGAGATTTATAGCAGTCTCTAAATTAGGTTCTGAGCCAACATAACACTTACGAAACAGAAGCTAGTAGAGCGTCTAAGATCTCGTGGAAAATATATTGCTCTTCATCTACGATATGAAAAGGATATGCTAGCATTTACGGGATGCACTTACGGTCTGAGTGATTCAGAAGCAAATGAGTTGAGAATTATGAGGTATGAACAACCAAAGCACATCGATACAATTCCATTTCTACATGCTGGTTGTATTTATTTGTTTTCTCTTTCAATAGAGAGAGAACAAGCCACTGGAAACTGAAGGATATAAACTCAACTGAACAGAGATATGAAGGCAACTGTCCACTGACTCCAAATGAGGTGGGCATTTTTCTGCATGCTATGGGCTATCCTGAATCCACATGGATATACCTTGCAGCAGGTGAAATTTATGGTGGTGAAAAGTACATATCAAAATTGAGATCGTACTTCCCAAATTTGGTTAGCAAGGTATTTACACCCTTCTTTTTTGTTGGTTGTGTCTACCACATCCTTGCTGTGCTACTAAAATTTCAGTTTTGCAGGAGATGCTAGCAACAAAAGAAGAGCTTGAGAAATTCAATAATCATGCTTCTCAAGTTGCTGCCCTTGATTACATAATTGCGGTTGAAAGTGATGTGTTTGTTCCATCGCACTCTGGCAATATGGCAAAAGCTGTAGAAGGCCATCGTCGATTTCTAGGGCATCGTAAAACTATCACTCCTGACAGGTAAACATGGGACTACTCCTGAAAGCCTGCTTTGTTTTATCTGATCTTGCTACTTCTCTGATTTCTAACTTTGCCTAATTTCAATTTTTTTTTCCGAAACAAGTCTCTGATAAGTGCACATTGATCTTGAACATATTTTAGATCCCAATATCTTTTTAGATGTTTCTTTCTGTGCACATTTGCACATGTGGTTGGATTTACAAGTCCTTTATTTGTTCTGTATCCTTTTACTTACATTTTTTGTTTTTACTTTTGATATTCTGGTCTTTCAATCTTCACCATGTAACTAAGTGTTTGTTTAGTTCCCTTTCTAAATCTTAGTTTAATCTGCAGGAAAGGATTGGTGGAACTCTTTGATTTACTGGAAAAAGGGGATCTCATGGAAGGTGCTAAGCTGTCGTCACTTGTTACTGAGATGCATAAATACAGGTGATTTTATTTGTTTTGGGTAATATAGTACTTTTCTTTAATTAAAAGATTGTATTAAGAATGCATTTCTCTGTTTGCAGACAAGGGGCTCCAAGGAAGAGGTATGGTTCCTTGCCAGGAAGCAAGGGCAGAGCACGGCTTAGGACTGAGGAATCTTTTTATGAAAACCCATTTCCTGAGTGCATCTGTTTGACTGGGAGGCACTGATGTGCAGCTGATGTATAGGTATGATTTTACTGTTCATTACACAGCATGATACTCTCTGTTGGCTTCAAGAATTGAGATAAAATGCGGTTGATTTAAGTGTATTGTCCAAACCATAGCACCACAAAGATCCTTTCCAGATGAACTGACATCTATTCTTTTGCAGCTTTGTATGATGACACGGTTCACTCATCATTGGAAATGCGCTAATGCATCAATTTGGCCATGCATCAATTTGGCCATTGGAGCTCTACTGACTTTGTGATGAAGCTAAACTTAACTGGTACTCAAGGATGCAAGTTAGTGAAGGATGTCTTCCTTGTGATAAACATACAATGACCTTGTTGGGCCAGATGGAGGACTGGCCACTGCAACCAAGCAACTGTACATGAATTGTTTTGTTCCCACAGACAGTGGAGAGATTTGACATGTATGCTTTAGCAATCGAAAGTTTCTAGATATATGCATTGACAAGCATCTGTACCCTTCGAGGCAACATCAGAAAAAAGTTATAGTAACAAGCATTTAATCTTCAACGAGCAAGTTTACACATACTGCTGAAGTACTCTAATTTTAGAGTGATCATCAAAAGTGATGTTCACTTATCCTCTCTCCATAATACAATCCCTCATGTCCTAACCATATTAACAAGAGCCAGGTGCTGTAAAAAAAGTTGTTGGAATCGAGACCCTACACAACTCGAAATGATTCTGCTATTTGTTTCAGATCCTTGTAATGCCTCTTCCATTGCAGACCTGCAAAAGATTGATCCCCAGCTTTTGTTCAGGATAAAAAGTAAAGTTGCAATAAGATGTTCTACATTTCTGTGATTATTAAGAACAATGGTTTTACCATTTGCGGTTACACTGAACAGGTAGAGCCTGTTCCCAGCTGCCGTGGCGGTAATGAACACATGGGGTGGCTCCAGCTCAAACTGGTAGTAAGTTCTTCCTGAATGCTCTGTCGTCGCCGTGGACAGGACCTTCCCTTCCACATTCTCTCCGATGACCTCTGGACCGAAGGCGGTGATAACCTTGTCCGGGTTGCCGATCTTCTCGATGGTTGCATCATCCAGATCATCTGTGGGACACAGTTGGCATTGAACATCATATATTGTTAGAGTACACCCATATAGTTAGCACTTTCTTCAGGTTCAGGTTTCAGTTCCCCACCTGCAAACCGGCGAACCGGGGCAACTATGACGAACAACCGTCCCTCCTTTGAGTTTGCGAACCGCAGGTCGATCTCCGTGCCACCAAGATCAGCAATTGACACCGGGACCTAAGTTGGAGCCATGTTAAAAAAAAGAGTAGAGTAGTTTTGCATCAGAAGTCAAGGGACTGTTTTTGTGAACCTGAGGTTCTGTCAGCAGATTCAGGTCTCACTCACCTCATCCCAGCCGTCTGGAACTTTGAAGCTGTAGGGGATGATAGGGCTCCAGCCAACTCCGTGGCCACCGGACTTGTCGTCTGGCCTACGGTATGTTCTCCAACCTGTCTGAACAATAAGCATCATGAAAAGAATTCAACAAGATTTCTGTCTGAACATCCCTATGACGTTAGTACTATTGCATGAATTTCAAAGCATTTGTTTCTCTATTAACTCTGAACTACTCGGTCTACTCGTATGAATCCAAAACAAATGAACCAAATTCAGTCAGTCAGTCACAAAAGAGAAAGAAGAAGATTTTACCATTTCCATCAGGTTCAGACAAGCCGGGGACCCTCCCTGCCAGCAGGCCCTGAGTGGCCGCCAAACCAAGGCCTGCAAACCCAAGCACTGGAGCGGCACAGACAGCAGCAGCCGCAGAAGCCAATGCTCGCCTCCTCCCCACCATTGCTACACCCTCCCTCTCCACCTCCTCATGTCCCACAGACAGGGAGGGCTCAGTGCTGCACCTCACAGCCGCCACCGGCGTCCTGCCCTTGGCGACGGGAGAAGGTTTGGCGAGGAACAAGGACGAGGAGGAGCTCGGGGATAACAGCAATGTCGTGCTGCTCATCTCTGATGCAAGATGTGTTCGTGAGTTTTCTGTGATTCTTCTCTGTCTGCCTCTGTTGTTCTTGGTGTGGGCTGGTGGCGACTCTGGATTTCTGGTGTGAGCGATTTCTCTTGTGTTCATTTGCTGGGAGAGGATCTCCATAGGCACTTTTGGACCACAAGACATGGGTGGACAGGATGACTTTCAGAGTTCAGACACGTCTCACGTAAATTTTTCTTTTTTAAAAACCAGATACATTTTGTACTAGAAAAATGTTTTTTTTGGTTTATTTGGAGGAAGAAGGCCCTTGTGGTGCATTGTGGAACATGTGTGAGGCTATGGCTCCGTTTTGTAGTCTTCTTTTGGCTTGTTCTAGCTCGGTTTCTGCGTGCGTTTATACTTCGGTTTCAGCGTTCGTTTATAATGAGAAACTATTTTTTATTCAAAAACAAACTACTTTTTATATATATAAAAAACTATTAGCTCGGTTCTAAATACAAGATATATAAATAATTTTAAAACTAAACAAGGAGTCAGCTTCTCACTAATTAGTCAGTTTGTTTATTAACTTGCTTAATTTTCTAGTAATTTGCACACGATGTAGCAAGGAGTCGAAGCCAAATAAAACCATGCCAAAAAGCCCTAGCAAGTTTTGGACCAAAGACATGGGTGGACACGATGATTTTCAGAGTTCAGACACGTCTCACCTGATTGTTTGAGCTTCTCCTCTTGACTTCACTTAAGCGTTTCTTTTTTTAAAAAAAAAATCAGATACAATTTTACTAGGAAATTGATTTTTTTTTATTTGGTGGAGAAGAAGATTGCTCCTACGGTGAATTGTGGAACGTGCGTAAGACTATGGAGCAGATATGGAGTAGCCATCGCTGAGGTTAAAGCAAGGATGTTGTCCTCATGTAGAGCATTCTACACATAATATCAGCCTGTTCGTTTGGTCGTTTCTGGATGGCTGAATCTTGTTGCTGCTGATTTATTGTGAGAGAAAAAACATTATTAAATCGTTGGCTGGTAAGTGCTAGTAGATCAAACAAACAAGACATATTGTGTAACAAACTAATATTGGATAAATACACAGGAAAACAACTTGTAGTGAAATGAACATTCACGACCTACCGCATGGGTTTCCACCTCCACATGAAGAACAGAGGCTTGCCACCTCTAAGGACACCAGACTTTCGCATGAAGTTCAAGAAGACCTCAAGTGTTGGGGATCACCAATATAAAATGGAAACACAACCCACCCACTAGGATGCACTATAGTGTCTATCCTAGCCTTTAATGCCATATTGAATCTCTTGAGAGGGTGGATAGAGTGGAAACACTTGCTCTAAACTTATGACAAACTTGGGGCACCCTAACATAGTCAAGCAACTGAAGCAACCACATATATATAGCCAAAGGAAAATGTATGACATAAAACTAGCTACCACTAAATGATCTTCTGGTTGGTCCTTGATACTTCACCTTATCATCGAACAACGTATACATGTTCTGGTGTCGACACTAAATCTTCACCTCATTGACACTAGACCCTCTTCACTGAATGATCCACTGCATAGTCTTTCATTGTCCACTATATTATGTGATGAGGTATGCAACTGTTAGCCTTGATTGTTGCCACACCACTAGTCTTTACTGGATTATATGTCGAGTTGCCCTTGTGCTACGCTGTATTATCTAGTGGCCTTTGATCTTCTAGGTCTTCAACTATATATGCGCTCTCTTATGTGCACTTGATGATCCACCTAGTGATTGCCTTCTTCGTCAGATCTTCTGCTGGCCTATCTTCTATATATGGTTGACTTACTTGACTCCACCATATAATGTGGTGACCTTTTTTTGAAAAATGTAATGTGGTGACCTTGATCTAGTGTCCTAGTGGTAGTGGAGAATACTTAGTGAAGACGTTTATTCTCCATGTCAACTTGGATCTTGATCAAATTTGAACCTTGCATCCCCAGGACCTATTAGAGCTTGTCTAATGCATCTTTAGTACACATGTCAGTTCCTAGGCTTGTGTTATCATCTCAACCACAAAAGCTACAAGAATATCATGAGCACATAATCCCTACAATCCACCAAGGTGCTCCTGTGATCTACCATATCATTCAGTGGGTACTAGAGTCTTTGAGGTTTTCAACTGTGCCAACTCTGTGATGTTCATCGAATGATCCGCTGGGTGATTCTTCTCTTCGCCATATCATCCAGTGGGACTTTTCCTTCTTTGGCTGACTTGTTAGAGTCCATCATATGATTCGATGGCCTCATCAATTGATTCAGTGAGGAAAATCCACCATTTCTTCTCTGTTTTAACTCGCACTACTACAAGTATCTTAACCATGATGGTCGCATTTTGGATTAACCGTGGCGGGAAAAGGTGTCTGTCGCGGTTGTAAGGTCATGGTTATTCCTGGCTTATCCACGGGGGTTGCCTATGCCTGCCATGGTTGGCCGATTAATCATGGCGGGCACGTTAAGATGCACGCCACGATTAATCGTTCAAAAAACCCCCAAACCCCACCGCCGAGCCTGTTCCCAACCCAGAACATGGTTCTGTCACCACCCTTGCCCATTGTGTTGCCCACAGTTGCCTTGCCGTCATCGGATCTAGGGTACCTGACCTCTTCCTCGCCAAATCTGGGCATGGCCGGCATCCTCCATAATCGAATCCATGCATGACTAGAGAAGGATCGACCGACTGCGGATGAGGGACGAGTGAGGATGAGAGAGAGAGAGAGAGAGAGAGAGAGTAGGCAAACAAGAGGGCCGGTGATGTACCGCATGATCACGTCTACACTTCATGCCCCCCACTGTTGGGAACGGGTCTGCGCGCCCCGCGCCCGCCACCCCACACACCGTGGCCCTCGCTCGCCTGCTGTCGTAGAAACCAGCTAGGGGCATAGATCTGTGTAACACCCTAAAATTTATCTTTTTCAAAATAGAGCTAAAATGATTTAATTTTAATTTATGTGCTCATGAAAACCTAGGAAAATAATATTTTTAAGATATTAAAACTTATCATAGAAAATAGAATCATGGTTGTGCATTCATGCGGTGCATAATAATTTTTGTGTTGATTGGTTTTGATCAAAAGTGAAAAAGATTTCGAAGTACATTTGAAAATCCTTTTTGAAAATGAATTGAGAAATAGAAAGAAAAAGATTTTTTTTATTCCTTCCTCTCTCAGCTCTCTACCGAAAGGCATTTTAGCCATCTTGTTTCTTTACGTGGTCGAAGGTCGTCCTTGGCCTTTTCTTTCAGCCGACTAGCAACGGGATTTGCTTGGACCTGCAAGCTGAAGTCTTTGGCATTATTCATGTCAGCATCATGTCGGTTTCCTTTGTAGAAGCAACTTCGTATTTGTCTCTGTCTCTTCTGTTATGTCGTGCATAGCAAGGACTCATCCATACACTATAAATACAAGTCGTATCTTCCTTGAAAACTCTAATCAAATTGATCAATACCGTCCCATGCCAACCGAGCTGTCGAAGCCCTAGCTTGCGCCGCCACCCAAGTTCATCAATCCACGCCGTGCGTGTTCTGCTGGGCTCTGAATAATCTTGCCGAGCTTGCTGTTCTGGCCACCGACCGCCCTTCTTGATGTCGCCGAGGGCTTGGATTTTTTATATGGCTTTCTATATTTGTTATTGTAATAATTTATCACCTCTATGTGTGGAAATACTATTGATAGTAAATAATAAACTCGAGGAATTTATACTCGAGGTGCCGAGGACATTTGTGCTGGAATACAGTATCGAGGAATAATTGAGATCGATTGTACTGGAATATATATTATGTATGTACGTATTTCACCCGGGTACAGCACAATGGAAGAGCTGGGTTTGTCTTGTAGGATCGGCTCTACAGAATGTTAACCCACATAATTAGATTGGAATTGATCTCACATATACAATCTAATTATGGCACATGACTCACACATGTGTGCTTGGGACTAATATATTTTAGACTCGGAATACTGGCCTGCCTGATCGTGGTTGGTGGCATGGTTCAGGAGTCGCACGGTTTTTCCGGAACACGGGTGTCGCAATACCTGGAAGTGGAGTCTATAAATGGTCCCTACCCTCTAGCCTCAGAAGCACTGTGAGCGGCACCACGGAAAAGGCAGAGGAATAGAGGGTAGACCACTCCTCCACCGATCCCTTACATTGGTACCAGCTCCTGGTTACGTGGGGTTTTAGTGGTCAGGCTAAACTCATGCACAAATCAGATCTTAGTGTTTGACCGTGGCTGCCGCTGCCATCCACACAAGCGTTCGCCGCCGCCGTGCATGCAAGCCATCTTCCACCGCCGTGCCATCCACCGCTGCATATTGTTTGGCCGCCGCCCTTGGGCCTTCTCACGTGGGCATCCTACGTCCACGGTGTAGCGAAGCCGCTGCTCCAGATCGCCGTCGTCACGGAGGCTTATCACACGTCGACTTCTGGAGCAGGCAAGGAACGTACTCAATACTCTCCAATCATATCGATTTGGGTGAGGAAGTAGCACTTGCCAGAAACAAACACTTGTTGCTGCCCTGTTTTGCACACAAGGAAGGCAAGGAAGGAAGGTCACCTGTTCGTCGCGTACATCTTCTGCTCCGTCTTTTTTTTTTGGTAAATTATTCTACCACTCCAGATGGCATCCAACGCTGTGTTTGCTGAATTGCTTAGAAGTGGTAAATTAGATGGCTCAAATTTTACGGTTTGGAAACAGAAAATCGTGTATTTACTTGTTGTTGAGAATATTGATTACATTATTGATGCACCTGAACCGGATGAGCCAAAGAAAGATGCCACTGCTGAGGAAAAGTCAGAATATATGCTTGAATATGAAACTTGGGCTAAAGATAATAAAAAGGCTCGTGTATTTATGTTGGGATCTATGTCTGATTCTTTAGCTGCTGAGTATGAAGGTGAACGGAATGCTTAGAAAATCATGGGTAGGCTGGAAAAGGATTTTGGTGATATATCTCTTGTTAAAGTGCTTAGTCTTGTTAATCGATTTCTCTCTACCAAGATGAATGAAGGGGCTTCAGTTAATGAGCATATAAATAAACTCTCTGTTCTCGGAGAGGAATTAAAGATTGCTGGTTATCCTTTTCAAGAAGAAGTGCAGGTCATGGTTGTGTTGAACTCTTTGCCAAACTCATGGGAACAATTTAAGATGTCATTTTGTCATTCTGAGCGTACACTGAACATGCACAATTTAAGGCATCATTTGCTCATGGAAGAAGATAGGAAACTCTCCCAAGGAAAGGAAAGAAACTCAAAGAATTCTGAATTACACCTTGGAGAAGAAAGACACAATGCAAATAAAAGAAACTGGCAGAAGAGGAAAGGTAAAGCTGATCTGAGGGATAAGCTTAACAAGAAACGCGATCGTGATGATCGTGGAAATTATGACTCTTTTCAGAGGAATGACAAAAATAAGAAGGGGTTTCCTTGTCACAACTGTGGTGAGATTGGGCATTTTAGATCTGAATGCAGGAAGAAAAAGAAATATAATAATGACAAGAAGAAGCAAGACAATAATGATAATCGCAAAGGCAGCCCCTCAGAGGAAGGTATGCATTATGTTAATGTTTGCACTGAAGCTTTATTTACTACTGTTTTTCCAAATAGTTGGGTTGTCGACTCTGGTTGCACATCACATATTGCTAGAGACCGCAAATATTTTACTTCCATGCAAACAATTCCAAAGGGAAATAGATATATCTACTTAGGCAATGATGCTAAAGCCGATATATTTGGAATTGGAAATTATGTTCTCAAACTCCCTAATGGAGGAAAATTATTATTGAACAACACTTTATATTCACCTAGCATGAGAAGGAATTTAATATCTGTCTCCCAATTGGAATCTATTGGTTATAACGTACTATTTGGAAATGGAAGAGTTAAAATATTACTCAATGGGAAAGTGGTGCATACTGGTCTTCTCCATGATGGCCTCTATTTTCTTGATAATTTAATAGAAAGTGCAAACTCTGATTGCTTGGTTGGTGAAGATAACTCCATAGTGAGGAACAATGACAAGAACACATGCTCAGAATCTTATTTATGGCATTTGCGACTTGGTCATATATCTAAAAATAGAATTAAAAGGCTAATAAGTTCTGGAATTCTAAACTTTAAGTGGGAGGATTTTGGTACTTGTGAGGCATGTATAATGGGTAAAATGACCCGTGCGCCTTTTCCAAAGGCGGAAAGATCTAAGGAGACTCTTGCTATTGTTCATTCTGATATTTGTGGAGAAATGTCTACTCCCACTAATGGTCAAAAGATTTATTTTATCACATTGATTGATGATTATTCAAGATATGGATATGTTTATCTTCTAAAACACAAGTCGGAAGGCTTTGATGCTTTTAAGGCATTTAAAACTGAAGTGGAAAATCAGTTGAATAAAACAATTAAAGTTTTAAGAACTGATCGTGGGGGAGAATACACTTCAGGAATATTGAATGACTTTTGTAAAGAGCATGGAATTATTCATCAGTACACTATGCCATACACTCCGCAACAAAACGGCGTAGCCGAGCGGAGGAATAGAACACTTATGGATATGGTTAGATCCATGATGGCTTATTCTGATCTCCCTTTGTCTTTTTGGGGAGAAGCTTTACATACTGCTGTTTATTTATTAAACCATTCACCATCTAAAGCTGTCACAGTCACTCCTTATGAGTTGTGGACTGGAAGGAAACCTTCACTTCGTCATTTAGCTGTTTGGGGTTGTAATGCACAAATTAGAGTGCCAAATCAACATCGTACTAAGTTACATCCTAAAAGCACACCAGGAATTTTTATTGGTTATTCTACAGAATCAAAAGGGTATCGTTTTTATGATCCTGAAAATAAAAAACTGGTGGAAAGTAGAGATGCTATTTTTCTGGACCATCAAACACCTCATCGTATTAAACGGGCTAGGGTGGAATTATTGGCAACACCAGATGAACCACAATTTGATGCATCTAGTATTAACTCGCTTAATGAGGAAAATATAACTCCAGAAGGGAATACAAATAGAACTCCCAACACTTCTCATGTTAGGAGAAGTGGGAGGAATACACAGGCACCATCATATCTAGATGAATATTATGTGTTTTTGGGGGAAGTACACTCTAAAATTCCAGATTTAGAGGAAGATCCAAAAACTTATAAACAAGCCCTAAGCTGCCCTCAATCAACACTATGGGTGGAAGCAATGCGGGAAGAACTAAACTCAATGAGAAAAAATAAAGTTTGGGAACTTGTTTCATTGCCAAACAACCGCAAGCCTGTAGGTTGCAAGTGGATTTTTAAAAGGAAAATTAATGCAGCAGGCCAAGTGGAAAAATATAAGGCTAGGCTTGTTGCTAAAGGCTTCACACAAAAGGAAGGCATTGATTTTGTGGAAACTTTTTCTCCTGTTGCAAAGTTTACTTCCATTCGTATTATTAGTGCTTTAACGGCCTATTATGATCTTGAACTCCACCAAATGGATGTCAAAACGGCTTTTCTTAATGGGTTTTTGGAGGAGGAAATATATATGCTGCAGCCGGAAGGTTTCAGGGAAAAAGGAAAAGAAAATCTAGTATGCAAATTGAAAAGGTCAATTTATGGTCTTAAACAAGCCTCACGCCAATGGTATATTCTTTTTGATAATGCTATCACATCATATGGGTTTTCGATGATGGAAGGTGATCATTGTATATATACCAAAATTATTGGTAGTAATTTTGTGTTGCTATCTTTATATGTTGATGATATTCTTGTTGCCTCTAATGATAAATCAACATTGGCGGAAGTTAAAGCTTGGTTGTCTTCTAAATTTGACATGAAAGATATGGGGGAAGCTTCCTATGTTTTGGGAGTGGAAATACATAGAGATCGGAATAAACAACTTCTTGGTTTGTCACAAAAGACTTACCTTCGAAGTGTACTGAAATGTTTCTCTATGGAAAATTGCAAACCTGCTAACGTACCTATTATACAAGGAACTAAACTCAGTGAAGAATTATGTCCTACCACTCCTGAGAAAAACGTAGAATGAATGGAATTCCTTATGCTTCAGCGTTGGGATGCCTCATGTATGCCATGTTATTCACGCGACCTGACCTTAGCCATGCCATTGGACTTCTTAGTAGATATCAAAAGAATCCTGGAGAAGAACACTGGAAACAAATAAAATATGTGTTGCGTTATGTCAAAGGAACTTTGGATTATTCTCTATGTTTTAATGGTCACAATCTTTAGCTGCAGGGTTATACTGATGCTGATTGGCAAGGGGATCTTGATGAATGGAGATCAACGTCCGGCTATTTATTCACTTTGGCAGGAGGTGCAATTTCAACCAGTTGCTCTTTCATCCATGGAAGCTGAATATATTGCTGCATCAGAAGCAGCAAAGGAAGCTGTATGGCTAAGGGAATTTCTGACATCATTGAAGGTCGTGGAAAGTGCATCACAACCTGTCACTATATTTTGTGATAATTTGTCGGCGATCAAGGTTGCTAAAGATCCCAAGTTTCATAGTAAAAGTAAACACATTGAGGGAAGGTATCATTATATTCGTGATGTCATAAATAGGCTCAAGACTATTCGTTTGGTTTATTTGGCTAGTACAAATATGGTTGCAGATCCACTGACTAAACCACTTAGTCAGGAATTATTTTCAAAGCATCTTAGGAATATGGGACTTCAGATTATTGATTGAAATATTTCAGCCAAGTGGGAGATGTTGAATTTTTTATATGGCTTTCTATATTTGTTATTGTAATAATTTATCACCTCTATGTGTGGAAATACTATTGATAGTAAATAATAAACTCGAGGAATTTATACTCGAGGTGCCGAGGACATTTGTGCTGGAATACAGTATCGAGGAATAATTGAGATCGATTGTACTGGAATATATATTATGTACGTACGTATTTCACCCGGGTACAGCACAATGGAAGAGCTGGGTTTGTCTTGTAGGATCGGCTCTACAGACTGTTAACCCACATAATTAGATTGGAATTGATCTCACATATACAATCTAATTATGGCACATGACTCACACATGTGTGCTTGGGACTAATATATTTTAGACTCGGAATACTGGCCTGCCTGATCGTGGTTGGTGGCATGGTTCAGGAGTCGCACGGTTTTTCCGGAACACGGGTGTCGCAATACCTGGAAGTGGAGTCTATAAATGGTCCCTACCCTCTAGCCTCAGAAGCACTGTGAGCGGCACCACGGAAAAGGCAGAGGAATAGAGGATAGACCACTCCTCCACCGATCCCTTACAGCTTGGGCGACGACGTCGCTCCTGCTTGTAGCAGAATTCATCACGTACGTACCTGTGAATAAAAGGCCAGCAAGCAGATGCTAATTCTTCTATCGCCTTGACCCCAGGAAGTCATGCATCCTTGATCAAAGGTGAGATGCACACGACTCCTCTTGTAGGATCTTCCCGATCTGTTTTCCCTATCTGTTTTGCCCATTCGCCATCGTCATCACAATGCAGAACGTCACCGTCCGCCCCACGGAGCTCCAAGCTATCTTTGTTCTTTGCCCGTCGTCGAGATCGACATAGGTGAGACCAGATTCCCATGCTTCTACCAGAATCGTATACATTGCTTTCATCATCTCCATTGAAACTCCATTGCTCGCTTCTTCTCTATGCCGTGGTCGTGCCTTCATCGTCGTTGCCAATCAACACAAGAAGTCGCCGCCGTCGTGCATCTCCGCTACTGCTGCCCTACGTCGACCGGGACCCGTTGCCGAGCCCAAGCTTGTCGCTCCACCGAGCTCTGCATGCGTATTCGCCGTGCATCTACCACCGACGAGAACCCTATGTGAGTTCGCCTTTGCCTCCACAATCTCCCGGTATTGATCCCATGCAAACCGAGGCATGTGAATTCCTTTACCGAAACTCCAGCGAGCTAACGCTCCATCTCGCCAGCCATGGCGTTAGCTTGCTTAGCTTGCTTACATCATGTGATGACATATCTATGCTATCTGGCCATTTTCTTCACAAAAACAATTCAGCAAATATACAATAGAAATACAAATATTTATTCTATCTTGTTTTACTCATAAAATCTTCATTATAACTCCTTTTTGACCCATTCAAATTGCGTTGGATCCGTAACTTCATAAGCTACGCAATAGTGATAGTGTTAGTCCAGTTTGTGGACTTCAAATTTCGAGTTTATATTTAATGTATTATTAGTCTATAGGAAGATCTTTGAAAATTCATATCTCCGTAGCTCCATTTTCGGTGAACTTGACGTCTATGTGATCGTAGAAATGATTAGATTTGTTTTACAAATTTTTCTTTCTACTTATTTATGATTGGTGTACTGTTCTAATATAGTCATATTGTTTGCTTCATGTATGATTGCTCGGATGCTTGTGTGGTGCTCTATAATCGTGTCCAGTCGGTGAGCTTTGCGTTGATGATCTGAAAGTTGGTGCTCAAGAAGAAGTGGAGATCAAGAAGCAGTTCTACGAAGATTTTGGATTTGAAGAAAGGATCTAAGTTTAAGGCAAGTATAGCTTGGGTTATCTTTTTGTGACCATGATCTAGTAAGCTTGATTAATGAATATGTGATTAAACATAAAAGATGAATATATCTTTTGGCAAAAGTTGGGACTTAACGTGCCGCTATGAGGGCTATATGGCTCTGGCTCTAGTACATTCAAGAGACCTTTTCTAGCTTGTGAGAGGGAGGGCTGAATTGGGTATAGGGCTTCCTCTGTCCTTTGTGTATAGCCGGGTAGGAATGTGCCATTTGGAAGAGGGGTTCTATATCTGACGACAAAGCGACCCTCGCTTGTTAGACGAACTTTTGAGTGACTTTATAGTGAGACCTTGCTCATTCACCTTGGAAGTGTCATGGGAGTAATTAACCCGAGCAAATGGGAATCACGACTCATAGGTAAAGGGTACACCTCTGCGCAGAGTTAAATCGATTTATCGTCCGTGCCCACGGATAGGGCAGCCCGGAAAACTGAGGGAACTTTATATGTTCATTTAAATTGTTTATGTGCAATTCATTTATTCAGTTTCACTTGATCATGTGGTTATGAGATTATACTTGTTATACTTGCGGAGTTCGATATGGACTCACTCTTGCAATTCCCCCCACACCTCAGGAGTGGAGTTTAGGCTTGTGATCAACCAGTCAGTTTGATCCAGTGGAGTGGAGTCCTTACCTGAAGATCAGAGTTGTCTTTCCGCTGATTGCTACCTAAGGGTATATCTCTCTTTAATACTATGTATACGTTATTTATTAAGCATTGTTTACTGATACTACCCTTTACTTGTAGCTATATGTGGAAATTGACTCCTAGGACTCACATATGGTGTATATCTGGTTTTGTTCTTAAAATCAGGTATTACAATCTGCCACAAGGAGAAGTCTCGTGCGCCGTAGCCGCCGCTCCATGCCCTATGTGCGCCACCGCCGGTGGGGGTGGAGACATAGAGGGAGCATGATAGGAGTGGAAAGAGTGGATGGAGTGGGAGTGATGGATAGTTGAAGTGGCAAGGGAGGGGACGCTGCGAGATGTCGGGTTGGGGAGGGGGCGCCGTGGTGTCAGGGGAATCAGGGGAGGGCGTTAGGGAGGTGAGAGAGGGAGGCGACTAACAGAGTGATGGAGTGGTGGAGGCAAACCCTAAGTCCAGCTTATATAGCTGACGACAGAAATTGGGCCTCGATGGGCTGGGCTGGTTCTGTTGGGCCTAGGTTATTTTTGGAGGCAGGCCTTATAATGTGCCCTCCTTGGTAAATTGCAATTTACCAAGGTAGGCAAACCGCTAATCAATTTATCGAGTCGGCCAAAAGTGCTCGCCTCGGTTGATAAAAAATACCCCTGTTAATCATGGGCATGAACCGAGGTGGGCAAACGGAGAGCTCATGTCGGTTTAATTTTGGGGCGTGTCTTGCAAAATCATTTGTGTAGTAGTGTCAGATCTTGATCAAAGTTTAACCTTTTGTCCCTTGGACCTGTTATAACATATCTAACATATCTTTAGCACACATGTTAGTCACCCTAGGCTTGTGGTGCCATCTCAATCACCAAAACTAAAAGTTATTCATTGAAATATGATCCTTACAACTAGATGATCCAACAAGGTGGTTTTGTGTTGTACCATATCTCCAATGGTATTGGTGTTCGAGGTCTTCGACTATGCCAACTCTAATGTTCTCTAGATGATCCGCTGGATCATTATTCTCGTAACATCCAATGTGCAGTGTCTTCTAGCTGACTTGGCCTCCACCTGTAATCTAGTAGGTCAGGTCAACGGATTTGGTGAGGAATCATCATAGTTTCTTCTTCTTTTCAACTCCTATCTTGATCAAACTTTTAACTTGCATCCTTAGGACCAATTTTAGCATGTCTAACATACATATTTTTAGCACATATATTAGTTCAGGCTTGTGTTGTCATCTCAATCACTAAAACTACAATATACTACCATAGGCTTATGATCCTAACATTGTCTCGGTAGATTAAATCGACAACGTGGAGATTAACGGACAACTAATCCTTGTGAGTGCTAATTTCTCATAATATATGTTAATGGAGTTTCCTTCGGGGCAGTCAGTAAATTCTTTTGAGACCTAATTTGTGTTACAAACCTCATTGGTTCGTTGGCGCAATTAGTCAGATTCGTTGATTCATCAATCAGAGACAAATTTAGGTATGTATGTAGAATTAGGGGACTGTCACAACTTAAGTAGTACCCCCTCCTTCTCAAATTATAAGTCATTTCAAAAATCTTGGTGAGTCAATGAATCTCAAGTTTGACTAAAATTATAGAGAAAACTTCAAAGATCTGTGATATCAAATAGATATAGTATGACAATATAATTAACAAAGCATCCATTGATATTTAGTTGACATCCTAATTGTTATTATCTTATCATATAAATTTGGTTAAACATGAATTGCTTTGACTCAAAGATTCTTGGAATGACATACAATTTGGACGGAGGAAGTAATAGTTTCTGCAAATAAGATGTACAAATGTGAGCCCAATGATTTAATTTAACAATGATTTTTGAACAACCCATTTGTAGCACGTGAAAATTCAACTCATTGTTCTCATTGGTTGGCGCAAGGCAGACTGTCGGTTCATTCAGCAAACAGCAAAATCTTTTAGATACCTCCTCCATGATCCCACTACGACTACTACATTGGAAAGAACCGGAGCAGAGGAAATCCTTGCTGCTAAAAATATATAAAAATATTACCCAATGCATTTAATAACCTCTTATTCAAATAACAGCTGTATATCCCCATACATGTACATGTCAAAATAAAAATGTCTTATGTTCTAACCTACTCTTTCTAACTAAACTAGTGGTAAGATAGACAGGTAGTTCTCGGTGACCCATTGTTTTAGGCCATGCGTGTACAACAATGCGCAGATGACTACTGTCTGTAACTCATGTCATACATAGAAGGTAAAATAGACAACACTTATGCAATGATTTACGGTGGCAGGCCACCTACATCTTGAAATGACACGGCTAATTCCTCACAATTATCTTATTCGAATCGTGATTAAGAATTTATTAGGCTGCCAGATCCATCTCTGATGGTCGAGGACGCAGTACGTCATGGATACATCAGTGAAGAACAACCCTGGGTAAAACTGCAGAAGGAAGGCCAGGGCGTCAGGGTGCCGTCGGTGGAGGAAGTGGCGCCGACAATCAGAATCAGTAAACCGCAAAAAGAATATTATCTACAGTATCATATCTTTCCTTGATCCGATCCTTGTGCTTAGCTCGCACATTAAACGAGGTCAATCGATGATAATGGCAGGGGGGTTCCGACCCTGTGTCACATGGTACAGAGCTGTTTTGCCCATGCATGCCAATTTGGGAGCCTATAAATAGCACAAAATGTCTTACCATATGAGCATTAAGCACCAGTTGAGAGAGTTAGTTGCGCATCATCCTAGCTTGTCGATCACATCATCTAGCTTGACATAGTAACTTGTGCATCCACACAAAGATCACATATACAATGGCTTTCCCTGCCTCTGCTCTTAGCAAGGGAGCCCTTGTCGCTGCCATTTGTGTGGTTCTGGTGGTGAGCTGGGTGGGGGAACCAGCACAAGGGTCGCCATCCTGCGCCATCCATCGCTGCATCTCGGAAGAATGTCCTTCGAGGTACAACGAGAAAGCAGCGAGGGATTGCGAGGGTGCCAAGAACTCAGATGTAGACAGGTGCAAGCGCGGCTGCGTTCCGGCTTGCACTGACCGTTGCCATAGTGCAGGCGAGACTATATGTGATTGCGACAGCAAATGCGATAGTTACTGCCAGGACACTCCAGGCGGTAACCCTGCTTACGATGGGTGCGTGCAGTGGCGAAGCCGGCTCAAAATTGACCCTGGTGCACTCTCTATCAAATATCAAGGAATATATACAATTATAAAAGAAATATATGGAAAAATTGAGGTAGATAGTAGTAATTTTTTATTTTACCCTGGTGCACGGGTCGTGCACCAGGGAAGCACAACGTGGCTTCGCCCCTGGGTGCGTGGCTGCAGTCTTCAAACCGTGCAAGGACTCGTGCGAAAAAGAGTGCAACGGCGAAAAAGTCAGTAACTGAATAATTCTGGTGTCATCATGCATGGTCGAATAATGTTGGGGTTTATATATATGCGAATTTGTGTGGGTAGTTTATTTAATCTTTTGTGTACGGCATAGCTTGGGTCAAGTTGGAAGTCCATGGTGTTTTGGTTTGGATCCTTTGCTTATTGTTTTTCAGTCGTTGTTAATCGGCATGTAATTGTAATCTGAATTATGCATGCATGGCTATGTAGCGTCAAAAGCCAAATCGCACAAGTGCGCGATGATGGCAGTCAAGTCCTCGTCATAAGTTCCGCATGTTTTCCTTTGTAATAAACTCCTATGGTTCTTCACATATATATACACCTGCATTGCTTGTGTGTAACACTTCTACATAGTTAACATCAACTGCCGGTTGTTTGGAGTAGAGTATATCACTGTTGTTTCATGATTTTAATCGACAGCGTGACAGCACAACCACCGGTAATGATATATAGGTGTACATATATAGGTGGACTCTATCAATCAGTTTATGGCGTGAATCGGCAGCGATACATATGTAGTACTATCACTACTGGTTCATGCCACGAACTGTGATAGTCCACTTCATGGCTTGAGCCGGTAGTGATAGTGGTTTCACACAAATAATTTATAACTTTTTCATATGATATCATATTATGGTAAACTTTATATTGAAATTGTAAACTTCAAAGAGATCTAAAATTTTGTAGTTGACAACTTCTTAATTTGTGATGATTTATCAGTCTAAATATTCAATATATGATCTTAGATAAGATTTTATATGATTAACAGTGTGCAATGGAGTCAATATCAAAGTTGTAGTAACTCGAAGCACTAGCAAAAAACAGGTTTCAGTCCTGGTCGCTAAGGGCCTTTATCCCGGTTGCTTTAAACTCGGACTAATTAAAGGTCTTCAGCCAGTGCCTCACGAGATTTGAACCCAAGACCTTATGCATTGGCTCGCGTGTACATTTTTACCCCACTTACGTAGCACATGTGAGTCTATATTGGCTTTTTTTTTTTTTAATTTTGATGTAACACTAACACGTCATATGACCTTTAGTCCTGGGTTGGTAACACTAACCGAGATTAAAAAGGTCTACACATTAGGGTTGGTTTTATTAATCGGGACTAAACGGTTAAAGCTTTGTAGTCCTAGTTCGTGACACCAATTGGAAGTAATAGAGATCCTTTATTCTGAGTTGGTGTTACCAACTAGGAGTAAAGGTCTTCTCATGCCGAAAAAAAAAATTTGGACCCGGTAATGCTTACGTTAGTTCTATGTCCAATTCTGATCCAGATTAATATGCTGATCCGAAAGTATGGTATCTACTAGTGAATAATGTCTCTATAACTTGTACTCCCTCCGCTCCGTAATATCAGCCGTTCTAGCGACTCATTTAGGAGAATGCAGATGGACCTCACGCCTACAGTCTAGCTTGCATGCCTTCTTGTCAGTCTGTCACCCGGTCAGGCATCCCACCTCCGCTTGTTCTCATCCACTCGTTGGTAGACTCGTAACCGCATAACTCGCATTGTTTATTGTTTTGCTGCTGAACGGAGCGGTAGAGGAGAGAAGTCGCTATCATCTGTACTGTTTTTATAGGGTCTTTTAACTCTTGCCTTGGTCCTCATGCATGGATGCATAGGGTCTTTTAACTCTTGCCTTGGTCCTCATGCATGGATGCCGGTCACAAATAATATGGAACAGAGAGAGTAGTTAATAACCTTTTCTATGTGATAACGGTAGCGGATGCATTGCTTACAGGTGGTGTTATCTTAGATTCAACTGTAATTGAACATAAGGACCTTGAACTATTTTGCCACCCCTCACCCGTCTCGCTAATAGCTTGCTAGAGCGGCTTGTAGGTTAGTGTTCTTCTCTTCCACCGACTTGTGGAGATCCTCTTGGAGTCGATCAATGACCATTGGATTGTTGATGTTGTCAATATTGAATAGGTATCACTCTTCTTTCTCGGAGTTGATCAATGATCATAGGATTGATGAAGCTGTCGGCATTTTTATAGATATCACTCTTCTTTTTGGCATAATAATGTTTAGACAAGTTGATATAGTAGACTGATATTCTTCTTTCCTAGCAAAGCCATCAAAAACCAATTTGGATCACACACCAGCAAAGGCTATCTCATCTAAGGTCACACATGGGCTATCACCCACCAAGGACACCCGAAATCAGTGACCAACATACCCGTAGAGCTGATCTAATGCCCGTTCTTTGCTTGAAAAAAATCGGGAACACCTTTCGGGAAGACCTGATGGGAAGAGACACGCCGGGGTTGCTCTAGGATCCAAAGCCACGCACTTAAAATGCCACCAAATCTGAACATCTCCAAACAGTCCAAAGCGATTTTCACAAGTTTCTCATGACAAAAAAATAAGGTTTTAAATTTCCAGCCACAGCCAGGATCGGTCTGCCAAACCTGGCCTGGCTGGATTTGAAATCATGCATGCCGGTTTTGGCTGATAGTTCCCAAAACCTCTTTTCTTCATTTTTACTCTAAATAAGTTGATCTAAATATGATAGTCTTGACATCAGGAACTTAATGATGGAGCCCGTTAGACTAGCTTCTCAGCCGCATTATTTTGCTGTCAACAGCAGCTCTGAACCACCACACCAGGAACAAATCAAGAAAAAAGCAAGGATAAAAATGGAGAGGCCGGTGGAAACGAGACTCTTGTCGCTGGCGCAGGGGGCAGTCAGATTCAGTAAACTGCAAAAAACTTTGAGATGACTACTCTTTCCTAGTTTTCTTGATCGTTGTGCTTGCACTTAAAACAAAGTCAACTGATAATAATGCTAGGCTTCCTGTGTGACAGATGCAGTGCACCTCGATACTAGTATACTAACGCTGCTTGAATATGCTAACTTTTGGGACTTGGGAGCCTATAAATAGCACGAAATCACTTACCGAATTAGCACCCTGCTTGTCTGTCACATCTTGCTTCATACTAGTAGTAACTTCCTCTTAAGTTAGTTGTAGACCCACACAAAGATCACATAATGGCTTTTCGTGCCTCGGCTCTTAAGGGAGCCGTTGTTGCCGCCATTTGTGTAGCTCTGGTGGTGAGCTGGGTAGGGGAACCAGCACAAGGGTCGCCATCCTGCGCCATGCATCGCTGCATCTCGGAATGTCCTTCCAAGTGCAACGAGAAAGCAGCGAGAGATTGTGAGAGTGCCAAGGGCGCAGATGTATCTAAGTGCAGGAATGGCTGCGTTACGGCCTGCAATCACAACTGCCAATCATGCGACTGCGACAAGGAATGCGACAATTACTGCAAGACCACTCCAGGCCCTACATACAATGGGTGCGTGTCTGCGGTCTCCCAATCCTGCAAGGACTCCTGCGAAAAAGGCTGCAAGGGCGAAAAAGTGAATAACTGAATTCGCTTGAATGGGTCGGGTTTTTATGCGTTTTGTGGGTAGTTTATTTAATCTTTCATATTATGCATAGTTTGGGTCAAGTACTCAAAGTAGGACTGCAGGAGTCTAGCGTGTTTTGGTTTGGGTCTTGCTTATTGTTTTCGGTCGTTATAATGTAGTCTGATTGTCTGAATTATGAGCATGTTGTGTAAGCAAAATCGCGCAATTGGATAATCAAGTCCTCGTAAGTTTGATTTTCTTTGGAATGACCTCTATGGTGTTCTTCGCTTATATACACTACATTGCTTGGGTGTGTAAGGCTGTGAATCCCTACTCTCCAAAATCTAGATCGAGGACAAATGAGTTGGTAGGAACGTACTCCCTCTTCTGACCATGTCACCATTAGTCCAAAGGCACTGCTTTTATGACAATGTCAATTTGCTTGACAACCTATGGTGGTATCTTCAAGAATCAAGATTCACATATAAATAATTATTATTGTTCAAATTAGCAAATATAATTATATGATGCATCAAACACCATGCTAGAGAATAATTAACTAATGACCTATTTATCCATAACTAAATAAAAATATACATTTCTTGATTATAACAAAAAATTTAAAGACAATAATTAGCAACAATTAATATTTACCCATTAAGCTTCATGCAAATTAAGCCCATGCATTTTACTAAACAATAATTTACAAAAAATAAAATTAATAAGAAAACCAAACCCTGGATCTAGATCTAGATATACATAAAACATCCATGAAACTTAATAGTCCACCAAAATCAAGCAAGATCGACTAATTAATAATTAAAGGGTGCAATCCCATTACTCTAACTAATTTCCTGTAGTACCTTCAAAACTAGGGTCTAATTGCTTCATATATGGCTCAAGCACCATAGAAGAGAGAGAAAAGCAAAATCCTAATTACTCATTAATCCACCTCCACCATTAAAACTTCAAATAAAGTTTTGAAATAACATCTTCTTACAATCTGCACCCCTTCCACCGAAGGATTTGAGATCAAAATATCCCCCTTTGTAGAGCAATTTTTGAGAGGTGCCTAAGGCCGGCTGCACCTTATATACATGAAGAAATTGTAGAGGCAGCTAATGATTGAGCCACCCCTTCAAAATCACAACAGTCCCCCTATAAATGGCACAAAGGGAAATAATGAGATACTATGGGTATGTTAAATCTCGGGCCAAGTGCTCCGATCATGTAATCCCCCGACCGACCCCGCTAGGATCGCCTGGGGGCTCATCCTCTGGCTAAGGGAAATGGGCCAAGCCTGAGCATGCCTGTGCCTCTGCTCGGGGCTTGGAGGTTTGCCCGAGCCCCAGACCCCTGACCGATGGGAGCATAGACCCAATCCTTAGCTCATTCCCGGCCTTCAATCCAAGGCTCGGGCTTTATAAGAATGGCTTCGCTGGCCGCTCCCCTGACAGGAACGTTACATAAGGATGCAAACTACTCCTCTGTGGCCTCCTAGGGCCCAGGAGCTTCTGAGCCCACCCATTAGCCCCTCGAGCCGGCCTCACTTGCCACCAAGAAGAGACTAAGGTGCACCGAAGGGAGACCAGTCCAAGATGACAAAGTCTGACACGCAGAGTGTCAGAACAAATCAGCTGGAGAACGCCAGGGCATCTCCACTGTCCACAGGATGTTGCTGCAAAGCCTCCCAGGACTCCGGTGTATGTAGACAATAGACACTCCAAACCGTACCTAACCTCCACAAAATATAAGGGGAGGTCCGGATCCTATAGAGGGGGAGGACGAACATTCAACTAAAAAATCTCTCACTTGAAACCAGATGATCGCAACTCGCTCTCGCTCAGCACCGAGGGAAGAGCACCTCCACTCCCATTGTCTTCCTCCTTTCCGAGGAGGGGAAGACTCCACAGACGATGAGGCAACTTCGGATTATCAATGAGCTAATCCCTTGCCAAATCTCTTCCTACTCTTAGTTGTAATCCCTAATTTTGGGTGCTCTTGAGTAGATGTAGGGCATAATTGGCTCAAACAAAGATATATAACCGTGTTCCACTCTGAGATTCTTATGTTCTTGAGTCCACCTGAGCTACCCAAGGCATCGCACTACTGACACCGATCAACTATGATTGCCGAGGTTATGACCCCACGATAGGGGCTAGTGATTGAGCTGCCCCTACTGTGCTATTTGTAGGGGTGGTTGTATTCCTAGGACCTCATGAGACCCGCAGTAGCGGCGGCTCTATCACCAACTGCCCCTAAAGAAAATGCCGTTACTACGAAGGTTTGTTTAGTAGTGATGTAAGAATTCATCTCAGTCATGTATCGCAACAAATACATAAAACTGAGCTTGTTAAAACAAGAACAAATTTATCTTCTTTCTACTCAAATTTAGCCATCAAATGAAATTACATAAACTCTCAGTCTCAATCCAATATAGTGCAATCATGGCATTAGGAAAAAAACTTGGAGTTGAGAAGATTCCTTCAGCACCCAGGTTACGTAGGGAATCATCAGTGCTGATGTCAAGCCATCAGCACCCAGGTTACGTAGGGAGGGGCCTCTGGACGGCGTCAATCTCTCCATGGCAGCATCGGGATGCCATCAAGGATTCACTGAACCAGGAAAAAAATTAAGAAGAAAAGCCGGGATAGAAAAGGAGAGGCAGGTGGAAACGATGCTCTCGTCAGTGGCGCAGGGGGGACAGTCAGATTCGGTAAACTGCAAAAGAATTTTAGATAAGGACTCTTTCTTAGGTCCTTGTGCTTGCACATAAAACGAAGTCAACCAATAGTAATGCCAGGGATCCTATGATATGCACAAGTGGTTTGAGCCTCAGTTGAGATGTTCCCGTCGCCATACGATCTTTCAAAAATAGCTGTATGCGTGTGCTAGCTTTGGAGCCTATAAATAGCACGAAATGACTTACCGTTTGAGCACTCACATCTTGCTTTACACAGAAACTTCCTCATAATAAGCCAGTTCGTCCATCCACACAAAGAATGACATAATGGCTTTCCCTGCCTCTGCTCTTTGTAAGTCCGCCATTGCTGCTGCCATTTGTGTGGCTCTGGTGGTGAGCTGGGTGGGGGAACCAGCACAAGGGTCGCCGTCCTGCGCCATGCATCGTTGCATCGCCGAATGCCCTTCCAAGTGCAACAGCACAGCTCTGAGCTCCTGCGAAGGTGCCAAGGGCCCGTCTATAGCCAAGTGCAAGCCCAACTGTTTTGCTGGCTGCACTTACAACTGCCATAATGCAGGGGTGACTGCATGTGACGACGTCTGCAACAGCCAATGCGACAAGAACTGCTACGACAACGCAGCTAATTACCCTGATTACGTTGCGTGCGTGTCTGTAGAATCCCAAGTCTGCAAGGACTCGTGCGAAAAAGACTGCAAGGGCGAAAAAGTGAATAACTGAATTCTGATGTTGTATACGCGGCTGCATTGCATGCTTGAATGGATCGGTAGTTGATTTAATCATTTGTACTTCATAGCTTGGGCCAACTAGAGTCCACTGTTTTGGTTTGGGTCCTTTGCTTATCTTTCTTAGTCGTCATCATGTAATCTGAATAATGCATGACCAGGTCGAGTCAAGTCCTTATAATTGAATTTTCCATGATTAATTTCTCATTGGAATAAACTCCTATATGATTTTTCCTTCATGTATATATAGTTGCATCGCTTGTGCGTGTAAAGAGTGCTTCTTACGAAGTCACAAAGGTGTCGAAATCTATGTCCAAGGAAAATGAGAGTACGTAGGTGTGGCCGAGGGAGGCTAGAGGCTAGGCTGAGGGAGGCCAAGGGTTTCCCACAACGATCCAGAAGAATATAAACGAGGGTATCCCAAAGGGAGAATGCAAAAGTAAATGCAAACTATTGCTCATTTGAATCACTGAATTAAAGAACAACAACACCTCGGGATAATAGGCTATACCTAGGGGCATTAATAAATTACATCAAGGTTGCATAGTGGCTCACAACTACAATACACTACCCAAGTGCACAAAGGTAACTCTCCATGTGCGCTCTAAGAGCAGTCCCAATGCAGACTCTATCATAGAGTCTAAACTTATTTATTATCTCAAACATTGTAGACTTGGAGTCTAAATAAGACTTGGAGTCTTATTTTTCTCTCTCTTTTTCTTCAATAAATATGCTGCCACATCAGCAAAACAACATAAATGAGGTGTAATAAATAATGTTGGACTCTGTGATAGAGTCTTGCATTGGGACTGCCCTAACCAACTACTCCGAACCCAAAGGGTGCCGCCGCCAGCCTTGTGCGGAGGTCAACTTCTTGCCAATGCCGCACTCGGCAATGGTTCTTCTATTTTTCTCGCCGGCCTATGATTCTCCTCATCGTCTGTTACCTTTGACTCGATCTCTGCCATAGATACTTGAAAGGAGGTAGCGGAATGAAACCCTCTAGCCAGGATGTCACAGCGTAGGCGAAGCATCAACATGGGCTCAAAGAGGCCGAGTGCTAGGTGGGGTGTCTTGCTGAGGGCGCCTTCCCGAACAGAACTAGAATTTTTCTTTCCATTTTACGGATATATTGGTATGGCGAAGGAATCATCTTTACCCCGTCTTTACTGTCTTTCAATTCTTCTTCATACGTTGTCATGACTAACAACTTTGCCTTACCGATGTTTCGAGCAAAAATGATATATAAGGTGATGAATGGCAAGAATCAAGAACCGACTCCGCTACCTAACATGTTCGCCTCTAAAAATAAGGACCATCATTTTTTAGCATAAAACGAGGGCCATTTAAGAGGTCCAGCTCTATACCTCCTAAATGGTCTGGCTATATCTGTAAATTGAAGCCCAACCCACTAAATTGAAGCTACCTCATTGCTACCTCTACCTCTCTCCCTCTCCCTTGCTCTCCCATTTGCCCACCCCTTCCACATTGAAGGGACCATCATGTAAGAGGGGCATTGAATTAGGCTTTCTAAAAACTACTTGGCCTCTACTTTCTACTTTTTTATCGAAAACTTTGCAAGTTTTCTATCCAAATTTGCAACTAGGTTATGTTAAGTGTTGTCATTTCTAATGTAGAAGGGGTATGGAATTTGGCTAGCACTAAAGTAGCAAGCCAAACTAGGAATGTAAAGCACACAACCTACAAAGAAGCACACAACCTACAAAGAAACATACACTGGAAACTTAAATGAGTTAGAGATTGCAGACTCCCATTGATGATGGTATTTTTTTCTCAAGGTATCGTGAAGCTCGCGCTTCCCCTAGTCCTTTTTGGAGCCTCTCACAAAGGTCAAGCTCAGGTAACTGATGGGATCTAGATGGCTAGCTAAAGAGGAAGGGGTGAATAGCGTATAAAAATTTTCCTACAAACACACAATTTCATGAGAGAAATATTGTTAGTACAAGATAACTCTCCTTGACTAGTTTCTACTTTGCTCTACCTCTGTTTCACTCAAGCATGGTCCCCTGATAAATTTTAGTAGCTTGGTCTCTAGATTATGTCACATAATCACAAGCTAGCAAACTATCAAGACAACTAAGACAAGCAAGAATTTATGAAAGGAACTACCTGCAACTAGTTCTAGTGTCTAAACTGTGCTACACGAGAAATCAAGCCACACTACAACAAGCCATGAGTTACCCTGCCTCCGCCGCCTCCTTCTAGCTGTTGTATCTCCACCGCTTGGCTGGCTTGCCTCCCCTGAACCTCTTCTAAGGCTGCCACAGGTGGAGAAGAGGAGCGACCCATTGCCGCAGCCACGGTCGCATACTAAAGGAGGTAGCACGATCGGTCAGCTAATAGATTTTGCAAAGAAGAAGAAGAAGAAGAAGAAGAAGAAGAAGAAGAAGAAAACCACGATATATGAAACGTGGTTCCCCTCAGTGACGCAGGGTGGGGCAGGTGAAAGGCAAGTCGGGGACAGTCAGATTCAGTAAACTGCAAAAGAAAATTAAATATAGTACTGCATCCTTGTTGGTCGTCCTTGTGCTTGCACACAAATCAAATTAAAGTCAACCGGTAATAATGCAAGGGTTCTTGTCACATGCACCGTCGGTGGCGCAGGGGGGCAGCCAGATTCTGTAAACTGCAAAAAAATTTAGATAACGACTCTTGCTTTTGGTCCTTGTGCTTGCACATAAAACGAAGTCAACCGATAGACTTGCGAGCCTATAAATACCAAGAAATGACGTACCGTTTGAGCACCACCAGAGAGAGTAACTTGCTCTTAATAAGTTATTAGTTGTGCATCCACACAAAGATCATATATAGATCGAGTAGAATGGCTTTCCGTGCCTCTGCTCTCAAGGGGGCCGTCGTTGCTGCCATTTGTGTGGCTCTGGTGGCGAGCTGGGTGGGTGAACCAGCACAAGGGTCGCCGTCCTGCGCCATGCATCGCTGCATCGCCGAATGTCCTTCCAAGTGCGACAAGGAGGCTGCGAGCTCTTGCAAGGAAGTCCAGGATGCAGATGAAGCTAAGTGCAGGTACTTCTGCAGTTTGGGCTGCAAGGACGACTGCCCTCAAGGGAGTGCATGCTGCAACAGCGCATGTGACAGTCAATGCAAGACTCCAGGCCCTAACTACATTGGCTGCGTACAGGGTCTCTCCGAACAGTGCAAGGAGAAATGTGAAAAGGAATGCAAGGGCGAAAATTAAAATAGTTAATTTCCGGTGTCACACATGTAGGAGTCCAGCATGTTTTGGTTTGGGTCGTCTTTTTCTTATTTTGTTTTCTGTCGTTAGCATGTATCTGAATAATGCAGGGCCATGTCGAGTCCAGCTAGATCGCACTCTGCACGAATGACGATGTGTGTCCTTATTATAAGTTTTGCATGTTTAATTTCTCTTTGGAATAAACTCCTATAAGTTCTTTTTTTTTTTTTTTTTTGTGTAGCCAATTGTCGACAATTGACATTTAGCAGCACAGAGTTGAACAAGCAATCATGTTTTAGCTCTAAACTCTGAAGTCACCTCTCATAAATGGCACCACACAATGTAGCGAGATACACGAGCTTAACAGACAACGGGATAACTCATGTCGTCACCGTGCATGCACAATAATGTACTTTTTATCACTCAATCTTCCTTTTATTGGTTGGAGGATCTAATAAAAACTCCACTTTAATTCTCTCTAGATGCTCTAAGGCTAGTCTCAATGCAACGTTTCATCTCGCAGTTTTTAAAAACATAAAATTTATTGTGAAACGGATACCTCTCTCAATGCAAATTTCATTGCACACATTCATAAAACTATTTTTAACCTTCATGGGCCAAAGCGTCTCTTTTTTCCCATATCCCCTCCGTAGGCATGCTTAGTTCACCCCAAAAATAGCCATGAAATGTCTCAGTGCTCGTTTCACCCTACCAAGACGTTGGAAACACCGCTACCGCGTTTCACCATAGTGAAACGATTATACTCTCTCTCCACTCCATTTCATGCAAAAAATCCTTTTATGCTGATGTGTCGCTATATTAAATGTGCATGAAACGCCCATGAAACCCCCACGAGACTAGCCTAAGGACATCCACAGTGCGACTCTACCATAGAGTCAAAGAGTATTTATTACCCTTCTATTTATTGTGTTTTGCTGATGTAGCGGTATATTTATTAAAGAGAGAGACCGAAAAACCAAGACTCTAAGTCTTATTTAGACTCCAAGTCCACAATCTTCGAGGTAAATATACCACCATATCAGCAAAATACAACAAATAGAAGTGTAATAAATAGTCTTGAACTCTACAATAGAGTCTTGCATTGGGACTGCCTAAAAAAAATAAATACTAGATTTCCCAGGCTATCAAATCAAAATAAGCAACGATCTATGACCATTAGATTTATCACTTCTACCATTATCAAATAAAAAAGATTTTATATGAGGAAAAACTTCAACCACGTAGGGGCGAAAAATATTAACGAGAAAAACTTCAACCAGCTAGGGAGAAAAAAATACTTTGACCAAAAATAGTTCCACCGTTTGTAGTTATATATAATTTTTGCGAATTTCATTTCTCGATTCCATAATATTCAAAAATATTATATAGGTACACATCAATATGGAATAGAAAAAATTAGGTTTTAGTTATTCAATAGAAGAGCCTGGTGGGGAGGCGCGCATAGGGTTGTCCAAGGATCTCGGCAGGTCATTTAGAACAAACAAACACTTTTGAGGAGCTTGCAAAATAACAATTGGGGTTGGAAACACTAGGGTTTGGAAAAAGGGAAAATAGTATATTATCGACTGAATATTCTCAATGGATCTAGAAAGAAGAACTAGCAAGATCCATAAAAAGACGGAACTACGCAGGTCTGGCCTACAACTGACTTGCTTTCAGACTTACTGGCGGAAGAGCAAACAAATATCTATTTGACAGTAAATTCCTCTTAGAATAGCCTACCGCTCTTTATAGGTTTAGTAATGCTACCCTGGTATAGTAGATGCTATCACACATACAGTCATACTCAATTTGGACTATCAACGAAAAAGATGGCATTCTCCCTTAATCTGCCTTGTTTTGAGAAGCGGGGAGGTAGTTTTGTTAAGCTCGTTAAACGCAATGACAGTCAAGGCTAGGAAGATTTTCCAGGCCAGCCAACAAAGTGGGATATTCTTTGGAAGAAAGCCTGTATTGTTTGACAAGATCTTTAGGTCGGTCTCAACACGTTGGCATCTTCTATATATTCCTGACTCATTGGGGATATTATGGCTTTTGCTTGTCAGAAGTAGACCGACGATATGGACTAAAGTAAGTCCGATCTCAAAATATTTCATCATACTCAGTCCTGAAAGAACAAGCAAGGGATGAGGGCACGCTGGTAGTAGAAGGAAGCGGAGATGGAGGCAGCTAGGCATCAGTAAAATACGGTGTGTTGGAACACAGTTCCAGCAGGTTTAAATATTAATTCGTAATTACAGTTACAAAGCTAGAGTGTGAAGGAGAGAGGCTCTTCCACTCCAGCCGTCATCATCTACAACAGTGGCTGGGGGGCTCCTTATATAGTTAGCCCAGCTCCCAAGTACAAAAAGACATTACACCCCCATAGGGGAAATAGGGAAACCCTAATCCTACGACCCTTCCGGTGGGGCGGCGGGGGCAAGGTCGTCCACCGGAGTATTCAGCGGTTCATGGGCTCCTCCCGGGCCTCCCAAGCGTTCTACGTCTCCCTTGCTCCCGGGCCGTTGGTGGGCCGTCTTCCATGGGCCAGATGCCTCCGCACAGGCCGGTGGCCTCCGCCATCGTCCCGATGCCTCCGCCTTGAGGTCATCGACTCGATGCCTCCGACGGAGGTCAGGGTCTTCGTCTCCGGCCCGGTGTCTTTGACAGAGGCCGGAGGTCTTAGCCCCCGAGCCGATGCCTCCGCTTAGGGAGCTAAGGTTTTCATCGCCGTCCCGATGTCTTCGCCCTCCGATCGGAGGTGTACCGCGACGCACCGGTCGGTGTGGTCTCCGATTACTCCCGCACAAATGGGTTAAAGCATGTGTAACAAAATAGGGTAAATGTGGGGTCAAACGCCCGTGAGCGTGTGCCATGTCTCCGCCGCGAGATGCCTTTTCCCAACATTCCCCCCTTGAGGGTTAGGTCCAGCGGAGGCGGGCCCTGGCCATCAACTCTTGGCTTGACCAGCGGAGACCATGGCCCCCCCCGGCACGTCTTTGGTGGACCTCGGTTTTTCTTTGGCATATTGAGGGTCTTTTCTCGTCCGTTGGATCTAAGGCCGTTGATTTCTGACCGTGCGATATGTGACCGTTGCGGTGGAGGGATGGTTCCTTCTCGGACCCGTCGCCGGCCACTATAAAAGGGAGGGGGTAGGTGAGAGTTTTTTACCCTCGCGCCGTAATTCTCGCGCTGTAGTTTTCTCCACCGCCTCTCACGCCACCTCCGCGCTTGCTTGTTGCCTCCGCTCTCGACCGTGGCACCTCCGCTGCGACGCGCTTGCCTCCGCCACCACTACACCGGTCCTTATTCCCGGTTTCAGAGAGTGAAGGTCGGAGATTGGCTGGATCTCTTTGAGAAGTGTATGCTTGTTGCGGCGAAGGCTAGGGACCTGGAAGAGTCTCTTTCCGACGTTGAAGCCTCCGTCGAAGACCTCATTTCCTTCACACAGCCCCGGAGGTATGGCCGCTATTACCTACGATTTTGGTCCTAGCAAGATGACCAAGGCGATGATCGAAGACCTTGAGCAACGGGCGTTATCCCGGTCGGACGTGCCAAGCTCCCGGGGTCGAGATCGAGCCAACCCCCGCCCCGGGGTATGCGGTCGTTTTGAGATTTCTTTACTTGCGGCCTTCGGTTGCCGGCCCATCCTTTCGAGGAAAGTTAGGGGAGTTCAATGCTCAAATTCACCACCTTACGCCTCATGCCTTCTTGAACCTTAGCAAGTTTGTCAGGCGGTGGAGTCTTATGGCGGAGAGACGATGTCAATGCCTTTGTGAGGCACTATGAACTGCGAAGCAACCACGGTCGTTTGGTGAGGACAAAGTGAAGGCACGGTTGGGGCTGTACCTTTATGGCGAAGAGGTTTCGGGAGGAGCGATTGGAGATCTCGTGGTGTCGAAGGGCAAGTGGGAGCCGGCCAATTGGATGGATTATTGGTTCTACGTGCGGACCGTTGGTGTCACCGGGGAGGATGACGATGGCAATAAGATTGTGAGGTACCCCCGGCCTCCGCTATGACGGAGATGAAGCCGCACACCCTGGTCTTCCGCTGCAGCTGCCGCTCGCGAGAAGTCCTGCCGAAAGGCCTTCGCGCTGGCTTGCAAGTACTCCCGAGGTCGCGACCTTGGAGGAGATAGTGGCCTCATTTCTGGCCCTTGGCCAAGGACAGGGCCCAAGTTTGAGATTGTTCGGAAGGAATTGCCGGTTTTTGGAGAAGCTGCGGGCATACCGTGCCCTGTCTTCGGTCTCGGTTACCTCGAGGGGAGACGGGACCAATTTCGTCAACCGTATTGAAAGGAAAGTTGTGGAGCTTATCGGAGAGGTCTCCGAACGTGAATACCTTGTGCGGAAGGCGGAGGGCGCTTCATGCCGCGCCTGAACCGCGTCTTTGAGGAACTCCAAATTCCCTATTCCTCCCGCCTGTCCCCGGCAAGGTGCTCCGGAAGATAGAGTCAAGGGCATTGAAGAATGCCTCCGCCGTTGCTACGGTCAAGGCGGAGCGTCAAAAAGAGGAAACGTTCGTGTGTTGGCCGCGGGCCTTCCAAGATGGAGAAGACCTCCGAGCCGGAGGCTGTTGAGGCTTCCGCATCATCTCCGAGATGCATCCGAGGCGCTACCGGGCGACGACGGGGAAGAAGAGGTTGCCAAGGAGGTGGAAGCGTCCGCTAAGCCCTTGCCTACGGCGGAGACAGCCTTCACAACCTTCGCTTCGCACGGGCTCCGTCGCCGGAGGTGTCCGTCCATCCCTTCCCTAGTGCTTTTGCCGAGCATGTCTAGCTCGAAGACGGCGAGGCCGGTGAAGAGGAGGAAGAAGCGGGGAGGACGAGGAGGCGGGATGCTTTGAGGCGTCACTCTCGCCGACTCACGGGTTTGTGATATCCCAGACGAAGTCTCCGATGATGATTTTGTTGGGAGTCCCGGCCGTAAGCCGTCGAGAAGCACATCGATGCTGAATTTGTTGCGACAAGGCCGCCGCCGGCAGGCCTCCGGCGAAGAGCGGGCCTCCGCTCCTGGTGACAAGGGTCCGGTGGGCGGGCTTTCTCTTCGTAAGTTAATTTCTACCTTGGTTGTTTTTCTTGGACATCTGTTCTAACATTGAGTCTGAGGAGACCTTTAACCTTTTTGTTCTGCAGAGCCGGCCGGTATTGCTTGGGAGGATGATGCCTCCGCCCGGCATTGATCCGCGCGCGTGTTTCCCGGCGCGTGGTGCTCGTACTCGGCCTCCGGGCGGAGGTTTCACTTCTGCCGGAGGTAAGCCTTCTACTCGCGCCTTATTTTGGTTGACGCGGTGTTGTACGACTTGCTAACGAGAATACGTTTACATGTCTTTGTTTTCTCAGATGCCTCCGCGACGTTCGGTGCGTGGGGCTTAAATGTGCATGATATTTTTGAACATTACGGAGGTTTTTGCCAAAAGATTCACCGTCATCTCCGTATGTTTTCGTTTATTCCGGGTTTGCACTCATTTTATTCTGTTTTTTGGTTTCTCTTTTGTTTTGGCTTCACCCAAGTGGACAACTGTCTTGATGGGCTACCCTTCGAACGCCTTCAACGTCTTCAACTGGAGCACCACTGCATGGTGAGTATGCTTTGGCCTATTGCCTTTTCATCTTTTGCTTGTTGTTGTTTCTCACTGCTCTATTATTGGCTACAGACTCACCACATGGCCTTCGCCATTGAACACCGGGGAGCTGTGGAACTTGCTCAGCGGACTCAAGCTATTGAGGTCCTGAAGGGAGAAGTGGAGACCCTTGGCCGCGAGAAGACTGATCTTGCGGCCAAGGTTTCTAACTTGGAGGCCGCACAGCAACAGTCGGAGGCCCTGATGAAAAAGGTCAAGGACTTGGAGCTGAAACTTAAAACCGCCGACAAGGCCAAGGACGTTGCTGTTGAACGTGCCAACAAAGCGACGGAGGTGTCTGAGAACCTCCGCACTCAGCTGACTTCCATGGAAGAGAACGCGGAGACCTTCAAGAAGGAGGCGGAGAGATTGACCGCGGAGATCGAGGCGATCGGGGTTCTTTGGTGCTAAGATTGCGGAGGCGTACTTGTCCACCCTTGAGGAATTCGGCGGCATTGCCTCTCCTCTTCCCGCTGATTGCACCGCCATGGGCTTGATGTCTTGGATCAAGTCTAATCTGGCAAAGCTGTCCCTGTTTGTCGGAGGTGTGTCTGATTTTGCGGCACGGGCCTCCGCTACTGGGTTATTGAAGAGCTTGATTCGCGGAGGTCTCGATATCAGGCACTGTAGATTTTCCCCGAGATCTCCGATTCGTCGAGCTCGGGAGACCTCCCGCCGATCCGCAAGACGGTGCGAAGTTCCCGAAGTCTTTCCTGGGCACCTTTTGGTAGGGCGGAGGCCGTTCTTGCTCTCACGCGATGCGGAAGGTGAACCTTTTCTCCCTTCGTCTTTTACGCTTGTCTCTTCTTTTGGTTCTTTATGAAGTTAATGTTTTGCGTGCTTTAAGGTGCCGCCGGAGGCGGACACCGTTAGACTTGTGATGAAGGGTGTCCCCGTCCTTGGCGAGACTTCCAAACCAGGCTGCGGCGGAGGCACTCAAGTTCCTCATGTAACCGTGTCTCCGGCGAGGATACAGCCCGAGACGGAGGTTCCGACGGAAACCCAGGCACGCTCTGAAGCTCGTGCCAGCTCTCCCGCGGAGACATTACAAGAGAGGCAAGACGGAGATGCTGATGAAGCCGCTGAGGCCCACGACGTCCGCGGAGAGGAGGTAGACTAGGGTCTCACTTTTCTGTCTCTCATGATGTAAAAACACTTGTTACTTTTGCTGTGGCGCCTGGTGTGCGCGTATTTGTAATGAAACTTATGGGTCAATCCTCCTGCGCAGGTCTCCGATTTAGGGCCTGTGCAGGAGGTGGAACCTGCAACCCTTATGCGCGATGGTGTTTACGTTAGCGGTTTTCTGTGGGATTGCTGGCGATCAGTGTTCCCTCATCGCAGCGTTGATGATATGTTTGAATTTGTTCGCTCTCGCTGGGACGATAGGCGCGACACCTTCGTTGGGTCGCTAGCATGGAGGGTCCTTGTTGAATTTGGCACTCGTCGGTTTTTTCCATAAGATGTTTCTTTTTCTCGTTGCCTTTTGTTCGGAGGCTATGTATGTGTTTACTTTTGGCCTTTTACTTAAGATTTGTCGACATTGTGTAATGGAACTCGATGTATTCATTTCATACGCGGAGGTTATGGAAGAAATCTTAGATTATTGTATACGTGTTTTTTTTTGTGTGTCATATGCCGGTGTTACTCGATTAAGAGCTAAGGTATTAAAACGGAGGTATTGTCTTTGCTTATGTGTAGTTTTGTAAACTCATCTTCGCGCGTTGCAACGCTAGTCCATACCATGTTTGAATTGCACGCGGAGGTTACTGGTCAGATTCCGGAGACTTTTGGTCAGGTACCTTTTGTAACGTCCCGCCCCTCCGAGGCCGGGCCCGCTTACATCTGGCCGCTTAAGTAGGACATAGACTGCCCTCACAGACCAACACTAGTCTTTTCTGCGCACTTTGTCCTCACTCATGCGCACCCGGGAAGTACTTCCCGGTCGGTCACCCATCGCTCCAGGCCAAGCACGCTTAACTTTGGAGTTTTTTAGAAGATGGGCTTACGGAAAGAAGTTGCAACTTGTTGATATGAGTATCCTATTAATCTGTTAAGCTACTCCTGCCGGGGTGTTACATTCTCACCCCCTTAGAAGACCGACGCCCCGTCGGTCAACCCCCGAGCCGGACCGCCCCTTTTGGCCACGTCCGGTGTGTCCGGTCGGCGCATGAGCCATGCGAGCGACCACTCCGGATCCACACCGGCTATGCGCACCATGCCCGTGCAACCGACACACGCGCCCTGAAACCGCAAGGGTCGGCTCGATACCATACGTAACGTCCCGCCTCCGAGGCCGGGCCGCTTACATCCGGCCGCTTAAGTAGGACATAGACTGCCCTCACGGACCAACACTAGTCTTTTACGCGCACTTTGTCCTCACTCATGCGCACCCGGAAGTACTTCCCGGTCGGTCACCCATCGCTCCAGGCCAAGCACGCTTAACTTTGGAGTTTTTTAGAAGATGGGCTTCCGGAAAAGAAGTTGCAACTTGTTGATATGAGTATCCTATTAATCCTGTTAAGCTCTGGGCCGGGGTGTTACACCTTTTATTGATCTTTTTGAATGGTCACCGTTAGGTTACATGGTTCCATGCTAAGGCATGGAGATTAGGGTCTTAGTCTTGCCTTTTCTCCTACTATAGCTAATTGGACATGGTCCCTTGCTAATGGGGACTCTCAACTTGTCACTAGGTACCACCCGTCCTCGGGCTCACTTTCATGTGACATTCCACGCCTTTGTTGAGCGATTTTGATAGGGGATGGGGGGACGTTACGAATTCTTACGCGGTGTCCCCCTAGCCCGTTTTCTTCTTTGAGGAAAGGCTCGTTGGTGCATGCTCGAAGAAAAGGGTGGTGTGCATTTTGGTCTATGTGGCCTTACGCTACGAATTCTTACGCCGTCTCTCTCTTTTGCTACCGTGAAACTCTTGTAAATATACATCAGTCTCCATCCCCCCTACTCTTGACTTGTGCCGTGTGTGATCTTTGGGGGTGGATGTTGAAAACGCTTCCCTTTTATAGGCCTTGGTATGGTGGTTGACTTAATTGTCTACGATCCTCTTTGGTACGGTTCTTAGTAAATGCTATGGATGTTGTGTTTAATTTCTCTTGATATGCTCTCTTAATTGCTCAAGGCCAAAAAACAATTGCTACGATGGCACACTTGTGGTGGATATACTTAGTTGCCATTAAAGGCTAAGATACGGGGCTTAGTCTTTTAATGTGGTAGATTGCGTATCAAGGCGTTTATTTGTTCTGATTATGGGTAGGCATTTATTTGCCCTCTTCCTTCGTGGGGCTATATAAAGCTTGTGGTTTCTGATGCTTGCTTAGTTACTTCGGTGTAGTATTGCCAACACTTCACTTTCGTTAGCGCATGGCTTTGCTGTTAGATGTACTTTGAGGCGATGCGAGTAAGAATTCGTAATGGCTATATCACAATGGTGTGTCGCTCTTCTCGAGAGGTCCGGAGTGGTATCCGGCTCACGAATACTACGGTGCTTCTTTGCTTGGCCTATTCTTCGAGGTGTGTAGTGGGACGGGCTAGTGCGAGGTGTGTCGGTTGGCGGTTTATGATTTAGGTACCGGCGGTAAGTCCGTCGATCGAGGCTCCTTCCTTCTCGGCGATGGAGAATTGCGGTGCTCTTTGCTCTTTGCGGGCTCATTTGCTGATTGTAATAGTAAAAAGTGGCACACCTTCTCTAGAGTCTACACTAGTTAGAGCTAGGGCATTGGTGATTCTTGTAGCCTTAATTTCATACTTGTATGCAAATTAATGGACTCGGAGTGGCTTGCTCAGCAGATCGTGTTACCTTCTCTTTGTTTTCGGTGGCCTTTTTTGCTTATGTCGATTAGATTGCTTTGATTGCTTCAATTCTCGTTTATCGTGTTTGGCATGCCTCCGCTAATCTTGCGGAGGCTGAGAGGCCACTTGGGCGATTAAGCGATCTTTGCTTTAATATCGGTGCCCTAGCCGCTTTCTGGGTCTTTTTCCGATTTTGGTGATGCCTTTTTTGGCTTTTTGTACCCCTTAGTGCCTGACTGATCATGTCTTTTTCCAAGGGTTTTCAACCTTTTTGGAGGTCGCTTACAAATCTTTTTGAGGTCCGCCGGTCAAGGCGAAGTTTGAAGTGACCTCTTCCGATGCTTAAAGCTCCGTCGAATATTGTGGCTGCGTTGCCAGCCGCTTTCGACTTTGCTGCGTTCTGCTGTTTCTCGGGGTCCTCTTTATATATTGCGAGAGGTTGATTACAACGGAGTTGCCTCGTTAAAAACCTCACCTCCGATAAGGAGTCCCCGCGTGAGGAAAAGAGTGCAATCCGGTTCAAAGGGAAAGAAAAGAAACATGAAAACGAACTACTGGATGCCTCCGCTTATAGATTTACGGAGGTTCCTTACATTTTAGATGTAGTATTTCCTGAGGTTGTCCACATTCCAGGTGTGGGTTGATACTTTCCCATTTTCATCTTGTAAGAGGAATGATCCTTTCCTTCCTGCTTGGTGAGCTAGGTAAGGTCCTTCCCACTTTGGGTGCAGTTTCCCTGCGTTAGGTGCATTTGGCTTCCGGCGGAGGACCCAATCTCCTTCTTTGATGTCTTTAATTACCACTTTGGCATCCCTCCACTTCTTCGTTTGGTTTTGGTACTTGATTATGTTGTCCACAGCTTCTAGTCTCTCTGCCTCTATCAAGTCTTTGCTGTACTCTTCATTTTCTGCTAGTGCTTGTTTTGTGACCCGGAGACTTTGGTTTTTTAACTCTTCCGGCATCATAGCCTCTTCCCCATATAGTAACTTGAAGGGTGTGAAGCCGGTGGCTCGTGAGATGTTGGTGTTGTGAGACCACACGACCTTAGGCAACTCCTCTACCCATTTTCCTTTCTTCGAGGCCGTGTAGCGTTTTTGAGATTGCTTTGAGAATATGATCCTGTTGGACCTCTCAACCGCCCGTTGCTCTCCGGTGGTATACGAGGCAAAGGCCAGGTGAGTACCAATGCTTCTGCAAGCACTCTCTTGAACTTGTCGAATCGAATTGCTTTCCGTTGTCTACTTGTTAGGGTTCTTGGGACACCGAATCACACTATGTTCTGCCGGAAAAACTTTTTACTTTTTACAAGTGATGGTTGATAGTGGCTTGGCCTCAATCCACCTTGTAAAATATTCTACTGCCACAACCGTATACTTGCTACCTCCTTGAGCTGGTGGGAGCGGCCCAACGAGGTCCATACCCCATCTCTGCATAGGCCATGTTGGTGGGATGAGCTGTGACTCCCCCCTGGCTTGGTTTGGTTTGGTGAGAAATTTTGGCAGGCGCTGCACGTCTTCACTATGCGTAGGGCATCTTTGATGTGAGTGGGCCAGTAAAAACCTTGGCGAATGGCCTTTGCGGATAATGCCCTTGGGCCTATGTGGGATCCACAAATCCCCGCATGAATGCTTTGCGTAGGAGTTCCCGGCCTTCTTCATTGCTTAGGCATTTGAGTAGTGGTTGCACTATGCCTTTTTTGAATAGTTTGTCCCTCTATTACGGTGTAGCTTCTTGCTCGAGCCGCCGGCCTTGCCATGTGGCTTCATCCGAGGTTACATGATTGCCACTTGATTTGATCTATGATTGCTTGCCTCCGTCTTACGAGTGAATTAGTAGTACCTCCGCAAATGCTCGTTTAACCCGGCCGTGGCTGGTTGCTTGTACCTCTTGGTAAAAGGTGCTCGGCATGTCAAGCTTGTTCTTCTTTGCCTTTGCCAACTCATCGGCCTCCATGTTTTCTCCTCTCGGTATGTGCCCGAGGGTGAACCCTTTGAATCTCTTCTCAAGGCCTCTCATGACCTCTAGGTATCTTGCGAGTTCGGGTTCCCTCGCGGTGTACTCTTTTTCCACTTGTCCCGCTACCAACCGTGTGAATGTTGTGTTTACCGGCACGTGAGTAGCCCCGAGTGCCTTTGCTTTTGTCAACCCCAATATGACACCTTCATACTCGTTGTATTGTTTGTTGCTTTGAAACATAGTCTAGCTGCATATTTTGTCCCGACTCGATGGTGAAAACAGGATTGCGGAGGCCCCCCCCCGGACGCCCCTGGCACCATCCGTGTAAAGTGTCCAGTGGGATACCTCCGATTTTGATTCGGAGGTATTTGCCGGCACCCATTCTCGAGAGAAAATCCGCTAGTGCTTGCGACTTGATTGTTGTTCTTGCGACAAACTTGATCTCGAACCGAGACAGACTCTATGTAGCCCACTTGCCAATTCTTCCCGAGGCTTCTTTGTTGTTCGGGATCTCGGCCGGTGGCTGCGCTTGGTATCGAATAGTGTGGTCCCGAAAGTAGTGCTTTAGCTTCCTTGATGCCGTGATTCTGCGTACGCTATCTTTTCAATCTCTCGTGTAGTTCAGCTTTGCTCCTTGCAATGCCTCGGACACATAGTATATTGGCCGCTGCACCCGCTTTACCGTTTATCTGTCTCTCTTGCACGAGTACCGCACTTACCGCCCTGCGATGCCGACACGTACAACAAGAGTGGCTCGTCGCTATTCGGGGCTGCCACCGTTAGGTCCTCGGCCATGTATTTCTTGAGCTGTCCGAAAGCTTCGATTGCTCGGTCCCCATTCAAACTTTTCGTTGGCCTTGAGTGCCTTGAAGAAAGGGAGGCCGTTCGGCACTGATTTGGAGATAAAGCTGTTCAAGGCCGCGATTCTTCCCGTGAGTCGTTGGACCTCTTTTTTGTTTGATGGCTCGGGCATGGCCGGGACGGCTTTTGTTTTGTCCGGTTGGCCACCGAGACCTTGGTCCGACGACATATCCCAACATTTTCCCCGCGACTCCAAAGACACATTTTTAAAGGTCCGGCTTCAATCCGCCTCCCTAAGGTTTGCAAAGGTTTCCTTGAGATCTTCCGGATGGTTCTCCTGTTCTTTGCTTACCACGGCAATGTCATCTACATAGGCTATGATGTTTCTCTCGCAACCGAGACCGTAGTACGGCTTGTACCATTCTTGCGAAGGTTGACCCTGCGTTCTTGAGCCCCTCGTGCATTCTTACAAAGCGAGGTTCCGTCGGTATAGTGAAACTTGTCTTTTCCTCGTCTTCTTTCCCGAGCCGGACGATGATATCCCGAAAAACAGTCCGGGAGGGAGAATCTTTTGCATCGCGGCCTTATCAACGAGGCGTCTATTCTAGGTAGCGGGAATGGGTCTTTTTTGCATGCCTTGTTCGGTCGTGAAGTCGATGCACATTCGCATTTTGCCATTCTTCTTTGGGACAAGCACCACATTTGCCAGCCATTCTGAGTATTTGACCTCTCGTATGACGTTTGCATCCAATAATCTCTGCACCTCCGCCTTCGCGGCCAAGGTTCGCTCCTCTGACATTTTCCTCTGCCTTTGCTTCCTTGGCTTTACGTTTTCATTTAAATCCAGAGTGTGCTCGATTATGTCTCTCCCAATTCCTTTAAGGTCTTCTGCTGACCATGCAAAGACATCTCTGTTTTTGGACAATAAGCTAAGTAATTCTCTCCGTTCTTCTTCTGATAGATTTGCTCCGATCGTGACCTTCCTGTTTGGCACTGCCTCGTCGAGGGGCACTGTTATCGTGTCCTCCTGATCTTTCATGTCCGTCTTTCCTCCGGGCATATCTGGTGGCTCATCTGATGCCACTGTGTTTATGTTTCTGTGAGCCTTGTATATTGCTCTCTCTATGTTTCTGGCTTCCTTCTGGCTTCCTCGAACCGTGATGATTCCATGCAGTGCTGGCATTTTCATGCAAAGGTAACCCATGTGGATTGCCACATTGAACCTGTTTGCGAATCCTCTTCCTAGGATTGCATTGTATGGGTAGTATATGTCTACTACATCAAAGGTGATGTATTCTGTTCTCGCCTTGTCCCCATCTTGAAAGGACACGGGTAGGGAAATTTTCCCGAGCGCGTGAATCTTCCTACCTCCGAATCCTATCAGAGGTGTATCTGGTGGTTGTAGCTGAGACCTGCTGAGCTTCATTTGATCAAACACACTTGCGAAAATGATATCTGCCGAACTCCCAGAGTCAACCAGTATTCTGTTTATCTCCCATCCTGCAACATTCGCTTTTATGACCATCGCATCGGTGTGAGGGTAACTCTCCAATCGGAGGTCCTCTTCTGAAAAACTGATTTGGGCCTTAGACCACTCTGTTGTTCGGTGTGCTCCCTGCACAGCCACATTATTCACCAACCGGAGGTGATCTTTTTTCTGTTTCTTTGTCTCGAACTCCATCGCTGAGCCGCCGGCTATCGGTAGTATCATTCCTATTGTGGGCAGAGCAGAATGGGGGTTCATCTGATTCTCAATCGGAGGTTCAGCCTTTGGCATGGTACTGGGGCAGGTGACCTGCTGCGGAGGTGCTGGTAGTGCCTCGAATTGCCTTTGTTGCGGAGGTGGAGGTAATGCTGCGTACTGCTTCTGTTGCTGGTGATGTGAAGACTGAGGTGTTTCTACCATGGATATCTGTGGGGGTCGAGTGTTGACATAAGTGATCGCACTCTCCGCTCTGACGGGTGCCTGGTTGCCGTACTGAGACATCTGTGCTTTGCCGCATGGGGCCGCCATCTTTGGTAGGGACGGTGGGTAGTACTGCTGTGCGACGTTCTGCTGAGAGAAAGCACCATTGGTGTACCCTGGGTAGCTTGGGTTGTACTGGCGATGGTATTGCTTGAGTGAAGGTGTGATTCACTTGTCACGGCTGGTTCCCGAACGGGTGGAGGCGGCTGTTGCTTGTCCTTCATCCGATCCATTGTTTCTTTGGTTTCGGGGCATTCCTTGGTGCTATGCCCCTTTTCTTCCCCATGAAAAATACAATAATGCCTTCTCGGTTTCTGGTTCTTATTCCAGTTCTTCGACTTGCTCTTGTTGAAATTCTGGTTATTCGAGCCTTTGTATCTTGGCCGTTCCTCGGCTCCTTGTCCGCCGAACGCCGAGGCTCGGCATTTTGCACATTGAAGACTTGCCTTTGCTTGAGCATTACTGTCATAGGACTGTTGTCTCTATTGTTGTTCCTACCGGAGTACCTTTTACCCCGGCCTTCGCCTTCATCTAGTCTTTTCCGGAGATCATTGTCGACTGCGGTATTTCTCGAATTCTTCATGCGGTTTTTCCATAGTGGCTGGCTTTTCTCTTGCCAAATGGCTCGCGAAGGGTCCGATGCGGAGACCTTTGATTGTTGCCTCTATTGCGACGGACTGTCCGGCACATCCGGCGCCTTTGCCCCGAGGTGTAAGAATCTCTCGGAAGTAATCCCTTAGCGGCTCCCCCTTGTCATGCTTGTTCTTTGAACAAGTCTGCGATGACAATGACTCGCTTGAGAAACCTTTGAAATTGGCTATTATCTTATCCCTCGGGTTCTCCCATGAGTAGATTGTGCTAGGTTTCGGCATGGAGTACCATGTCGGTGCGTCACCCTCGGCGATGACGAAGGATTTGGCTAGGACACTGTCGTTTCCTCCCGCGGAGGCTACCGCTGCCTCAAAACTCATCAAGAACTGTCGTGGATCTGTTTTTCCATTATACCTAGGTAGGACCATGGGCTTGTAGCCCGGAGGCCATGGTGATTTCTGAATGCCTTCTGACAGTGGGGATTTCGGGTCAAACGTTCTCTCGGTAAATCATAATCGAGGTATTTCGTTGCCGGGACTCCGGTAGGTGTTGCGGCCATGTATTGGCCGAACCGTGGGGTTGTTGTGGGCTGCATGCTCGGATCTCGCTGCGGTATGGCCATTTGCTGCCTTATCTCCTCGGCTTGCTTTGTGACGTATGCATCGCCCTGTGCGTGGCTGCTTGCTCTGCTCTCAGCCTGTCTCGCTCTGCTTCCATGCGTTCCATTTCGGCTCTCGGCCCGACTTACCTCATCTTCCCCGGTCTTGCTCACTGCTTCCGGTTCGCGGGTGGTGGTTCATCTTCACCGTGACCATCACCGTTTTCCTCACCTTCGGTTGCCGCTCGGAGGCATATGTGCTTCTTGCGGACCTCCGCGGTGCGCCTCTTCGGGGTGGCTCGGGTGCCTCCGCCTCGGCGGCGGCACGTCTTCGCCCGAGCGGCGGCGGCCGCTACTTGTTTTCTTGTTGGCATCTCGTGAGTGATATCCTCGGCCGGACACACGGGTGGGCGCCAAGCGTTGGAACACGGTTCCGCGGGTTTAAATATTAATTCGTAATTACGGTTACAAAGCTAGAGTGTGAAGGAGAGAGGCTCTTCCACTCCGGTAGTCATCATCTACAACAGGGCCGGGGCTCCTTATATAGCCACCCCGGCTCCCAAGTACAAAAAGACATTACACCCCCATAGGGGAACAGGGAAACCCTAATCCTACGACCCTTCCGGTGGGGCCGGCGGGGCAAGGTCGTCCACCGGAGTATTCGGCGGTTCATGGGCTCCTCCCCCGGGCCTCCCAAGCGTTCTACGTCTCCCTTGCTCCCGGGCCGTTGGTGGGCCGTCTTCCATGGGCCGAGATGCCTCCGCACAGGCCGGTGGCCTCCGCCATCGTCCCGATGCCTCCGCCTTGAGGTCATCGACTCGATGCCTCCGACGGAGGTCAGGGTCTTCGTCTCTGGCCCGGTGTCTTCGACAGAGGCCGGAGGTCTTAGCCCCCGAGCCGATGCCTCCGCTTGGGGGGCTAAGGTTTTCATCGCCGTCCCGATGTCTTCGCCCTCCGATCGGAGGTACTGCGACGCACCGGTCGGTGTGGTCTCCGATTACTCCTGCACAACAGGTTAAAGCATGTGTAACAAAATAGGGTAAATGTGGGGTCAAACGCCCGTGAGCGTGTGCCATGTCTCCGCTCGAGATGCCTTTTTCCCAACACGGTGGGCACGCGAGCTTGTTATGACTGGTTTTTAGTCTAAAACACTTCTAAATTACAAATTCTAATATTTTTCCAACCTAATATAGAAAAATCGTTGTTTATCCTCAGGCATGTAAAAAAACAAGACAAACTATTACGTCACTACAAAACGTGACTATAGTAACAGGTACAAATTGTGAACGTTCAAACTAGACCAACTTGACTGCCACATCAGCAAAACCACCCTCCAAAACCGCCCAGAGGGTTATTTGAACGTTTTTGAAAGGTCAGAGGGCAGGAAACCCGGTTTTGTAGGTGAGGGGGTTAAGTGTTCCAGGTATCAAAGGTCAGGGGGTGATGTAGACTTTTTTCTATCTACAATATGGTCTCTATATTTTTTTCACACGTTATGAATTATTTGTATACAACATAACAACACTAATAGACACATATTATATGTGCATCTATAAAAGCATATCAATATGTTTTAGATATTTATCTAACATGTGTCTATGCAACATCTATTCATCTAATATATACGTTTATGAAAATCATCTCTACGGAGTCAGACACGGTCCATACGAAGACATTTTTAATAAGCTTTTGTAAAACGTGTCTACACTCTTATAGAAACAAATCAAAACGTATGTCTAAAAATAACCTAGTAGGAGGGTTTTCTAGTAGTCCGGCTCGCTTCGTCCCACACTCCCGCATCATCGAGAGTCGCCACCGGCGCCGCGGCCTTCTCCTCGTCCGTCCATGTCGAGACAGCTGGCCCCACCGGGCCTGTCCGCGCAACCGATCAGGCTCCCGTGAAGCTCGTCCTCTCGTCGGGGCCGAGGAGCGGTGCTCGGTCACCGTCGCCGTCGCTAGGAGTACAGTTTCGGATCGGAGGCTGGCCGGTCGGGGCGGTATGTGGCGGCGTCCGCGTCCTCGTCCCGGCCACGGTCGTGGTGGCAATGAAGGTGCCCGGGGTGAGTACGACGCGTCGCGTACGGCGTCGGCGTGTTCAAGCTGGACGAAGCTGTGGCTGTGCCAGCCATGACCGAGGACCAGGTGCTCATCATGTTGGATTTAGTTTGGGCTAGGCCCAATTATATATATTCAATAAATCAATAAAACTCTATGGTATGTAATTTGTTGGGTGAACCGTTTTGTACGGTACGAGATTTTGGCTGAACGTTGGCTGGACCGAGCGAGGCATATGGACAGACTTTCATTTTGTATGGGAATTACTTCCTCTTGGAAATAACTAGTTCCACTATTTTAATTGGCAAAATGAATTTCCATTTTCTCCACTATGGAGGATAACATGTGGCTTTTTGTCTCCTGGAGATGGCGTGAGGCCTTTGGCCAAGCCGTGAGACTCCTTGCCTCCTAAGCCTTTGGCTTGTCCTTTGCCTATATATAGTTCATATACTATTTCAGTCATGGCTCTTGATTGATTCCTCTCTCCAACAGGAGAAAACACACCAGTCCATAATCCAGTCACAACGAAGGTTTCTCCATCTCAATCCGCGCGCACGGAGAAGGGAGAGGGCAGGTGCCTCCGAAGCCCTTGCCGTTTGGGACCTTGCATGGGGGATCGGCAATTAGGTTTTTGGGGAGCGTCTACGCGACTGCCCAAGCCACCGCTGCCGCCGTCGCTGATTATCTTCCGGTGCGCCGTCGTCGTCTACTTCCCGGAGGCACCGTCGTCGTCTTCTTCCCGGAGGCGTTACATTCTTCATCCTCTTCCTCAACATGTCGCTGGAAACCGGACAAGGATCGGGATTGAATTCCTCTGGAGGGTATAAACTAATCGTCTCCTCTCTGTTTTTCGTGATGCAGTTTCTGCATGTTTCATTAGTTCATGCCTGTTGTTTCGTATGCTATGATGGATATGTTTTGTATGCTCTGATCTGTTATTTCATCATTTTACTGCTGTCTGAACTTGCTAAAATTGATCTGTCAGATATGCTTGTTTCGTTATTTCTGTCATGTTGTTTCATATACTACCGCCTGTATGTTTCAATTGTCCAGTTACATTGTTTTCACTCCCTCGTGGCCGCAGCCGCCCTGGGCCATTGCCCAGGGCAGCCACGTGCACCCTTGTGCTCGGCCTGTTATAGCTAGTATCCGGAGACCAGATCGATCCCTGGCCGTCGCGACAACTATGAACACCGCCTTCATGAAGGAAGAGTTCACGATCAACGCCTTCCACTTCAACAACGAGATCACTAAACTGGATCGTTGCCTTAACGCCAAGGAAAATGAGCTGGCACGCATCGTCCGCAACGACACCACCAATGCCGCGCCCACCAAGGAAATTCGTGCCATAATCGCAGGTGGAGTACAAGGACTCAACAGTTTCTCCCTATAGCAAAAATACGTAGTCTAAATTAAACTAGATTTGGACGCCACCAGTGCATCCCACCAACTATTTGACGATGAGCTCGCTGAATTGGATCGACGCGTCGTGGCCACAGAGGCCAAGTGGACACGCTCCGACGTCAACAACAACGTCATCATAAACACCGTCAACACCGGGCACGCCTACACCAACAACCATGGCGCCACAGTCACCAAGGTCCATCCCAGATTGGGTCTGGGCGCGCCAACATCGACAATGTTGTCCTGGAGGAACAACAAAAGAGTGATAACGGCTACCCCGTTTCATCATCATCAAACCGGACTCTGACGAGAGCGACAACAACACGCTGCTATACGACGTCAACCGGCCAAACAAAGCGTTGTCCCACCTAGACGATGATACAAAGGAGCAACACACGCCAACAACTACATCATACCTCAACGTAGATGCCATCACCTTGCACAACGAGATGAAGACAACACACATGCAAAGAACCATCATCACCTCATGTACTTGATAAAAAGTTTGAACAGTCGATGATGAGCAACAGTTGTTGCGCAACGCCACGTGACACGACACCCACGTCCTTAACATATGCACGGTCGACGACGTCAAACTAGATGCCACCGTCAACAACACTGTTGTGCAGAGGCAACAAATAGGGATCATCACCGACAAGGAGGACATCACCATCAACGCCCACAAATTGTTCGATGATGAACCCGTCCAAGCATAGCATCATCTCATGATCACGACTATGCTAGCAATAGCACCGCAGCATGCGGCCTCACTACCAGGCGCCCTCGACATCGTACCGGCGCCCCCGACATCAGATCAGCACCATGCGCCAACATTGACGCCGTCGACGACGCTATTTTGGAGGAGCAATAGCAGCACGACAACAACTATCCACCGGTCGTCATCATCAAAGTTGCCTCTGACGTCATGTCAATAATGCTACACAACTACGATAACATCAACATGGCCCACCAGCTGTTCGGTGAAATGTTCGACAAGCCGAACCAACTTCTCGCCACCCGAAAGGTTGGGAAGATACGTCCCTATGCCACCTGCAACATCATCCCCAACATTGCAAACGCACAGTAAATTCAATGACATGACATCACCTTCATCGGTACCCACACTAGATAAGATCTGGACGTCATCACTGATAACCTTGTTATGGAGGAACAACGGGTCAGAGCCATCAACAACATGGAGGAATCACTCTCACCTCAAACCATAGAGATTATAAAAGAGATAACAAACAAGCCCCTCAAACCACCACCAATACTTTGGTTGTTGCTGCTCTTCCTGCTCCTATTCCCGACTCAGCTTATCAACAACAACAATTATGCCAACCTCAACAACATCGACAATAGCATGTTGCTATGCGAAGTTACAACTAGGATCAAGCTCAGTTCAACAGTTGCGCATATCAACCAGGCGAAACATCATCTTCTGCAATCGACAATCAAACAAGAGGTAACATTTATAGCACAACCCCAATTATTGCTCCATCATCCAACAACAAATCTAGAATTGGCACCAGATGCAACACCACCAACTACATCACCACCACTAGAGTTGTCCTTCTTCACCAATGACAACAAGAGTCGTTGCAAACTGTTCTTTGGGTGACATGACATCTCCAACGACATGCCAATAGGAAATGAAGTAGCAAATGGACATTGCACCTACAACCCTCTTGTCCACGACAACCTCTGCTTCAAGGAGACTCGCAATTGGCTAAACACCTTCATTAATGGTGAGTTTGCCCTAGGCGACAAGCTCAATTATTTTATAGTAGCGACCATCACGAAGGAATACTCCCTGTGCTACTTACTCTTCAACAAAACCACTCCACGACTACATCAGGTACCGCATACATCGACAATAGCAAGGAGGTGCACATCTCTACGACCTCCATAACTGCGTCTACTTTATGAGCGGCTACATCAACTACTTCGATGCCATGCAACTCCATATCATCCTCCATGAGTACATCAACGACCCATATTATCATAAGAAAATCCATCAACGGTCGCATGAACTGCACCCTAGAGGCCACCTTGCCAAGAGTACTGTCCCTCATCAACATCAATATCTGGCTCCAATTTCGTCACGTGGACGCACCGTGTCGAAAACGGGGAGGCTCTATAACACGTACAACGCTGGTCCACAAATTAGGGAAGAAATTGGGCCAACTTAGTCCCAGAAGAGGAGGAGCACTGCAGCAGCAGCGTTGCATGGGTCAAGGAGGTCGCACGCGTGCGCAAGGCGCCCGCCGCCGCCCTCCCGCCCGCACCGCGCCGCATGCTCACGTAGGTTAGGGTTTAGGTCGCTTGGGGGCTAAAAATACCTGACTATAAATAACTGGGAATTGTAATCAGATGAAATCAAGTAATAGAATGGGTTTGCCCTATCCGTTCTCTCTCTCCCTCGCGTGCACTGCTGCCCCCGGGCCATCGCTTAGGGCTGCCACGTGCACCCTTGTACTAGGCCTGTTAAATCAACTATTCATCATTTATCTCTGCATCTTTCAATAAATAAAGGTAAACAGTGGCAGACTTCCTTTTTATGATATGCTTTTGTCAACCATGACTAATTAGGAAAGCCATCTAGCTGATCTTCACCGTTTGTTTTTTATCCTTTATATATTTATGAACCAGGAATTCATTTGTTAACTGTCATCCTGTTTTTTTCATCATTCGCCAAATTCAATCATTTATCAACCCAAAGTATGCCTGTCTTGCTGAATCCATTTATTATGATCTAATCTTTCTCCTACAATCTACACAAAAAGCTAAATTAATGGCATCATTATTGTGTTGTTTCAGTGCACAAGTTGCAACGGTCACCAAAACTTTAAGAGAGATTAGGTCAGGAAAGGAATTGTGGAAAATCAAAGCACGGGTCACTAGAAGAATATGAGATGCAATCTTGCTCAGTAATGGTGAACCAATCAGCCTTGACACGGTCCTTATTGATCATTAGGTATAGTACTTTTTCAATATGTTTGTAATGGCCTTATATTACTTCCACTATACATGCTAATGATAACAAAATAAGGGGGACTAAATGCATGGTGTAATCAATAATGTATGCATGAAAAAATTCAAATCTCTGATAAAAGAAGATGAAGTTTACATCATTACAAACGTCAGAGTCAAAATAGCTACACAAAAATATCGACCATTGGAGAATGATAAGTTGGTCAACTTCTTGCTAACAACTAATACAAAAAAAGATCAAATATACAAATTGAAGTCATTCCAATGTATAGTTTTCAGTCCTTCAGTACATACATGCTTTCTAATAGAGCCAATATGGACATGTACCTCTTAGGTAAGCTACAGCTAACATTATAATTTTAATGATATTCCTCTCATTTGATTGGTATTTGATGAGTACTCATATCTATGTATCATATAGATATCATAGGAGTTGCAACACACATTGGACCCATAGAATAAACTAGGATATACTTTGGAGTGACAAAAATATGTGATATTGTGCTCTTGATCAAGTAGACTTTTTTCATCCAAAAACTACCAAATTGTACACATTTATATGCATGCTACTGCAATGTCTTTGACACCTTAAATTGGATTTTTTTTTCTTAAAGCTTCTGCACATCCTAAATTATATATATTTTTGAATTTGCCATGGACAAGAAGTTAAGGTTCGATTTTGGGAGGCTAAAGTTGAGCAAATCGATGAGAAAACAAAGTCTCGTCATTGCAATAACATCTACATCTATGAGAAAATTTGGCAGTAAGTCATCATTTAGTATCAATAATTCAATAATATTTTTACCATTCAGCAGCCTCCAAGAATTTAAATAATTGTTATTTCCTAGGATATTCTTTAACATCAATCAATGTAACACAAGTTTTTGTAGATTTACGAATTCCTAAAGCTATGGATGCACGCAATAGGTAAAACAGATTGTATTAAAATAATGTTCTATTTTATATTTGTAACTTACACTCTAACATGATTAAATTTCTTTGTATGAAAAAAATCCTAGTTTGGAGTGGTATTAGTGTCAAAGAGATTCATATCGATGTCCATTTAAAAGGAACATTTGAAGATCAAATTAAGTACGATAGAAGAACATTAGAAGAATTAGGTTTGATTTTTATGACTCATCAAATTAGGTATGCTTATGTTTAATCATTGTACACTACTTTCAAAAAGGTTCATATGTATACGAACGATGTGTATATGTGTTTATAGGACAAGGTATACAAAGAGAACAAAGAAGATGTTAAATATATAAAAACAAATCATTATTCACTGTTTAAAGACAACATTCTATTTTTTTATTATGATCAGTCGGTCACTAGGACTTTCGGCTGTGCTATCTTATTATAATACTAGTATAGTGTCCGTGCTACGTAACGGTTCATTTAACGATGCACATGGAAATAATCAAATAATGATATTTTCAAAATTAGTTATTTTCAGCAAAGACTCGTCCAATGGTTTTCACGCCTCCAGTTCCATCAGGACTGACATTGTTGAAGCAAACTATTTTAGAAAGAATGCATGACAAAAGGACGAGTTCACATTCTACACTATTACAATTATCCTATCCTACATCACTGTCCACTGAGCAGGAAAAAACTTGTAACGATTTGCTGTAGGTCCAGTTTACATTTTGGATGAGTGCCTATATTCCAAATGCCTATAGATTTTGGTGGAATTTAAAGTAAAATTGAATACAGACCTTGAAATAATTCCCAACAGGGATACAAAATCATAAAGCTACACTCAGGAGCAGTTACAAGACCAAGAACAACAACGCTTCCTAGGATAGGAGTTGCCTGATATACAGGGAAACCTTTACCAGTAGGAGGCACCTAGAAACATGGTATGTTTCATTTCTAGAAAAAAAAAAACATATTTCAGCAAGGGGATAATGATTCTCTAAATAAACTACCGGGCCAAAAGGTACGATTTCACCTTTGGAAAATATTCCATCAGGTCCACAATTTGCAACATACATGAAGTCAGTCTCGATAAGGCCAAAGCTAAGGTTTTCCCAGTCCAAATCAGTGACCTCTCTTGTTTCCGTGCAGTGACCTCTCTTGTATCCCTGCTAAGAGTTAAACCATCAGAACGTCGCTGAAAGTCATGAGGACATTGCTGGTATGGATTTAGCTGATCCAAAACCATATGTACCAAAATGATGAATATGCACATTAGTAAAAATACAGCTTTGGTTTCATAATTACATACATGTAACTTGTTGCCACAGAAGCATGGCATTTTGCTGTGCTAGGAACTTGGCATGTAACTTGTTTCATAATTACATACATGTAACTTGTTTCATAATTACATACATGTAACTTGGCATCAGAAAAATGTGGTTCTGGATCAATTTCCACAGGGCAAGAAAAATCATTTTTTTACAAGCCTTAATTAACTCCTGCAAAGGAAACCAACAAACTGAAGGTTATTCAGTTTAGATGCACATAACATATATCATAACATTGGAGGTTGTATAGATCTCCAAAATTGAACAAACACTTAATCAATTTCCTCAGGTTATTTGCATACAATCAACACCGGTTCAACTTAAATCAAGCAGGATGGTTAACTAATTGATACTAATCAACACGGTAGTAGGTTGCACTGTTGTTTTTTGTGACATTACTCAGTGCACGGCTGCCTTTGCGTGGACCTGCCATAATTATTTCATGAGCTGCCTTCTGATGATGCCTAAAATTGACCACAAGTAAGCATGTAACTCAATGGCAGATCAATTTACCAACAGATTTAATCATAATTTTTTTATTTAGTCTCATGGCACAAAATTTGTTCGTACCTTAACTCTTATGCGTGCTAGCTGTGATGGCCTAGCTCCCCAACCGTGTACAAACTGTTCCCAGTTCGTTGGTGACTTTGGTGCAGGGGAACCAATCACCACCGAGCAATAGAAGTAGTGATCAAGATTGGATTCACCTGCATAGTTACCGTTGCGTTGGCATTTTTTTTCGTGACCGGTGTTGACACCAGATGTGGCAAACGGGATTACCGCATGCGGACGGGTAGTCAATGTAGCACTTCACCGGGAGTATTCCAGGAATCGTATTTTCCACAGGGAACGAGAAGTGGACTAACTAGGCCAAGGGTTGCCGTCAGGCAATGATCAAAGGGTTTAGGATGGGATCGAGAGGTAATTCTAGTATTGTGGTTCTAACTTAGCTTATCCTAAGGATACGTGAGAACTAACTCTATCTTTCTCGTGCGGCCGACGGACGAGACAGGTGCTAAAATAACACACCCCTAAGCGACCACCAATGCGGGCCTACAATCTAACCTAACAACACGCTCGGGAGAACTCCAAGGTCCCAACGGAAGGTGTCACACTACACTTGTGGGCGTTCTGGGTGCAGCCGGACGTTCACACCGGCGAGATCTAGTCTAGACACCGCGCCTACACTATCTCTACTACTCTAAACACGGCCGGGGTTTAGAGCACTTCACTCAAGAGCGACATACGCCCGCTCGGGAGAGAGCAATGTGCCGCGAAAGGTTGTATACTTACGACAAACTAAGACGCCAGTAAATACGAAAGTACTCGAGATGAAAACAACTAGAAAGTAAACTTACTAGAAGACAAGCATCCACGAGGCGCTCCCGGAAGAAGACTCTGACAGGCGGGACTCCTTCGGCTGGAACTCCTCACTCTCTTCCCTCTATTCTCACACTATAGCTAATGGAAGCTCTTCCTATGATACATGGTGCACTTTGGACTAAGCTATAGGGGGGTATTTATAGGGGAGATGGAGTAGCCCCTACTCAAGCGCCACGTCAGCGATCCGCGTGACACCTCTTCTACACCCTTGGATCAAACCGACTTGGAATGGACGATGCTCGGTGTAGGACACATGGAAGTCATGCAGGAAGGCGGTGGAAGCAAACCGACTTCAAGTGGGGCCCAACCCCTGGTCGGCCGACCTATGGTTGGCTGACAGGTGGGTCCTACTGGCCTTCTAGAAGATCCAGGTGGCAGTGGGTGCAATGCCAAGGTGTCCTGCCACCAAGGGCAGGTCGGCCGACCTGGCCTTTGGCCCCTGGCCCACTTGGCAGCCTCCTGGTGCTTTGTCCCGGCTTGTCACTTGTGTTGCTTGCTCATTTGAAGTTTGCTCAAATTTGCTCCATTCACGCTTGTTCAGGCTTGATTAGTACTTGTTTGTACCCGCATCTAAATAGTGACATGTACATGTGGAACCAAGTGAAATGCACCTATATCACTACTTGTTTCTTTGGGTGTAACTCTAGAATGTGACCAATGTTGACGGCTTTCATGGGATGAAAACGGGGTCTAAATGCCGTCAACAAGATCCCCCACACTTAAGTCTTTGCTTGTCCTCAAGCAAAGTTTAGAGAGAGAAAGGTACTACAACATTATTGAGATATCGGCAAGTGCTAAGTTTACTCGGGCGAGAAATCATTCATGTGGGTTATGTGGTACTTGTCTAACATAAATCCTTCAGTTGTTAAAAGAAATGGAATAGTTCTCAAGGCTCAGTTCTCTACTCATTTCATATCCTTAATACTTAGAGTTTTTATAGATTTCTGAAAATAAAGCACATGTGTCATTCCTACTCCTCAACGGATACCTCTAGTCACTCAAGTGGTGTATGAATCCTCACCAAGGCACGTCATGTATTTGCCTTTAAAAACATCCTATCTCTAATAAGGCTTTATATGGAGCTTCAATAGGTATGTCAAGGAATAGCATACTTGCAGTGCATATATTGTCTTAGTTAAGAAAGTAAGGTCTTGGACCACGGAGAGACTCATCATGTCCCCCGAGATCAAGATGTAAGGTGGAAAATGTAATGGATGATGAAAAGGAATTGGATGTATGATGGATGAGATTGCTCCTTCTTTTGATGTCATCTCTCTTTCTACTTCTATTGAGACAAGGCTAGCTCTTTATTATCAATCTCTTTTTTTTTTTTTTTGCTCTATCAATAGATGCCTAGCCTTTTGGGGGTGTGTCTCACCTAACAAATGATAATATGAGAGAGATTTTCTAACTTTGGAGTATGGAGCAATCTAGATGATGGAGATGGTGAAGGTGCGTACTTCCAGTGTAGAAGCAGCACAATAATGGTGGTATGGATGATGATGCGCGCTCCCAGTGTAGGAGTGGCATAATGCTGGGGGTAAGATGCGTGCTCCCAAGGTAGGAGTAGCATAAATGATGAATGGTGAGATGCGTACTCCCAGGGTAGGAGCAGCATAATAATGGTAGTTAGATGCGTACTCCCAGGGTAGGAGTAGCATGGTTGCGTACTTCCGGATTAGAAGCAGCCATATTTGGTGATACGTGGATCTTGATCTTAGGGCCACGACAAACCTCTAACAAAGGTTCTACAAGTCTTAACCAGACTCACTGCAAGCAAGTAGCTTATGTAGAAAGCTTTTGAAATTTTAATGTATATGGCCGTGGTGGGTAATTCAACACTATTGAGGAGTAGTGACACTATGGTTTTATGACATTTTTCAAAGTTAAACCTCTAAGTACTTTAGATAGAAAGGCATGAAGCATGAGCCGAGAATTATATCACATTTATCAACAACCTAGTCAAAATGATGGTCCTATCAAGAATGTTTTACCCACAAGCATGATCATGTGCAAGAGTAAAGTTTAGCAAAGCTTCTATCCCTAAATGTCATAGATCAAGCAATTGTTAAATTCTAGATGCATGTCTTCATTTTATTATTATTTTATTTATTTTTTTATTTTTTTTAAAAAAAGCTAATAAGTAAACAAATAAGGAAAAACTGAAAAGAAAGAGAAAGGAGTAGGAGGGACATACCAGACAGCGAAGTGTTTCCTGCGTAGAGACTGGCTGGTGGGCCAGGGGCCAACAGGTCCGGTCGACCGACTGGACCTAGGCTCCGTGGCCTGGGTTCCGACTCCACTCGGTCTCCTGATTCGCGCGGTGTACTCGGTTTGCCAAATTGGCACGAAGTGCCGGTCGGCCGACCGATGGATCGGGTCGATCTTCGTTGTGCCAACTTGCAGAACCATCAGCACCTCAAATCCGTGCCTGTTTCACCACTTTTTCGTGTTTCTGGGGAGTCGGCAGACTCCCCCACACTTGGGCTTTGTTCACTATGAAAATGACACAAAGCAAAAACGAAGTGAAAAAACACATACCCCGCTTTGGTGGCAAAGTGCACCAACAGGGGTTAGACAAACTTTTTCTTTCCAATCTTCCTTTGTATTAAAAATCAAATTCCTAGGCACTATTACATTGTGATGAGAAATTTAAAATTCAAAAAGAGAAATCAACTAAGAAAATTTTAAAAAAACAAGAGTGCCTAGTCTCTAAAACTAATTTATTCTAGGGAGAGGGGATCTCTAGTAGATCCTCCCTACCGATTGCCCTTGCAATCCTCTTGACCTTCGCATTGTTGCTAATGCGCAAGTCACGGAATGCATCTAGTATGTCCATGTGGGCAATCCTGAGCTCCACCACCGTCTCCATGAGGGTTTCGTTCTTCTCCCTCAGATTCGCCGTGACACAGAGAAGTTTCTCCATGTCGCTCTTTTCCTCCTCACCCTCAAAGTGCCCAGGTGGGCCTCTGATGGGAGGTGGAGACAAGTGCCTACGAACGGAGACGCTGGTGGAGTCGTTCGACTCCCTCAGGGCCATGCGCTCGTCGGAGTCCAGCGGTGGGATGAGGGTCTTCCCCATCCCCGGTCCAGCACCCTTGATCCGGCGGAAGTGCTGCGTGCGGGACGGCTCGAAACTCGAGCTGCCCCCGGTGTTGGCGGAGACGACGATCGGGGCTTCCCTAGCCCCTGTAGGTGACGTGTTCTTTAACGCCAATTGACCCGTGACGGGTCGCCTTGGCGTGGTGGATCTCGCGGGAGATTTCCCGAGAGTCCTCTTTGGAGTCAGCGAGCGTGATGAAGGTCCCGACTGGGCAGGACGCTGGGGAGTGGTCTGGCGACCACGCCTCGGGTCGGCCAACCCAAAATGTTGGTCGGCCGACCGGGGGTTTTTCCCCAGGCCCTCCGTGGGTGGCACCATGGCCGGCGGGCCGTGCCCGATCACGTGCACTGCCATGGCACGTTCCATTTCGGCAGTGAGTGATCGCGGCGGCCTGGGAGAGTCCGGGCGAGGGACGATTTGGTGGTTTCTTGTGGGTGGCGCCATGGCAAGGTGGATGATGATCAAGGATGGCTCAAACGGGCAATGGAGGTGATGAACTTGGCTGGAATGTTGTGGGAAGAGAGGAGAGTCCTAGGGGGCTTTTAAAGGCAAGGTGAAGGAGAAGGTTTCGGCGATTTTCGAAAGAATTCGAAGGGGAGCATCCTGGGAGACGCCTCCTCACCGATCCTGCTCCTTCGCCGAGTTCGAATTAGCGAAAAGCCCGGTCGGCCGACCGGTGAAGTTTCGCCGTTTGAGTTCAAATTTGAACTACAGGCTCCCCTAGCCGTTCCAAGGATTTTTGCGAATTCAAATCGCGAATTTCTTGGTCGGTCGACCGGACCCTAGTTGGGTCTAGTTGACCAGGCTGAGGTCCTGGTTTGGCTGCACCACCCTAGGTCCGAGTGGGTGCCAAACACAGGTCGGTCGACCTACACCTGGCTCCTAGGGACTAGCTCCCAAGTGCTCAAGTGTTCCTAGAAATTCCTATTCTACCCTTATTTCTAATCAAGCAAAGTGGCATGCAGTTTCAAAAATTGTAAAGTATTAAAGCTAGCATGTTAATGAAATAAACATGTAGATTTTAGTGATTAGGATGTAATACAAAATCTATCATGTCTAATTCTTCTTGTACGGAATCATGTTCATAAAAAGTTTAAGGCGATGGCCATTTACCTTGAAGATGTTGCCGTCGTCGTCTCCATCACGGCTCCATGCGTCGCGGCGTCGACCACCGGTACGGGCCTTCCCATTTGCTTCTTAACTTTCCATGGCCAAAAGTTTGACCCCGGAGTTGAACATGAGTACCTTGTTCCCCGGATGGAACTCTTTTTGCTTGATTCGCTTATCATGCCATCTTTTGGTTTTCTCCTTGTAAATTCCGGCATTGTGATAAGCTTGTTCTCTCCATTCCTCCAACTCGAGATCCGGATCTTCCGGTGTTTGCCGGGCCGAGGGTAGGTCCATATTCCACCTCTTTATGGCCCAATGTGCCCTATGCTCCAGCTCGACGGCGAGTGGCATGTCTTTCCGTATACAAGCTGGTATGGGGTCATACCAATAGGAGTCTTATATGCGGTCCGGTATGCCCAGAGTGCATCGGAAAGTCTGCCTTTCCATGCCGATCCCATCTCATTGACAGTCTTCTGCAGAATATTCTTGATTTGCTTGTTAGAAGTTTCTGCTTGTCCACTTGTCTGGGGATGGTACGGTGTTCCCACATTGTGCCGTATCCCCATTCCTTTCAGAAGCTCGCGGAACCTCTTGTCAATGAAGTGGCTGCCTCCGTCACTGATGATTAACCTTGGGGTGCCGAATCTTGGGAGGATGATGTCATGGAACATTGCCTTGGCGTGTTTTGAGTCTGCTGACTTACACGGCATTGCTTCGACCCACTTAGGTACATAGTCCACCGCCACCAGTATGTATTCATATCCTTGTGATGGTGGGAATGGACCCATGTAATCTATCCCCCAGACATCAAAGAGCTCCACTTGAAGGTTGTTTGTGAGGGGCATGGCGTCATGGGTATTGATATTCCCGTGTCGTTGGCACTTCTCACACCTTTTGATGAAGTCCTTGGTGTCCCAGTACATGGTAGGCCAATAGAATCCACTTTGCCAGATCTTGGCATGGGTTCTAAATGCACCATAATGGCCTCCATATTCAGCCCCATGGCATTTACTGATAATCTGGATGCCCTCTTCTTTTGGTACACACCGTCTCAGCACCCCATCTTGGCAGACCCTATAGAGGTAAGGGTCGTCCCGAGATGTGCCTTGCTTTCCTTGATCAACTTCTTTTATCTTCCCCGGTGGTACATAGCCGTAGACCATGTAGTTGACGATGTTTGCGTACCGGGGTGAGTAGCTGACACCTTGAGAAGTGTGTCGTCCCGAAGATAATCGTTGATAGGCAAACTTTGTTTGTCTTCAACCTGCATCCTAGAAAGGTGGTCTGCGACCGAGTTTTCTACTCCCTTTTTATCTTTTATTTCTAAGTCAAATTCTTGGAGTAGCAAAATCCACCTTATTAATCTTGGTTTGGCGTCTTTCTTAGCGAATAAATATTTTAGAGCAAAGTGTGATCGGTGTATATGATCACTTTTGCGCTACCGATAAGACCTAAATTTGTCTATAGCAAACACTATGGCTAACGGCTCTTTTTCGGTGGTCGCATAGTTTAGCCGAGCTCCGATTAGTGTTTTACTAGCATAGCAGATAGCATGATGCTTCTAATCTCTAGTTTGTCCTAAGACAGCTCCTACAGCATAATCACTAGCATCACACATTATCTCAAAGGGGAGCGACCAATCGGGGGTTGTATGATTGGCGCGAGACAAGTGCTTTCTTAAGGTAGTAAAATGCATCTAAGCACTCATCATTAAAATCAAAGGGTGCGTCTTTAGCTAGCGAGGTTTGTTAAAGGTCTAGCGATTTGCGAAAAATCTTGTATAAACCTTCTATAAAAACCGGCATGACCAAGGAAACTGCGTACTCCTCTAACGTTCGTGGGAGGTGGGAGCTGTTCTATGACCTCTATCTTAGCTCTATCTACCTCTATTCCACGCTCGGACACTCTATGTCCTAACACTATCCCTTCCCTAACCATAAAGTGACATTTTTCCCGAGTTTAGGATCAAGTGTTTTTCTTCGCATCTTTGTAAGACGCGCTCCGATTCTCAAGACATCCGTCAAAGGTCTTGCCATAGACGGAGAAGTCGTCCATGAAGACTTCCATGATTTCTTCAATCTTGTCTGAGAAAATGGACATCATGCACCTTTGGAAGGAAGCGGGAGCATTGCATAGGCCAAAAGACATGCGCCTGTATGCATATGTCCCGTAAGGGCATGTAAATGTCGTCTTACTTTGATCGCTGGGATGGATTGGGATTTGATGATAACCTGAATACCCGTCAAGGAAACAAAAGAAAGAGTGTTTCGCCAACCGTTCCAGCATCTCGTCGATGAATGGTAACGGAAAGTGATCTTTCTTTGTAGCCTTGTTGAGTTTTCGGTAATCTATGCACATCCTCCATCCCGTGACGGTTCGTTGTGGGATTAGTTCGTTATTGTCATTTTTAACGACCGTCATTCCTCCTTTCTTAGGTACTACTTGTACGGGGCTGACCCACTCACTATTTGGAACAAGGTAGATTATGCCCGTGTGCAAGAGCTTCAAGACCTCCTTCTTTACTACTTCTCTCATCGCATTATTTAGCCTCCTTTGAGGCTCTCTCGAGGGTATAGCTTCGGGTTCTATTGGGATGCGATGTGTGCAAAGAGCGGGGCTAATTCCCTTAAGGTCTTGGAGATAGTATCCTAAGACAGAACTGTACTTCTCTAGAACGGCGATAAGTCTAGTGGTCTCTTTTTCTGAGAGTTGATCACTAATAATGACAGGTTTGTCTCTATCACCGTTAAGGAAGGCATACTTAAGCCCAGAAGGAAGTGGCTTAAGTTCTATGGAGGGTTTAGGTTGTGGTTCGGATTCATCTAGCTCTAAAGGCTCGTCTAGGTCGGGGTTTGTTTCTGGCTCTTCGATGTAATCCTCAGCCTCTTTTTCTATATCAGGCATTGATGCCTCTACATGGGCTGCCACCATTACCTCCTCTACTGGGTCGATTTCGGGATGTGGTTCTGATTTGTTATTGACTGAACCAACAAAGGGAATCGAAAGGTTTGTGTTTTTCCCGAGTTGACCCCTAACGTACCGCTCGAAAGTCACTCGTAAATCGAGGAGCGGGTACCCACCAAGTCAATGTCCTCTACATCAAAGATGTAGAAATTTAGGAGGACATTTACTTTGTTAATGGTGATTGGTACGTTTCGTGCAAGACCGCAACTCTTAACTAATTTCCCGCAGACGGTATTTTGAGAAATTTGTCATTGGGAGTTAACGGTTCCTCACCGAGGAGTGTTGTTGCTAAGGTTTTAGACATTACATTTGCTCCTACGGCTGGGTCATAAAGAGATTCGATAGAGATCCTACCTATGATACAGGAATGTTTGTGAAACAGGATAGAAGTCGATGATATCGACGACATCTCTGTTTCTCTCACCATTCGCTGCTCATGACAGACATTAGCTCTTGGGCAGTTGCCTTAAGGTAATGTGCCTCTAAGCGTGAAGAGATGTGCCTATTTGGGTCTCTATTGGGTTTCTTGTGCACGAGTTGGTTCGAGACATTGCCACAATCGGCAAAGAGGTCTGTCTCGATGTTCAAGGGATACTCCAAGGGGTGAATTGCTTCTTCGCTTGGAGGTGTTTGTGGTTCAGGCTCGTCAGCTTGGGTCGTGATATTGGTCAAGTCGAGGTTTCGTCCCTAGGGGTTTGGTCTTCCTCGGGGCTTCACTATGATCATCAGTGTAGGGGGTGTTGTCTAGTATGGTTGCTAAAACTACCCTACCCTCACTAACGGGTAAATGAAGGAATGCTCCCTTCGAGGCTAGATCTAGGAATTGTGCGGAACTTTGCCTAAGGCCGAGATAAAAGTGTTGCATTAGTGTTGGCTCGGGTATGGCTAAGTCTCGGACCGAGGACGTTAGGTCCATGATTCGTGTCCATGCCGCACCTAGAGATTCCTTCTCTTCTTGTTTGAAGTTTAGGATATCTCTGCGAGACGGGCTACACGGGAGATAGGGAAATCGGTAAGGCAAAATTTGGCTTGTAGCTTCTCCCACTCTCCGTCTACACTACCTACGTAATGAGAGTACCAGCGTCTAGCTTTTCCCGTTAAAGAGAACAGAAAGAGCTTCCACTTAAGGGTAACTCGTCTCATCCCTTGGATGTGAATACACGAGCAAAGTTGCTCGAAATCACGTAAGTGGGTGTATGGGTTTTCATCTCCTTCTCCTGAAAAGGGATTCTCCTGAACCATCGCTATGAAACTCGGGCGAAGTTCATAGCGGGCGGCTAAAATAGCCTGAGAAGAACTAGGCGGCTCCAACTCAGCGCCCGTTGGAGCCGCATAATCAAAAAGGGTTGTTTGATCCATTGGATAGGTAAATAGGATTCTAATCTAACAAGGATAATTTGACGACTATGGCTCTAGCTAACCAGCTACCGTTCCTCGAAGAACGGCGCCGTAAATGCTTGTTGACACCGTGATGTGGCAACGGGATTACCGCATGCGGACGGGTAGTCAATGTAGCACTTCACCGGGAGTATTCCGGTATCGTATTTTCCACGGGAACGAGAAGTGGACTAACTAGGCAAAGGGTTGCCGTCGGCAATGATCAAAGGGTTTAGGATGGGATCGAGAGGTAATTCTAGTATTGTGGTTCTAACTTAGCTTATCCTAAGGATACGTGAGAACTAACTCTATCTTTCTCATGGGCCGACGGACGAGACAGGTGCTAAAATAACACACCCCGAAGCGACCACCAATGCGGGCCTACAATCTAACCTAACAACACGCTCGGAGAACTCCAAGGTCCCAACGGAAGGCTGTCACACTACACTTGTGGGCGTTCCTGGGTGCAGCCAGACGTTCACACCGGCAGATCTAGTCTAGACACCGCGCCTACACTATCTCTACTACTCTAAACACGGCCAGGGTTTAGAGCACTTCACTCAAGAGCCTGACATACGCCCGCTCAGGAGAGAGCAATGTGCCAGCAGAAAGGTTGTATACTTACGACAAACTAAGACAGAAAGTAAATACTGAAAGTACTCAGATGAAAACAACTAGAAAGTAAACTTACTAGAAGACAAGCATCCGTTGAGGCGCTCCTGGAAGAAGACTCCCGATAGGCCGGGACTCCTTCGCTGGAACTCCTCACTCTCTTCCCTCTATTCTCACACTATAGCTAATGGAAGCTCTTCCTATGATACATGGTGCACTTTGGACTAAGCTATAGGGGGGTATTTATAGGGGAGATGGAGTAGCCCCTACTCAAGCGCCACGTCAGCGATCCGCGTGACACCTCTTCTACACCCTTGGATCAAACCGACTTGGAATGGACGATGCTCGGTGTAGGACACGTGGAAGTCATGCAGGAAGGCGGTGGAAGCAAACCGACTTTAAGTGGGGCCCAACCCCTGGTCGGCCGACCTATGGTTGGCTGACAGGTGGGTCCCACTGGCCTTCTAGAAGACCCAGGTGGCAGTGGGTGCAATGCCAAGGTGTCCTGCCACCAAGGGCAGGTCGGCCGACCTGGCCTTTGGCCCCTGGCCCACGTGGCAGCCTCCTGGTGCTGTCCTAGCTTGTCACTTGTGTTGCTTGCTCATTTGAAGTTTGCTCAAATTTGCTCCATTCACGCTTGTTCAGGCTTGATTAGTACTTGTTTGTACCTGCATCCAAATAGTGACATGTACATGTGGAACCAAGTGAAATGCACCTATATCACTACTTGTTTGCTGGGTGTAACTCTAGAATGTGACCAATGTTGACGGCTTTCATGGGATGAAAACAGGGTCTAAATGCCGTCAACAACTGGGACTTCACCTGTTTTTTCATTAAGAGGAATAAAACAAAGATACAAAGCATTGCGGCGGCGGTGGCAAGCTGCCAACACCGGCCCAACACAACACGTCCTAGCTACCGGATCCTTAATTAGCCATCATATTACATGAATGTTTTGCGACCATAAAGATGTCAAAGCCTTCACCGGCGCGCACCCGCTGATCACCCACTCCTCGGCCACGCTGATCGCCGCTAAGACAACATTGTTCGCCGTTCTGGACACATGCTGGAAGACCCTCATGTTTCTTTCCTTCCAAAGTGACCATGCGACGAGCAGCAAGAGGGAGTCAAACACAGGCCTTGATGCCCGGTCCACTTGCTTACGTCGGCTCGTCCACTATACGGCGAGCTCATATAGTTGCGTTGGCATCAGTCAACACTGAACAAATGAAGCCAATAGGAGATCGCAAGGACGGAAATTGATCCGCGATCAGTAAGCAACAACACACTCTCCGCCTGAATCCTGTCCAGCGCCACTGGCCGTCGCGGCGGAGGTGGGGGATTCGGCGATGGGGCAAGATTCACGTACCTTCGAGTGCCTGAGGTCAGGCCACGTCAGCATGACCCCTGGACTGCACTTGTTCATCGCGGCGGAGGACGTCGATGTCTCAGATCCACCATGTGCTTCTGCGTCTCCATGCCAGCGGGCGGTGACCTATTGACAGGAGGCCCTGTGATGGCCGACTCCATGGTGGTGGCGGCGGCTCCGAGTTGCTGGGCACGGTTTCATGTTCAGTGGTTGCTCGAGCACATGGAAGTAAAAATAAAAAAAACAAAAGAGACATGAGGATATTGAGGAATCGAGCTCTGGCCGCAGAGAGCAAGCGTGTTGGGCGCATGGGCGGGTTGCGAGGGTGGAGAGGGATGAGCATTTGATACATTCGATCTAGGCCATTGATTGTGTAATGAGTGAGGAAAGGGAAGAATTCAGACCTAGACAGTTCGTTTTAAAGATGTCATTTTTTTGTGTACACTTTTCTGGGTGGATCGATGGTAGCCTTCTCGGCGGAGGACGTTTTCTTGTGTGGACGTAGAAAAGAAAAAGATGATGTATTAATATGGTAGAAAATACAGTTATGACCAAGTATTGGCAACAGCCCAATACATATCCTACCGTCTTTTAACAAATTTTTATTCACTTAACTTCAAAATTAAAAGTAACATTAGTGGCTAACTTCAGAAAAGCTAAAACCACAAAAAATATCAAGAATAACCATATAATATATGATGTTTTATAAGAAAAAGTAGCATACATGTTAAACATGATTATACCATTACGAACTATAATAAAAAATGAAGCTAAATTATCCACAGATGGTATTAACAAAATTTAAAATTGCTAAATACACACCTCAATTATTAAATATACACAACTCAATTACTAAATTTGAGAGTCCAACACGTTCTACAAGGCAAGGAAAAAAACATCCCGTACAATCAAATTGAACAACAATATTAGCATTGCTAGGACGAAGTCTCTCCGACATGCTAATGCCAATTAAAAAAATTGTGTCACTCTATAATAAAAAAAATTCAAATTGAACAAAGTAAACCTAATATAAACAAAAAATAAACATGGTTTTAAAAATGCTTAAGTATAAAAAATATAGCTCATACATAAGAATCTAACCTTGTGGGAGCACCGATTGATGGACTAGTAACTATGATAACAACATTGATTGTCTTGAACACAAACACAGGGACACCAGAGCTGAGGTCACACAGGAGACAAGCCATGCCGTTACCTACAGTCTACACCTCTATGTGGTCAGGATGGACGGGATGAAATGCGACTTGTTACCAAGGATGGGGGCACCTGTGTCGGGGAACATCCCCGGCAACACAGTATTAACAGTGCCGTCAGGAGTCACACGGATCGGGTAGCTGAGGAGGTGGCCTGGAAGATCTTGTACCAGCTCGTCGCTCGAGTACAGATCCCAATGTTTCTCAGCGATCCTGTTCACCTTCTGCACACACTCCATGCTCTCAGGACGCAGGAAGACATCATCTAGCGTTCCCAAGTGCTCGTACCACAGAGACATCCTGAAGCCGTGGATCTGGCCACGGGCAGGCTGCCTTATTGCTAGGTGGTACGGCTGGTAGGCGCCCATGGCGATTTCAGAGTCCCTGCCACCGTCCATGGACCTTTGGTTGATGTTGGCAGAACCAACGATGATGTACTCGTCGTCCACTGAAATCAAGCAAAAGACGTCAGCATCTTCAACAACAAATGACACCTTTCAAGCCAAGCACAAGGTGAAAATCAAGCAAGAATTCAGCTGTTCAACATTTTTCTACCAAAAGTAACTAATTGTATACATTGAATTATTTTTTCTTATTTGAAAAGAGTGGCAATTCCTTTTAAAAAGTGGAATTATATGAGCATATATAGGACATTTCTTCCCCTTAAAAATTGATGTTTCATATTGATTCCTTCTTATACAGCATAGTTATGCTTTTAACGAAGAAAACAGGTTCATCCAAACATATATATATGCACAACAGAGGATAGTTTCATAGCAACATCAACGATGCTCCAAAATTTAGTTAAATAAATGATAAGTGGCCTATCATGAACAGAGAAAACCTGACACCCATGAAGCCAAGATATGTGGGCTTTGTAGAGGTTACAATTTAAGTAGGGTGCTCAATGCATTGCTACCAACGAAAACTAACTATACCCCTTGCTTTCAAGCCAAAAGAGAAATGTGCATTAGATCTTTGAACCAAGCAGCATTATAGTAGCATAGGACAATTTAGTCATGATAACTTTATTTACGCTTTAAGTTGATTTTGCTTCTTTATAAAATAGTTATAATTCTAACTTAATGTGCTCCCTTGCTTCCAACATTGGTAAAAGCATAAATGCATGCTTTGTAGCTAAAGGAAACATGCTCTAGCTGTGAACGTATAATATATATATTCTATATCAGTAAATTTAATTGTGTAAAAAAATTCAATAAACTTAAAATGAAATAGAGTGCAATACGAGGATAATGTACAACGGATCCATTACCTATCATCATTTTGCTATGAACATATATCATAAACCTTCTAGACTCTTGAGCACGGATGTAATTAGTGCCAGGTTCTGGGTGTTCCTCTGGTTCATATTCTCCCTCCTGCTTCACCTCACGGTTACCTAAGCAGAAGAAAGTAAGGTAGTCCTTGGGGTTTGCTTCAATTCCTTTGGCTCGGAGAGCTTGTATGATTTCAGTGTACATCATCTCCATTGTTCTCCGTTGCCAGTCAAGGATTGGCTGAACAGATTTAGTACTTTCTGGAATACCCTCAGGCCACATTGGCACCACAACATAGACAGTAAACCGTTCTCTAGCTTGAATCTTGCTGACAATCTTCAATGAGAGCTCCTTGGGAATCAAGTGAAGAGCACCAATTTCTTCTGGCTTGATGCCTTGGGGCTTCCAACCATATGAACTTCCAATGAAGTACTGATTCTCAATGTAGATGAAGTTCTTCGCCCTCCTGATGGCATTTATGTATGCATCCTGGACACTCCGATTGATGATTTGATTCTTTCCACTCATAAGCCCAGCTCTTGCAGCTTCCTCGAGTCTCAGGGAAACCAAATGAAGCACCACCATCAATGGATCTGAAGAGCTGAACATTCCATGTTTCTCTATCCTCTGGGAACATCATAGGAGAGGGGGGAATAAAAATGTGTGAAAGATCACTGATACGTACAAGGAGGTCCTTACCACCCTGCTTCCTCCATCTTTGCTCAAAGTTGTAAAGAACATCCCAAGCAACTGGTCCTTCTAGCCATGAATGAATATCATGCCATGGCTCTCTTGGACCACCTTTCTTGATTGATCCACCCTCAAAGTTTGGCTGGTAGAAGTCATCATGATGGACAGTGTCAAGTGTCCTAAACAAGGAGTGATCTTGTGTATCATACCTTCCATCACAAAGGTCAATTCCACCAATGAAACTGACTATACTCCTTTGTTGGGAGCCCTGCTGGTTTGGTAGCTCATGGTCAACTACTAGTATCTTCTGATGGTGTGTGAACATAGATGATATCTGCAGATTTTGAACAAAGCTGCCTAAACTATCAGGGTTGCGAGGGCACAGAACACAGTTCACGTTCGTGCCGTGAAAGTAATTTCGAGTCTCCTTGTCATGGGTAGCCATCCGACCATCCACCTTAAGTAGGCCAACAGAAGTCCTATCACCCCACACTAGCATAAGGACCCGAACACCTTCATTGGCCTTCCTCTTGAGCAACTCCCCAAGTGTAACATCACCTCCAGGTTTTTGCCTATTGGTGTCCCTAACCAAGGTGATCTTTGTGTAGACGGACCAGCCAGTGATGTAAATCAAATGTCGAGCCTTGCTTATGGCATCAAAGATATCCTCCCAACACCTCTGTTGCTCATAGTTCTTGCCATCAGCAAGCGGGATCCTAGGAATGAAGTTGTCTAGGACATGAGCGTCCTGGTATAATGTAACCTTACACCCCTGCCTCTGCAAGAAGAAAGTGTAAGGAACACTACGGTACTTGGTACTCCGAACACCCCTCGCCCAATTACGGTCCTTGGAAACATCAAAGTACTGAAGCTTCACATGGATCTTGCTGTGCCCAATAGGCTCACGGTTGTCATCACATATTGCAAGCCACTTGTCAATCTCCTCTCCATCTAGGAGGTCCGTGGCAGGCAAATAAGCCCTCCCGATGAGCGAGGCTCCAATGGGGTTGGCGATCTTAATGGTGAAGATGACATTTGCAGCCATGTGCGCACAATAGATGTGGAAGGACTCGTACCAGGGAGGATTGATGGGCTCATTGGAGATAGTACGTGTATGACCAACGCGGGCATTCTCTAGATGAATGGTGGTATATACCTTGGTGCTGCCCTTGCCAACACCCACACTATCCTCGATCCCTTCAACAAGCTGTTGAAATGATACCAATATGTTGTGTTAGCAGAAGATACCAATCTGGTACACATATACTTTAAAATGAGATTAAGGTAGACTAATCGAAGGGAACTTGTGCTTGTGCGCAACCTTGAGCAAAACTAGGATAGTATCATGCATGTCAGTTAATGATGAAGCGATCAATAGTAGAGAGACTAGTAATCCAGAGGCAGGTTCCATCATTCATTATCTCTATACTAACCTGCGAACACATGCTCAATATCTACTCATATGGTTCGATTTATGATGAGTGATTGTCAACATGATTAATGCATTTTGGTTAAGTTGTTGAAGTAACCGAGGTGTGAGTTTTTGTTGTACAACATATCCCATGGCTTGTGGTGCACAAGCATGGAGCTTAGAGATGGTGATCAACGACGAAGGAGAAGGCCAAGGTCTATGTTGATGGACTGGGAGTAGTAAAGGATGGATGCTAGGAATTGGACAGAGGGACTGGAGAAGCCTAGTGACCGATCATGGGTGGCTGACACCTAGGGTCATTGAGAAGTGCAAGAGTACATGGGGGATGGATTGTGTTGACCAAATCAAGGCGGTGGACGAGCAAGTCAAGAGGAGGCACTAGAAGTCGGCCGGTGGTCCAAAACGACCGTGACACATGTCAAGTTTGTGGGATGAGAGTATGGACTATGCTACATGCGAGTGGTTTGGTGGCTTGGGCCTCCAAATCACTGGTGGATGGTTTTTGGGTTTGGACCTCAAAACCTCGGTGTGATTCCGGTGGGAATCGGAGCGACATGTGGTGTCATTTCGAGGATTACATTGTGACAAAGCAATGTTATGAGGGGCATGTGGCCATCGGATTAGCGGATCTCTAAGTCGGACCATAACACCCCTTGGGTTATGTGGCTCACTCCAATTACTTAGGGTACATTGGAAATGTGTAATAGCCTTTATAAATAAGAGTATGGATGCTCCAAACAACCTCATCACTCTAGTTGAATGGTGACAAGAAGTGTGCCGTTTATCACTTTTCAGAAACCATTCAACCCCATTTCTTGGATTGTTTTTATGACCAATTCTTGTGGCGAGCAGTTCATATGTTGTTTGGTATACCACCTCCCCTTAGTATAGACGGCCTTTTTAATATGTGGTCAAAGAGGGCTAATAAAAAAATAAAATGCATTGTTATTAATAGCAGCACGACACTTTGTTGGACTGCGTGGATAACGAGAAACGAAGTGGTTTTTGATAAATGTAGACCAAAGTCTTTTTTTGCAGGTACTATTCAGGAAACACACTGGCTCCAGCAATGGGCACAATTGCAGCGGCATAATGACTACGGAATGAGCTAGTCTCTACTGGACATCATCTTTCGACTTTAGCTTTGCATTTCTTTGGTTCCATTGGATGGTTGGTATTTAGATTTATTGGCTCTACTTAGTCAGAACTTTACGTTCGTTTGTTTCCCCATATGTTTGGTGTTTTGTTGGAGCTTTCTTTAGTTTGCTTGTTGGCCTAAGGGTAAAACTCTGTAATAAGTGACACAATTCTATGAAATGATAGATGAAGTCAGATATAAACTATCCTTTATCTAAAAAAATTGTTTAGTTTCTAGGTTTCCAGCTTCTCCCTCTAGACTGTTGTAGTGCTCCGCAAATGTGCTAGTGAAAATTCATCTGTGTACCGTGAGTATTTTTTTAATGTGAAAAGACATTCTAACCTCTCGTTGTTATGATTCACATGTTGGTGTTCTTTGTTTCCCGGTTTCCCCTCTCCTCATTTTGCTTCAATCTTCTATTTGAGGCAAAGGGCTGTTTCTGATTGAGCTGAGATGAGTTTGGACATGTGTGAACTCTTCCTTCATTGGAATTTCTGTGAAATCCACAAAAGCTCACAGTTCTGTGGACGATTTTCATTTTGGGGAGGAAAAACCGAATTCTTCACGGGATTGAAATTTCCCATGAATTGGCTAAGTCTTGGGCGATGATTTCTTAAAGATAGCCTACCTACTACCTTGTGAACATCTAGTTAACATTTCGTGGCAGTTGATTTTTATTTGGCCAAGATTCGATCGAGTGTTGGATCTCGGGCTGCCGGTCACGGGACACCGGACTCCAACGGGTGCACCGTCTTCTCACCGGCTGCAAACGCCGAGGTGCTGGTGCCGCACTGGTCGAGAGGAACCAGATACGGCGTCTAGAGCGCATCGCTTTCGTCGTGTTTCAGCCGAGAGGCACCGGTGGTGTCAGGCGTGGACACTGGTGCACTCTGTGAAGCTGCTGCTACACCGGTTTGGTACAAGTACTTCTACAGATCTTCTCCGGTTTGCTCGGCCCTGGTTTTGGGAATCGCTTCACGCTTAGTCCATCTTGCTACAAGTTAGCCTGTGCGGATACGCTTTGCTTTAATTTTGGGATTGAATATGGGACAGAGGCTTAAATATTTTTGCTAGAAAAGTTTTGGCACCTATTCAACCTCGCCGTTTTAGGTCCTTTGTAACCAATAAATCACACATCATGTGTTGTGACTAGCATGCCAAGTCGAGTCGGTCGCAGCGGCAGAGAGATCATTGGCCGGGGAGAGGAGTACCTTGCGGATGAACCTGGGGGCGCGGCCAGTGGCGCGGTTCGGGTTGGAGAGCGACACCGCCTCGAAGATGGTCGCGTGCAGCGTGCCGTGGAGCAAGGTCACAGCCATGGCTCCCTGGTCGGCGGTCCTCCTCCTCCTCCTCCTCCTCTTTCTCGTCCCTGCTGTCAGCGTAGCATCATGCTCCTGCGGAAGCGGAACAACGCACACGCCATGGCTCAGCAAGACGACACATTAGGACAGACGCATTATCTGAAAAAAGGATAGACAAGAACGACGACGAAGCCGCATGGCGGAGGTTGAGTCGAGCCTACCTTCGCGGCCCGTAGAGGAGACTGGAGAGCATAGCAACAGGCCCACGGCGTGGAGGAAAGGAATATGTAGCAGCAGCCAGTAAGCTCCAGCGGAAGCGAAACAACGCACACGCCATGGCTCAGCAAGACGACAGTAGGACAGACAAGAACGACGGCGAAGAAGCCGCATGGCGTATATAGGTCGAGTCGAGCCCTACCTTCGCGGCCGGTAGAGGAGACTGGAAAGCATATATATAGCAACAGGCCCACCGCGTGGTGGAAAGGAATATTGCTCCATGGATCTCGTCTCGTCTGTCGTCTCCAGTAGATTATAAAACCGGGACAAATGACCTAGATGTGGATGTGTTAACCTTCGTCGCCGCGGCTGAGGCTGCTCAGAGCCCAGTGACAAATTGTCATCATCATTTAAACATTATTTTTCTTTTTTATAACGAGCTAAAGTTTAGATTTTCCAAACGATTGATTTTTTGACAACTATATACATGTTGTCATGTTGACACGGTCTATAGCAAAATAGTACTCCATCCGTTATAGGCTATAATAAGTATTTTCATTTTCTCTAGATACATGTTTGCTGTTTATCTAGTGGACATGCACGCATCTATCTATAAAAAATTGTTTACAAGAAAAGAAAATCTCATGAATTGTCTTTGATACGGAGGTCAAAGTTTATGTGGTTAGAAAAATATGTACACAATTACTGAATTTTAAATTTGAAACACTTTTATGGAGGACTTTGGATTCATTATTCTTGTCATCTCCACCTACTCTTTCTGATGCTCTCACACCACGTTCTTGTCCGCTCTCGTTTTGTATGGTGTGGAGTGGTTTCTAGTTTTCATCAGAACACAAAGCAGCATAATTGCAAAATGTGATTAAAGAAAGATTCATGAATGATCAATTCAAAGTTTATTTGCAAAAAGAGTGAGTAACGGTTACGCCTTTGGTCTGTGAAGGGGGGTTACAAGCCGACAATGAAATGCCAATTTGTAGTAGTAATCGCTTGTGAAGCCTGTCACCGTGTCAATTGCGCGCGGTCAGGCTGTCCTGTTCCAAGCCATGGCGGAACAAACCGACGGCAGGGACCTAGGCCAAAGCGGCGGAAATGCAGCCAGCGGTGCCCCCAATTGTGCACAGTTTGCCTGCTCGATCCGTGGAGGGCCGCGTACTTGCCCGCCAGTGCCTTGACTGCTGCAACGGGTCTTTGCTCCAAACATTGAGGGGGTGGGACATCCTTCCCGGGTAGGAGGTGCATTCGCTGGCCGCCTTAGTTGAACCTCATCCAAAACAGCTCCCAAGGCCTAGACAATCCGCGAAGAGTTTCATGACTGATGTTTTGCCACCCCTCACCAATCTTGCTAATAGCTCGCAAGTGCGGCTTGTAGGTTGGTGATATTCTTCTCTTCGACCAACTTGTGGAGATCCTCTAGGAGTTGATCAATGGTAGTAGGATTGATGATGTTGTCGAGATTAATTGAACGAATATCGTTGTTTAGAAATGTTGATAGTAGATTGATATTCTTCTGGCTAGCACAAAGTCAAGAAAAAGTATGATAATGCTAATATGGGTCACACTCTAGCAAGGGTAGCATGCCCAAGGTCGCATATGTCCTATCACACAGCTAGCTAGGATGCCCGACATTAGCAAGATCGACCAACATAACGCTAGAGCCAGTCTGATCCCCGCTGTTTGTCACATTCAAAGAAGACCTACAGGGAAGAGACACAACGATGTTTCCCTAGAATTGGCATCACCATCTGAATGCCAATGATTCTTATGGAGAGACGAGCTGAACATCTCTAAATCGAATTTCACAAGTTTCTCACATCTCCAAATCGAATTTGACAATTTTCTCGGGGCGAAAACAAAATTTTTGCACAAAAGTTGGACTCAACTTGGAATCGGTCTGCCAAACCTGAACAACATCTTAAACACCTTGACAGGTTCTTCAACAATACTGATATCCCTTGGGTCACATTGACTTGGACAAATTTATATTCAAACACAAACACCCCTCCACAGCGTAGGTCGCCAGTGGGCTCCTTCTGGTGGAAAGACATTCTGAAACTTTGTTTCAGAGCATGAGTATCTGTAATCCAAGCAAGGGCAATTCAGTGCTTCTTTGGTTTGATATTTGGGTTTGATCAGCCTCTTCAGGAAACATTCCCTCGGCTGTTCTCATTTGCAAGAAAACAAAATTGTTCCATCAGGTTCCTCCTCAACCAGCAACTCGACAGAGTTTTCTATCCCACCATGTCTTTGGAGGCCAGAGATCAGCTGGTTCAGCTTCAAGAGCTTATGGAACACATAGACTGGGATGAGGAAGTGCTGGACAGTTGGAGCTACACCTAGGGATCTAGTAAATTTAGTAGCAAAAAGGCATATAAAGCAATCAGCAGTGAAACTGAATGTTCTCCACTATTCAAATGGGTCTAGGACTCAAGCAATCTTGGAAATCAAAAGTTCTTCTTCTGGTTGCTAGCAAGAGATAGATTAAATACAAGAAACATACTCAAACGAAAAACTATGACCCTGCCAGACTATAATTGTGTGCTCTGTAGTAGCAATGTGGAGGAGGCCTGCTTTCACCTATTCTTTGAATGCCAATTCAGTAGAGTCTGCTGGGACCATATTGGAATCAAATGGGACTTTGATCTTAATCCGGTTGACAAGATTCTGAAAGCAAGGGAAGACTTCAATAATCAAGAAGTTTTGATAAGTGCCTGCTGGTGCATGTGGAAAGTTAGAAACGGAATCATCTTTGACAATGGGAGCAAAAGTCTTCAGGTCTGGAAAGCCTATCTAAAGGAAGATTTGGGGCTGGTTAGTGTTAAGTCCAAGCCTCGAAAAAAAAGTTAGATTAGACTCCTGGAGAGATAGTCTTAGCTAAAGTTTTTTAGGCTTTTCTTCTTTTTTGACCTGAAGGTCTTGTAAATATTTGTACATACGCTAGCTTCATTCTTTCATTTAATTAAAAAAAGTAGCCCCGACCAATTCGGTAAAAAAAAAAAACCAGACCTGTTTTGGAATCCGACTGTGCCCCCATTTTGGCTGATAGCGCCAAAAACCTCTTTTGTTTGTTTTAACTGTACCAAAGTTGATCCAAATAACCAGGAACTTAAAGATGGGGCGTGTTACACTTGACATGCGGTTTTTTTTTTTTTTTTTTTTTTTTTTTTTTTTTTTTTTTTTTGTGCTGTCAACAGCAGCTTTGAACCGCTTCACACTAGGAACAAATCAAGAAAAAGCCGGGATGGGAAAAAGGAGATGACGATGGAAACTAGACTCCCGTGACCCGTGGATAGAGCGCGCAGGGGGCAATCAGATTCAGTAAACTGCATAAACTTTTAGATAACCACGCTCTTTCCTTTGGTCCCTGTGCTTTGCACATAAAACGAAGTCAACCGATAATAATGCCAAGTTTACTGTGTGACACATGCGGTGTACCTTGATACTAGCTGTTTGGTAACTTCGGAGCCTATAAATAGCACGAAATGACTTACCGTTTGAGCACCACCAGTTGAGAAGCTTAACTTCCTCTTAGGGTATGTTTGGTTGGGCTGTGGCTTTTAAAAAAGCAGCTTTGAGCTGTGCCTCTCTGAAATGTAGCTTCGGAGAAGCAGCTGTGAGGAGTTAAAAGCCCCTTTGGTTCATCGACTGTGACTTTTGAAACATCGTTGTCACTGACAAGTAGAGCCCACTCATCAGCTTCTTCCCTGTTCTTCTTCCAGTGTCGCACGGGGAGGATGCTGGGCTCGCTAGGGAGAGGGGGCTGGGCACCGTTCCCTAGGCCTCGTGCGGCGGCGCAGCCATGGAGGAAGGGTGCACTGCCTGCTTCACTTCATCTTCCCTAGGTCCAGTGAGGAGAAGCCGGAGCCAGGCTCGCCAGCGGCCGCGCCTACCCGCCTGCAGGATGCCAAGGATGGGGGCTGGGGTGCCGCCGCGTAGGCTGACGAGCCGCCGCCGCGCCCGCCTGGAACCCACAGAGCTCGCTGCCATGGTGTCTCACGACTAGACCTGGGACATCGCAGAGGAGTGGAGGTGCCCGTCGCGCAGGGGCTGCCCTCACCCGCAGGGAGTGAGCAGGGGCGGAGGCGCTCGCCGGTGTCGCCCGCTCATCACCGGAGCCGGCGAAGAAGGAGGTGGCGCGAGCTCGAGGCGGTCGCGCTCGCCTGTCGTCGTCCGGGCGAGGAAGAGATGCGACGGGAGAAGTGCGAAAAGTGGGTAATTATATAACCCAAAAGCCAGTAAAAACATGGGTGTAGATGTTTTTGAGTTTGTACTACGGTGAAAGCTGGTTTCAGGCAAAAGCAGCTCTAACTTTTGGGCCCTTTGGTTGAGGTTTTGGCTTTTGGGGCCAAAAGCCACAACCAAAAACCCAACCAAACACACCCTAAAGCTAGTAGTTGTGCATCATGGAGACACGAGCTGAACAACATCTCAAGAGGTCTGACTGATATATAGCTACTGACGTTTCAAGGCAAAAGAAAAATATTTTTAGCAACGGTTGCAGTACATATTCGATTTTAGCAACCTGCAGCCTGAGGTCAATCTTTAGCAACTGATCGTTCGACGATAGTTATGTACTTTAGCAACTGATGTCAGTTGCTGTTTTAGTGTTGTGGTGTAGTGTCCAAATCGAATTTCACAAGTTGCGCTGCAAAAACCAAATTTGCACAAAAGTTGGACTCAACTTGGGATCGGTCTCCCAAACCAGACCTGGCTAGATTTGGAATCCGACTTGGCTAATAGTTTTTGGAACGTGATCTCGGCTAATCTCGAGATTAATCATGAAATTAATTAATTAATTAATTTATGGTCCACCTACCATATATCCAACTAATTAGATTTGCCATGATTGGCGGCAACCCTTAGATCGTTTAGGGTTTTTGGCCCCCTGGCTCACAGCGCATTATATAAGAGGAGGCGTCCCTGGTGCCTCCGCCCATCCATATTTATCTCCTCGTGAGACAAACACCCAAACCGATCAATCAGACGCTGGAGGGTTCGGGAAGGTCGTCTACCCACGTGCAGGTATTCGCCGCTGCAGATTGATGCCGCGTGCTCCATCAAGAGAGAGCCCTAGCTCTCAATTGGTGAAGATCAGTACATCTACTTCTACATCACCACGTCTCCAGTGACACAAATGGCATCTACAAACTCTGGTAATATTTCAGATTAGTTTTCTGTATTAATACATGTTAGTGATCATGTTCAAGCTAAGTTAAGATCCTGTTAGTGTTTTATGCTAAGATCTATTTCAACAATCGATATCGAGCTCCTGCTTAGACCTAACATGATCCTAGGCCAGAGTCAGTTTTGTTTTATGCTTCTGTTTAATTAGTCTTGTTTCGGTTTAAGTCAGATTAGATGTAATTAAATTAATTTTAATTAAGATTGATCTTATTTGCTACATGCACGATGCTGTATCATACCCAAAGCGCCGATAAGATCAGTTTAATTTGTCGTAAGTACTTGATATCCTTATAGATTCAATCTGAGATCTAAGTCCCAAGAATTCCCCAATCATAAACCCTAACGCTAAGATTAAGCATCTGAGATTGAGATTGAGTTGGCGCACATATGCGGTTCATACTCTTTTCCAGATCGAGTCGCCGCATTGGATCAGACTACGGGCGATCGGTTCGTACTCGGCAGTCAGGCCGAGTCACCATCGCCACGAACATGAAGGCCCAGGAGCGTGGGCTCACCACTGCTACGCGCGTGAGCGCCCATCCGGGCCGCGGCCGCTGCATCCTCGCGGCATCACAGTCGCCGCCACTGCGCCGCTAAGGGCGAAGGGCTCACCGCCACCTCGTGAAATAAGAACAGAGCCGCCTCCGAACGCCCATGAGCAGGGCCGGCTGCCAACACTGACACCGAGCCGTGCGCCGCCACCGTCGCGCGCATGCTCCTCAGGGCTGGCCGCTGCCATCGCCCGAGGTTGCCTCGTACTCGGCACCGTGGCCGGGTCGCCTACTCGCCGGCGTGAGGGAGGCTGCCGCCGCCGCGCCGCCAATTAAGGGTGGGGCGCGCGCCACCGAGCCACGGGCCAGGGCCATCGCCGCTGCCGCACGCGCGTGCGCCATCAAGGCTTGTCGCCGTCGTTGGACTGTGGCTCGTACTCGGCACCATGGCCGAGTCGCCACCTTGTCGCGCAGGAGGGCAAGCCGCCGCCGCCGAGCGGGCGCCGTCGCCACGCCATTTAGGCCTCCGCGCCAGGGTTGAGTGCACCCTGTGGAGCCGGCCAGATGGGGCCACACGTCGGACTTGGCCGCGCGCGAGCGTCGCCTGGCCAGCCGGCTGGTGCAGGAGCGCCGTGCTCGTCTCCTCTCTGTCTGCTGCCACCGGCGGCTGGATGAAGGGGAGAGGAAATGAGAGAGTGAGGCTGGCTAGGGTTTTGCCATCCCTTTTATATGAATTGAGTTTTGGTCCGAACGAATCTCGGCCATTAGATTGAGATCAACAGTTCAGATCAGATCAGCATTAGGGTTTGCTGCTGGGCCGCTATTGGGCTTCTGGGAAGAGGTCGCATGGGCTGAGCAGCTGCGGCTGCTGCAGCTTCCAGGGAGAGGCCGAGCGGGCCTCGGAGGCCTCTTGCAGGCCGCGAGCAGCTGGCTCCTTGTTGCGCTGCTGCTGGGCTCATTTGCCTAAGGGACGAAATTGACTTTTAATTTTCTCAAAATTTAAGTCTCCTTTGTTATTTTACATCAGCACATTATTTAAGTTTCCTTCTAGCCTTGCTAAGTGTTTTATTTAAATTTTGTGCTGATTATTTTATGAGTTCATATTTTACTCATATAATTTCTCTCACTAAGTTTATGAGTGCCTTTATGGCTACTGCGTTGGGGAGTAGAAAATAAATAAGATATTAAGTTTCTAGCGAGGTATTTATACCATGAGTTTTAAAATTTCTTATTAACCATTGAGTTTATAGTTGAGATCATCCCAATGATTAAGTTTTATTAAGTGAGCCGTTTATTAAAGTTTTCAAGGGAGAGCTATGCTGACTCGGCCATATACACTGTATATCTCACATTACCTTTTGGATGTTGTTGGGCCTTTATATAAATATATTTTAAGGCCAAACTAAGATTCACTTTAAGAATATAAGTTTCCGCTGCTATTCAGTATGAGTGCATTATTTAAGTGTTTTTAATTAAGGTTTAAAGTTTCAAATGCTCTCATTATATTCAGTTTTAACTTAAGTTTATTTTCAGCAACTTAATTATTGCTTTAAGTATATATAAGTTTAATGTTGTCATTCCCATTTCATATGAAGTTAGCTATTTAGTAATATTTAATTTAAGCATGTTTTGGGAATATATGTTGCTGAGAATATTTGAGTTTAAGAAATTCGGTGTTCTTTGGTGCAATTTTTTTTCTTAGTTAAAGTTTATGCACTATATAAATAAGTTCCAACATTAATTATATGCTTTTATGAGCATTTCATATTTTTAATTGATACCTAAGATTTAATTTTTGCATGAATTTGCATTCAATTATAAGTTATATATATATAAATATAGCCACCATTGTATAATAAGATGGTCTCTGGTTAAATGAAACCAACGAGAAGTTTAATTGAAGATTGCTCATAGTTAATTTTTGACCAACGTTGACTTAATTATGAGATATTAAGATGGATTTTATTTTGTTTTTCTGCCCAACGGTGATGCAAACTAAAGTCCTAAAGTATGTTGTTAATACTGACGAACGTTGTTTTAACTTCATGCTTTAAGTATATCTTATATACAGTTCACTAATGGAGACATTATTTTACTTCATTTTTTCAGTAAATTATGCAGACTATTTAAGTAAGATAGAACCCTTAAGTTTCACTAATTTTTCTACTTGGAATATTCAGGTGCTTGCCATTCTCAAGGAGTTGGACCTTGATTATGTGCTTTATGAGGAAAAACCATACGCTCCTTCTCGCATTAGTGTATACTATGCTGAAGGATGAAGGAGCATATCCCAAAATTAGAAAAGTGACAGAAATCTGACTGGATTGCCAAAGTGATCATACAATGGTCGCTCTCACTCAACATAATGAGAAGGTTCCTTTGTTCTGAAGAGAACAGGAACTTAAGTGCTAAGGAGCTTTATAACTCCATAAAAGCACACTTTAGAAAGATTTTTCTATGATAAATTACTAAATTCATGTTATGATGGGATAAGTGGTCTGGGTAACCACGTTAAGAACATGTTTGATATGACTTATTAGTTAAAGGCACTTGGATTAAATGTGTCTTATGATTTTATGGTAAGTTGCCTCATGAGTTCTATGCCAGAGAACTATAACAAACATGCTCATAATGGTAAGTTTCCAATGGTCTGCAAATTTTGCAAGTTACCAAATTGATGACAAGAGTAAGAATGGCTTCGAAAGATAGGTAACTTAAGTTTTCTCATAAGTTCTGATTAAGATATTTCCCCGGCATATGGTGGATTAACTAAGGTGCAATAATGCACATCTTAACTTTCTCCTTAGGTCTTGCCAAACCTAAGTAACAAGGGGAGATGAGGGGAACAAAGTCTACGGAGCCATTGATGGAATAAAGATGAAGTCAAGCCTTGGAGCTTCGCATTTAGATTAGTTTTAAATTTGGTCCTTAATGATGCTTAAATCATCTCAGTTTGAGAATACTTCTTGTATTTTGAACAAATTTATTGAGTTTGTAGTTTATGAATACTTCAATTTATTCCATATGATATATTTATTATTTGGCAAAGAGACTTATTTCTCATGATATGAGCTTTTCTTATGTTAATTTTATTTTAAAGTTAAATTAATAGTAAGTTGATGAGACTTCATCGAAATTGTGTCACACTTTAGTTAAGCCACATTTCGAAGGGGAGAATGGATTGTCTCATCAGGAAAGAGATCTTTTATTCAATAAGATTATAAAGCATGGGACTTGATAAAAAAAAGATTTTGTCCCTTAGCCCAACATTATTAGTCTCTAATTTAAGTATGTCTTGTTTTTACTATTTCTGGCCAAAGCTGATTAGTGTTTGCATGTGCACCAAGTTTCTTTGTTCTGGTTTATTCTGGCCAACGCTGATTAGACTAGTCCATAGAGCTTGTTTTAGAAACTTATATGGCTTATGTTTGTCATTCTGGCCAACGCTGATTGCTAAATATTTGACCATAAAAGTTTTAGTGGGCAAAACCTTAGCAAGACATAAGTACCGTTAACTAAGGATAAGAAATAAGATCATGAGTAAATGAGTTGTCCACTTGGCACCCTGATTATGTTTCTAGAGAATACATAAATCAGTGGGAGCAAAGTCCAATGGATTGCGTTCCAACTGCAATAACTATTTCAATAAGTTAAGATTTTAGGAATGTGTTCCTGGAGAATGTAAGAATCAGTGGGAGCTAGTGGGAGCTCACAAAGGTGGAAGATCAAGTCTTGAAGAGATACGAGGTTAGTTTTTTGTATCAATGATTCAGGAAGACATAAATAACTTAGTTTATGCCATAAGTTGTTAGAATACTACTACAATTTATGTTGAGGATTTTAAGTCTCAATTAGTATATGCCACAACAGCTATATGTAGCAATCGTTAATGTATAATTAGGCACATAACTAAACCTCTATTGTTATTAAACCATGAGGGAATTTGTTATTCTAAACTAACCATTTTTATGAGCTTAAGTCGTCCATCAGTATATATATAAAGTGTGGCTCTTAGTAAGTTTCCTAATGAAGTCAAACTAGTAGGCTATTAAAGGGTCTACAATTTTAAGCATGACTTCAAAGGGATTTTGAAAGTTTTAACTAAGTATAAAGGCCACTATGGTTTAGAATTTCATTAAGTGGACAATTATGTTTATAAGAAAAATGTGGAAAATTTTATTGTCCTAATACTCTATATGGGTGAAGTTGAGTCAACACGTGGCAATAGAAATGTCACATAAGTTATTCTTTTTGCTCACCCAAAGTTTTTTTTTAATATGACATATTGGTGAAGCCTTTGAGTTTTGGCTATTAAGATACACCAATATAGGACCTATGAGTATTAGGATTTATCACAATGGCATGAATGCGCAAGTGATAGTTTTGAATAAGTAATGCAACGCCTGTCTATTGGCGTAGTGTTGTTGCACAATGCAGTAAGTTGATTATTCATAAGATTTTAAGAATAAGGTAGTAACAGTTGAAGTGGAAGATGTTCCATATGCTTCGGCTGTCATTAACTTTGTAAATGCCCAAAAGTCTATACTAGTATAGACTTGGCATTGGGATACTTGGCAAAATATAAGTTTAATCCAGTAGGTCCACTGAAAGGTGCAAAAGAATTTTAAGCTATTAATGAGGCACCATAAGAATTATCATGTCACTTACAAGAATTAAGAATTATTTTATTGCCAATTCTCTTGAGTATGTATTGTGCACAATTAGATTGTACCTACTCTTGTAGAAAAGGACATTTTCATTGAAAGCTCTAAATATAATTATTGTTCAGTTGAGCTCAATTAGTGGCGTGCTTGAGAATAAATATGACATGCCATGTGGCTTAAGAGATATTATCCCCAAATTAAGTATTGATATACTGCTATAGGCCTACAATTGAATTGCACTATTATTTCGAGTAACAACACATCAAATGTTGATGCCAAGCACATTGACTAAATGTTGTCAAAGAAAGAACCCAGGATCAAACTATTAAGTTTAAGAAAGTAAGAGCTAAGTTGATGCTAGCATATGTGTTCATCTGAGGCTTAACATTATCCCATTTATGAGTATGGATATTATTTTGGGTTTTAATGTAGTCTCTAAATTGAATCCTGGTAATAGGGCTATATATACTCCCGATAAGTAGTAAGCGTTCCTACAAGGTATTGCAGTGAACTATAGGTCATGGGGTCCTAGTGGTATTTATTGCTGCTGACGACGCATTAGCTAGTCTGGTCTTGCTGTGGTACTGAGTCTGAGCATAAGAGTAAGCGAACATTAGTTGCATAAGTGCATTAGCCGTTCGATCATGTGGGAGAATGTTGGAATGTGGTCTCGGATAATCTCGAGATTAATCACGAAATTAATTAATTAATTAATTTATGGTCCACTACCATATATCCAACTAATTACATTTGTCGCGATCAGCGGCAACCCTTAGATTGTTAGGGTTTTCGGCCCCCTGGCCCACAGCGCATTATATAAGAGGCGGCACCAGCGCCTCCACCCATCCATATTCATCTCCTCGTGAGACAAACACCCAAACCGATCAATCAGGCGCTGGAGGGTTCGGGAAGGTCGTGTACCCACGTGCAGGTATTCGCCGCTGCAGATCGACGTCGCGTACTTCATCAAGAGAGAGCCCTAGCTCTCAATTGGTGAAGATCAGTACATCTACTTCTACATCATCACGTCTCCAGCGACACAAATGGCATCTACAAACTCTGGTAATATTTCAGATTAGTTTTCCGTATTAAGACATGCTAGTGATCATGTTCAGCCTAAAGATCTTGTTAGTGTTTTATGCTAAGATCTATTTCAACAATAGTGTCAAAAACCTCCTTTCTTCATTTTCACTCTTTATAAGTAAGTTCATCCAAATATGTTTCTTGATCATCTTGACACCAGGAATGTTTCTTGATCGTCTTGACACCAGGAACTTAATGATGCAGCCTGTTACACTTGTCAGCCGCTTTTTTTTTTGGCTGTCAACAGCAGCTTTGAACCGCTTCACACCAGGAACAAAGTCAAGAAAAAAAAGGCGGGATAGAAAAGGAGAGGCCAGTGGAAACTAGGCTCCGTCGATGGCGCATCGCGCATGGGGCAGTCAGATTCAGTAAACAGCAAAAAAATTTAGATAACTACTCTTTCCTTGGTCCTTGTGCGAGTTGCACATTAAACGAAGTCAACCGATAATAATGCCAAGTTTACTTTTGTCAAAAAAAATGCCAAGTTTACTGTGTGGCACATGCGGTGTACCTTGATACTAGATTACTAGCTGTTCGCACATGGTAACTTGGTAGCCTATAAATAGCACAAAATGACTTACCGTTTGAACACCACCTTGAGAAGCTGCTTGCCGGTCATATCTTGCTTCATATAGTGCATCATCCACACATCGAGTAGAATGGCTTTGCGTGCCTCTGCTCTTAAGGGGGCCGTTGTGGCTGCCATTTGTGTGCTTCTTGTGGTAAGCTGGGTGGGGGAACCAGCACAAGGGTCGCCGTCCTGCGCCATGCATCGTTGCATGGCCGAATGCCCTTCCAAGTGCGACAAGAAGGCTGCCAGCGATTGCGAGGGAGCCCAGGCTGCAGATGAACCTAAGTGCAGGTACTACTGCCCTTGGAGCTGCAAGGACGACTGCCCTAGAGGGAGTGCATGCTGCGACAGCTCATGCGACAGGCAATGCAAGGGCTTTCGAGGCCCTACATACAATGGCTGCGTATATTCTGTCACCCAACAGTGCAAGGACAAATGTGAAAAAGAATGCAAGGGCGAAAAAGGTGAGTAGCTAATTTCCGGTGTGCGGAGTCCAGCGCATGTTTTGGTTTGGGTCCTTTTGCTTATTTTGTTTCCCGTCGTTAGCATGTAATCTGAATAATGCAGCATGGCCATGTCGAGTCAAAGCTTGATTGGGCAACTGCACGAATGATGTTAGTCAAGTCCTTATAGTTTTGCATGTTTAATATATTTCTCTTTGGAATAAACTCCTATATGTTTTTCTCCTAGTATATACACTTTCACTGCTATACTAGCTTGTATGTGTAAGGATGAGTTGTGCTTGCGAAATCACAGGAGTGCATATACTCATTGCGATAAAGAGGTAGGGCCAAATCTACTTGCTGTACGTAGGAAAGTCACAGGTGACTTTACCTCACTCGGATGCCATCCAATTGTCATCCAATGGTCAGGAAACACCTCAGTATATTAATGCTTAGCTTATATGGAAACATCAGCTCATTTAAAACTCAGTTCACTAACCGAGAAAAGCCCAGTTCAAAGAAAGAGCAACTGCTGGTAGATTTCTTTTCTTGCAACTTATCTTTTTGATAAATATTTGAATCCATCTTCGAAATAGAGATAAAACTTACATGAAAAATATATTTCTCATAATACCAACAATAGGCCACGTTTCATTTAAAACCATTTTCTGTGAAAAAATAATGCAAAGTATTTGTGATCAGTATATTATATTGATTATTTTGGTACCAACAAAGATTCAAATGAAAAAATATAAATTAAAAAAGTAAATTTTATTGGCGATACTTGAATTTGTCCCGAGTTCTTATCTAGATTCTGATACTCTCAAATTACATGTTTAGCACCCTAAACTTATCTCGAGTTCCCTTATCCTAGGCTCAGTCGGCTTGTAGAGTTTATCAACCACGCACGCACACTTCTTCTATAAAATAAACACACATATGCAAACCCTACCTTTATAAGTACCACCGAAAGACTGTACTGGCATATCTCGAGATTGACAAAGAAACCACATGCATCTCCATCTACCATTAAAAGCACAACATTGTTAATTAATCTTGGAAAAACCCTTAAGATGTGAGCACTGGCAAGTCATATACTACAAAGTTACAAATATTCTTAAGGAATACAATTTCATATTTAAGCTCATACAGTATGTAAAAGTTTTTTTTTATACAAATATTAAGCCACTCAACAAAAAGAAAACTATGCCAAGTATCGTCACTCAGTTGGCTTTAAATGGGTTGCTATTTGCATCACTAATAAGATGAAGAGCTTCCAACCATTGGATGGCAACTCAATGGCATCCGAGTGAGGTAAAGTTACATGTGACTTTAGTACAGCAAGTCAGAGAATCCACACCGACCTAAATCTGTCTATTACTCCTTCCGTCCATTTATCTCTTTCATCTAGCAAAAAATCTTTTTTTCTAAAAATCTTCTTCGTATTAGTTGGGACCACGGCTTTAGCTCCTCGGACTTGCTTCGTATTTATTGTTCATTGACTGCTCCTTATCTGCTACTTCTTGACTGTCTATGATGTTGTTTTACTGCTTCTTGGTCATTGGTTCTGTGAAAACAAAGAGTATGCAGGAAGTTTGATGTAACTATCTCCTCATCACTAGGCTGTGTCAGCTAATAGGAATTTGTGTTTTAGATCAGGGTCTATGTGAAAAACTCGTATTTATTTTCCGTTTTTGCTTTCTAAATCAAGTTTTTTTAGACTTACACGGTACAACGTAAAAGTCCACAACACGCACGCACACTCACCTCTATGAATTCACGTACGCAAACCCTACCCCTATGAACATCTCCGAAGGACTGGGCAACCGGCAGATCTGGAGATTCTCGAAGCCACCACATGCGCCTCGTTGTCGACGGGAACGTCGCTTACCACTTGCGAGTCTAACTATGAAACTGCAGAGGCAGCATTTGGCTGTTGCTCATGCATGCTAGTATTTCACAGAAGAGCACTCAACAGACGATAAATGTAAGTATCATGTTACCACCTCCTGTCCCGTCGATGGTCTATGCACTCCAAGTCTCCAACCATGTAAATTAAGCAATCAGATGACACTCATGTTCCCTGAAAAGTCTAAACATAGAAGTATTGGACAAGGCAAAAAGGTTCTCCAATATCACTGCAAGAGTGCAACACGATAAACTGGACAGAGCAGCACAGGCAAAAAGCATCTCTCTGATAATCTATGAAAACATAATAACTCATCTAAAAACTAAAGCATTGGGTAAATCTTTTTTACCTTAAACACTTAGCATCTCAAGTTCAACAGCATGGCATCAGCTGCAAGGCTCCACAACATGTAACTTTACTGTGGAGGGAACTTTAGGTGAAAGAATTGGGTTAACGAGATGCCTTTGCTCGGCTCTCGGTTACGTGTTAATATAGGCAGGAGAACAGCCCTCCTGCGGTGGCATGTATTACACAAGAATAGCATACAAGACTTTGCATGTGATCTCTACAAGTGGTACATTCTTTGGTCTACAATCTATACTAAAGGATCGACCATAGACTTGATACAAGGGACTGACTATCTATCTTTAGCATCCTCTAATATCCCCTCTCAATCTCAGCCACACACAAGGTTGAGATTGGAACAAAATCTTCTAATTTTACTAGGCACAACTGGTTTTTAAAGCCATCAGCTAGTTGATCATTTGTACTAATGAACCTCACATCAAGTAATTTCTGAGCAACTCGTTCTCTCACAAAATGAAAATCAATTTCGATATGTTTAGTTCGAGCATGAAAAATTGGATTAGCTGTGAGATATTTTGCTCCCAAATTATCACACCAAAGCCTAGCTGTTGGGGGATGGGGTATCCCTAGTTCTTGAAGTAACTTTTGTACCCACATCAATTCGGCTGTAGCATTAGCAAGGGCTTTGTATTCTGCTTCAGTAGATGACCTAGACACTGTGGCTTGTTTGCGAGCACTCTATGAAATTAAGTTCTTGCCTAAGAATACGGCAAAGCCTCCTGTGGACCGCCTGTCATCAACACAACCTGCCCAATCAGCATCGGAGAAGGCACTTACTAGCATAGACTGAGACTTGCACAATTTTAGACCAATGTTCGAAGAACCCTTGAGATATCGTAGTATTCTTTTCACAGCACTCCAATGTACTGTAGTTGGGGCATGGAGGAACTGACAAACTTTGTTTACGGCAAAACAAATATCAGGGCGAGTCAATGTAAGATATTGTAAGGCTCCAACCATACTGCGATATTTAGATGAATCATCTGGTCCTAATTTATCTCCATCATATAGACTAAGCTTCTCTGTACTGCAGATAGGAGTATTAACAGGCTTGCAATTTTTCATACCTGCCCTCAACAAGATATCCGAAGTATATTTTTGTTGAGACATGATTAAGCCGTCATCCATTTGTTTAACCTCAATGCCTAAAAAGTAGTGAAGATCTCCAAGGTCTTTGAGAGCAAAATCACCCTGTAGATCCTTGAGCAAAGCTGCTGTAGCAGTGGATGAGGAACTGGCAACAATTATATCATCAACATAGACTAAAACATATAAAATGTGACCACCTTTGTTAAAATAGAATAATGAGGTGTCTGCCTTGGATGGAGTGAAGCCAAGCCTGATTAACTTGTTACATCATAGACGGGCATACCAGGCCCGTGGAGCTTGTTTGAGTCCATAAAGAGCCTTGTCTAGTTTGCATACATAAGTTGGATGAGTACGATCAACATAACCTGGGGGTTGGTGCATATAAACATCTTCCTCCAGAACACCGTGAAGAAAAGCATTTTGCACATCCAGCTGTCGCAAAGACCATCCTCTAGAGACTGCAACTGATAAAACAAGGCAAATGGTTGCTGCTTTAACAACTGGACTGAAAGTGTCTTCATAGTCTATGCCATAACGCTGCTTGAAGCCTTTTGCAACGAGGCGTGCTTTGTACCTGTCAATTGTGCCATCAGAATTATGTTTAGTCTTATAAACCCACTTACAACCGATGATATTGGTTCCTTTTGGTGGAGACGGAACTAGGTGCCATGTTTTGTTGCGCATCAGAGCCTCATACTCAGCGTCCATTGCAGTGACCCACTTCTTCTCGCGTAAAGCTTCATGAACAGTGGTGGGTTCACCTGCTGAAGACGTGACAAGATTGCACCAGCGACAGTGCCATCAGTATAAGATTTTGGCTTAACAATACCATGCTGTGACCTTGTGACATGGCGAGGAGGTGATGAGACAGCTGTCGGAGCAGTGGAAGTAGCCGGGCATGGCACATGATCTGTTGGCGGATCGGCAACCTCTGTCCCCGCGATCGATGCAGCACCTGCAGTCGACCCAGTCGGGACAACGCCGGCGATCACGGGATCAGACTGGGCTGCGGGGTCTTGAGTGGAGGATGGGATGCTGGTGACCGGAGAGGATCCCGTGGCACCGCTAGTTCCCGCGCGCAGATCGCGCCGCGTTGCCGTCGCTGACCCAGATAGTGGATCGGGCCCGAAGGCTGGAGCGAAGTCAGTACGAGGTTCGGTGCCGCCAGGAGAATCTCGATCAGGATTTGGGCTGGTGTTGTCCGTTCCCTCGTACATTCGATATGGATAGTGTGGACTCGATCTGGCACCATTTTCTTCATTGTTTCCTCCTTGATTTGGTCCTGTAGACTCACCATGATGCAAAGGACTTGGCACAGCATTAGTTAGTAGTGGAGAAGATTGTAAGTCATGCAACGATGCATCTCCAAAAGTACGTGAACTAGAATCATGTAGCAACAAAATTTCAGCTCTTAGACGTGCCCCTGCGTTGGGATGCAGAGAGGCAAAAGGAAAAATGGTTTCATCGAACGTGACATCTCGGGATATATAGATACGCCCTTCAGAAGGGTCCAAGCACTTAAAGCCTTTATGCATATTGCTATAACTAAGGAAAACACACCGTTTAGATCGAAACTGGAGTTTTCTAGAATTATAGGGACGCAGATTTGGCCAGACGGCACAACCAAAAATACGAAGAAAAGTATAATCTGGTGGATATCCAAATAAACGTTCAAAGAGACTTTGATCATGAATTACTTTGGATGGAAGGCGGTTTATCAAAAAAACTGCCGTAAGAAATGCTTCGTCCCAAAATTTTAGAGGAACAAAAGCATGAGCGAGAAGGGATAGACCCATTTCAACTATTTGACGGTGTTTGCGCTCCGCAGAGCCATTTTGTTGATGGGCATGTGGGCATGAGACATGATGATCGATGCCTATGCGTTTAAAGAAGGGGTTCAAGGATCGATATTCCCCTCCCCAATCAGTTTGGACAGCTTTAATTTTACAATTGAATTGTCTTTCAACAAGCTGCTGGAAATCATGAAAACATTGGAACACATCGGATTTTTTTCGCAATAGGTAAATCCAGGTAAATTTACTATAGTCATCAATAAATGAAACATAATATTTATGACGCCCAACCGATGTTGGTGCAGCCCCCACACATCTGAAAATACAAGTTCCATAGGATTTGATGAAACACTGGTGGACTTAGGATATGGTAACTGATGACTCTTGCCAAGCTGACAAGCGTCACATATGTTGTTATTGGATGAAAGAGTAAAAGGCAAATCATGACGACTAAGAATTTGGTGCACAATGCGACTAGAGGGATGACCTAGCCTATCATGCCATAGGGAACTCGATGGCTTGACTACTCCGAGGGTGTGCTTATTTGAGGAAGACTTAAATGGGTAGAGTCCACCTTCACATGTGCCTCTGTGGAGGGTTCTCTTCGTCCCCTGTTCCTTGATCAAAAAATGAGTTGGGTGAAATTCAAGAAAAGCATTATTATCTTTGGCAAGACGATGGACAGACACAAGATTTTTGTTGGCTTGAGGTACATGAAGAACATTGTTGAGATGAATAGTACTATTTGGAGAATGCAAAGTGCTATGACCAACAAAATCTATCTCCATACCTGTCCCATTTGCTGCATGAACACGATCACCACCAGTGTAACGATCATGAACAGTGAGTTTTTCCAGTTCACCCGTGATGTGATCTGTGGCACCCGAGTCCATGTACCAATTGGAGTCAGCTCCGTAGTACGATGTTGTTGCCGAGGACGCAGACTTCTGTGAGGATCAAAACGCTTGAAGCATCGGATCACGGAGTGTCCTTCAATGCCACACAGTTGACAAATAACACCAGGTTCAAAATGACGGCCACCATTGCGGCCGGTGTTGTTGTAGTTGTTGCCGTGGTTTTTGCCACGGTTGTTGCCGTAGTTGTTGTTGCGGTTGTTCTTGTAGTAGCCGCCGCGTCCGGAGCCGCCACGACCTCCACTCCCGCATCCTCGCGAGTTGGAGTAGTTGGGGTTGCCGCTGCTGCGACCACCTTTAGCCACCATGTTCACGGAGGAGCGAGAGCCCCCGTTGTTCAACTCCTTCCTCTGCTCGAAGGAGATGAGCTGAGCGTACAACTCCGCGATGGAGATAGGCTCAACACGAACGGCCACTGCAGAGACGACTGATTCAAAATCGTCCCCAAGGCCGGTGAGGATGTAGGTGATAAGTTCCTCATCCTCCAATTTTCGCCCTGCCGCGGCCATCTCGTCGGCAAGGCTGCGCATCTTGATGAAGTACTCTGCCACGGTGGAAGAGCCTTTAGAGGCGGTGGCAAGGGCCATGCGCGTGGATATCATGCGCGCACGGGATTGAGATGCATGGTGTTCGTGGATAGCTGCCCATAATTCTGCCGTGGTTTGGGCAGAGGAGACTTGGGTAAATATATCTTTGGAAAGTGAGGAGAAGAGGTAACTAAGTACTTGTTGGTCGGTGGTATGCCACTTCTCGAATTCTGGGTTGGGAAGCCGATCATCGGGCTTTTCAGTGGAAGGAGGGAGGAAGCGTGAAGGGGGTTCGGTGGTAGGATCGATGTATTTGGCAAATTGAGCTCCCTTCAAGGTAGATGAAACTTGCGCATGCCACATATTGTAGTTAGCATGGGTAAGTTTCTCATTAACAGGTGGAAGGAAGCCAAAGGAAAAAGATGTAGGGGTTGCCATGGATCAATCCGTGAGGAGTTGGCTCTGTATACCATGAAAGAATTGGGTTAACGAGATGCCTTTGCTCGGCTCTCGGTTACGTGTTAATATAGGCAGGAGAACAGCCCTCCTGCGGTGGCATGTATTACACAAGAATAGCATACAAGACTTTGCATGTGATCTCTACAAGTGGTACATTCTTTGGTCTACAATCTATACTAAAGGATCGACCATAGACTTGATACAAGGGACTGACTATCTATCTTTAGCATCCTCTAATAAGGCTCAATGTATGTCCGGATGGCCATGAGTGCTCGTTTAGCTTCCCTGAGAACATCAATGGGGCACTTGATACGTTTATCCTCGGGCACATGACACCTAAAAGTACTCTGATATGTCTCCAATGTAAGGCACTCAAGGAGGTTATATGCTCAACAACATGGCATGCTAATTCAACCAGGCTCTTTGCAGAAGAGAATTCTCGTATCTTCACATTCTTGATCCGGTGCTGTTCTTGCATCCGCTTCAACCTCTGCCTCCGCCTCAGATCTGATGGATATGCAAAAATTGAGACATGCTCCAACTTCCAGTGTGAGGCCTAAGGAAGGAAAAAAAACTATTTTCATGGTTTCTGTGATAGCTACTAATAGATAATCATAGGGAAATCAGAGAACAGTGACTTACATCCAAGACAAAAGTCTCCAAGGCGGGAAAAGCATCAAAAAGGGAAACCAGAGAAAGATAATCATAGGAGGCTACTGCGTTGAGACCAATAGTTAGGTTCTTAAGGTGTAAATATTTGCTATGCAGCATTGGCGTATCAACCATCTACAAAAAGATATCAGGTTAGTTTTACCCCCAGGGATATGCCTGATGCAATAATTGTCATATGCATATTGCTAATCCACATTCAAAGTTTTTAGAATATACCTCCCTAGCTGGATGAATATATGGTGACAGTTTCAAGGTTTGGCATGCTGGATGGAAGCTCAAAACGAACGTAACGAATTGCGCCCGAAAATGACAAGTATAGGTCCTTCATTTTCAATGTTTCCCCGAGTGACAGTTGCACTTTGGGATTTCCTCCGAAGTAAAAACTAGATATATTTGGAGCTTTGTTGTCTATCACTCGCAGCTTGCTGCAACCAAGGACCTGTAGATAGCTAAGCTGCTGCAGCATACAAGGCACCCTCAAGAAAACTATCCAATCACAATACCTGATTTCCAACTGCTCTAAAGCATAAGAATTGGAAATAAGGCACCCTATCTCATCATCTGTAATAGAGACAGTGCAGAGATGTAGTCAGGCTTCTTAAGCAGCCAACTTCAGATGTGGGATGGAAGGAACAAAACGCAAGGAGAAGGTATCGTATTGAGTCTCCACTCCCATTAGAAAAATGTATGGGAAATTGTACTTTGCATCTACTGGCAATGCTAGTTTGAGTTCTTCAATTCCTAGCGTAACAGCAAACTGAAGCCAACTGTCAGGATAACAAGAGTCCTTCAGTTCGTAATCATAAGGCATGTGAATCTTGAGTTTCTTCACACCAATGCTTGAGTGTTTCTTCAGAATGTGGTCAACTTTGCTAGAGAAACCTCTGGCACATCCATTAGTCTCATGTGTGTTTGTATCTAATCCCAATGTTGTATAATTGAAAGTTAGGTTGGGATGCCTTCTCCAGGAATGTAGAAAAGCACGAGACACACAGGCGGCTATGGCAGCGGCTCTCATTGGCAACAGGGAGTGTATATGGCACCAGACATCCTGCATGCAGAAGCGCGGGAAAGTCCAGCTTTAGAATTTGTAAATACAAATGATACTGAGCTTGTAAGTGTACTAGTACATCAAGTTTTCTTCATGGCTACCTTAAAAAAAGTGTCAGTGACCAGAGCTGATTAGTTACTACTCAATCAATTCATGCCTTTTCACTTAAAAAATGTGCTACCACACAAATCAGGCATGTAGTGCCCAACAATACTGGTTTATTTGCATTTGTTCCAACTAAGATGGACAGATTTTTTATTGACTTGTCATACGGTAGTGAGCTAATCCGGCCAGTAGATTGGACAAAACAAGCACTTATGGACAGAGTGCCTATAGTGCATCTGAATACTTAAACAACAGGATATGTAATTATAAAATAGAATCAAACAACTTTGACAACTTACAGTGTAAAAAACGTGCATAAACCTTAATAAGTTAAGTAATAACAAAATAATGCAAAGACATGAGTTATGGCCAACCAAGAAAGCAATCTGTTTCTTTCTCATCATTAACTTGAGAAGCTCCAGGAAAAATAATTTCCACCTTCTATGCATTGAGACAAGAATATGGATTGTGATGCTTAGGAAAAAAAAAAACACTATTTGCACTGAAAAATAATTATGCACAAAAACGAAGTTACAAGTGCAAAAGATCTGCAGGAGATGAGATCACAGCATTAAAATATCATGTCACAATCCAGATAGCATAGATTCACTGATTTGTGCAGTCCAAACAGTGATCATGATACTTTGCATCTCACTGAGTTTACAATTATCAAAAAGTGATGGCATACCTCCGGAAGGCTTGGTCCTGAACATATCTTTGTTTCAGCACCCTGAGAATCATCATCTCGCTGTGGCAGGGTGAGCCGTTTATTTTAGACTGTGAATTAATCAATCCATCTGCAGAGCATCGTACCTGCTTAAAAGTAATAAATACAACCACTCTAGGAATAAAACAGCAGACTTAAGCAAACCAATGCAATCAGAATCAGGGGTGAAGCCCAATTGTGCACTGTGGGTCCAAATGCATCACCCTAACTTTTGTTGTCTAGTTATAATACCAATGTTTTGACACTATATGCACCCCAAAGCATGTCCTCTGCCAAGGGCTTCAATTGTCAAGGGCTTCAGTTTAGGTTTCAGTTGTCCATATTATTTTGACACTCCAGATTTGAGGGACCTAAGCCACCAGCTTGCCCCCCTACACATCTAATGTGAAAGATTGACATATTCTCTAACCTACAAACTTTTGCTAATTTTTTTCAGAGAATAATAGAGCTTAAAAACATGAACGATATCCATTAGTTTCCTTTCCTTCAGGACGTCCCGTCCAGGATATTTTACTCAAAGTCAAATGATGTATTTTGCCTATATTAATGTTCTTTAGCCATGCATGTTAATATATTACTTATATCTTGATAAATTCTTTTATCCCATCGTGCTCCCTCTATTTTACTCTAGCTTCGCCAATGAGCAGATGGACGAGAACCTTATAACATACTGAAACATGGAAAAACAAATGCATATATTTATGGGCAAAAACTCAGAGTACACATTGGCTAATCGATCCAAGAAAAATTGGTCGGCACCTCGCACCCAACTAAACGGAGCAGCGAACCATGTTGTTCTTGTTCTCTACGACAAGAGGAGCAGAAGGCTTACTGTGGGCTTCATCTTGTCGACACCCGCGGTCTGGTTGCCGCTCCAGGGACATGTGGCGCGTGAAATTCAGAGTGAGCAGAAACGATACGAGAAATCAACTACTGTAGAATTTCTCTTCGGTAATCAAGATCTGCTGCTCCTGTGTATCAATCACCCTCCCTCGCGCTGAGGAATATCTTCCTCTCTCTCCCCCTCTGGGCTCTGGCCTCCATCCTGGATTGGGGGATTCTTTGGGGGAGCTAGAGTTGAATCCTGTCCCGCGCGCGCATGGAGGGTTAGATTTTTTTTTTTTTTTTTTTTTTTTTTTTGAGGGGGGCACGGAGGGTTAGATGTCGGCGCCGCCGTGGACCAATGTGGATTTCTAAGGCCCAACGACAGCAGATGCACAGTCGGTCTCGGTCCTCTGATTGAGGCCCACAGGCCTGCCACGGTTCGGCCATTTATTTAGGCCCCTTTATTTAAAACACAAGGATTTCTCGTAGAAATTATATAAAAATCATAGGATTATTATTATAAAATAAAAAGCACAGAAACTAGAAAGGTTTTCAACGTTCCAAACGTACGGGCTGAGTTATGTATATGCCGTTCCATCATTTGTTTCCTTTTTATCTTGTAGCTCGTATGTTGTACTTTCTCCATTCCAAATTATAAGTCATTACAAGAATTTGGGAGAGAAAAACATTTCAAGTTAAATTAAATTTATTTTATAAGATAATAACATTTATGATATCAATTAAATATTTCTTATATTCTTGATTACTTATATATTCATAATACACTTATTTGGTGTCACATATGTTTGTAGTTTTATCAGTAATTTTAGTCAAACTTGAAATGCTTTGACATTTGAAATGACTTATAGTTTGGAATGGAGGAAGTATATACAAACCAAATGCAAAGCTCATATACTTTGTTTCAAGTAATTTTGTGTGCTTTTATATTGACACCAGCCGGAGCGGATGATTTAGTTAAACACACACACTAACACACACAAATGCAATTTGTATTATTTCTTCGTAATAGAAAAGTTGAGTAATCTATATAGATGCAAATAAAACAATTATATGTTTTTTTAAAGATGCAAATAATAGAGTTACTTCATGATTTTTTTAGTAATAGTAGATGTGGATAAATCAAATGTAAATTTTGAGATTTACTCTGGATCATATTTTATAATAATTATAATATAGTTTTTTTCTGCAACTAATTATTATAATCTAGCTTGGTTAGATTATTTTTTACAGTGGCGAAGGTACTTAATTTAACATAAATGCTGTTTTTACTTTAGACTATTTTCTCTTAGTAATATATATAAGTGGGTAGTTTCGACGAAGATTAATGATTACTCTTACACATCTTTTCATGACAGCAGCAGAGGTAGGTATTGTTTTCTAAAATAAAGATGTCTAACAATGTCTACTAAAATTATTAGAATAAGCTATATTGACCATCTTTTGGCATTCCTAAACCTCCTTTGCTCCTTTGGTCAGTATAGGATACCTAGTTTTGGTATTCCTAAACCTCTTTTCTCCTCTGATAAGCATAGGTTACCCCAGTTTTTGATACTATGTGCATTTTTGGTTTTCTATATACTCCCTCCGTCCCTTTTTAATTGTCGTCGTTGGTGTGCGCGCCACAAGTTTGACTCGATTTGTAGAAAATACGTGCAATATTTGTATGTACAAATAAATTTATTAAAAAAACTAGATTCAAATATCTTTATAATGATACTAATTATGTATTTATAAATATTAATATTTTTTAATATATAATTGCCGGTAGTTTTTATTGGAAAGCACAAGCCACAATTAAAAAGGGGCGGAGCGAGAGTATGTTTAAAACAGGCTAGCACTGCACACGTATTTCTAACTTGATCGAGCCCTGCACAACCGCCTGTGGTGCTTTTACCAGAGTGGCGAGAACGATGGAGCAGACAGAAGAAAGCACTGCATACGCTCTCTCTCATTGAAGCACACTTCATCAATCTCCCTTGCTATATGCTATAGCTGAGGATCGAGAGTCACCAACTAGGGCTCTATAGAGAGTCAAATTGACTTTAGAATATTCTTTTAACAATGTTATATAGATGGGTAGTATTAAATTCTTAAATACAAGCTAGTTTCCAAACTACTTAAGGGCACGTACAGCGCGACGTCTCACCCCATCTTTATACGATGAATTTTGCAGAAAAGTCCCTCCCGGACGGAGAGACGGGCAGGGTCGTCGTCTCGTGAGGAGACGAGCAAGGCTCGTGCTCCGAGATCCCGTCGCCGGCTCAAAGCCGTGCTGTACCACCACGTCGTCTCCTTCGTCCGCACTAGATCAAGTCGAGTTTGTTTCCTTTGCGCCAATATGTTCCGCCTCTGCTTCATCCTCGCCGGTGGCCGGGAGTTGGGACAAGGCGCGCCAGTGGCCTCAACTCCCTCTGCCTCCTCACTGACAGACCCCCGCCCTTCCTTCTGGTTCACGTCGGTGGATGCGGTGGGATCCAGTCGGCGCCGGCGACGTGCAGGACATCAACGGCCATGCCTGTGCCGCTGCGGGGCGAGGGCCGCCTCCATGCAGCTTTGCTCCAGTGCCTGCAAGAGATCGCATAATTTGTTGCCGGCGGCCAGGAGGCTTGCGTCATTTGTTCCCATGGATCCGTCGCCAAATCGAAGGCAGATGTACATGCTCCATCCTCAACTAAATTGCAGCCACGCCTCTGAATGTTAAGTTGCAAATCGGTTAAGTTTTGGAGGTGTGCGGCACATGTTCTGTGGTTCTGAAATTTCAGAGTGTCAACTGCTACCTCGTTCTCCTTCAGATACAGCTCAGTTAGTTGTGTCATTTGGGTTGGTAGTCCATCGAGTTGTTGTTGTGAAGCCTTGCAGTTCATTTGTTGGGTTGAGAAGAGTATGCAACTAAACATTGGTTTCTGTACCTACAGTTCTCTGAATATTTGGTGTGCTGCTTGTTTGCTCTGCTCTTGCTGTTCTTCTACACAGAAGTCTAGCAGCTGCACTGCAGTCTTGATTCGGTGAGGACGACATGTAATTGATAATATAGATATTAGCAGCATGTTTTGGTGATTTCCTTTAGGTACAAGTGCAAGCAGAAGATCGACGAAGTCAAAAAGATGTTGATCAACCTGCATGCTGCCATTTTTTTTTTCTTTTAAGTTAGCTATAAGTTGTCATACTGATTGTGGTGTGAGAAAGTTCTATGGTTGTGGGTGAAAGAAAATTCTTTACAATTGTAGTATGAATATTTGCAATCTTTGGTTCCTTGTGGGTGTTAAATCATGTTGTGTCAAGTAGCAACATAATGGTACACTAAAATGATATTCATGATTGATCCTAACTACAATGAAGCATTAAACCACCTATAGAAAATTATAAAGACAACCCTTGTCTGTGGGCTGTACGAGATTGTCTATATTGTGGATTCCAATAATTTGCAGACAGGTTCCTGTCTGTGGACTGTACATGCCCTAATCTCTGTGGACTTAATTAACCCGGGTCACATTAAGTACATATATTAAGACTACATAAATAAACAGTCAATGAGTTTCTAGGCACAATATCATGCACGTTCCTCCGTTCGTTCAAAAAAATGATTGAAATCTAAGAAGTTGTCAAATCCATCATCATTGATTTAATTTAGAAAGCCACTTGCTAAGTTAGGCCAGTCTCAATTGGCAGTGTCACTGCACGGTTTCACATACTAACACGTCATCAAGATTGAAATGAAACCATTCATGAAACAACTCCAGCAATGGAGCATTTCATTTTGTTGTTTCCAAAGCTAAGCAAAGCATTTAATTGCTGCAAGATGATTGGATCACATGCAAGATGGTGAAACAATCTGGTCCTCAGTGGGGTTTCACGCGGTTACCAAAGTCTAGTAAACAGTGCGTACGAGTTTCACCATGGTGAAACTCTTTTCTTTTCTCTCCTCTCTATTTCATGCAAAAAGTGCATATTTGCTAATGTGGCACTCTAATTAATGTGCATGACACCTCTATAAAACCTCCACTAAGACTGGCCTTAGGGAACACTCACATGACACATATACCCATGGATTAAACCTAATCAAGGAGTTTCTCCTCAAATCATGATTTCCTTTCGAATAAACTTTGCCAAATATGAGGATGGACAACATAGATTCCATTTATGTTATATTTTAGTACAATTTAATGGCACACTATATATATTTAAGGACGGAGTGAGTAGTATGAATGCCGTTGTTGGGTAGTACTTCTAAACCTCCTTTAATTTCTCCTTGGGTAAGTATAGCATATCCCAATTTTTGGTATTATTATGTGCTTTTTATAGTTTTCCCTTGTTTAAAAGAAGCTAGCACGCAGACACGCAGTTCCAACTTTGGCATTGTGCGCAATTTCTTGGATCTTGGTGCTAGCTAGCTATCAATTGAGTGGACTGTGGAGAGCGATTGATATATAGCTTCCATCTCCCTTGAGATAGCTAGCCGAGCAGTATTTCCCAAAGCTATTCCCAAAGCTAGTGCGCCAAGCAGTGTTTCCCAAAGCTAGTGCTGAGCTCTGCAGGTAGTGTATGATCAGCATGGGATCCAAAGCCATGTCGAAGCAGGGACAGGCGAATCGTTGCAGCTGGGCCATCTGGTGCATTCTCGCGTTCATGGTGGTGATGAGCGGCTGCACAGGAGCATCAGGACTGCCGCTGGGTGACGAGCATGGAGAATTCAAAGCAGCAACTCTGGACGTGGATGCGTCCAGAGCCAAGGCGCGACGGATGCCGGACACGCTGTTTGGGGTTTTCTTCGAGGTGCGTGCCTTCCGTCACTTCTTCCTCTCACTCTCGTTCCTCCTTCCATATGTAAATATGTGTATATATGGTTATACATAACCCGTCGTTTCTTGAGATCTACTAGCGATCTTGTGATCAATAACGTTTCCTCATCAAATTCTACCTGCTGTTCTTTCGTTTCTTTCTTTGGCCTGGCCCCCTTATCCGTCCCAAAACAATTCACATTTTTATATAAAATTCTATAGACATTTGTATCCCTAAATATATTTATTACAAAATATATTTAAAAATTATCCCCATCATAATGTCAATGTTTTACATAAATATTTTTATGACGGATGAAGTATCCCTAAATGGCTTTTTTTAGGGGATGCAATTATTATTACTTTTTTAAAAAAAATCATGCAATTATGATTACATGATACAGCAGGCCAGGCCCAGCAATTATGATCAAGACACCTCCCGAATACTGGGCTGTGTGGGCCCAACGATCAATTCCAGCCCATTCACTTCTCCTTCTTCCCCGTCCACTCCAAATCCCCAGTCCTCTCGAGCTCGCGGGCACGCGGCAATGGCGAGGAGGGCACTTGCATCCTCCGTTCTGTCTCCCACCCCTCAACCAGCTCCGACCTCACCTTGTCGGTTCGGGGCGGTGGACCCTGGTGCATCTGGCGTGGAGGCCGGAGGGAATGCTGCGGCCAGAGCACGCTGGTTGGCCTGCGGCTAATCTGACTACAACTCCGAGTTCACCACCTGGTTGTTTGCCTTCCACCTCCTCCTCCCTCTCGATTGATTCAGTGGGCATGAAAAGTTACGGTTCCCAGCAGTTTGGATCGGATGTACCTGTTAAGTTTTGTAAAAAGGCAGGAAGATATTGCATTGTGGTTTCTTTTTTTTTTAAGGGAAAATAACTTTTATTGTTTATGCAAATTTTCTTGTTCCATTCTCCAATTCTTTATGTATGTGTTATGCACCATTTCTTCACAGTAACTAAATCGGTGAATACTGCAGGAGATCAACCACGCTGGCGCTGGTGGGCTATGGGCAGAACTGGTTAACAACAGAGGTGCTTGTGATAGCTGTTCTTTCTTTTCTGAATGTAGAATACAGTAAAATTTTCATCTGAAACTATGGTAGGACATCCCCATGATGTTCCTTATAATAGGGGTTTGGTTGGGGATTTACTGATTATTTTAACAAAATCACCAATGTGGTTAATTAGGTTATTTGGTTGGGGTGGGTGTGTGAGAAATTGAGGGAGGGAAGGAGGTAGTCTCCCTGTTGTTACTGTGGTTATGTAGAACTGTGAATCCAATTTTCTTTATTTATAACATTAAGCTGGAACAAACAAATTAGGTTTTTTTGTCAGGAAGCTGCTGCTGGCAAATATCCAGGTTCAGAATTCGGCATAAACAGATTTTGGATTTTTTTTTTCTTCAGGTTTCGAAGCTGGAGGCAACCATACTCCGTCTAGCATCAGCCCATGGTCCATCATTGGAGATAAATCTTCCATATTGGTGGCGACTGATGGAACATCATGTTTCAGTCGGAACATTGTCGCTCTGAGGATGGAGGTCCTCTGCAATGACTGTCCAGCTGGTGGCGTTGGCATTTACAACCCAGGGTTCTGGGGCATGGTATGTCTTTGTCATGTGCTATTATTGCTCAGATCAGTGTGATAAATGTCAGTAATTTTGTATTATACTGTTGCAGCCTAATGCAGTGATGCCATGTGATTAGGTTTGTTCATGAGTAGCTAGTGATGCCAATTCATAAAAGCAGTAGCAGCAGCAGCTGTTCGAATAGAAATATTAGGATTTAAGACTGCCAGAACTCCATGTATTTTCTTTGGATCCTTATGGTAGTGGTCTTTCATGTTCTGATGTTGGGCATATATTCAGTATGTTTTCTTTCCTTTTCCACTTTTTTCTTTTCTGTGATATTACCATTTCAACTTGCAGAACATAGAAGGTGGAAAGGCCTACCACCTTGTCATGTACGTCAAGTCAATGGAACCAGCAGAGCTGACTATTCAATTGACAAGCTCTGATGGGTTGCAAACCCTGGCTTCAGCTACGATAATGTTAGTATATTTTCTCTCAGTATTTTTTTTTTTTGAAAGGAAAATTTTCTCTCAGTATTGAGACAGGATAAAACATATTTACATTAGCTGAACATATTGCCCTGCTATAGAGTTTCTGGAACATCAAATTGGACAAAACTGGAGCAAAAATTGGTGGCTAAAGACACGAATAGAACTTCAAGGCTTCAAATAACAAGAAGCAAGAAAGGAATTGTATGGTTTGATCAAGTATCACTCATGCCTGCGGACACATACAAGGTATATTATAACTTTTGTATAAATGTTGTATAAAGTTTTAAACCAACATAACTGAAGATTGAACCTTAGAATATGGGGAGTAACAAAAAGGCAAGCAATCCTAGTATGTGAGCCAAAACACATTAGAATGTTAGTAACCACATTTTTGACACAATAATCTATTGAATTGTCGTTTATAAGTATAACTACTTACTGTTTCTGTTTGTTTGATGAACGTAACACGCATGTAAATGATTTTGATATCTTTCTAGCATACAGTCATGCTTAGTATACTTGTGGATATTTAACATCAATTCTTCTCTATACATGTAGGGACATGGTTTTCGCAGTGAACTTGTAGCCATGCTACTGGATTTAAAACCACGATTCTTGAGATTTCCTGGTATGTGATGTGTTTCCTTAATTAAAGTCGGGCATTTATGTTTGCACCTATATGATATATTTCATTATTTCTATGTGTGCAGACATATTTTTGATAATTTACTAGATTGCATACAACTCTTGTAGGTGGTTGCTTTGTTGAAGGCAACTGGTTAAGAAATGCTTTCAGATGGAAGGAAACAATTGGTCCATGGGAAAAGAGGCCTGGGCACTTTGGAGACATTTGGAATTACTGGACCGATGATGGCCTCGGCTTTTATGAGTTTCTACTGGTACATGTTGATTGATGCCATCAGATTTTGTATCTTTTTAATTTCAGTATAACTGATCATATGTTTACTATCCACAAAAGCTTGCAGAAGACCTGCGGGCTCTGCCGATTTGGGTGTTGAATGCTGGTAGGTTTTATTTATAATTTATATAAAAAACCCTTTTGTGTTATATGGTTAATCATCAACAACATCCCATTAAGCTGGGATTCTTGTATTGAATTTTAGGTATCAGCCACCATGATGCACTTGACAGCACTATGATTTCAAGTTTTGTTAAGGTACCTTTTGTACTATACTACTATCTAATTTTTTTGTTGTTTTGTACTAATACTACTATCTAGATCGTTTGTTGTTTGCATGATGTAACATAAATATTTTCTCCTATTAGTTGCATGCAATTGTTGGGTTTTAACCTCTGTATAAGAATATCGTTGTCCTCGATGAGCAAGTGGTGGCCAAGAAGGATAGTTTTCGGTATCTAGGATCAATGCTTCAAAAGGATGGAGACATTGATGAAGATGTTAGACATAGGATCTCAGCCGGTTGGTTGAAATGGCGTCAAGCTTCTGGCGTCCTCTTTGACAAAAGGGTGCCCCAGAAGCTAAAAGGTAAGTTCTATAGGATGGCGATTCGCCCGGCGTTGTTATACGGTGCGGAATGTTGGCCCACAAAAAGGCGACATGTCCAGCAACTGAGTGTAGCGGAAATGCGTATGTTGCGTTGGGTTTGTGGGCACACTAGGAGGGATAGAGTCCGAAACGACGATATTCGGGATAGGGTTGGGGTTGCACCAATTGAGGAGAAACTGATCCAACATCGGTTGAGATGGTTTGGACATGTCTAACGGAGACCCCCTGAGGCGCCAGTGCGTAGTGGGGTTCTAAAACGGGTCGATAATGTAAGGAGCGGTAGAGGTCGACCTAAACTGACTTGGGGCGAGTCGGTTAAGAGAGACCTCCAAGGATTTAGCTATGGATAGGAGCGCTTGGAGACTAGCTATCAATGTGCCTGAACCATGACTTTTGGGTTGCCCTGTAACGTGTCTCTTCTGGGTTTCATCTCTAGCCTACCCCAACTTGCTTGGGATAAAAGACTATGTTGTTGTTGTTGTTGTTGTTGTATAAGAATATCGTTGGCAATTGTGTCTTCTTTTTTCCTGTATTTTGTATAAGTTTAAAAACCATGTAGCTTACTTGTATCTCTGGAATCTGGAGTCTTTTAATCTCTATGTTCAGTTTTGGTAGCCTTAGTGATCTTATCAAAGGAGAATCCTATAGAAACTAATTTCTATCCAGAATCTGAATAATAGAACCACATGTACTTTGTGTTTCTTGATGATTTTAGTTTTTGAATGTGCTATTCCGTGAGTTTCTTATTCCTACTATAGGATGCTTTGGATGGCCTTGAGTTTGCAACGGGAAGTGCAGAGTCAACATGGGGTTCTGTTAGAGCTGCAATGGGGCATCCAGAACGATTCCCACTAAAGTTTATTGCAATTGGAAATGAAAATTGTCTGAATAGATTTTATCAAGGTACTTAAATCCACTGTCTTGGACAGTTACCATGAATATCTTAGTCTGTTCCTGATGTTATCTAATTCTGCTTATTAGGAAATTACATCAGATTCTATAATGCTATACGAGATGCCTATCCAGACATTCAAATTATTTCAAACTGTGATGGATCATCTAAAAGACTTGACACTCCTGCTGATTTTTATGATTATCATGTAAGATATGCATTGTTTCTCTGACCTTTTTATCCTTGTTTGTCAGACTGTCAGTGCAGTTTATGTCTTTTTTTCATTTCCTCAATATGATAGTAATACTAATAATATAATATTGCAACTTTACTTTTGTAGGTCTATACTGATAATGCTGCTAAACTTTTTCATGCGAAGAACAAATTCGACAAGACATCACGAAGTGGGCCAAGGGTATGTGATTATTTCCAGTTCTTCACTTCTAATCCCTGTTCATCTTTTGTGATATATGTCCTCTTTCCAGGTATTTATCAGTGAATATGCTGTCAAAGATGGCCGAAATGGAAGCCTCCTTGCTTCACTAGCTGAAGCTGCATTTCTTACAGGAGTAGAAAACAATAGGTACCGTCATTGGATCACACATAATTCCTTTATTATCGGATAATGAGATGACATCTCTTTCATGTACCTTTTCAGTGATTACATTCAGTTGGCCAGCTATGCTCCTTTGTTTGTAAATGACAAAGCCAGAACGTTAGTACTGATGACTTCATACTTTTTTCAGCTCTGCTAATGTTCTTATACATGCAAAGTACTAATTGTGTCTGAACATTTTATCAGCTGGAGGCCAGATGCAATAGTCTTCAACACCTGGCAACAATATGGAACTCCTAGTTACTGGATGCAGACATTTTTCCGTGAATCAAGTGGTGCTGTAATTCATCCGGTTACAATCGCATCCAACTACTCTGACTCATTGGCAGCATCCGCAATAACCTGGCAGGACACTGGAAAGAGCTTCTTGAGGATAAAGGTAAAATAACAGTTTCTTATGTTCTTATATCCTGTGTGATTCCATCAATTTGTTAGATAAGTGAGGGTAAAGGTGAAATAACATTTTCTTATGTTCTTGTATCCTGTGTGATTCCATCAATTCATTGGATAAGTGAATCAGCATTTAAAAGTACTGAATCCAGGTACCAATATGCAGGGAGTTTTTATAATCTTTGTTGGTCTTTGAATGCTGTGCAGATTGTAAACTTTGGATCTAGTGTTGTAAACCTTAGGATATGTGCAACTGGACTTCAGGCTGGTGGGAATACAAAGAAATCAAGAATCACAATTCTGGCATCTGCCAGTGTGCTGGATGAAAATTCGTTCAGCAAGCCAAATAATGTAAGAGGATGAGTGTTTTTTACAAGGCTTTTCCTGTTGCATACAGCAATCTTATGATTACAAACATTGTATTGTGCATCTGTCAACTGAGTAGTGTAGTATTTCTAGGAAAGTACTACCAGTCTTTGAAGCTTATGCCTAAACTCTTGCATCCCCATTGGTGTTGGTAATGTCTAGAACGGAACGTGTCGCTTGTTTCCATCATGTCACGTTTATAATAATCTAATGAAGCATTCTAATGTTTCAGTGAGCTTGACTAACATGACACTTGACACAGGTCGTGCCTGTCACCCAAGGGCTGCCGAATGCAGCGGAATCTATGCATACCTTGCTGAGGCCCTTCTCGTTCTCTTCGTTTGATCTAGCTCTGGGTGATTAATAAAGATATATCTAACCCACTCAGGTTCAGATGATGTATTTACTATGAGACCACATTTTATCGAATGCTAATAAAAAAGAGGGATTTTCACTTTCTTTCTATGTCATATTACCACAGAGAAGTGGTTAATTGTACCCTGCACATCTTCGTTCAACAGCATTAACCATCTCCATAGTCTCCATTTCCATCGCTGCTCTGAGAACCAGAAGGATGATTTCCACCAGGGAACAACTCCAGTAGAAGAAAGTTAGTCATTCAAACTGGATGCAATACAAGTAATATGACTTCATTGTCATAGATATTATGTATTCATGTTCTGTTACCGTGGAAGTACAGTTATTCATGTTTTCATAATCTACTCATTTGGTGTCAGAAACATTTATAAGTTTTTCTATAAATTCGGCCAAACATAAAAATTGACTCAAGACAACCCTAAGAATTGATTGATTTATTGAGGATTGAGGGAGTATCTAGAATTTGCAAGTAATCCATCATTTCATACACGAGGACGAAAGCAAGAAAAAAAAAAGAAAACTCATATTTTCATTTTTCTGATGAGACCAAGTCGATTAAAAGGTGAAACGGAGCAAGGCGACGCCAAAGCTTGGCGAGCCTGAAGGCGTTCTCGTCCTCCCCCGTCAGCGGTGACACCACTCTGCCTCTGCACTATGTCGGCATACAGCGCTTGTCACGACCGGAGGGGTTGCCTCGTGGCATCTTCTTCACCCCCGCCGCCGTTCCGGAGGTGGAGCAAGCTGTCGATCTTGGCCGCCGTGCTGGTGCCGTTGGCGGTGAGGAGGTCGACGGTGATCGTGGATAGCACCGGGTCCTCGCTGCCAATGTTGCGGCTCCGGTAAAACAAGGCAGAAGAGCACGGCGGCGACACTTGTCGCTCTGCTAGAGTAGGAGGACCGAGGACTTGATCATATTCATGGTTTCCAGTTTGCCACACACCACTATAATGGTGCAGGGGATGCTCTGTACTCCCTCCGTCCTGGAATACAGAGCAGCATTCTGGCTTTTGAGACATGTGCTCAAATATAATACATCCAGGGAGAAAATATATTATTTCCTTGAATAAGAATTTGTGATTGCTGTGAATAGAGTGCTTTTCATATTTTATATAATGAAAGTAAGACTGCATCCTTTAACTATGGGGAATATAGTGAAACTAAGATTGCATCTCTTATTTTTCTGAGAACAATCAGAATGCTCTGTATTTCAGGACGGAGAGAGTAATCTTGTGTGTTCTTATATAGGACTATAGGAGGTCGACGAGACCAAAATTTTGATTCTGTCACACCCAATTGATGATGTTGATTGATATAAATAGGGTATGCAATTGGTTCTCCATTATTTCTTTAAAAAAATATCTTTGCAAGGTTAGCGCGCAATATATAGTTTTTGCACTTATAGAATATGCCACATGTCCACCTAATGAAGCACGTGCTAATGGTAAGGCACACTTTCAACCAAAAAAAATAATATATATGCCACACGTAAAACATGCATTGACAACATTTTTTTGATGAACATATTGGTTTCTCAAAATTTTTGGCGTTGCACAAGTTTGGTTGGCATGTGTTTCCTAGATTAGAAGTTTGCAAGTTTGCACCAAAAGGTTGGTGTGCACTAGATATATTGTGTGGTTATATATACATAACTCATCACCAAATTGGGTTGTAATACCAAATTAGGAGACATTTGGTTATTCAGGAATGGAGGCAGGAACTAACCAATTCCAGCTAATGCATTCTTATATAAATTACTAATCACTCCAACTAGGAATAGTTCTAAGCCATGGATCCTTGACAACTAAGCAAACTCTTACACAAATCAGATAGTCCTCTTGATTTCTGATTTCTCTCCGTTCTATGAAGATAAACGGACCATACAACCGCAAATATAGTATATATTTATTGTCATTGTCTTATATGCAGCCGTGCACGTGTTTAATATTTGTATCGCACGGCTGCCCTAGTGCCCCCTCCTTTTCTTCCACCTCCCTCTGCTCACAAGCCCTTGCTCTCTTTCACCTCCCTACTTGGCTACTATCGTAGATCTCTGGTGACCTCCACGGCTGGACCAACTCAAGCGACCTCCGTCTTGGTGCCTCCGCCACGCCCCCATCGAGACCGCGATTTTCTCTCTCTCGTTCCCCAATGCGCATAGGGTGCTTGCACCCTAGCCGGCACCCGTGCATGGGTCGATTGGCGTACGGAGCGCGACGGCCATACAAATGGGGTTTCGGACGCACGTGCTCGTCTACGCCCGATGACTACGCGCCCCACAACCGAGAAGGACGAGCAGGGCCATCGATGACCATACCGCCATGGTGAATCTCGGTGGTGGCCACAACAAATCCACAAGGTACATCTCCGCTTCTCACTCACTCCTAAGTCTCCCCCCACCCCGTACACACACACACTCTCCCCACTTGGATCTCGAGTTAGGGTTTCGGATTAGAGCTCTCTCTCATCTTTTTGCAAACTCCGACAGCGGCTTAGAAAACACACACACACTTGGATCTCCGGAGGATTTGGGGGAGGATTTGGGGGGAGTTAGTTTGCCTAGGCGGTAAGAATGGTTAAAAGGCGGTTAAGGGGCCATACCAGCTAGAGAGGCAGCTATGGGCGTGGGAAGCCGGGGGCGGAGTGTATACGGCGTGCTAGGGCAGCTATCGCCTCGCGGCGGCGTGGGCGTGGGAAGCCGGGGGTGGAGGAGATGCCGACAAGGAGGAAGAAGAGGGCTGCACAAGGAAGAAGGGGAAAGGGGCGTCACGATGTTGACAACGGCCGTTCGGTTCGCCTCGATGTTGTTTATGGAAAGAAATATATGTTGTGTGCAATCACATCGCTTCTTGTTGCTGTTTTGGTTTTCTGAAGAAGTGTGCTTTTGTGGCTTGGAAGGACAATAATTCACCAACCAGTAGCATGTTCTACAGCATTCCTAGAATAGATACCATTTCACCAACCATGAAAGATGATGATGACAATCCAACTGACGAAGACAGCATTCTCTGACCAAAAAACAAACAAGACATGCATCGACCACATTTCTGCATGTTAAGCACATTTCTCTATTCAGTCAAGAACTTGGTTACAGAGAATTGCAATCAGATGAATGCAATCGGTACGGTGTCGAACTTAAAATATACTGCACTTTTCAAAAAGAATTCAGTAACCTTGGTGTCGAACTTAAAATATACTGCACTTTTCAAAAAGAATTCAGTAACCTTCAGTAATCTACAGACGATCAATCAATCAAAGAATCATCACAAGTCTGTTAATTCTCCTGTTCTACGCTACGATTCCCTCGGCAACACCAGCGACACCGGCAGCGAAGCCGGCGGCGCAGCACGAAGCGCGCGGCTGATCAGGCAAGGCCTCCGGCGCCGGCGCCGGAGCACCCTCCGCGAACCACGGGCACCGGAGCGCGTCCGCGGCGGTGAGGCGCCTGTCGGGCCTGCACGCGAGCAGCCCGGCCAAGACGTCGAACCCGGCAGCCGACAGCGCCGGGAACAGCTCCCGGAGCCTGCTGGGCGGCCTGCTCCGCCGGCAGAGCGGCGACCCGGCGCGCGGCAGGCGCGCGAAGCCCGGCCAGCACGCCATGTCCTGCATCCCCAGCGTGTCGAACACCCGGTTGAGCTGGTCCATCTCCGACCGCCCTGGGAACAGCGGCGCGCCGCCGGAGAGGAGCTCCGCCATGACGCAGCCCAGCGCCCACGTGTCCACGCCCGCGTCGTAGTCCGCCGACCCCAGGATCAGCTCCGGCGCCCGGTACCACAGCGTCGCCACCCCGGACGTCAAAGGCGCACCGCCGGTGTCCCTGGCAGAGCGTGACAGCCCGAAGTCGCAGATCTTGACGCCGCCGGTGCGGGCGTCGAGGAGGACGTTGTCGGGCTTGAGGTCGCGGTGCAGGATGCCGCGCGCGTGCATCGCGGCCACGCCCTCCAGGAGCCGCCGCATCACGCGGCGCGCCTCGGGCTCCGGGAACGGCCGCCGGTGCTCCTGGTCCTGCCGCATGACCTCCGACAGGCTCCGCCCGGCGTACTCCATGACGAGGAACGCGCCGTTGGGGTCGCGGTGCGCGGCGCGGAGGTCGACGAGGCAGGGGTGGCCGCGGCACGCCTCGAGGCAGCGCACCTCGCGGCGGAACGTCTCGTCGAGCGCGTCGTCGCCGTCGCCGTCGGGGCCGGACCGGAGGCGCTTGATGGCGACGGTCTCGCCGGTGCGGCGGTCGCGGGCCTTGTAGACGACCCCGACGTGCCCTCGCCGATCTTGCCGAGCCGCTCGTAGTGCTCCATGGCGGATGGCCCGACCGGCAACGGCGGCGAGCCCGCGGATCGGGTCGTCGGGTTCTTGGCTTCTTGCGGCGGCGTGGCGAGAAGCCTCTGGTGCTTGGTCTCCTTTTTTAAGGGCGTGTCGTGTGCTTCGGTTTGGCACGCGGTTAGCGCAGGCAGCAGTCGGTGTGGGGCCCACGCGGTCAGGGTCAACACTGAACACGTGCCAACATTGAGCAGGGCAGAAGAGATCAGAGTTTGGTGGGTTTGCAGGACAGAACAGGACTCGTGGCTCGCTTGTCAAAATGTGCCGAATTTTGCCGAATCCACCGCTAAAAATCTGGCCGACGCCGCTAGTCCGCCGTGAATTCATTGTAAAAAAAACCATTTTTTCAATCGGTCATGTTTGGTTCACTGGTTTATGAGACTAAAAACTAGGCACTATGTATGTACCACTAATCTTAATTAGCCTCTCAAGAGAGACTAGTGGATTAGTGACTATTACTCACTGTTTTAGTCTCTACATTTAATAATTTAGGGACTATAAGGCTAAAAGTTAGTCCCTAATTCAAAAAACCAAAGAGGTCTTAATACACAAAAAATTTACGTATCTCTTTAGTTAAAGAACGAAAAAAGTTTAAGTGTTACAGCGACATGCCCTGTGTTGGGGGACAACCGGGACCTAGACATCCCGTCCCGCCAAGTCGGTAAACAACCGATTCGGTTGGTGCACCGAATCAACCAGCTAGCGGATTCGGTCACCAACATCGGCCTGCCCACGTACGGGCTGGAGCCGATGAATCATCCGCGCCGGGGGGCTTCGGTGCCCACGCCAAATCCTCCTTGAGCGCTTAACTGATGGTCCACTTGTGCAGGGACACCATGCCGCCTCTCCTAGGAGGACTATACGCTGAAGGGTGCGTCTGTCGCTGTCGGCCATTCGGCCGGCATCCTGGGCCAATATCAGGAAGACGGTTACGCCCTTGCGATTAAGTAGCTGTAGGACCTAGGAGAAGTGGCCCAAGGGCATTATGGTCTTGTAAAAGTCCCACGAGCGCCTATAAATATTGCCCTGATGGGACTGTACAAGGGGCGGAATATAATGGAAGTTGTTCAGCTTGTGTCTTGCATTCCATTTCGTGTTCTGTGCATTACTTCGTAGGTAGATTCAGATTTACCACCGGAGGGGTCTTACAACAACACCCTGACTCACTAGAAGGCAGATCATTTAATACGCTTGTCAAAATTTGCCGAAATTTACCGAACCCACTGCGAAAACTCTGGCCGACGTCGTTAGTACGCGGCGAAACAAGTGCAGAGTTCTGTAATAGTAGAAAAATAAGAACACACGAGTTCAGTCTTAAAAAATCATTTTGTTTGTTAGATGTCTCTTTCGTCGATAGCAGCCACTGTTTCTCTTCCTACTATGCTTACCTACCCAAGCCTGTCCAAATCCTAAAAAGTGTCTGTCATATGTATAAAGAAATCCTAAAAAAGGTCCAGCCTACCAGAAAGATGCCTTCAATTTTTTCTTCTTCTTTTATTGTCTACTATATACTATATAAGCTAGTATTTTTTTCTTTATACCTCTTCATTCATGTATCATTTGTTCATAAAAGCGATAGGTATATATAGACAAAATTCAAGACACATTATTTTTGTTGAGAATTTGAAATACGGTTTGTTGATCAAGGGAAATACATTTTTGCTCAAGAGCACGATATTTTGGCCGAAAAAAAATGTTCCTTCTCTACAAAATAGTAAAATCTTTGAAACTTAACGTACCTTTAAAAAAACAGAAACATGTTAAATCATGTGACAGGATCATAAATAAAAGGGAAAAGGGTAGATTCGAACAGTTCAACCACATACATGCATAATAAACAAATAATACATAATCAGGGCTGAAAAATGTGACTTTGTGCATGTGCACACACGATGGTGTTAGAAATACGACAGATCACCGATTATACTAATCATCACGAGCAAGCTGAGGGGCCTGAGGCGGCCTCGGCGAAGCCATACGTGTGGCAAACCGATAGATATTTTTAAGACGATTTGATGTAACAATATTGTACCATTATCAAGTGTATCTTTGTTATTTTTGTGATTTTTTTGAGTATTGTTATTTTTGTGATTTGTGTATTTATCTTTGTGTTATAACATATTAATCTTTTTTTTTGTCTTTGTCTAAGGTTCGTAATTGTTTTTGTCTTAACATAAACAATATTTTTCAAGTTTGTGGTTTTGTCTAATGTTTTTTTCTCTCGGTACCAAAAATAGCACTTTACGGCTATAGGAAATGCCATGAAGGAAATCCACAATCTTGATATAAAACATGTGCGGTAATTGTCGCTAAAAGAAAACAGAAATTCTGGCACACCTAAATTTCAGCAAATCCCAAAGAAAAATACATTTATGATCAAGAACAAAATATTCCAGCCAGGAAAATCATTCTTTAAAAAAATATTTAATATAACACACTCATACACAGGGAGAAAAATAGAATCAAGTCGAATCATATCGCAGGATCATAAAAAAGGGCAAAGGGTAGATTCGAACAGTTCAATCACACCTCCATAAACAAACACAATCATGCGTGGCTGAAAAATGTGACCTTTTGTGCATGTGCATGCACGATGGTGCTAGAAACACGACAGATCACCAGAATTATACTAGCCACCGCAGGCCGGCCGTGTGGCAAAGCGACAGACAATGAGGCGAAAGATCGCGTCGCAGCGCAGTGGCATGCAACGCGTGCGCCCCCGCGGTTGGTGGCGCGGCGGCTTCAGTTCCGCTTTGCTTTGCTCCCGTACGCTCTCGCGGTCCTCGTGTCGTGGCCGGGCTTCAATTATTGACTTGCTCCTGCAGTATTCGGCTGTTCGCCGTCGGTCATGAAGGCTGTAGGGGTACGTGGTTGGACCGCCGCAACGGTGACCGACGGCGATTAAAGACGCACAAAAGGAGCTTGTTAAAACTTACACGCAGCAATTAGTCCACTCCTCGTCACGTCCCTAGCGTCTAGTTGTTTCTCCCCATCTTCCTTGGCTTGCGCACATAAAAGGAGGTGGTGTTCCTTTGCCTTGTGCACCTAAAAGGGAGTAGTTTTGTGTCATAGCACCCGAAATTCCACTTCTAGTAACATCGCTGGCGTCCACGACGTACCTCTCCACGTCTTCCTCCGTTGGCGCAAAAAGGGAGGTGCTCCCTCTGCCTCGCGGTATCTGAATTTCCACAACACGTACCACCATATTGTTCTCTGTACTCAGTTAGCGCATAAAAGAAGGTGGTGTCTCTACCTTGCGGCACCTGATATTCCTACCATTTGTTCTCCGTTGCTAGATGATTAGGTTTTTATTGGGATCACACCTTTGTCAGACGACTACTCACATCTTCTAGTTGTATATGTATGACTACTTTTTTGGTGGTTGCTCACATCACATGACTGCACTGCATACCTTGTCCTGCATCACCTGAGATCCATGATATCAACAAGGTCACTATGTCGACTAGTGGGAACAGTGCCACTTGTGCCATGATCTAGCACTAGACGCACATTGGGTTATATGAGTGCACCTTCACTTTCTTTGTTCCTTGTTTATGTGATCATTATCGTTTTAACGAGTAGATCACACGTGCACATGCTCGCTCGTACTACCATGAGTTCTCTATACGTATGACGATATGCGTATTGCATAAACCACCGCATTTTGCACTTCGCAGTCAACAATCGTATTGGCACCCTAGCAGCCACGTGCACTGAGCCATATGACATACAGTTATCCGCTCACCAACAGCTTGATCACGATTCACGACAGCCTCAGACGGTGGCAAGCTTCTTGTCGAAGTCAGCCGCCTTCCGGAACGTGCCGCCGCCGAAGTCGAGGTTGTACGAGTCGGTGAGCCCCTCAACGAAGTTGAACTCCGGCGTCCACCCGAGCTCGCTGATCGCCTTCTCCACAGACGCAAAGAAGTGCTGGTAGATCACATTTTATATCACTTAGCGTCAGTAGCTATCACACAAAAGACAAGACACAACTCTGTCACAAAGACAAGACATCACTACTGTTTGTAAAGTCACCTGGTCCCTGAAGGGGAAGGCCTTCTTCTTGCCGAAATAGAAGTCCTTGGGGTTGTAGTGGACGAGCACCGGCTCAGGGAACCCTCCAGCCTGCATCCAAACATTCCACATAGTCCATTACTGACAATGACGAAGAACAGCTATCTAGCAGCAGGCACTCGCTCTGAATTGAGAAAGCGAAATAAACCAGCATCATTTTTTTCTTGGAGAAATGAAAATTCTTTGCATTGGTTACCTTTGCGCAGGCCCGGGCAAGGTCGTCGAAGGCGACGTACTTGGCCCCGCAGATGTTGAGGATCTGCCTACTCGCCTTGGGTTAGGGCCGGATATCGAGCCAGTTCGGCTCGTTATATGTCGTTATACAAACGAGCCACGAAGCTAGCTCGGCTCGGCTCGTTACTGGCTCGAGTTAGCTCGTTTCGCTCGTGAGCCAGAGCATAAAAATATATACATAAATATAGTAACGTAAATCCGTAAAAAAACATATCACATGCATATTTAAAATAAAATGAATAAAATACATATAAATTTTATAATGGAAAATATGAACATGCTATCATCCATGACCATGATCAATCAGTATCCGTGGATCGATTCCACTGATTCACAATATTTCTTATTTCTCTTGGCTTATTATGGCTCACGAGTAGCTTGAGAGCCAGCTCGAGCTGGCTCATTATAAAACGAGTTGAGCTCGAGCCGAGCCACTAACAAGCGAGTGGAGCGAATTTACGAGTTTTTCGTACGGCCTTAGGGTTGCCCAACATGAGGTTGGTATCCTAGAGTGAAGAAGAAATCAATAATAATAAAAAATTAAAATCCAGTTACTACTATAAATAATTACAAAATCATAAGGCCATGCAAGAAGAAGAACCTCTTTTTAGTGCATAACATACAAACATAAATATAGATTTTTTTTTCTAATGTATACGAGCAGTCTCAAACTTAGATCACCATTGTCCTAGTTACAAGGTCAAAAATTTACAGTGTTAATGAAATTCAATGCCGAATTAATGTGGCACAATCATCAATTCCCTGTGGGATCTTGGATAATTTGTTCATAGAGACCGCGAGGACCTGATTGGTGCAGAGAGAGAGAGAGAGAGAGAGAGAGAGAGAGAGAGAGAGAGAGAGAGAGAGAGAGAGAGAGAGAGAGAGAGAGATTCAGAGTTTATAATCCTGACCCAAAATAAGATAATCAAGAAATGAAGAAGTGTCTTGTTCCAGTTAATTAATGTATAATACATCTTATCTTACTATTACTAATTAGAGGCTCCAACATAGGCACCACGTTAACTCTCACCAGATGCGCTAGAAAAAAAAAGATAAATTCAAGAAATTCTCACAATAATCAAAAACATCTGGCCTTTAATTTTGTAGACTCTAATCATCATCTTCAATAATAGCCATTAGATTGATTGTAATTAATAACAAATTACCCACATCTGTCATTATAATAAATACTTAAAGTAACCCCTAATTTTACATATAAATTATCCACCTTTGCCATTATACTAAATAAAGGTTGATTTATATATTAAAATGTTTTTTGACGTGAGCTTAGAACCCACCTCTTACCGTTACGATAAAGTAAGTAACCCCCTCAACTTATATCTTAATTATTGTCCTTTGCTATTATAAAATATAACATGAAATTAATGAGAACTTGCCTCTCAAACGTAATAGATTATATACTTTTTTTGACAACGACATAGACCAATATCCTGTGGTATTATTATCATGTCCCATCGTTGCAACCGCCAAGTATAAATATCACTATAATATATCATCGGCAATATCTATCGTCATTTAGTTAGTGTATTAATATGTCAGATTAATGTTGTCTAATAAAATAATACACATAGGTGTTTTTCTAAATTATTTATACAACGTTTTATTTGGTAAACCATAATTGTTATTGACAATAGTAGTCATTAGATTTATTCTATTTTCTAAAAATTATCCACCTCTGTCATGACAGAAATAGTCTAGAGTTAACCTCTAAATCTTGATCAAAATCATTCACCACTACCATTTATAAAAGAAATAAAAAGTAGTCCCCTAATATACTTATGAATTACAAAATAACCTATAATTAAAAGTAACATAAAGTAACCTTTAAATTTGCATCTAAATTACCCACCCGCACTATGTTATTAACAAAAATATGAAGTATGTTTAAATCAAAACTATCTCCATGAGTCCATCTATATTTATTGGGAGAGTTTTCAAAATACTTCATGATCTATTTTTGACTATTCTAAAATCCATAATAGAGGATGGCTATATTTGGATAATCAGTTACATAACCTATTGCACGGTGTCTTTTTACCAAAACTTCCATTTCTAAAGATTAGGAGAGATGTTGAGAGTTTCTACTCTTGCTATTACTAAGTAGACACTATATATTCTAGGAAAAAGAGTTTAAATCCAAGCAATTGTCACAATAATCTTAAACATTTGATGTTCTTCTAAATTATCATAGAAGCTATGATGAAAACTAACATAACATAGCCCAAAAATGTGTATCTAACGTTCCCATCTGCATGATATTATTAACAAAAATATAAAGTATCCTTAAATTGAAACTACTATGTCTATCATTATGAGAAAAGTTTTCAAAATACTTATATAATCCTACAATTACTAATTAGAGGTCCTAATGAATGCACTTTGGTCGACAGTAGCCATTGAATCTACTTTAATTTATACAAAAAATTATCCACATCTTCCATTAGAAAAAAATACATATTGTAACACCATAGTTTTAATTTAAGCATCATGTCATATCCATATTGGTAATTTAATTCTACTCACTCTAGATATTTAAAACAATACTACAAATATAATCCTATGATATAAATTTTTTTACAAGTTTAGTGTCATTGGTGCAATCAAAGTTTCAAGTTCATTACAATATGTGAAATCATGCTACTAGGACCTAAACACTTTAATAAAAAATATATAAAAGCACTAGAGTTTACACTTAACATGTGAAGAAAAGTTGAAAGCTAAACTATGTATCATGAACTCAAAGGGGATGGAACAAGTGTTTACATATATCGCCTTAAAATGGATATTAACTACTAGAAATAAAAGATAAATACTAGAAATTGTAACTAGAGGTCCCAAATGAAGTCTGCACATAATCCCCGTGAGACAACATAGGGAAACAAAAGACAAACCCTGGAAATTCTCATAAAATTCTAAAATATTTGACCACCAATTCGGTATAACCTAATCATCATTGATGATAACAATAGCTATTCGATCTATTCTATTTTCTCAAAAAATTACCCATATCTGCTATCGTGTAAAACAACATAAAGTATCCCATTACTTTGTATTTAAACAATGCACATGTGCCATTAAGTAACATGATCTAAAGAATACCTAAATTTGCATCTAATTACTCACATACTCTTATAAGATTAAATAATTTACTTAACCTAATTGTCATCTCATTGTTATAAAAAAATATCATCTCAAATCTACTCTAAAAATTATCAATGTCTTATAATAAAAATAATTAATTAAATAACCATAAAGCACATATAATTTTCTACATTACCCACTTCTATCAATATTAATATATTAATATTTGATGAAAGTAAGCATACACATCATGCCAACATGCATGAGTGATAAGTATATGTGTTATGTTTTATCATAACAAGGATATTTCCTTAACAACTCTTATACGAATGATACTAACAAATTGTTTAAAATAGTATTGGTAATTATGGCATATAATTTATTAAGGTTGTTACTTCAATATATTTATATATTTTAACTACGTTGAATATTACTATAGAGTAAAATTTAATCATTATAATGCCTAAGTATTAATACTCTTTTGAGGTAAGCACTACTACCCCATATGAGATCTCACTTCCTCTATCACTTATCTTAAGTAACTTGGTGCAGGATTCAAATGATTGCTTATGCTATTATAGTATCTAAGTACCATACTCTATGAAATAAAATCCATATTTTAAAAAAGGGCATAGAACAGTTGGTAAACCCTTTAATAGGCACAAGATTTTTAACTTGAGGTAAAAAAATACAGTAACCATCAAAAAGATAAAAAGTGAAAAAAATTAAAATTATTAGATTTAGAAATTCATAAGATAATATGTCATGCGACCAACATCCTTAGATTTCAAAATAATTTTATGTTCAAAATATGCTGATGTGCGGTGTAAAGTAAGAAATATGAACATGGATGAAGAATAACATTTAAATCATTCCTTTGCCAAAAATTCTTTAATAGTAAAATATTAAAAGTAGTACATCTCTTCCTACTCTAACCCGTGCAAAAGCACGGGTTGATGGACTAGTTAATCTAATCCTCTTACATTGATCTATAGAGTACAAAGCGATATTGATTAGGTTTTACTATTGTTGGAATATTCAATTTAATAAGGTTTAAAATAAATACTCCAAGAAAAATACTTCAAGGCTTGTGAAAATTCAGGAAACATTCAAGAGCAATTTGAAACATGATGAACCCAAATAAAGTATTTTGAAGCACAAAAAAATAGATTTTGCTCTAGAAAAATGGAAAAGTCATAGAAAAATCCAGAAAATTCCCGAGACACACTAAAAGGTACCTAACCGCATTTTGAAAACTTGTCTCACAAACACCAAATACTACTATCATGCAAGCAACGAAACAAAAGCTCATCAATTTTAACTCAAAAAATAGGAAATCATTTTTTGACAAATCTTGGAAATATATTTAAATTATTTATTTATTTTGTGTTTTATGTTTGTATCCCAAAATTGAAATTTTAGGATCTGACAGTATGGGATCTGCAGAGTGGGGGCAATAATTTAAATCATTCATTCATACAAAATTACATTTGTGTAAGGAAAATAGACCCTATTATGGCCCAACTAGCTTGGATTTTGGTGTTCGATGTTCAACGTTAATATTTCGACTAGATGTTCTTTGTTAGATTAGAATGCTCACTCAAGTTCTAAGAATGGAGGAGGAAGAGGAAGAGAGATGGTAGAAGTGCTATCTCGTTGTGATCTAGGGTTTCTAGGATTCATGCCTTTCTATGGGTTACTCTGTTTTGCCTTATATTTCAGAGGGCGAGAGGAATACAAGGAGCATGGGTTCTAGAAGATCCTCTGGCTGGCTAGGGAGCTTTATGGTTTCATGTCCTAATCTTCAAGTTGTTGGGTCGCTAGGAGTTGTAGCTCCTACAAGATCCTAGGGCTAACTGTTAGTGCTCGTCCACCTCGTGGCATGCATTGTACACCAATGAAGTGGGTGCATGCTTGGGGGAGGCTTACTAGTGGGTACAAATTTTGTAAATTCCAAAGAAAATGTATTAAGAAATGAAAAATCCACAGCCATAGACGTGTGAGTAGAAAATAATACTATCCTTCTCGCTTTGGAACTATTTGGGATTATTCTTTGTGATGTACTGGAAGCTCCTACACAGGTAGGGTCTGGAAAGGTGAATAATCTTTTCTTAAGAAAAATGATAACTAGCTAACTCTGATTGTACATCCTTCACATAGTGTCATGCATGTGTTACAATCTGTTTTTGGCAAACTAAATGTTTGCCACGCTGCCTTTTGTTTATTGTTACACTTATAGTCTATGTCCCACTATATATGAAAGAGAACCAAGTCAGGGTCTACAGTCTGCTGACTAATATCTGGCAATGACTAAGCAATTTTCTCAGCATGCTCTAAGTAGCACTCAAACTTCTCATGATCAACCCCATGTTTCGTCACTATTTTTTCTGAAACCGTTGGCTGCCCATTTTCAGCCAAGAGATGGAGACCAGTGGCAAGAGACAGCTCCTCCTTCATGATATGGTACTTGATCGTCTGCTTTCGAAATGTCCAGTCACCCGTAATCCAGTCAAATTTGTACAGTGGGATGAACCTATGGACATACGAGGCGATGAACTCGATGGCGGCCAGGATGAAGTTGAACTCCTCCTTGGACAGGTAGTAAGAGAAACTCAACCTTGTCCATCCTAGCTTCAGTCCACTATAACCCTGAAAACAAGTGACAAATAAGTAACCTTATTAATACACAATTCTGTTAGACAAAAGACGATACTATATGTGACGATCCACAGTTTGAACATAAATATATACCTCAAGAATCGTAGAACGGATGCGAAGGGAGTGGTGGTTCTTGATGTTGACCAATGTATGGCCATAGGGCCCTGTGCACGTGCAGCCACCCCTTGCTTGGATGCCAAAAAGATCATTGAGAAGCCTCGTGACAAAACGACCATGGAGAGGGAGGCACTTGAAATCACGCTCATCATCATCATTAGCTTTAGACCAAATAATTATTGATGACAAGAGGGTAGATGAGGAAGGAGAAGATGGGCAGGCGTTCTATGTCCGTGTTGCCAAGAACCCTTATGTTTGGGTTTCTGACGAGCCTTTTCATTGCCATCTCAGAGTAAACTTGCTCCCCGAGGCCCATCTTGTCATACCCAATGTACTCCTTGACCAAAGTACGAGCGATGCACGGATCTTCTGGATGATTGGTGGCATTCCTGCATCCTCACGCTCCTCGATATCTTCGTAATACAAAGTATTCTGCAAATGTCATATATACAACAAAATTCTTATTATTTTTTTTTAGTTTTTTCTAGGAGTAAGATAAGTATCAATTGTATGTAACACAGGTCGCTGTCTCACCTCGTTGAAGCCATTGACATAGGCCACCGTGCCAGTGCCGCATGTAGATGGAGGCTGGGCATTGAGTCGGTACAGTGCTTTGTTCATCACAAGGATGCCAGGTGTGCCCGGTCCTCCAACAAATTTGTGAGGGCTCAAGAACACCGCATCATAGCGATCAATTTCGCTAGATTTCATGTTAATCTTCACGTATGGTCCACTGCACTTATTGAAGGAACTAGCTGGTTAGGACTGATGATGCATGGATTTCTTTTATGTGCTCATTGAGAAGCATGTGCAATACTATTTCTGATCGAAATTCATGCTACTGATAGTTTACGGGGTTAAAGTTCAAGGATGGGTTTCTATGTTAAGAACAAGAAATTTCCTGGTTGACCTATTTATCGATCTAGAGCGCCACTTATTTTTAATTTTGGTCTCGTCCAGTCAAAGTCATTTTTGTCTGAGTCAAAATAAATTCGCTAGAATCTTTGGTCGCCATTTAATTCGAACGAGTAAATTCTGCGAGCAATTAGTCTAGCAAGATACACAAGAGCCAGCAGATCAACATATAAGTAGTCCATGTTGTTAAAAAAACATATAAGTAGTTCCTCCAGTTCATACTTAACGTGAAATCTAAAAAGAACATTTGGTGTGGCCAGCTCGCGCCCCCAAGGTGTCCACGGTAGCAAATGAAATACTGGCGCTGCGATTACTGATCTGTGGTTCCGGTGGCGTTGACTGATGGCACAATTGGTGTGTGGTCAAGGCCTGCTAGGCTCCTTTTGCTGTCGTCTCCCCATTGGCCGGGTTCTTTGGCTGTCGTGTGCGTATTGGCTGGGGCTAGGCAGGCCCATTGGCCAGCTGCTCCTCTAGAAAGTGTTTGTCTCTCTCTCATTGAGCAGTAGTACGAGCTACAGCGATGGACAGTCAGAGGACATGTGCTAACCAGTGAGAGTGGTGGCTGCCACCGGCCCCGGCGCTGCCCCCGGGGTGCCGTCCTTTGTTGTCGAATGGGGATTGGAGGGATGGCTGGTGAGGCTCAGTTTTCTTCCCGCCATCTACGTTCCCGCGCTCTGCCTTCTGTTGTGAGCCAATCTAGATGCACGTACACTCGCGTTGTCGAGTATTGATTGGCTCTAACATTGGAAGAATATCAACCTTCTCCCTCTTCCACCGTCTCTCACCAGTGACCCTCTCCCTCTTCTCTCTCTCCGTTCCCTCCCTCTCTTCTCTCCTCCTCCTCCAGGCAGCAGCTCTATATCCGTGGAGGTGCCTCACCAGCGGCGGCGGCAGCGGGGCCACGACCCACGGCAGTGGCAGGACCGACGTGGATCTGGCTGGCCTACCTTCCGGTCCCTGCAGCGGCAGCACGCACGGCCGCGACGCCGACCGAGCACCAGTTCGCGCAGCCCTGGCGACCGCCTGAGTGGCGGCCCCCTCCGGTCGCTGCTGCGGCTCGTGCGACGGTACGTGCAGCCCCGAGGGCGACCGGAGCGCTGGCTCATACGGCCCCGGCGGTGTCCTGCGTGTTCACTCCCTCCGCTCCCCGCAGGGACGGCGGTCCGAGCATCTGTCCGAGCGCCAGCACGCGCGGCCCCGATGGCGAACAGAGCGATGGCTCACGCCGCCCCGACGGCGGCCCGAGCATCCGTCCGAGCGCCTGCACGCGCGGCCACGACTGCGACAGGAGCGCTGGCTTGCTCGGCAGCGAGAGATCCCAGTACGGCGTCGGGACGGTGCTGCGGGCCCTGCTCACGGCCATATGGCCATAGCGTGGCGGCGCACTGGTGCGGGGCTCCCTATAGCGTGGCGACGCGGGAACCCACCGGCGAGGATGGCCTCCGTCTTGCGCGGCCCGGCGTGGGTGGCCCCAGCGCAGGAGGCCTCCAGCGCGAGCGTCCCGGCACACGTGCCCCGGCGGCGGGCACGAGCCGAGGCCATGTCACCCGGGTACCACCGCGCCGATGTCTCCTCGGCTAATCTCAGCTTGGCGAAGGGACGACGCGGAGGACTGCTGGTGTGGTGCGGAGGCGGCGCGGCTGACCGGAGCGGCGCGGATCCGTCGGCGTTTTGCATCTCGAATGTGTGAAGCAATTGGGGGCGATTGAAGCGAGGGTGAGGGTGCTTCTCCGTCGTCCTCCTGCGGCGTGACTGAGGTGATTCTTTTGTCCCTGCTATGTTTGGCTTTGGAGCTCTGACGAGGAGTGCTGGTGTTCAGCAACGACTCCGCTGCGGGTACCGGCACGGCGGCGGGACCTGCGCCGAAGGTGACCAGCGCGAGCCCCTTCCCCTTTGGAGCCGCGGCGCCCCATCGAGCCTGGGCCTCTGCGGTGGCCGGTGGGTGCGAGCGCGTCACAGCGGCGGCGCCTCATGGCCACGGGCATGCTCTCTCTGAATTTCATCTGTTGCTTCCATGAGCAGTTGCTGGCCAGTGTGCTCCGGCGTGTGCTCAGGTAACTCCGTGACCAGATTCGGTAGGCGTTCTCCCTACTGAGTTACTGCATCTCTCTATTGTAGAGAGAAATAATGCTTTTTTGCAGGACGAACCCGGCTATAAAGCATTAGATGCAAGAAGAAATAGATGTTTTGCTCAACTGAGATCCATGGTGATGGTTGTTATAGGCCGGTGATTTGCAGTTGTTGTAAATTCGCTTACAAAATCTGGTCAATAAATATCCATTTCAAAGGTCGATGCGACTTGGTCAATAAATATCCATTTGAAAGGTCGATGCGACTTGTGTTGGTGATTTGTTGCGGCTATATGTTTCATCTCAAAATTTAGTTTGGATATATAGGTGATGAACAGCAGGTTAGTCTGTGGATTCTTAAATCTAGATTAGTTTAGTTGGCAATTTAGTTTTGGTGTCCGTGGATATGTTTTCCTGGTTGTTGAACTCAGATTGAACCTAAAATTACATCTTTTTTTTAATAAAGGGGTCTATTTCCGTACTCTCTTTAGAATTGACTTTCTTCCTATGTAAACTGGCAACAGAATACAAGTAGCTGTAGTGCTGAGGGTTGAGGCACCAAGCATTTTGTTGCTTCAGCCTGCTTGTTGTCATTTTCTCCCAACCATCATTAACATCCAAATGTTGCTAAAGCCTTCTTTTGCCTGCACATATTTCCTCGCTCTGTGCACTGTGATGCAAGGTGGTCAACAAAGACAAGGTGTTCTTTCCATTTATCGATTCAAAGTATTAGAATACAATGAAATACATGTTTGCAATATCTAACAATCCATGTCTGGAATGTAATGATCTGGAGAGACTGATTCTAGAGAAATCCAAAACTGGGGCATCTAGGAATTCATATGTGGGAGTTGGGACTTAAGCCAACATATACCGCTCAAACAATGTTTGAGGAAATAAATTCATATTCATACATTCTTTGAAGTTCGTTTTTGTTCGAATATATAGAGCCCACAGTACCAAGGTAAGACATCCCTATCCAGCATCATGCATTACAGTTTGCACTGTATCTCAAATCTGAAGTAAAATAATTTTGATTCTTTTTTGTAGAAAGGTATAGCTTCATTCAGATGTAAACACTTTCAGAAATCTGTACCCAAACCTTTGACAAATGATATTTCATGATCTTGTCCTTCCAGAGTTCCACATATTATGTAGCGAATCAAGAGCTTGATCGTCCAATATACCCTGGACATGTGTTTTATGTATGCAGCTCAGATGGTGACTCATCATATGGCTTTCCCTTTTAGGATCTTCCTTTCCAAGTTGCAGGTACACAACTATCTGCAGGTACATGATTCTTAGATACTTCCAGTCACATAGCAGACATTGACATTTATTTTGATGATTTAAACAGGTTTTGACCCATCTCACAGCTATGTCTCTGGAGTGGCCATTGAGTCCGACAGGAGTGGCCATTGGTATTGATTCCCGCGGACCTCTCTACTTCCACCGCCTCAACGACACCACTCCTTTCCCAGCAAACATCGCCCGACAGTCTTCAGCTGCATGCATCCGAAGAACCATTAGTGCAATCTGTAATATTAAGTACCCTAAACAATCTACCGGATTTAGCTACCACCTGTCATTTGAACTACCATGTGTACTGTAATGCCTAATATTATGACTCTGGATGCTACGGACATGCCCTATTTCTGTGTTTACATTTCAGATATGGCACACTATCTGTTCATTATCCTTCTATCCACTTCATATATTTACATGAGCCAGTGCCCGCGCGCATGGGCGCGCGCAAATGACTAGTATATAATTGAATCAAGATCGGCAGTTCAATCGTGTGCTGTCATGCATGTACTACTCATATATATTCTATGCAAATAGCAGATAATAAAACTAGCTAGGTATATCTAAAGGGCAATGCTCAGGTACACCATTTATCTACAAAGAGGTAATATCTCAAATCGATCTGGACCATTAATTTTTCTCAATTTAATAAATTAATAAACCCAAGAAAATAAAAATAAACACCTCCACGCCACTAATGACTGGAGGTGAAAGGGAGATGCCGTTTCCCATAATCTCGCGCGGTATCCTTGCATGCCGGGAATTTTGGATCATGGCATGCATGCCATTGCCATGAATTTTGGATCTTAATCTATTTCCGTTTTTATTCGGTCATCACACAAAGCGAGCGGTTCCTTCGCCGTCACCCCCTCCCCGCGCCCAATCTGCGCTCTGCATGAGCCCCGTCCGGTATGATTTCCTGGCCGCATGTCACCGATGGCAGGTGCCGAGAGAAAAAATACATCTATTTACGTGACTGTTAGAGACTTGCACGCTAATTTTAGAGATCCATTTACAAGAGAGCTCTCTAAAATAGTAAAACTCGTACATAGATCTATGTACACACTGGTGTGCTAATTAAGTCACGTACAAAATTATAAGTTCTCTAGAATAGTAAAACATGTACATAGATCTAACATAACGTACACACTGGCACGTAAATTATAAGCTCTCTAAAATACCGTACACACTGGCACGCTAACATAGCATGCTAACATCATCCAAATCTTAACAACCAAATCTTAAAAAAGATTTTTAATATTTCAAACCGGTCCTTATTTAACCTATTTTTTAAAAATAAAAATTAAATAAATACTATTACTATCTAGGAGGTAATAAATGATCATGACCGTTGGATCAGAATAAATGAACGGTTCATAGTTATTTCGGAGTACCGCAGCAAATGTCATATCTAAAGCTATCATGTAATGACATAAATGTTTACTTTGTCAGCTCTGTGTGTACAGCAAAGTAAAAGTTCACTGCTGAAGATATTGTTTCTCCCTACCACTTGTAGTTTATTCGTTTTCCAAATTGTTATCTTTTATGTGCACAGATAGAAGAATTTCCCAAGCGACGACTTTGCAATTTTGATCATTTGTAAGACTAAGTCGCGTATAATTTTCCAATGTGACGTGCACCAATTTTGAGTAAGTCAATGAAAATAAAATTATAGACTAAAATAAGTCTTCCATATCCTAGAATGTCAAATCCATCATCATCATGTAGTCATGCATGTATATATCAAAACAATGATGAGAGCGACATTCCAATTCCATCTCGCTCTCATGTTGAAAGTTAAGTATACTCCTATGCATTTGTTTACTCTGACGGTCGACTGTCTAAATGTCAAATCCATCGATCCTGATGTCAACCCGAGTGAATTACCACATACGCCCTCCGTCCCTAAAAGACTGTCGTCATGGAAAACGTGCCACAAGTTTGACTCAATTTGTAAAAAATATGTGTAATATTTAAATATTCAAATAAATTTGTTAAAAAAACTAGATTCAAGGATCTTTCTAATGATACTAGTTATATACCATAGATACTTATATTTTTAATATATAATTGATCAAAATTACTTCTCGAGAAACGTAGCGACAGTCTTTTAAGGGACAGAGGGAGTATATACAGTGGTTGGGCTGAATGGTCAAGACTAATAATTATATATTGAGGGTTGTCATCAATTGCACGCGTCACCATATAAGTTCATGCATGTTTCCCACATAATACAGAGACCCCGCAGAAAGCGACAAGCCAACGTATATGTATGTATCCTATCTTTCATGCACATTCGAATTGATATTTTGTCCGATACTCTATATTATGTGTAAGTACTATGTTGCGCCTCGCCCGGACTCCACAAAAATCTTGGCTCCGCCACTGCGGAAAACAAAAACGGGGAAAGAGACACTGCTAGTTCACTGCATTATGTGTTAGAGTCGTCGCCAAATTAAACTGATGGATTGATATCATCTTTTCAAAATAATGCCACTTGTCTTGGGTTTGAACTTTTTTGTTGGAAAGTTTGCCTATTCCTCCCTTTTTCAGATGTTGCAGAAAAAAATATAGATTATGATCCCGCCTTTGAGTTTTATTAAATTTTCTCCTACATCATCTCCAGTAGTTATGAAGCGAGCTCTTGTGTTTATGGTGCTGAGGTCAGTTAAGCCAAACCACACTTTGATAAACTCCCAAACTTCCTTAGTGAAAGGGCATTCTTTGCACAGTTGCGTTGGTGTCGCTTGATCATTTGCACAAAGTTTACACATAGGGTCATCTGTGCACCCTCGCTTCATCGAATTGTTGGCAGTCATTTTTTTTTTTGAGCATTAGTTTTGTGCGCAAAGAATCTGCATTATTACGGTTCCATCTAGGCATTTTGACGGCAACAGTTAGCTTTGTCATTTGCTATAAGCGTGGGCCCTTGTTGTCCTTTCATTAGCACTATATATACCTGCCACCAGCTAGCCCACCAACCATGGAACTCATCAAGCAAGGAAGATTAGCAAGGACTAGCGAGGTCGGTGTCCTAGCTATAGCTATAGTTTCTGAAGTCCTCTGTTTCTTTGTAAGTATATGTATCTGTAGTGTATAGTCTTTAGAATCATATACTTTTACTATCAAAACACACTCTCTACAATACATCATCAAATTGCTTCAAAAATTGTTTTGTAAGAGTACTATTAATTAAAACACACATGAAATTGGACTCTATTAATTGAAATAACCTGAGTATGCATGTAATATGAGTAATTTATAGTTAAAATCAAATGAATTTTGACATTTCAGAATTTATTATGCCAATTGTTTCAAATGGAGGGAGTACGATGGAGCTATGCTAGCTAATTATTAGGGTGTGTTAGACAGGGCTCCTCCTAAGAATCTCCTCCAAAATGGCTTTGATTTCTCTTTTTTACGCTGAAAAATGGCTCCTCTGGAAAAGTTTTCAGCTGGGCTCTTACGGAGGAGCCGGAGCTGAGCGGGGAGGAGCCCTGCCGGAGTCTAAAACTAACCAGCTATTGCTAACGTACGTGCAGGTACTAGCCATGGACGAGTACTTCTACCAGTCGCTCGTACTCTTTGTCATCACCGTCATGCTGCTGCAGCTGGTGAAGTTGGCCTTCATCAAGCGGAGGCCGCGGCTGCCACCGGGGCCCTGGAAGCTGCCGGTGATTGGCAGCATGCACCACCTCATGAACGTGCTGGCGCACCGCGCGCTGCGGGACCTGGCAGCCGTCCACGGCCCGCTGATGATGCTGCAGCTCGGCCAGCTGCCGCTCGTCGTCGCCTCGTCCAAGGAGACGGCGCGCGCCGTGCTCAAGACCCACGACACCAACTTCGCCACGCGGCCCAAGCTCCTCGCCGGGCAGATCGTTGCGTACGAGTGGACCGACATCCTCTTTGCTCCCTCCGGCGACTACTGGCGCAAGCTCCGCCAGCTTTGTGGTACCGAGATCCTTAGCCCCAAGCGTGTGCTCTCCTTTCGCCACATCCGGGAGGATGAGGTGAGCCGTGAGTGAGCATCCTGCCAGTCTACCCGCTACCTCTGCTTTCACAAGCACCCGCCGCGATACTGACGACGTTGACACAAATTCATGGCTGCCGCAGGTGATGCTGCGTGTCGAGGAGATCCGCGCGGTGGGGCCATCGACGCCGGTGAACCTGAGCGTGATGTTCCACAGCATCGCCACCAGCGTCGTGTCTCGGGCCACGTTCGGGAAGAAGCGGAAGAACGCGGCAGAGTTCCTAGCAGCGACGAAGGCCGTCGTCGGCCTGGCGAGTGGCTTCAACATCCCGGACTTTTTCCCTGGGTGGACCACCGTCCTGGCCAAGATCACCGGCATGACGCGCAGCCTCCAGGAAATCCACAAGACGATTGACACCATCTTCGAGGAAATTATCCAGGAGCGCAAGGCCATCCGCGATGAGAAGGTCCGTAGTGGCGCCGAGGACATCGATGAGAACCTCGTCGACGTGCTCCTCGGCCTGCAGGAAAAAGGCGGTTTCAGCTTCCAGCTCAACAACAGCATCATCAAGGGCATCATACTTGTAATATGAACATTAAAAGCAAACACAAACACACACGTGACACGTGTGGCAACTGGCAACTTTTAACGGCGCGTTGTACGGATGCATGCCATTTGCCAGGACATGTTCGCTGGCGGGACGGGGACGTCAGGGACGGCCATGGAGTGGGGGATGTCGGAGCTGATGCGCAACCCAGAGGTGATGAAGAAGCTGCAGGGGCAGATCAGGGAGGCGTTCCGGGGAAGACGGTGGTGACGGAGGGCGACCTGCAGGCCAGCAACCTTATGTCAGGGTTTTTTTTTCGGCGAAATTTCGCCAAAATATCCGAAATTTCGTATTTATCGGTGAGTGCTGAAACGAAAAACATACCGGTATACTACTATTTTTTTGTTTTTTAGCGCAAAATTAATTATTTTTTAAAAAATAAAATGCTACAGTGCCCACCGAAATTCCCGAAATATCCGAAATTTCGTATTTATCGGCAAGGGCCGAAATTTTTTTTCTACCGAAAAAAAACCCTGCCTTATGTACGTGAAGCTGGTGATCAAGGAGAGCCTGCGGCTGCACCCGCCGGCGCCGCTGCTGGTGCCCCGCGAGAGCATCGAGGAGTGCGAGCTTGACGGGTACACGATCCCAGCCAAGTCACGGGTCATCATCAACGTGTGGGCCATCGGCCGCGACCCTAGGTACTGGGAGGACGCCGACGAGTTCAAGCCAGAGCGGTTCGAGGACGGCTCTCGGGACTTCACGGGCAGCTGCTATGAGTTCTTGCCGTTCGGGTCCGGCAGGAGGATGTGCCCCGGCTTCAACCTAGGGCTTGCCAGCATGGAGCTCGCGTTTGTTGCGCTACTCTACCACTTCGACTGGTCCCTGCCCGACGGCGTCAAGGAGGTCGACATGGGGGAGGCGCCTGGACTTGGTGTCCGCCGCCGCACGCCGCTGATGCTCTGCGCCACCCCGTTCGTTCCGGCCGACGCCTTGTAGAAACATACATCGTCAATTCGTCGTCTTGCTCGCCGCATGGCGCTTGGCGCCTACGGCCTAGCTACGTATTTAGTATATCTCTCCGTGTGTATAAGTGTGTACGGCCCAGCTATGTAGCGTACTTGTATATCTGTGTTTAAGTGTGTAATCGGTAGGTTTCTACCACTCTGTGTGTATATATGTGTGTAACTACGTACGACCCAGCTACCTATTTTGTATATCCCTCATCTTTTTATCACAATTAAAATGAGTAAAAGTAAAAAAGTATTTTGGTGCGGTAAAAATTTTCTCCTCACTCTCAACCGCCCATGAGACCTCGAAAAGACTTTCTTACAGCACTGAGAAGGTGATTAACTTTCCCTCTTCTAGTTGTTACCACATCCCTATCGCTATCCATGATAACACCCAACTGCCCGACTTGCTGTCAGCCCGGAACGACGCGTCACAGTTTAGTTTTGACATGCTGTTCGGAGGTCTGAACCATTGACTTTTCTTTCCGACCCGGGGACGACATGCTGATGGAGTTTGCGATTCTCTTCTGAATATATTCTGATGCTTCTAGCCGGGACCTCAGCACTATGTCCCCGGCCATTTTCTCTGACTGCATTCCTTTCTGACTAGAGATACCACAACAGAATCACTACTCGGGTTTGTAAGGCGCCTTCCATATTCATGATGGTTGAGGTCACTTTCCAAGGGGAGGACATCGTTGACATGTTCATGCGTTCCCTCTCCAAACAAAGTTCCTGCCATACTTTCTAGGTAAATTTGTATTTGAAGAATAGGTGACTGCCATCTTCGTTTACTTTGTTGCAGATTGGGCATATGGTTTCAATTTTCATACCCCGTTTAAAAAAGTTACATCTCAACGGGTGACTGTTATGGGTCAGTCTCCATAGGAAGTGTTTGGCCTTAAAAAACTCATTCTGTTTGTTAGATGTCTGATTCGTCGATATGTAAACAAAGTCCTAAAAAAGGTTTAGCCTACCAACAAGACGCCTTCAATTTTTTTTTCTTTTAATATCTATATAAGCTACCACCTTTTCGTTATATTATACCCGTTGCTTGATTGCTTCAAGCATTCATATATCATTTGTTTCATAAAAGCGATGGGTATATATAGACAAAGTTGAAAACACGGTTTGGTGAACAAGTGAAATACATCTGTGCTCATATTAAGAGCATAATGTTTCGACCAGAAAAAGATGTTCCTTCTGTATAATATAATAAAATCTTTTAAACCTAAGGTACCTTGAGAAAAAAAAGGGAATTGCTATTCTTCGGTCGCTTGAGATCCAGACTTCGACGTGGAGCGCGTGGACTTTCTTTTGGCCAAAGATAATAAGATTGGAGCACATGGAGCAGGGAAGGGCATCGCCTAAGCACAGTCACCTAATTTATAAGAAAAGTGAAAAACAAAAAAGAAACATGTTAAATCAGGATCATATAAAAAGGGGGGAAGGGTAGATTCGGACAATTCAATCACATACATAAACAAATGCATAATCATGCATGGCTGAAAAATGTGACCTTTCGTGCATCTAAAGAGACTAGAATGGGAAGCCAAACCGCGGCCTCCTGCTATCCACGTCAGTGAAAAAGATTTGGGCCATTGCGATGTCGATCGGCGGCGGTGCGTGCGTGGACCTTCGTTGAATGATGAGCACGAGTTCGCTTGCTTGTCCCGCGTTTCTCGGTACACCAGGTACAGGCTGCAGCGGACAGTGCAGAACAGGAATGGGGATGGCCTCTTGGGGTGCGGTCCCGCTCGCCTGACGGATCAAGGGGATGGGTTCTCTGTTTCCCGCTTTTCGTTGTCACACGGGGATTGGCTTCTTGTTGCGTGGCCCACTGGTCAGTGCCTCTGCGTTCTGGTGGTTGGTGGACCGGTGCTCGGGAATCACTGGTGGTCCTCTTCTCTCCCTGCTCTTTCCTAGGCCCGACAGAGCTCCTCCTGCCGCTCCTGCCCCAGCCCCCGACCGGCCTCTCCTTCCTCTCCCTCTCCTCCAGCTCCCCGGCGTGGCGCGCAGCAAATCCCAGCCGCCGGGAACCCGACCACAGAGAGGCGCATGGCTGCCAGCTCGAAGCAGCGCTCAAAACTCCGTGAGATCCCGACTAGCCCCGCGACGGCGACGCCCTCGGGCAGCGCCTTGGGCTCCTCCTCTCCCGCGGCGACCACGGAGGCGGCGGCTCCCCTGTTCCCCGCCACGGTGGCCCCGGCAGCAGCACCAGCTCCGCTGCCGTAGAGGCCGGGGTCTCAGCCCTCATTCCGCACCTCGAACTTAACCAGCGGCATCGTCTTCCGCCTCCTCCTCGTCACGGCCTCGGCGCGTCCGCGGGGCGCCTCCTCATGCAGCCGAGCCGAGCCGCTGCGCTGCGCTGTGCTGTGCTCGCCGACGCGAACCCGCAACGACTACGCGGTGGGAGCGGGAGTGGGAGCAGGTGCACGGCGGCGTCAGTCTGCCGCTTGCTGGCCTGGTTGCCGCCCCCGCAAGGAAGATACCTTGTCTGGTGCCGCGGCGCCCAGGCGAGCGTGCGGTGGCGGCCAAAGGAGCGGCGAGCGCGGTGGCACGGCGCCCAGGCGAGGTCAACCCGCGGCAATGCGGCGACGCGTGGGTGGGGGCACCGCCAGAACACGGTAGTGTAAGTGAAGGTGGCCTTCCTCCATGCTCCTCCTCTCTTTCCCTCCTCCCATTTCGTTCGGCTGGCTTGCCAGATGCGTCTGCGCTGTACCGCCTCGCTCCTTTGGTGCGTTCTTGACCTGTGGGTCGTCGACGTCGGTATGCCCGCATTTGTGTTGTTTGATGGTGCTCCGGGGTGGAGGTTGCGTGCTACTCGGAGGGCCGGCGAGCTGCGGCCGCTTGGTGGTGGGGGTGGGTCGTAGTCGACGCTGGCGGGACGGGCAGCGCGCATCACGCATCGCAGGAGTCCGGCGCGGTGTGGGCAGTGGTTTATTGCAGGAGACGCCGCATAGGTGCTCGATGGAATGTGAGCACGTTTTTGCTGGTGCTAGGTGTGCGGTGGCCTGGTGGGTGTTTGACGAAATGCTCTAGGTGGTGTGGTGGTGTTTTCGGGTATAGTGTGCGTATGCGCTCATGGAGGCGTCGAGGGTATGTGTACGGCCTCCGACTCTCTCGTAGTGAAATATCATCGTGCCTAATTTCTGTGTTTGTTTTCTCTGGGTATTTTTAGGTGCTTTGCGTTGGTCCTAGGGCCTTCAGGGTGTTCTTGTTTGAGGTATCAATTTTTCTTTTGTCTCTGGTTTGTAGATTGTTATAGAATGGCCACAACAGCAGCACAGGTGGGGATGCTAGAGATTTTTTTCCCTCATGTATCTACTCTGATTTGCACCTTGGAATATATATTACACATCGAAGAAAAAAACATATAGCTTCTTCAGATTAGTGTCGCTATAGTATTGCTAATGGTGAATTCCTGTCCTGTGTTGTTTATTATAGGTATATTAACTTTATCTCCCATCTTTTGCAGCAATGGTGTGTTGGAATTGGTGTCCAGGTGCAGGCCATTTCAGTTCTATCCCAATTCTATATACTGAAGGTATGGATCTACAGACTATAAGCACTATACAGATCGCTATGATTACATAAGCATAGTTTTTTTCAGTTCTGCACTGTGGTTCCTCCAAAAGTTGTTTTTAGAGGGAAAAAATGTTTTCTTAGTCCATTAGAGGTGACAGGAAAATATATGTTTTATTTAGTTAATAGATATCCATGGTGAGGGTTACAGAAATATGCATTGACCCTTGCTACCTGTGAACTGCTCTTTTGGTGCTTTCATATTAGCTTCCTATTGTGAGAGATCTTTGGGGATAAAAAGCAATGACAGACCGCTGTTTGATTTATTGTTTCTTTAGTCAATGGATATAATGTTTGTTTGTAGCATGCACAACCTAGGGCCATTAGTCCAAGATGAGGATAAAGATTGCCACTTCGGTTTGATCCAAATAGATGGAAAGTGCTACGCCCCTAGGCTAGCAATAGAAGCAAGGAAAGTATTCTAAGTTCAGAAGTAGATTCAGTAACACAATGACTATTCTAAGTTCAGAGCATTTTCTATATTTCATAGGTGATGATTTACATACATGTTTGGATGATCCTGCTGTGAATGATAGCATGATAGCGATATATTCAGTTAATAAAAGTGATGGATTCCAAAATGTCTGGCTGAAGAGTATCTTGGTGTTTTGGAAATAGAATCCAATGTGTGCTTGATACATGGTGTGTCTGACTGTAGTTGCATAATTTGCCAGCCTTCGATATTGCATAATTATATCTTCAAATTCCGTTTCAGCCAATGCTCGCATTGCACGTGGAAAGTACCGTGGGTTTGCAACCTATAGTCAATCATCTGCACAGAATCTTCTCATGAGCATGCAGGGTACCATGGTCATGCGTCGGACAGCACCACCTCCGCAGGGTTCGCTGATTCTTCAGATGAAGACTTCCTCCTACCCAGAGGTATACAGTCACAAGATAGACGGGTTAATAATTCCAATCTGCAGACTACTCATCGGGCTCTACCTTCAACTCGGCTCGAACCTAGCAACTACACTGATCCTTCCACAAGCTGCCTCTGCACCAACGACACCCTGCATCTACTAATCTCCATCAAAACTCGCTTCTATGTAGATTGCTACCATTGTGTTGGCTACTCTATAGACTCTGTGTAAAGCTGTATGAGACATCGGATTGTACTTTGACGGACCAGTAGAATTATGCTGCTTGCTATGTGTCCATCTGCTTCCTACCAAATATTTTTGCATTTCCTGGCTCACACAAACGTGGCCTCACTCGCGCGCATGGGCGCGCGCCAAAAACCAGTGTGCATGCACGCACGATGGTGCTACTGCTAGAAACACGACAGATCACCAGTTTTTTTTTTTACACCTCTCATCTAGGTACAGCTGTAGCATCTGTTCGTGAACAGACACACACCAACACCACACACACGCACACCACACTCACACCTAGTACACAAACAGACCCTACAACTACACATAGATTCGAAGATCGCGTCCTTAAAGAGTTCACCGAAACCATCCGGCTCCGTAGGCAACGGGCACGTTGCTATCCCTATGTGGCTCCATGCGAGAGAGGTTGTACCTGAAAATATAGGGGAAAACCCCAGTGGAAATCATGGGTTGAGCATGGCTCGAACCCACGACCGGCCGCTCCACCACCGGAGCAACTGCCGCACGAGCTAAGGCTCGGTTCCGACAGATCACCAGTTATACCAACCATCGCAAGCTGAGTGCCTTGAGGGCTGAGGCGGCCTCGGCGAAACCGTACGTGTGGCAAAGCGACAAATAATGGGGGCAAATCGCGTGGTGGCAGCGGCATGCAGCGGGTGCCCCGCGATTGGTGGCGCGGCGGCTTCAGTTCCGCTTTGCTTTGCTCCTGGGCTCTGCTATTATTGACCTGCTCCTGCAATATTCGGCTGTTCGCCGTCGGTCATGAAGGCAGAGTAGTACGTGGTTGGACCGCCGCAACAATGACCGACGCCGAGAGGAGAACCACGTTGGCGTCGCTTTCGTCGGTCAGGTGAGAGGGGAGAGGACTCTGCCTTGGGCCTTGCCACCCCGCTCGCAAATCCAGCCCGGAAAACATTCAGCATCGGGATCTGCTAGCTGCGACGGCCCTGAAACATCCAGTGCCTGCCCATCCTGAAAATCTAGAGTTGTACATAGGGCTCAATTCTTTTCTAAAAAAAAAGGGGCTCAACTGAAAACGGGCCGACGACCTATGAAAATACAAAAATAGTGAACGTTTCATAGCATAGGTCATAGTCATAGCTAATCGTAAAAAAAAGGTCATAGCCATAGCTGCGCAAGAAAATCTTACGAATGATTTTGTTTAATTTGCAAATCCAACAATATCTATTTATATTTCACGAATTTCCCCACCATAACCTTCTGCTTGTTGGACGATAATCAGACTTGGTCTATTTTAGTTTAGTTAAAACTAGCAGAAAACCCGCGTTGCTGCGGGAATTGTAAAATTATACTACTTATATTTACTAATATGTGAATAAATATTATAATACTACCTCCGTCCTAAAAGAATGCAACTACGTGTTGCGTGCCATCTTAAATGGTTCATGTTTGACCAAATTTTTAGCAAATGATATTTACAATTATAGCTCCAATCAATTTAATATAAAAATATATTTTGTACTTGATCTGATGTACTTATTTGATATAATAAATTTTAATATTTTTTTTGCTTATAATTAGTCAAACTTAAGATACAAAACATTCTTTTTAGACAGAGGGAGTACATGTTAGTGGATGATTTTTAGCATTTTGATATAGACAACTATATATATGTTATTAAATGATGTGATTTGCAAATGTGAATAGTTTGAATGAAACATAATGTCATGTGTTATAGTTTGATGTGTTAGTGGATGATGACGTGGACATTTTGCATGGCGAGATATAATGTGCTAGTGGGATGTCAAGTGGATGTTGACGTGGACATTTTGTATCGCAAGAGAAATAGCTAGTGGGATTTATCTTTATAAGAGATATAGATTAAACAAATCCTAGGGTCCAAATTAAATATTGGGTGTACCAAACAAGCTCAGACTTGAATTGCCTTTTCCATTGATCCACATTTCTTTGCCCATTGTCAAAAATAATTTTGTTTGGAGTTAGTCCAGATGGCCCAACAGGCAGTGATGACTATTTCCCTGAAGATGGAGCTGCCAAAGTTTGCTCTAGCTTGCAGTATCAAGTGAAGAGGGGGGAGGCCGTGGATGGCTTGTAGGAGTATATTGAATGTTGTGAAGTTAAAAGGATGTTTTGTCTCATGGTACCTGATGAAATTCTTATCCTAGTAACATCGCTTACATCCACGTGCGCCTCATCGTCTTTCTCCGGCGCAAAAAGGAGGTTGTCTCCCTCTGCCTGCCTCGTGGTACCTGAATTTCCAAAGCACCACTATTGTTCTCTACTGTCCCCTCATAAAAGGAGGTGGTGGTCTCCCTCTACTACTTGGTACCTGAAACTCCACAAACACCACTATCGTTGTCTATTGTCCGCTAGCATATAAAAGGAGGTGTTGGTCTCCCTCTACCTCGCAGAACCTGATATTCCACCACACCACCATTGTTCTCAGCTGACACATGATTAGGTGCTACTGGGAGTACTTCAATAGATGATTGCTTGCATCTTCCTAGTTGTGCATGTATGACTACTCTTCAGTGGTTGTTCATATGATTGCACTTGCTCGCACACAACTGCTTACAGCATAGGTCTATCATAAACTCTATCGAGAGATCACCAAGCTCCCAATCACCATGAAGTTGTGAATAATGTTTTGCAAGTTGCCCTTTAATTGTACTAGTTACTTGTATAGAATGATCTGAAAATTCAGACACCTAAATATATAACAACTTCCATATACATGCATTTGTGGATGCATGTGTCAAAAAATTATCCCTGGCACAGCTAAGCCATATGCTAGTATAAATAGCTCGACAAATATATGTTTTCCGAATAACTCTAGGCATAAGCGACATATATCTGCCAGGTTATATAGAACGGGGCGCTCAGTTGGTTGCGATAAAACTTGTCCACTTCAAAGTTCAAACTCAGTTGAATCACGACAGTAGTCCTCATCAGACGGTGGCAAGCTTCTTGTCGAGGATCATGTCGTCTGTGGTGAAGTCAGCCGCCTTCCTGAACGTGCCGCGACCGAAGTCGAGGTTGTACGAGTCCGTGAGCCCCTCGACGAGGTCGAACTCCGGCGTCCACCCGAGTTCGCTGATCGCCTTCTCTACGGACGCAAAGAAGTGCTGGTACAACACATTTATATATGTTACTATATCGATCACTCAGCATCAGTAACTAAAACGTACAAGAGACAAGATCACAAGACACTACTCTGTCAATAGCGACAGTTTCTTTCTTGGTCTGAGTATCCAGATAGGGATCGAATTGAGGGACTGTAATTTGTAAGTTACCTGGTCCCTGAAGGGGAAAGCCTTCTTCTTGCCGAAGTCGAAGTCCTTGGGGTTGTAGTGGACGAGCTCCGGCTCAGGGAACCCTCCAGCCTGCATACAAACAGCCACATGGTCCATTACTGGCAATGACGAAGAACAGCTAGCTAGCAGCTGTCACTCAGAACTCAGAAAGCGAAATAAACCAGCATCGTTTAATTTCATTTCTTGGCGACATGAAAATTATTTGCTTTTGTTACCTTTGCGCAGGCCCGCGCAAGGCCGTCGAAGGTGACGTACTTGGCCCCGGAGATGTTGAAGATCTGCTGGCTCGCCTTGGGGTTTCCGAGCACCAGGTTGAAGGCCGTTGCTAGATCCTGCAGTGGACGTAGAGGAAATCAAAACAAGCGCTAGCAAGCTGGTAGCTTCGGTCAGCCACGCTGCAAATTGCAGACTTGTCATTATTTCTGAATGGCATGCAATGGCTGAGCGACCTTGACATGGCCGAGCTGGGTGATCTGGTTGCCGGCGCCGGGGATGGGGATTGGGCGGCCGGCCTTGAGCCGGTGGAAGAACCACTCCTCCACGGGGTTGTAGTTGAGCGGGCCGTAGATGTACACGGGCCGGATGGACGTCCAGTTCACGCCGCGCGACGTCAGCAGGCTCTCCGTCTCCAGCTTCCCCTTGTGACGGCTCTTGGGGTCCACCGCGTCAACCTAGAGTAGAGAGCTGTCGTCAGTGCCTCGATCTCGTCTGTGCACATGACCATTTCCATGGCGCCATTGTGTATTTGTGTGAAGATTGCAGTACCTCACAGTGTGGGAGAATGTCAGATTTCAGGTATACTCCTGCCGATGAGCAATAGATGTACCTGAAAATCGATGGTATACGTAACTGAGCACAATGAGATACGAAAATGCTTTATACAATTGCTTGGATTGCAACAGGTGTCAGATGAAGTGGCTGGCTGGCTTACTGTTCCAGGTTAGGCAAGGCGTCAATGATGGGCTCAACTTGCACAGCCTCACGTCCTGAAACGAAACACCAATGCAAGAGGCGTAATGAGTATCAGATAGCAGTTGTTTGGTTTCGCCTCTGGATATGCCAGAGATGGAGCAAGAACAGACACAATGCTAATAGGTACTGAAATCTTTCCCAACACCGGACACTTGAGATGACTGAAGAATTGTCTTGGTTTGCAACTATAATTCTCACTGACTCTTTCAGTTGGCGGTTATTATGCACCGAAGCAATTACCATTGATGTCGTAAACAACATCGTATCCCTTAGCAGCAAGGCTTGTCTTGACGAATTCGAAGTCCTGCCTGTCACCTTTCAAGTGCTGAACCTGTACATATACATATATGTAAAACCATCCAGAAGCCATTACTTTCTTTTTTTTTTCGAAAACGCGGCTATGCCATTACTGATATGACAGCATCAGAATGGATGAAGCAATGAGTGATTTAGCAAGCACATTTGTCATGACCTGACACAAAGACATCCATTGTATTACCTTACTTCAGCCTACTAATGCATTGTTACATGCACATCAGTTACCTCTGAATAATCCTGCTACTGGACATTTGGATGCTGGCACTGGCAGGATGTGTGTACACACACAAGCAAAACAGAGGAGGAAACAACCAACACAAACCTTGGATGAAAACTCTGCATACTCTGCATCGGACTCTCCTGGCAGCTGCTGAGTTATGGGTGCCTTTCCTCTAGTGAACAATGTAACCTGGCGACAAAACAGAGTTTTTGTTATAACTTCTTTTCTCTGCCATTACACGTCTAGGCGTGTTCTAGAAAAAATCTTCTTTTCTCTGAATGACTGTATGTCTGTATCTGAACTGGTTGGTTCAACGGCGATTGCAGAGCAAATGTGCTACTGCATACTGACCTGATGACCCTCCTTGACAAGGATCCTGGACAGGAAGACCCCAATGAACCTTGTTCCCCCCATCACCAGAATGTTCTTGGAGTCCGCTGCCGCCGACACCTGCACCCTCGCACCCCTTGGCTGCCATGGCGACCTCCTCTTCTGCCAAACAAAATTTCACGTTCCTCAACCATATTATCACCAGATATATCAGGTTAATACACCCTCGACCCCTTTGGCTGCTACTGCTAGTGAAAGCTCTACACAGTGCCAAGGCTATCTGTCGTTTCTGGCCTAAAACAGATGGAGGAAATGCTTCCAGTATAATCTTGCTTTCAGTGCTGCGTAGTGGTTACCTGCGCTGAGACTGAGATGGAGACGGCTGCGCCGTTGAAGTCGGAGATAGGAGACGGAAGGAGAAGGCTGCTCTTCAGAGACGCTGCGGTCGCCATGCCTCTTCTCCTTTCGTTTTTTTAAAGAAAAATTCAAAACCAAGCAAGCATACAAACAAGGGAGAGAAGGATGGGACTTTGTCTGCTACGGATCGGATGGATAGCTGAGTATCCTCAGGTCTGAAACTTGTGCTTCAGTCTTTGCTAATGGAGCATACAAAGACGACGAGAAGTGAGGCGCTGGGACTGGGATGTTTTTTTGGCATGTGTGGCGGGGGACGACAGCCCTATCCTGTGTGTTACATGCTCTCCTCTCCTCCCCTTCTTTGATCTGTCCACTTGGAAGCATTCTGATCAACTGATGATAGGGACTTCGACGTTTTCTTTGCCACCTTTTCTGTAAACTAGTGAACACGCCACATGCTACAAAAATAATTCAAAATACAAGAATAAATGACATATATTAAAATCCAAATATTATTATATAACTCCGTTTCTGTTTTATCTGGCACAATTTAGAATGACACGGTCTCCTAGAATACACTTTAACCATTCATTTTCTTTATATTACATTATTTATGCATATAAACAATCATTGAATAGTATAATTCCTTATAAAACTAATCATATAGAGTTTGTATCATAATAGTTAAAATTATTAGCGTAAGTATTGGTTAATAGTTTTAAAGTTTGAATCTTGATATGTGTGTGCACCAGATATGGACCAGAGCGATCAATTACAAAATCATAAGGCCATGCAAGAAGAGGAACCTCTTTTTTAGTGATGCATAACATACAAACACAAATCTTGATTTTTTTAATCTATCTCTGCTATAAGGGAAAACTTCTTCCAAGAGTTACAAGCGAACAAACTCACCCCTGGCCCACAATGCAGAGACAAACTAACCCTTCAAACTCACTCGTGCGCACACCGCGCCCCACCCCTCTCTTAGCGGGACTGTCAGAGATCGAATCCCCGCACGTATAATTTAATTTCTATTTTTAGGCTCGCGCATGGATTAGTTTCAATTCCCCTAATTTTGCTTTCCTTTTCTCAAACCAGTCGCCGCCGCCGCAAGTCGAGCACGAGGCGCCTCGCCCATCCTCCTGACGCGCAGGGACCTGTGCCTAGGGTTGGGGCGAAAGGCCCGGCGGCTGCGGCAACCACATCGGCACCTCGGAGGTGATCTGCGGTCTTGCGCCGCCGACCCCCGATCTCTTCCTCCGCGTCTTCGCTGAGCCCGGACACAGAGGAGGTGGCGGCACGAGCCCTGGACGCCGTGGCTGCGTCCACGGCGGCACGGGTCCCGGATGCGGCGGCAGGCGACTCCTCTCCTCTACCGCAAGCAGAGGCGCCGCCAGTTGCTACTCGCCCACTTGCTTCCCTTTCAGTTCCTGTCATAAGATCGCACAGATCGCCCACTTGCATTCTCCATTTACATTGTTGGCCCACTGTTTATGATGCAAAAGATTTTCACCTCAATCTGTAAAAGGTTAAAATAGTACACATTCATTTTTAGTGGTTACTTTGCACAAAATCTGGTCTGCCAGTAATCCCATCATCAAAATGGGGTATCAAGGTTGTTAGGTTAGTCATCCGGTGAGGTGTCGAACACTCATGAGGCCATGCACTAAGTCAGCAGTGACCTTGAAAACTGTTTATAGAAATCGTTTCTCATCTGTAAGTGCCTCTTTGACTGTCAATCGGGACTAATTTGGGTATTCAATCGGGACTAATTTGGGTATCATTTTGTACTTTTCGGATATAGAAAAGTCAATTGACATACTATATATGGAGCTGGCAAGAAAGCACAGTTTTAGATGGTTGCAAATAGTTCTATGTTCCTTTATGCTCTATTTGGATTTTGATAGAATAATAGGGCACAATAGTACTAATTTTGGTTATTTTATTTAGTTAGATTAGATGAAAAAATTAAAATAGTTGACATTGATTTTATGAATGAAATTTCTTTGCACAACCTCTGTTCAGATTGTGACAATAAAGATTGCAATTATTTTCTTTTGTAAAATTATTTGCCAAATTTTTGGTCCATCCTTTATTTGATGCTTCATATGCCATGGCCTTTTCATGTCCAAGTGATAGTTCTGATCACACACACAAAAAAAAAAAGAGTTCAGTGATAGTTCTATGATGATTCAGAATAAGTAGGTAGGTACAGAGATAATCATGCACTTGGTCAATTAGGACAAGTGCACCCTTCTGCATCTGAAGTTGATATTATCTATTACTTTGCTTATTAACTACATGAATTGTAATGTAGTTGACATGGATAAAAGGAAATGAATTCATGTCATATTGTTATGAGTTATCTGAACCGTGCCAATTGGTGGTATTCATGAGGGCATTTGTCTCAAGTTGAAAACTAGGATGGTTCAATTTCAAAGCAGGCAAACAATTGGCTTAAGTCAATAATGATTGTTTTCATGCGCATCCCTAAAAAAAGCCATAGCGTTAGCACGAGCACTATACTAGTACAAGTAGTCTCAAACTCAGATCACCATTGTCCTAGTTACAAGCTCAAAGAGTTACAATGTTAATGAAATTCAATGCCTCCATGATTGATGTGGGTACAATCATCAAGTCGACAACTTGTTCATAAAGACTTTGGACTTGATTCGTGCAAGAAATTTAGAAACACTCATACTACCTCCGGTCCATTTTATCTGGCACACAGACATATCAATTCTAATTCTAACTTTAAAAACTTTGACCAATAATTAGGCTCATAAATTTTGAATATTATAATACAAACTGTATATGATTAGATTTGCAAGGAATTATATATACTATCCAATGAATAAGTTTATAAGCATAAATAATATAATATAATATAATATAATATAATATAAAATAAGTGAATGATAAAAGTGTAATCTAGGAGACCGTATCATTCTAATGTGTGCTAGACAAATGGATCAGAGGGAGTAGTTTATAATCTTGACCCAAAAATAACATAATCAAGAAATGAAGTGCCTGATTCCATTAGTTGGCACATAATACATAATCTAGTTGACTTATATTTTTTTTGAAGAAAATCTAATTCTCTTATATTAATCTATAATATCATGATCACCCTGTTGGGGGACAACCGGGACCTGGGCACCCCTTCCCGCTAAGTCGGTGAACTGTTGATTCGGCTGGCATACCGAATCAGCCACCACGCGGATTCGGTCATCGGCGTCGGCCGATAGCAGACAGATGGTCCGGCCCGCGTGGAGGTGGAGTCACCGAATCACCCGCGCAGGGGGGCTTCGGTGCTTATACCGAATCCGCCCTGTGCGATTGACTGATGGTTTGCTTGTGCAGAGGCGCCGTTCCACTACTCCTATGATGACTACACGCTGAAGGGTGGGCCTGGCGCTGTCGGCCATTCGGCCGGCATCCTGGGAAAGTACCAGGAAGATGGTTACGCCCTTTCGATCAAGTAGCAAAAGAGTCTAGGAGAAGTGGCCCAAGGGCATTATGGTCTTGTAAAAGACTACGGGCGCCTATAAATATTGCCCTGATGGGACTGTACAAAGGATCGAAAGATAATGGAAGCTGTTGAGCTTGTGTCTTGCATTCCATTTCATGTTCCGTGCACTACTTCGTAGGTAGATTCAGGTTAACCACCGGAGGGGGTTCTAAGGTTCGGCCTTAGAACAACATTGGTGCCCACCGTGATTGTCGCCGAACATGCCATGGCTCCGAAGGGCAAGGCGAAGGCGGGTGCAGGATCATCGAAGGAACCCGCAGCGACAGATTCGGTTCAGCATACCGAAGTTACACAACAGTCCGGCGCTTTGCAGTCGGGAGTATCCATTCAGCAAGCCGAAGGTGTGGGAGCACCAACACTGACCAATGATGCAGGAGCTCAGGTTACTCAAGACGGCGGTGCGCCCATACCTATAGGCGAACTAGGTGCACAGGGAGGAGTGCTCCCGGAAGGCCGCATCACCGAAGACAACGAAGAAGAAAAAGCTGAGGAGCATGAGGGACCGGACGTTCAAAACGCCCGGCTACTAAAGCAGTTAGAAGAGCAGTCTGCCAAGGTGAATGCCCTGAAGCAGCATCGCGACCAGTTGCAGGTTCAGATGGTGACACAAAACCGAATGCTAGTAACCCAAGATGCAATCAATCAAGCAAGAGAAGAAGTAGCAAAGTTAGAAAGAGAGATTCGGGTTCTCAGATCAACCTGGCGCGGGCGGCGGTGAAAATGACCCCTCGCGGTCAGGGGGCCATTTATAGCCACCCGCGGCGGGCCGACCCACGGTCAGACGAACCATCGCGACGGTCACGCACCCCGAGGCTGCAAAAAAAAAATCGTCCTCCCCGCGGGACGGCGCTTGGTCTTTCGGTTATCCTCAATCTGTCAGCGAAAACCGAATTCAACCACAGCTGCTTCGGTTATCGCTGAGGGGCTACTGTTGGGGGACAACCGGGACCTGGGCACCCCGTCCCGCTAAGTCGTTGAACTGTTGATTCGGCTGGCATACCGAATCAGCCACCACGCGGATTCGGTCACCGGCGTCGGCCGATAGCAGACAGATGGTCTGGCCCGCGTGGAGGTGGAGTCACCGAATCACCTGCGCAGGGGGGCTTCGGTGCTTATACCGAATCCGCCCTATGCGATTGACTGATGGTTTGCTTGTGCAGAGGCGTCGTTCCACTACTCCTATGATGACTACACGTTGAAGGGTGGGCCTGGCGCTGTTGGCCATTCGGCCGGCATCCTAGGAAAGTACCAGGAAGACGGTTACGCCCTTACGATCAAGTAGTAGAAGAGTCTAGGAGAAGTGGCCCAAGGGCATTATGGTCTTGTAAAAGCCTACGGGCGCCTATAAATATTGCCCTGATGGGACTGTACAAAGGATCGGAAGATAATGAAAGCTGTTGAGCTTGTCTCTTGCATTTCATTTCGTGTTCCGTGCACCTTCGTAGGTAGATTCAGATTAACCACCGAGGGGGTTCTAAGGTTCGGCCTTAGAACAACACACCCGATAGTACCCAAAATGATAATCTACGAGGGATTATCAAGTTGGACATATCTCTTAACAGATCATCTTGGTGCACCACCCATAAGATGTACACGGGCCGCCCTCATCCAGGATTAGTTCGAGAGAGAGAATACACCCCAATCATGCTTCGATTACACCACAAATTCAAAGCATTTAAGTTTACAAGTCTTGATTCCAATGTTCTAAATAGGCAGCTAAGCATCGTAGTTTTGTTCCCCACGATAAACCTCAGCATCTTAGCTGATGTGCTCGCCTAAAAGCTAAGGGCAGCTATAGCCGGCTATAGCTATGCCTAAGACATTTGGCTGTTTTCAAAAAATTGGAAAAGCAATACATAGAACCATGTCACATATACATAGAACCGTCGTGATTCTAGGAGGCAGGTGCCTCCACCCCCACGCGGGCGGAACCCTAACTCCACGCCGCCGTCCCCTCCCTCACCGGCAAGGCCAGCGCTACCTGCCATGATGGTGGCGGTGGGGCCACGTTTCTGGGGGAGTGGCGGCGCTGGAAATCGCGTTTCGGAGGGGCGTCTCGCCGGCGTTATGTGGGGCACGGCGAGGCCGTCACTCGCAGTCGTGGTGGCGCCGGCCAGGAGCCCGGGTCGGAGCAGGCGGCGAGGATGGAAGTTCTCCAATTGGGGCGGCGTCCGGATGTGCAGCGGTGGCGGTGAGCGACGTGGTCACCGATCCACCGTTGTCCGCGACCACGGCGGCGTCAGCCAGGAGACCGGGCATGCGCTAGGTGGACCGATGGTGGCGGGCTTCGTCGTCCCCTCCATCGCTCCTCCGTTGGAGGCGGCGGCGCGCTGGGGGCCAGGAGCACGGGGGCGCAGGCGGCGAGGATGGATGGGTTCTCTGGTCAGGTCGGAGCCCGGACTTGTGGCGGCGGCGGTGAGAGACGAGGTCGCCGATCCACCGTCGTCTGCGACCGCGGCGGCGGCGGCCAGGAGATCGGGCAGGCGCAAGATGGATCGATGGTGGCGGGCTTCGTTCTTGGAGGTGGTGCACTGACGGAGGCTGGCCGGAGTTTTGTCTGGTCGGCTTGCTGTTCCATGGCACTTAGCAGGTGGCTTCAAGGAGGTCCTTCCTCTGCCGTGGTGGTGTGGTGGCGCCGGAGTTGATCTGCTCCATGAGCGGTGACCCGTGTAGATCGGCTACCCACTGGCTCTTCGCTGTACCTGCTGCGCGGTGGTGGCAACCGGTCTAGGTGGCTACGACGGTGGCCAAATCAAGATAGAGGCGACAGCGGGGCAACTCGTCGGCGGCGCACATTTGGATCATTATCATAACGGTATGGCTTTTGGTGGGTGTTGGTATGCTATCATGTTTCGACGACGGTGACGCCTACGGGTGCCATATTCTTCGTTGGAGGCGTTGTTTTATTTCAGGATGATCTCTCCGGGTGAAAACCATACACCAGTGCCACTGGTGGGCGATGATGGCGTCTTCGGATGTTATTTCCTTGTTGAAGGCTTCGTTTTGGAAGATCTCTTGGTTCGTCGGCTTTGGTGCCGGCATCATGGTGGTTCCTTTGCACATCTACCAAGTGCTTCGTGCCGTTGTCAAGATCGCGAGCTCCTTATTGGAGATGTATTATTTCCGTCAGTTTATTTCTTTTATTTAGCTGTACCAGTGTTGTCTGGTGACTTTGGCCTTACCTGATACACTGGATACCTTTTTGTAATAATTGGCCTGATTCTACCTATTGGTAGATGAAGCCGGGTATGAAATATATCCTTTATCTAAAAAAAATATATAGAACCATCGTAGGGAGAGACGAGTTGAGTGCCTGAGAGCCAATAGGATTACATTGGACGCATGGATTGGGTAAGAGAGGCTTTACTGGGCCGCGTGGTCGATTTGCTGGCCCAACAACAGTTTAGCCATAGCTAAATTATGGTCCATTTAGCAGCAATCTCTAGCTATCTCCGGCTATTAGCCTCTTACTTTTCTTAGCGCTAAAAGCTATGTATCTTAGTTGTAGATTTTCCTAGAAACTATAGCTTGCTATAGCTCCAACTATAGCTGGCTATTTAAAACTTTACTTGGTTCACACACTCAGTTTATCACATAGTCACACATCACAGTCTGCATCCAAGTCTAGCGGAAGTCTTTCAACGTAACATAGTTCATGAGAACTGATGCACGGGGTGTGCCACATTCATATATCTACGGTATGACAAAGGGTTGGGAACAATGCGGCCCCTTTTATGTTTTCAGCGGTAGGCGGCGTCTCCATCGGCACGCAGACGATTGTAGTGAGTCCATGAATTTTAAGATCTCTCGGCTCAGTCTTTCTTATGTGCTCATAGGAGTAGAGATTTTTTTTTTTTTTTTTGAATTCAAGGGCCAAGAAGCCCCAGCCTTTTGATTAAAAACCAACATACCAAAATGTCGACAGTTAAGCTCCAGGTTCTTAGAGAGCCCGCTTGGACACCCCACGACTGCCTTCCAGCAAGTCGGATCTACTTATTACAGACCAAGCTACAAACTGAAACTAAACAAAACATAAAGCTACCCAGACAATTAACTATCCTCCGACACCAAGGCTCAGAGATCTACATTCCTTCTCTTCCACACCGCTTCCTTGAGTTCTTCTTTTGTCACTGTCCGAGAGTCTTCTCCAGATCTGTCCACCATGGTAGGTCCAGCCGAGCTCCACAGCTTTGTCCTCCAGTTGGGTCTTCTTTCAACCCCACTTGAGCATATTCGTCACGAAGCACCTTCCCCTTGGTACATCCAGCAACCACAGCAACGTGTTGCCAATAGCTCTAATCTTGCCGATATATTCCATCAGCAATTGCTTCTTGTCCTCTGGGCAGAGAACCATCCAGTTTTCCAGAGTGCTTGCTACCCTGCAGAGAAGCATTTCCATACTTCTCCATTGCATGTTCTAAAAACAAAAGTCGTTTCTAAGTTTCCACACAGACCAAAAGACAACAGAAGTGATCATGTTTAGAATACAATTTCTCTTATCACTAAGCCAAAATTTCCCTACAGAAAACATGTCACCCCCACTATCTACTGTCCCACAATCTCTGAAAGGTAAGCCTAGAATTGTCTAGCCACCACACACTCAAAGAAAAAGGTGGTTGATTGTCTCAGTTTCTGAACAGAAAAGACAAGTTTCATCATCCACTTTCCTCCTTTTACCCAGGTTGTAGAGTGCGTATTTATAGGAGTAGAGTTTGCGTACTTATGTTCATCGGGATAAGTGTGAAGCGTGTTGTGGGCATTTGCGTTGTACTATTCAACTCTCAATGAAAATGACCTAGTCCGAGTAAGTACGCGTTCAACTAACCGACTAATCTGCAAGTTTCAAGTTTAATTTGATTCGGTGAAGCAACAAGGTTTGACAGTCTATTTAATTGTGTCTCGAGCCAGAACACGACAAACTTTATTTTTCCGTTTCTACTACACGTGACATAAGGGAAGTTAATTCTGGATCATGAAAGCTAAGTTCGGTCATATAGTGCTGCCGATGTGACCGATCTAAGAAAATATTATGATCTCCAGTCAGTTAATTTTTCCGAGGACACTACGGACACTACTGGGATCGCCCTGTGTCGGCGAAGCCTCTGATCCTGTCGGCAAATGGTTTGCCGACAGGGTTGCTCTGTTCCTGTCGGCAACCCCTGCCGGCGAAAATCCTGTCGGCAAAACCGGTTTGCCGACAGGAACAGGGGCGCTGTTGGCGAAGCTTCGCCGACAGCCACGTGCTCTGTCGGCGAAGGAACAACGCCGTCAACTCGGCTGCCGTTCGCTTCGCCGACAGCACTGTGGCGGCTGTCGGCGAACTCTTTGCCAACAGCTTGGATGACTGTCGGTGAACCCTTTGCCAACAGCCTAGGGTAGATGTCGGCGAACGCTTTGCCGACAGCACTGTGGCCGGCTGTCGGCAAAGCCTCGGCCACAGCTGTCGGCAACCAAGTGTTGTCGGCAAACCTAGCGATTTCTGCTGGGGAGAATCCCAGCTTTGCCGACAGCTATGGCCTATGCTGTCGGCAAAGCTGGGATTTTTTTTTTGTTTTTGCTGTTTCCTTGCATTCGAACCATATTTATAGCATATATATACCACAGATCACATTTATAACAACAATATAGCATATAAACCGCATTTCATCATCGGATTCGATCTCAACATGAATCCACACATCAACATCATCAAATCCATCGATACATGTCCAAAATACACATAACGTCACGAAACAAGTGCATACATGTCCAACATACACTAGGATGTCCAACATACATGTTCAACAAGTCCTACAAGTCCAACATACTGGTCCGGGGGTCTAACATGCATCGCTACTAGTCCAGAAGAGGGAGGCAAAGGTACCTAGCTCGTGGCGCCGTCCCAGGGGTCCCATCGCCCCCACCTTGCTCCCACAGAGACCACCCTGGCTGTGGTAGTGCCTGAGTCCACCCTGACGGCGCCGCCTCGTTGTGCCATAATCCTGGGCGAGGCCCCTGCTGCGTCTGCGCCCCCGGCCACGAGGAGTAGCCCTGCGACTGTGGAGGAGGAGGCCACGTGTACGGCTGCGTGGGGTAGGCCGGGTAGGTCGGGTACCCTGGCCAGCCGTGCTGTGGAGGGCTGGCACCCAGTGGAGGGCTGGCACCAGGAGTCGGGTTCGAACCCGCCGACGGAGCCTGCACAAAGGACAAGTGAGGTAATTAGTATAGTACCTGCAGGATGGCCGCACAAGCTAAAGCAAGTGAAGCAGTTAGTATTATACTCACCGGACGCTGAATAGGAGCAGGCACTGGGACTGGTGGTGGAGCAAAGAGCGAGGGAGGAAGCTCCTGCTGGTGCTGGGACCGGAGGAAACCCGCCAGGTCCGCCATCTGACGCTGGTGGTGCTGCGTCAGTGCCGCCAGCTGCTGTTGGTGGACCGCCTCCACCGCCGCTAGCGGCTGCTTGTGGGCCTCGTCCTGGGCCGCCTGGTGGTCCTGCAGCTCTTCGAACCTAGCCTGCAATATTACACCCGCACATGGTTGACGGTATGTGAAGCGAAGGTGGATCGTGTGTGAAACGAGTGAACGACGAATGGAACCGCAGTTACCTCCATTTGCGTGTATGTTGGTATTTCTTAGCGTAAGCAGATAAATCCGCAAGCGCACGGAGTACCGTTGTAGCTTTCACCCGGAAGTATTCAGGGTATCGTATTTTTCCACAGGGAACGGAAGTGTACTAGAGAGAAACAAGGTCATCCAAGAGAAGTAGGTAGAAGGATATTTTTGTAGGTCGAGAGGGTTTTCTAAACTCAGCCCTAGGTCACCGGATAACTAAAGTCTCGGCAAGCTATACTCGCTCACTTCGGAGCAAATGTTCCTTTCCGGTTCTCGAAAAGACCGGGAAGACGTAACCGGGTCAGCGGCCAAAGCTCTACGAAAACACCAACCCGAACGTGGTGGAATACAAAGGCCTTGTCGAGCCGTCACCCCCGGGGCTACCACAACTATCCGTGGGGTTGGGCGCAAACTCAGGTAACTCGCTAGCCCAGACACCACGTCTACGCTAACGGCTACTACTCTAGCCCGAATTCTTAATTAGACTAGAGCACTCAGTCGAGCGGAGATCCCGTAAGCAAGCAAGCAAGCGCTGAACTTTAATCAAATAGATCACTAAGGAAAGAATGCGGATATTACTCACGAAGGAGTCGGCTCCGTAGAGGTACAAACTGGAGGGGAACCCAACAAGCCGGCTCCGCCTCCACTCTTCCCTCCTCTCTCTTCCTCTTTTCTAATGTATACAACTAGGCACTATCACCTAGAGGGACACTACTACAAAGTATATGATGTGGGAGTGGAGCTCTTCATGTGTAGAATGTGTGTCCTTGAGAAATGCTTCATTTTCCCCTCTTATAGTGTGGGGAGGTCGGTTCGGCGTAGCTAAACATGGAAACACCCTGGAACCGCCATAGCACCTTCCAAACGAAGCTGGGTCCGATTGGTTCCCGCGCGGGCGCGCTCGCTCCCTTGGTGTGGCCGCGCCAAGGGTGGCTCTGCTGGGCCTCAGCTTTTGCAGGCACGTGGGCCTGGTCGTTAGCTTTCCAACGCATATTCGTTTGCCTGAATCGGAGTCCGTATGAGTGAGATATGGCCTGTTTACCGAAGCCCACTCATCCAACCCTAGATGGAGTTGGACCGGGTTTTGGTCTTCCATCTCTTGGGCTTATGTTTGGCATTTTGGCCCATGTTTAAGACTCACAATTGTCAGGCAAATGGGCCACCCTCTTATTCATGGTTTTCTTGTGTGCTTTGGCCCATTTGTGTGCATTTCTGGAGCTGTCTTCCTGTAAGCGACAATCACCGAAACTCGTGGAATATGTTAGCGTAAAACCCTATTGCTAAGTTTTGGTGACTATTTTTATAACAAGTTGGCAATGAAAAGCATGCAATAAGGAGCGCCAACAAGTTCCCAAAGCTTGTTGGTATTTCTTAGCGTAAGCAGATAAATCCGCAAGCGCACGGAGTACCGTTGTAGCTTTCACCCGGAAGTATTCAGGGTATCGTATTTTTCCACAGGGAACGGAAGTGTACTAGAGAGAAACAAGGTCATCCAAGAGAAGTAGGTAGAAGGATATTTTTGTAGGTCGAGAGGGTTTTCTAAACTCAGCCCTAGGTCACCAGATAACTAAAGTCTCGGCAAGCTATACTCGCTCACTTCGGAGCAGCTGTTCCTTTCCGGTTCTCGAAAAGACTGGGAAGACGTAACCGGGGTCAGGCAGCCAAAGCTCTACGAAAACACCAACCCGAACGTGGTGGAATACAAAGGCCTTGTCGGAGCTGTCACCCCCGGGGCTACCACAACTATCCGTGGGGTTGGGCGCAAACTCAGGTAACTCGCTAGCCCAGACACCACGTCTACGCTAACGGCTACTACTCTAGCCCGAATTCTTAATTAGACTAGAGCACTCGGTCGAGCGGAGATCCCGTAAGCAAGCAAGCAAGCGCTGAACTTTAATCAAATAGATCACTAAGGAAAGAATGCGGATATTACTCACGAAGGAGTCGGCTTCGTAGAGGTACAAACTGGAGGGGAACCCGACAAGCCGGCTCCGCCTCCACTCTTCCCTCCTCTCTCTTCCTCTTTTCTAATGTATACAACTAGGCACTAGCACCTAGAGGGACACTACTACAAAGTATATGATGTGGGAGTGGAGCTCTTCATGTGTAGAATGTGTGTCCTTGAGAAATGCTTCATTTTCCCCTCTTATAGTGTGGGGAGGTTGTAAGGTCCTAGATGGCTAGAGGGGGGTGAATAGCCTATAAAAAATTCTACAAACTCACTAAGCAAACTTCGTTAGATACACAAACGGCGGAAAGCAAGTTTTGCTTAGCCTACTAGATGTTGCAAGCCTCCTATCCAAACAATTCTAGTAGGTGATCACTAGCACAAACAATAGCTACCGCTAGTGATCAAGAGTTCTACCCACGGATTTAATCTACACAAGGAGTGGTTCCCGACCGACCACACAAGCAATTCTACCCACGGGATTTAGTCTACACAAGATGTGGTTCCCGACCGACCACACAAGCAATTCTACTTTGCAAGAATGTAAACAAAGTAATGCAAGAGAGGGTAGGAGCTTGTTATACCAACGCGTAGAGTCGAGGTTGCCAATCACCAAGAGATGAACAATCAATCAATCGGCAACACACAATCGCACCAATCACCGGGAACTAAGATGAACACAATTGTTTTTGTTCACCCGGTGTTCACTTGGGCACCGCCAAGCTAGTCACCGGTTGTGTCGACCAACACCTAGATGGTTCTTCGGTGTGACCCTCAAGTCACTAGCCCTCAAGGCTCGCCCGCAAGGCACCGCAAGACACCACTCTCAAGCGAGGTACTCAACGACACGCGCAATCCACTAGGATGCTCTTCATGATCCCCACGAGGTGAGCTCAAACCTCTCACAATCAACCGGAGGTGGCCAAGAACAATCACCTTTTCTTGCCAACGCCTCCAACAATCTCCAAGCCGGCTAGGAGCGGTACTCTCCAAGAGTAACAAGAAATCCACCGGCTAAACCACCCACAAGTGCCACTAGATGCCCTCAAGCAATGCAATGCACTAGGTGATCTCTCAATCTCACTTTGGATGAGCAACAAGCAAGAGAGATGAGAGGGAGAGTGTTTCTCTAGCACAAAGGATGAGCAAGTGAGTAGAAATGGGCAAGAGAGCCTCCCATGGCCGGCCAAGGGGCTATTTATAAGCCCAAGGCGAAATCCAACCGTTACCCCTGGGCAGCCGATTTCAACCCGGTGGACGCGTCCGCGGCTCAAGCGCCGGACGCGTCCGCGCCTCCGCGCGCCGCAGCGATGCCGACCGTTGGCGGCCCAACGTTCAAATCACCTCGCGTCCGGCCCGCGTCCGGCCCGCGTCCCGGCGGCTCGCGTCCGGAGAAAACGCCCGCGCTCGAAACTTTCGGTCCGCGTCCGGCCCCACGCCGGACGCGGCCAGCCCGCGTCCGCGCCCTCGACGGCCCAAAGACCCTCGCGATTTAAGCCCAAGACGCGCGGACTCACCGCACGCTGAACGGCCCGCGTCCCGCCAGCGTCGTCCCGGCGCGCATCCGACGCGCGACACTCGCTCACGCCAAGTCACAATGCCGGACGCGTCCGGCGCCCAAGCCTCGGCGTCCGGCGTGTCAAAACTTCGTTTTTAGCCCGTCGTGATGCCAACTTCTCGTACATGCTATCCAACAAGTATACCAACTTGATCAACAAAGATAGCATGAATTCAACCAAATTTTGCATCCGGCGCAATAGAAAATATGCATCCATTTTTCTTGAAAGCGCCGAATCCCGCCTCACAGGCTCGGCGGGAGGAAGAGAGGGACCCAAACCCATCTCTACCCCGCAAACCACACAGCGCCCCAAACGCCACCTTTGTAAATGTGCCAACACCACCAAGTGTACATCTCCATGTGCTTGTGTGTTAGCTTTTCACAATCATTTCCCAAAGGTTAGGTTAGCTCACTAGGCCCTACATGCAATGCACTTCATGAATTCACCTAGTGGCACCCGTGCGTCGAATAGCCGATAAGACTTCCCCTCTTAATAGTGCGGCTATCGATCCTAAACCACTCACACCCTCTATGGTGTCTTGAGTGCAAAACAAAGTGTCCCTAACGGTTATACCTTTGCCTTGAGCCCATTTTGTTCCTCCAAATGATATGAACACTTCACACCATCATGTGACCGTCTCGATCCATCGATCTTGACTTCACTTGCCCTTCACCGTGCATCGGTCCATCGGCGCCTAGTCTTGCCCGAGCTTCACCATCGCATGGTCCTTCACTCCGAAGCCTCGACTAGCCCTTCACCTTCAACACCGGTCCATGGAGCCAAGCATCGTCTTGATCTTCATCTTTGATCACATGACACGTGTCATGCTTCATATGCATTAAGCTCATCATGTGGACAACCTTTCTCTAAATCAACCACTTAGATAAACAAGGTTAGTCCTAGGTTTCATCAATTAGCCAAAACCAAACTAGAGACTTTCAGAGGTCGGTTCGGTGTAGCTAAACATGGAAACACCCTGGAACCGCCATAGCACCTTCCAAACGAAGCTGGGTCCGATTGGTTCCCGCGCGGGCGCGCTCGCTCACTTGGTGCGGCCGTGCCAAGGGTGGCTCTGCTGGGCCTCAGCTTTTGCAGGCACGTGGGCCTGGTCGTTAGCTTTCCAACGCATATTCGTTTGCCTGAATCGGAGTCCGTATGAGTGAGATATGGCCTGTTTACCGAAGCCCACTCATCCAACCCGAGATGGAGTTGGACCGGGTTTTGGTCTTCCATCTCTTGGGCTTATGTTTGGCATTTTGGCCCATGTTTAAGACTCACAATTGTCAGGCAAATGGGCCACCCTCTTATTCATGGTTTTCTTGTGTGCTTTGGCCCATTTGTGTGCATTTCCGGAGTTGTCTTCCCGTGTTTACAATCACCGAAACTTGTGGAATATGTTAGCGTAAAACCCTATTGCTAAGTTTTGGTGACTATTTTTATAACAAGTTGGCAATGAAAAGCATGCAATAAGGAGCGCCAACAAGTTCCCAAAGCTTGTTGGTATTTCTTAGCGTAAGCAGATAAATCCGCAAGCGCACGGAGTACCGTTGTAGCTTTCACCCGGAAGTATTCAGGGTATCGTATTTTTCCACAGGGAACGGAAGTGTACTAGAGAGAAACAAGGTCATCCAAGAGAAGTAGGTAGAAGGATATTTTTGTAGGTCGAGAGGGTTTTCTAAACTCAGCCCTAGGTCACCAGATAACTAAAGTCTCGGCAAGCTATACTCGCTCACTTCGGAGCAAATTGTTCCTTTCTCGGTTCTCGAAAAGACTGGGAAGACGTAACCGGGTCAGCAGCCAAAGCTCTACGAAAACACCAACCCGAACATGGTGGAATACAAAGGCCTTGTCGAGCCGTCACCCCCGGGGCTACCACAACTATCCGTGGGGTTGGGCGCAAACTCGTAACTCGCTAGCCCGCACACCACGTCTAAGCTAATGGCTACTACTCTAGCCCGAATTCTTAATTAGACTAGAGCACTCGGTCGAGCGGAGATCCCGTAAGCAAGCAAGCAAGCGCTGAACTTTAATCAAATAGATCACTAAGGAAAGAATGCGGATATTACTCACGAAGGAGTCGGCTCCGTAGAGGTACAAACTGGAGGGGAACCCGACAAGCCGGCTCCGCCTCCACTCTTCCCTCCTCTCTCTTCCTCTTTTCTAATGTATACAACTAGGCACTAGCACCTAGAGGGACACTACTACAAAGTATATGATGTGGGAGTGGAGCTCTTCATGTGTAGAATGTGTGTCCTTGAGAAATGCTTCATTTTCCCCCCTTATAGTGTGGGGAGGTCGGATCGGCGTAGCTAAACATGGAAACACCCTGGAACCGCCATAAGGAACCGCCATAGCACCTTCCAAAAGAAGCTAGGTCCGGTTCCCGCGCGGGTGCGCTCGCTCCCTTGGCGCGGCCGCGCCAAGGGTGGCTCTGCTGGGCCTCAGCTTTTGCAGGCACGTGGGCCTGGTCATTAGCTTTCCAACGCATATTCGTTTGCCTGAATTGGAGTCCGTATGAGTGAGATATGGCCTGTTTACTGAAGCCCACTCATCCAACCCGAGATGGAGTTGGACCGGGTTTTGGTCTTCCATCTCTTGGGCTTATGTTTGGCATTTTGGCCCATATTTAAGACTCACAATTGTCAGGCAAATGGGCCACCCTCTTATTCATGGTTTTCTTGTGTGCTTTGGCTATTTATGTGCATTTTCGGAGTTGTCTTCCTGTAAGCGACAATCACCGAAACTCGTGGAATATGTTAGCGTAAAACCCTATTGCTAAGTTTTGGTGACTATTTTTATAACAAGTTGGCAATAAAAAGCATGCAATAAGGAGTGCCAACAAGTTCCCCCACACTTATTCTTTGCTCGTCCCGAGCAAAGGCTAGGAAAAAGTAAACATGAACATAGCTATTCCAGATATGAAACCGGCATAAAGGTCATTCCAAAACATACCTCATACCTGTGGGATATGTGGAGTGTCTAACAAATCTCCTTGAGTGGTTGAGAAGTGGAATGGCTCTGAAACATAGCCATCTCATCCCATTTTCATATCTTAGTGACTTGGAGTTTTTATGAGATTTTTCAAATAAAGCATAGTTCACATGTACTCCTCAAATGGCACTCTCGAATCGCTCAGAGTGTATGGTGACCTCACCGAAGGCTTTTGATGTTTTGCCTTTGTATCCTACCTCTAGTTTTTTTTAGTGGAGTTCTGGGTAGGCATACAAGGAATGGCTTATTTACCGCTTGTGGATAGCCGAGTCAAAGTCCAAACCATGTTAAGGCAAAGGCCATACACTAGGTTGAGATGTGCAAGTGTGTGGGATGGATGAGGAATGATTCTTAATTTTTGTGGTATTTTTGGATCTCCATGCATCATGACAAACTCACTTTTATTGATGGATGAAGAGATGAAGAAATATGGGCTATCAAAGAGTAACTAAAATTGTGTTGTTTTTTTTTTTCTTTCTCTTTCTTTTTTTTTCTCTTTTTTTTTCTCTTTTTTTTTCTTGTTTTTTCGTCTTATTTTTTTTTCTTTGAACCGGATCTAAGATTTCCCGTTTGTCCACAAGATTGGAATATCTAAAACTTATTTCTCCCCTTTTTTTTCTTTTCTTTCTCTCTCTTTTTTTTTTCAACTAAGAACATGGCCTATAACTTATTGCCTGGAAAAAGATGAAGGAGAGAGAGATGTCATGATGGAATGCATGGAGAATTTTTGGCAATCTAAAAGAGGGGGTGCGCGATCCTCAGGGTAAGGGTCGGCACTTTTATTTGGTGGAATGATGCGCAATTCTCGGTGTAATAATTGGCATTCTGGGCGAAAGGGGTGCTTGTTGTGCGCGACTCTCAGTGTGAGAGTCGGCAATTATTTGATGGGTGCAAGTGAATCTCAACCATATGCGTAAGATCCAAACCTAGGTTAGGTTCAAACCGTGACAAGGCCCAACAATCGGTAAGAAGCATACGACAAAAATGTTTTGTAAACTTGTTGATAAGCATGTCGTATTTGGCCTTGGTAGGAATTTCAACCATTGAGGAGTATGTGAAACTATGATTTTTGGCATTGTATCAAAAAGAAAACTCTCCAAGTACTTCGATAGAAAAGGTAGGACAACTATGCCAAAACTATATCTCACTTCACAACAACTTAGTCAAAATGTTTTCCTATGAGATATTTTCCCACAAGCATGAAGGATATGTAAGGTCTAACAATTATGCAGTCCAATCTCAAAAAGCTATCTTCATATTTACTATTCAAAAATTGAATCTAAGTGGAAAACTTGATTTGCAGGAAGGAACAGGATTAAATCAGGAGCATGAAAATAAACAGGTGGGAGGAAAGTGATCAAACAGAGTTGTGTGCAGGCTCCTCCACCAGTTCATGATGTGCTTTGGTACGGTGCTCCCCTTTTTTTCTTTGATGGGGGTGGTGACACCCCCACACTTCTTTGGAGCTATATCTGGCACTTTATTTAAAGATAGAAAAAATGGTGAAAATAACATGGACTCTTCTGGTGAGGAACACCAGAGAGTCAAAAGTTTATTTATCATTATTGAAAACTTGTTCACCCAACTTTCTATTAGAGCTCAAGCAAGGCTAAGATAAAATTGCAATATGAAATTAGCCTTAACTCATCTCCAAACACGAATTACTTCTATGCTTATGACAACAACTCAAAGATCATTAACCACAATTCAACACCATGTCAAATTATGATTAAAGAAGTCTATTTCAACCCAGGCACCATGCTTAAATTGGAAACAACCTATGGATGTTACTTGCAAGAATACATCCAAACAAGAGCATATGACATGAACAGAGAAGAAAGAATTTAAACGATTATATGGAGACAAGAATGAGCAAAATGGGTTGGTGAACATTTAATACCTGTTGCATACTAGAGTGTCCTTATCGGCAGCATATGTAAATTCAGCTTTGAAGATGATGCACCGATGACGTGTTTGTATAGGCTCCAACTCAGATAAACCATAAGACCAAATCATACACACAACTAGTGTATATGGATGTTGGGCCTTCGTGGTAGCAAAGGTAGGAAGAGGCTCTCCTCATTTTTTTTCTCATATGCATATATTTTTTCCATCTTTTTTTAACTCCTTTTTCTTTTCTTTTCTTTTCTTTTTTTTTTACCAAGGCAAAGCTAACATCATCCATCATCAATTTTTTTGGATGCCTCTTGGTGCGAGTGGGATTTAAGATTATCACCATCCTCCCCCACACTTGGACTTTTGTGTAAAAGTCAAAGTGTGTGTTGGGTCAGAGTCTCCTTGTGAGTGTGTTCCACCTCTCAAGAGCATCTTGATTGTAGTTGATGTCGCTCCATGTTCTCAAGTATCGTATGACCTGAAATGGTTAGTGACAAGGATACCCGAAGGTGCACACTAACCTGACAACATGACCTTGCTTTTATTTGAAAAGAAAATATTTTTTTATGATAACAAGACAAAATATATTTTATTTTCAAAATAGTCCGGGGTATCTCCCGGCAGTGCTTGTTTTAGGACAAAGCTCATCCATGGGAAACCTTTTGAAACTAGTCCAATGTTGGTGATGTGGTTTCCCCTCCAACACCAACCTTTATGGATCAATCTCTAAAACTCATACCAAAACATTTCGAGACTTGCAAAACTTATGATAAACAAAAGCATCTACAACAACCTTTTTAAGATTCTATGAGTATGTAGTAAGAAGGGGTTGTAGATCTTGCAAGTCATGGCATAGTTATAGACTGGTCCAGGAGATTCTTCGTATGAGCATGGAATGAATGGGATAGTTAGGAAATAACTTCCATGCTCATTGATAAAATCTTCTGTTTCAGGGGAGCATGACAGCTCAAACCCTCTGCAACATTCAAAAATGTTATTGTTGTTGCAGAGGTTGACTTAAGCTCACCCCTAGGATTGGGCATGCATGTGGATGAGACATCAAAGTTTGGCATAGAGGGAGGAGAGATAGAAATGTCTTCTATAAGAATTGATCCTACCTCCTGTTGATGTCTCATCCAAAAATTCGAGGCATGAGATGATGTTGAAGTGGGAAACTCTATGGTATTCCCGAAATCATCATCAAGAAAAAGGTCATCCTCGAATTCAAAGGGGCACACGAAAGGGTGAGATTCATCATCCCTGAAAGTGTGATGTGTCCCCTTAATGGGAGGTTCCTCAACAACCGGATTATGAAAATTATTTGAAGGAATTTCAAATTCGGTTGTGGGTGTCTCCTCTTGTTGGTCGGGGCTTCCTTCTAGGAACTCATCGTAGTCACCAGTGTAAGGGGTTCTATAAAGGATTTTCTCCAAAATGGCTTTCCTCTCACTAACAGATTTATGCCTGAATGGGCCTCCTACGGTATGAGCAAACCATTGTTTCGCTCTTCCCAATAGGGTGAATGAAAACAAGGTCCTATCGGTTTCTTGTGTCCTACCAGAAAAAATTAGGCAAGAACCCAAGTGCTCAAATTACTGAAGGTGGGTAATAGGATCTTCATCCTGTTGCCCAGAGATGGATTGTTCCCGATCCATGGTTATAACAAATACGAATATCATAGCCATTTGTAAAAATGGAATGTGGTGAAGGTGGAGGTTCCAATGAATCGCCCTTTGGAACCAAATGTTTAAAGATAGGAGTGGAATCCATGTGGTTGGAATGGTGGTGATAGTTGGTTGCATATATTTTTGGTAATAAGAAAAAATAAAAAGGATACACGGACGACTTGGTTCGATTCTAGAGCAGCTACCGTTCCCCGGCAACGGCGCCAGAAAGCTTGTTGGTATTTCTTAGCGTAAGCAGATAAATCCGCAAGCGCACGGAGTACCGTTGTAGCTTTCACCCGGAAGTATTCAGGGTATCGTATTTTTCCACAGGGAACGGAAGTGTACTAGAGAGAAACAAGGTCATCCAAGAGAAGTAGGTAGAAGGATATTTTTGTAGATCGAGAGGGTTTTCTAAACTCAGCCCTAGGTCACCAGATAACTAAAGTCTCGGCAAGCTATACTCACTCACTTCGGAGCAGCTGTTCCTTTCCGGTTCTCGAAAAGACTGGGAAGACGTAACCGGGGTCAGGCAGCCAAAGCTCTACAAAAACACCAACCCGAACGTGGTGGAATACAAAGGCCTTGTCGAGCCGTCACCCCGGGCTACCACAACTATCCGTGGGGTTGGGCGCAAACTCAGGTAACTCGCTAGCCCAGACACCACGTCTACACTAACGGCTACTACTCTAGCCCGAATTCTTAATTAGACTAGAGCACTCGGTCGAGCGGAGATCCCGTAAGCAAGCAAGCAAGCGCTGAACTTTAATCAAATAGATCACTAAGGAAAGAATGTCGATATTACTCACGAAGGAGTCGGCTCCGTAGAGGTACAAACTGGAGGGGAACCCGACAAGCCGGCTCCGCCTCCACTCTTCCCTTCTCTCTCTTCCTCTTTTCTAATGTATACAACTAGGCACTAGCACCTAGAGGGACACTACTACAAAGTATATGATGTGGGAGTGGAGCTCTTCATGTGTAGAATGTGTGTCCTTGAGAAATGCTTCATTTTCCCCTCTTATAGTGTGGGGAGGTCGGTTCGGCGTAGCTAAACATGGAAACACCCTAGAACCGCCATAGCACCTTCCAAACGAAGCTGGGTCCGATTGGTTCCCGCGCGGGCGCGCTAGCTCCCTTGGCGTGGCCACGCCAAGGGTGGCTCTACTGGGCCTCAACTTTTGCAGACACGTGGGCCTGGTCATTAGCTTTCCAACGCATATTCGTTTGCCTGAATCGGAGTCCGTATGAGTGAGATATGGCCTGTTTACCGAAGCCCACTCATCCAACCCGAGATGGAGTTGGACCGGGTTTTGGTCTTCCATCTCTTGGGCTTATGTTTGGCATTTTGGTCCATGTTTAAGACTCACAATTGTCAGGCAAATGGGCCACCCTCTTATTCATGGTTTTCTTGTGTGCTTTGGCCCATTTGTGTGCATTTCCAGAGTTGTCTTCCTGTAAGCGACAATCACCGAAACTCGTGGAATATGTTAGCGTAAAACCCTATTGCTAAGTTTTGGTGACTATTTTTATAACAAGTTGGCAATGAAAAGCATGCAATAAGGAGCGCCAACAGTGTACATCTGGGCGGTGCGCGGCCGTCGCGGCGCTTTGGGGATGCCGGAGGAGCTACTGGAGCTGGCTTTTCGAATCTCCCTCAGCGTGGGAGTAGTGGTCAGGTCGATTGCGCTGTTGGCCATCCAGTAGGAGCCGTGCTACTTCCCTCCCCCAACCTCATCACGAGCTCTGGGTCCAGGGGCTCCGTGGTGAGGTCCTTGTCATCCCCATGGCGCTGGCGAAACGCGGCGCTGTACTCGACGAGCTTGGGGTGGACATTTGCGTTGGTGTACGCGTCCGGCCCGTCCTGCGGGTCGAACCTATTGTCCGGGTCCGACGCTTTGCCCTTGTGAAAAAGAGCGTAGCCCACCACCACGTTGATCTCCTCCCCACCATGGGACTCCATCTGCGAGAGGAAAACACAAACATGGTTAGAGGTAAATAGATTGAGCGCTACAGTAAATAGATCAAAAGGAGCATACCCATGTGTCCATGAACTGCGGGAGGGACCGGTTCCCTTGGTGGTGTGCTACCCCCTCACTCTTGAGCCAGCGCTCCCGACGCTTGTTCTTCACCTCATACGCCTTGTCCGATCTCCAGTAGCGCACAATCTCCTCCCAGCATAATGGGTGCGCGTTGCACCACCCCGGTATCCACTAAGAAACATCAGGTATTTGACATGTCACAAGATGAATTGAATGTTTCACGAAAGAAATAAAAACAAATGTTTCCTGCTTAATTACCCGCAAGTACTCCTCCTCGGTGAGGTCGGTCTCCCTCTCCAGCATGATCTCCTCCCTGACTTGCTTCTTATCGATCGCCTCGCCAAGCACGTTGCGGTAGTGGTTGATGACGCACTGGATGCGCGCCTCGTGGTACAAATCCTTGAGAGGTAAGTGGCATGAATTGGCTCGTACGACATCTTGAGTGCTCGAAGGAGCCTCTGTGACTCGTACGTGCTCTTCGGCAACATGTGAAGCGCCGGAAGCAGCCCGCCAACCGTCGCCAACAAGGGATCAAAACCTTCTCGACTGATGCCCAGTGACGACTTCAACGCTATTAGTTGTGAAATGGCATTCAGCTATGAAACACTTGTCTTCTCGTGAAGGGGCTTCTATGCCGACTCCAGCATGGTGAAGAACGCCTTTGCGGTTTCCTCCGAATCCTCCTCCGCCGCTATTCCTTCAGGGAACCCCCTTCCTGGTAGTCTTCCATCATATCTGCCATCCCGGCATCTGCATCAAGCTCCTCGAGGAGGGGTCTCACCGGCACCTCCCTAATAAGATCGCGTTCACCATGGTGGACCCATCGCGTATAGTTTGGAACGTATCCATTCTTGAAAAGATCTTCCATAATCGTACGCCTATCTCTCCATTTCTTGTTCTTACATTTGCTGCACGGACACCGCATCCGAATCGACCCTCTAGCAGCTCGGTCAAATGCCTGCTGCAGGAAAGCACTGGTCCCCCTAACCCATTCAGTGGTTTGTTTTTCCCTTGTCCAGCCAGTGTACATCCACTCACGGTCAGCCATCCTCTGACATGCCCCAATGTAAGCGAGCAATAAAACCAGCATCTGCATCTACAAGGCGTTCCTACCATCTAATAGGTGAAGGATAGGTCCTAATCCCACCCGAGGATGCGTAGATGAGGTTAGCTTCCATGCTCCACGACCGTCCGAGACAGAATTTTGGCAGCACCTCCCCGCTGTTCTCCCGATACACGTCCCGACTGGGAGAGTGTGCATCTGGAGAACAACGGGGAGGGCCTGCCAAAACTCCAACTCGGACGGGGACGAAACATGGAAGCTACCCATCTACGCATCCTCGGGCTATCCAAAAAACGTGGACAATCTGAAAGAGACACCGTCGCAGATATGCACTGATCCGCATACCAACGACCACGAATCCCTTTTGGACGGGAGACGCCTAACTCTGTTACGGAAAGTACTTACAACAACTAAGACACAGAGGTGATTTATACCTAGGGTGGCGGCGCAGAGGTGGGTAGCGAGGCGGTGGAGAGTCGATGCGGTGCAGGAAGACCTGCAGTGCCCACGAAGACGATTGGGGTCACCGAGTACCTCCCACAAGTCCTCCTACAAAAAGGGCAAAAAAAGGTTAGTATCCATGCAAAATTCCGGCAGCACCTCCCCTGCACGGGGAGGTTTCCAAAACCTGCAAAAAACAACGGCGCGAAGGCCGATAACCACAGTCGAAGGCCGATAACCACAGCAGCACAAAGGCCGATAACCATAGTGGCACGAAGGCCGACAACCATAGCGGCACGAAGGCCGACATCACAATGGCACGAAGGCCGACAAGTAGTTAAGGGGTTAATATACCTTGCTTTTGTAGCCGGTTCGACGATGGTGGAGGTTTCGGCGGGACGGACACGCCAAGAAGACGGCCGAGGCACCTCCTCACCCTCTCCCTTTCTCTCTTCGTCCTCCTCCTTCCTTCTCCCTCTTCTTCTTTTTTCTTCTCCTTCTTCCATCTCCCTTCTTCTTCCTTCTCCTCCCTTCTCCTTCTCCCTCCTTCTTCCTTCTCCTCCCTTCTCCTTCCTTCCTTCCCTTCTCCCTTCTCCCCCTTTCCTTCTCCTTCTCCCCCACTGCTCCTCTCTGCTCGGGGCACAGAGCGGCGGTGCTCCTCACCGCTCCACGCCGGCGCGGTGGAGGCGGCGCCCTGCGCCGCGGTGGAGCCTTGCGGGCTACGGGTGCGGCGGCGGGCTCGGGCGGGTGCGGCGGCGGCGCTGCGGCGCGGTGGAGGCGGTGGGGTGCGGCGCGGTGGAGGCGGCGGGATGCGGCGGGTGCGGCGGCGGGCGTGGCGGCGACGGATTCGGCGGCGGTGGGGTGCGGGAGGGGCTGCGGGGTGTGAGAAGGGCGAATGGCAGAGATGGGTGGGCCTTTCGGCCCACCCTGATCTTTAGGGCACCGGGTTCTTTGCCGACAGCCCGGCCCAAAGGCTGTTGGCAAAGAAATTTTGGATCCGATGCCGCAACTTGCTCCAAATTTTTTCAAATTTTTATCGTAGCCTCCACATGCGATAACACGACACCTCGACAAGTTTCGTGATTTTTCGACTTCGTTTGGATTTTATATAATTAAAAACCACTTGTACCACTCCTGGACGGTCGTGTTACGTGGACAAGGACTTCGAAATTTTGGGTGAGATTTGGGACACGGTCGTAAAACACACTCCCCAACATCAATATTATGTTTCGAAGGCCAAAGTTTCATTATTTCATGCACCTACAGTTCAAATTTGAATAATGCAGGAAAATTCAAGTGAAGGAGAAAAATTAACGAAATATAGCTAAATGTTGCCAAAAGGGCCCAAATTCAAACATGTGCTTGTAAACAATGTATCAAGGCAACAAAAAAAGTTTGAAGTCAAAATTCGAAAAAAAAAATAATCTTTGCCGACAGCATACAGATGCTGTCGGCAAAAAGCATCCTTCACCGACAGGATCCAGATGCTGTCGGCAAACAACATCATTCGCGGACAGCATACACAGGCTGTCGGCAAAGAACATCTTCACCGACAGCTTGTGTATGCTGTCGGCATACTTTGCCGACAGGTCTGACAGCGCTGCTGTCGGCGAAGCAAACGGCGACGGCGCCGTTTGGCCGCGCCAGAGCTTCGCCGACAGCCCTTGTTTCCCGACAGTCTCGCTGTCGGGAAAGAGGTTCTTCGCCAACAGCCGTATTTCGCCAAGATCTGGGGCTGTCGGCGAAGATATCTTTCCCGACAGCGGACTTGGGCTGTCGGGATACAGCCGGTTCGCCGACAGCCTAGATCCTGGCTGTCGGCAAACTTCTGGGCTGTCGGCGAACAGCCGGATTCCCGTTGTGGGACTACTTTTAGATAGGATAGGAAGACATTGGTTTACTTCAATTCAAGTCTGAGCACTACCGTTCTCTCCCAGCGCCGCTGGGTTAGGATTTAGAAAGAATCAGCGGCGGTGAGAAAGGGTTTGGCTGCGCTGTACTGACCGACCTCGTGCCCGGCTGGTCAGGCTGACACTTTGTCAGTTTGTTTTTTGTCAACTCGAAATACTTCATCGATCCTAGGAACGGTAATTAAATACCAGCACAAAGGCAATATCACAGTGATGGAAATTATTTTTAGAAGCATCTCTATTTTAATTTTTAGCGTGCAACTGGTTTACAGGCAAAATATTAGCAAAGCATAACTAGTAACCCAAATAAATAAGAAAAAGTAGATTTATTTTCACTCCAAAAAGATCGTCACCGTCGGTTCAGAACCTATTTAACGCTGGTTTTGGTCCTCAACGGTTGAGTGCCCCAGCAGTGTGATGGCCATGGTCATTACCGCCAGTTCGCCATATGATCTGGCTGTGATAATTAACGACATGGTCACCAGTCGATTCAAAGTTTGATCCGGCATTGATGATCCAGTAATAATCACTATCAGTGATGGACATTGGATCATCATTTCACTCCGACGGTGACCAGGGTTTGGTCACCACCGGTCAAAGGTGCAGTCCAACGACGATGAGCAATTGATCAACGTTGGGTCATGCAGTAACCCAACGGTGATGACTACTGGTTCACTACCGCCAAATATAGTTTCATCCGATACGTTCTTGCATCTGGCGATGATATATATTGTGTTTCACAGTATTTATTGAGATGAAGCTTAATAGTATATTGAACAAATCATACAAATATAATCAAATCTATACTACCCAGGAACAAGTTTAAGTTTTACAAAACCAATTCATTCTAACAGGCTAACACAGAATGTGAAGAAAGTTTTTTGATTTTTGAAGCCAAGTCTATCTAATGTTGATCAAAGCCAGATGATTTTTGATTCCCCTTGTTTACATGATGACAAGTCATTAGTATTACACATCAGGCCATGACGAAAAGGTGTTTGTGCCAGATTTCTCTCTGCTGCTGCTCAGAAATGCGCACGCCAAAACAGAATAACGGCAAGCGATCGATCACCGTCACGCACGTACGACGCACCGGCCGGTATATTTGCATTCATGATTCCAACACGGGTCGTTCTAAGAACCAGTTTCCAAAATCCTGTGGACGTGTACGTGCTTCTAGCTAGTAGCACGGCACCGTTGCCGTCGTTCTTCATCAGAGCTAGTACTACGTGGAAGCAAGAAGCTTGACAGTCTCTTTTTTTGAAGTAAATGCCCAGTCATAAGTAAAATTTATTCTGCTGTCTACAACACGCGCGTGACTGAAGGAGAAATGCATGCAATCGTCAATCGACAAGAGAAGAGTAGTCTTCAGTAATCCCGGATTGTACTTGCAGATGATATACGATGGGTGCTGCTGATAGATATTGACTGATCGACGAAAATCAAGTTTGATCTCGCCAATCAAGTGAGAATATTTCCAGGACGACCGACGACAAGCAGAAGAGTAGTCTTTGTTGTTGGTTAATGGTTAGTAGATAGAGATAGGAAGAAGACGTTGGTTTACTTCAAGTCTGAGCACACAATGCGTCGTCTCAGCGAGACACCGACGACATTGGGTAGGGAATCAGCAGCGGCGGTGAGAAAGGGTTTGGCTGGCTGGGCTATAGCAGACTAGTGGAAGTCGAACAAGATACCGACTGATCGACCTCCCCAGTTGGTCAGCTTTGGACCCTCTCGTACGTAGTCTCATCCATGCATTGATCAATTGATGCATATGTGTGCGTGTACTACACGCTGTCAACACAAATCGATCCTGATCATCAGTTTCAAAACATATCTACTGACTTGGCAGATGCAAAAAAAAGTACTCTAATTCGCTGGATCACTCGCTGGTTTCTAGCCAGACAAACTAGTAAAACATAATCGAAACACTACTCGAAACTCAGGCTTGCCGAGAATATGTGGCTTTGCCGAGTGCCAAATATCGAGCTCTTTGCCGAGTGCCTTATTCTTGGCGCTCGGCAAAGGGGTTTTTAAAAATATATTTTGAGGCACTAAATTAACTCAAATGAAAAAATTGTACTGCTACATGTATAACTTCTTAAGATCTACAACGTTTATTTTGGTTGTTTCTTTATTTGACAAATTGATAGTAAAGTTATTCAGAAAATCTATATCTCTCTCTAAGTTTCGTAAAACAGCAAGAGAGAGATAAGATTTGTGAACAATGTAAGAACCACCATCTCGGATTAATAAATGACCAAACAACTAAAATAAACTTCGTAGATCATAAGTTGCAGAATGTTGTAGTTGATTTTTTTATTTGAGTCAACATTGTCATGCAAAACTTGTTCGAATTTTAAAATTTTAAAATTCTATTTTTCAAACAGTCTCGGATGGAAAAACACCCAAAATATATTTTTAAGATCTCAAAAAGTCATGAAACTTTGTAGTTGAAATTTTTTTCATTCGAGTTCATCTTTTTATGCTTTTGAAATTTAAAATATTTAACACAAAGAATAAAAAACAAAATAAAAAATGGGTTTGCCGAGTGCCCTTCCTGGGCCACTCGGCAAGTAGCCGGCCCAATAGGCCCAGCAGCCCGCTCCCCATCCCATATATGACTAAACCTAACCCTAACCTGTAAAGGAACCGACCAACTAATATAATTACTGTTCACTAATCAAGCCACCGTGGTAGCTTAAGTAATAAACCGCAATTATACCAGCCCGGTAGTCCGCGAAATCCCGAAAGATCTCGAACTTTCTCAAAGTCACACCCGGATCACAAAGTTCAGCAGTTTCCATTCACTTAAGTTAATTTTTACAACTTTACAATTACACCAATGGTTACAAATATTATATTTGTACAACTCAGCGTTTTCGAGTAAACAACGGAAGAAAATATTCTTTGCAAATATACTCACACCTAAGTATTTAAATATAGTGCCAGCTCAGGGTCGACTCCATCAAAAGCATGTAGATGAGATATAAGAGTTGACTTGCCCGAAGTCTATGCCTCCCGTAGTGAGATATAAGTCCATCGTGTCGCTACAGCGGTAATCTTCAACCTACAACAAACAACATTGGGAATTGCACCATGTGTACGTGGTACTCAGCAAGACTTACCCAACTAAAAGAAAATAAAGACTCTTTGGTGGATGCCAGGCTTTATAGTGGGGTAGCTGACTCCTTATTTGTCAAAAGGATGAGCTTATTAAATAATCCTTTAGTGATAAAAGGACTCTCTAGCTTACCCAATTAAGTTGGATCCTACCATTACTACGTTAGCACCCGCACTACTCACATTATTAAGGTAGAAGCAATCAACATTAAGTATCCGCATTGAATGAGTAATCATTAGACCAACATGAGTGAACATAACCAACTCGCACAAGAGATATTATTGGCGATAGTGCCGCTGTCTCGATCAAGTGCTCACTATCCAGGAACGATGGCGATTATAATCGATTGCAAACCAGCTGGCGAGTATTCCTCACAAAAACCACACTCGCTGGCCAGAGCGAGTGACAGTCACCTTGATCTACTCGGGAGGAGACGCGGGATCAACAACTCACCACCATGACCAAGGAAACTCCCGGCTGCCAACAGGTAAGCGTGCCCATCAAATGACATCGCCCCATCTTAAGGACTCACTCTCCGTGCACCTTGTTTTCCCCTCCCCCATCGCCGGCATGGATACCTGGAAGTTGAAACCCGGCCCAAGTAGATTCTTGGCTTCGCGGTCGGGCACTCAGGCCTTATCCAGCTATCTGTGAGGAATTGTTCAACATGATCGAGGACGTACAAAGCCATATTTCTTTAGAGATGATTTAGGAGGCCACATGGTTATGTTCATATCCAACATCTCACTATCCTCAATCCAAAAGGGATAGTAACCACCTATAATTGCGGACGACGGTCGATCATCCGGCTTCTACCGATTAATAGAGCAGGCCTAATTAAGCATGTAGTCGATCCTGTATGTAAAAGTAGGATATTTCTGGTGGCAAGGTAGTCCTAATGCAACTACGGTTCCAATCAACGCCTATAACTTAATGCATCATAAAGAATAAAAGGACGCAAGGTAAAACATTTGCAAACCATAGGAGGGATGCTCCGGGGCTTGCCTTAGTTAGAAGATCAGGTTGGAGCTCCAGGTACTCGACTACTCCATGTTGGGTTCCTGGTTCTTGATCACTCCTCGTGCGAAGCTCCGTTCGCAACTTGTCCTTCTGGATCCTGGCCTTCACGACGAATGTTCTACACGCGATCCTGGAATGATGCATATGCATATGTATGAATACATGATCGTTGAGGTGTATGCATGATCACGGATGATAGATGCTCATGTATAAATAGCTTATTTAGTCTTCTACACCTATCACTAGCAAACAAGCCAGTAAAGCCAAAGACTTAAACCTAGACATAATCATCCTATTCAATCATCATGATACACTCCTTAACAATCAATCATACATATACTAATCACTACAAGTCATCATCATCAAGCTCTATACACAACATCACACAATCGAGCTTCACTACCAATTATAGACATATAATTGGCAGTCCAGTAATAAATTCATAATAAATTCATAACTGGAGATCTATAAACCCAATGAACATGAATGAGGACAATCTGGAAAGCATATTAAATTGTCCATCAATCATCTCAAGACATCAGAACCTGATTCTCAAGTTAGCTAAGCCTAAACCAGTTAACAATAGAACTAGGTACTGACAAAACAGCAATTACAGAATTTTGTCTATCGTAAAGCAATGGCCATATCTTCCAAACTATTAATCCAATGACCATGAAGCTTTAACAGTAGACAGCTACACTAATTCTATAACTATCATCTTTAGTGGATTAACCCCTAATTTGACCAAGCATGAGTTGAACAGCAACACCTGGTTATACTCATCATAAAATCCTACAAAACTTACAGTAGATACTATATGTCAAATAAAGTCCATCCAAATTTCACCTCATTTGAATGAACCAAGATCCCTATACAAAATTCACAAGTAGCAAGACAGATTGCATGTAGAAATTACTTTGTACTACCAAGTTAATCAAACCATGCATTTCATCACATCAGAGGCTACTAATAACATATAATTAGCCCACAAGAAGTATCAACTTCAGATCATACTCACACAATTGCTTTATGAATTATTTCAATCATAGCCCCTAGATCATGCTTGAACTACAACTCTATATTCTTACATAACACATGACCATGTTAATCACTCTATATTCTTACATAACACATGACCATGACAATACAAGACCATAGATACAAGAACCATATTTTTCAGAGCTACACATATTTACTTATGAATTTGCTAATCTTTTTAAACATGCATAAAAGGGATAAATCATAACTAATTATTTTACCACAGAACATGACCAGTTTCATATTTTTAATAAAAACTGGACATCCTAAGGATCTCAACCCAAGTTGAATCATCCAAATCGGAGTTACCAAACTCCAGATATGAATTTCCCAAGATTGAATAAAAGATCTACTAATAGGTCCCTGGGACACTATTCATCTGAGTCCATGACAATGCATATAGGCCCCTGCAATTAGTCGAATTTTAACCGGAAGTCCCTGGTCGTGAGAAGAAACAGAGGAGGCGATTGAGCTCGGGGCCTCGGCCGTAGGGGGCTCGTCGGCGGCTCCCAGGGGGCGGCGAAGCACCCCAGCGGTGCTGCGCACCCGCTGGTGGCCGCGGCTTCCTCCGCGGTGGCCCGTGGCGGCCCAGCCACGTGAGCCATGGCGCCGCGGCGGCGGCGCTGCGCGAAGACGACGACGCCGGCCACGGTGGCGCGAGGCAGTGCTTCGGCGCTGCACGAGGCGTGGCAATGGTGAAGCAGCGCAGCGGTGGTGCAGTGGCGGCCGGCGAGCTGCTGCTCATTCCGGTCATGGCGGCTTCGCGGTGCCGCTGCAGGAGTGAGGAGGAGACAGGGCGAGGTGGAGGTGAGGGAGAGTGGAGTGAGGGAGAAGGGTGGACAGGGCGTCGGCGCCCTCGTGATGGCATCCAGGTCGGGCAGAGAAGCTAGGGCGCGTGGCGTGGCACGCGGCGCTCATGCGCTCCGTCGACATTTGGGAGGTGACAACGGGGCCTGCCTGTCTCCCTGGTGAGATGACAGGTGGGTCCCAACAAAAATTATTTTTATTAATTTTTAAAAGTGACTACGCACGGTTTTTAAAGCTGCTATATCTCCAGATCTGGGCCGAACTAATAAAAACTTTCAACACGAAAAATGATCCTCTCGATGAGTAGAATATTTGTCCTCAAGAAAGTTTCGTCAAATTCTGCATAGTTTTGAAAATATAAATTCTCAAAGAAAAAACCCTTTTAAAATTCCCTAAAAAGGGAGACAGCCCCTAGGCTGATCTTTTTTCTCAAAAATATATGCCTTCCACCCATTTTCACGAAAAGTGGTCATTGGGAGTTTTATTTCTTATAAAATTTCCCAACTAAAAGCTTTAGACCTCTAATTCATCCGGAGTGCTCGAAAAATACTTTTCGACACTTCTAGCAAGGAGTTTCCAAAAGCTAAGTCAAGGGGATGCATATTTTAATCAACTATGGTCATTAACACGACCCCCTAGCAAAATTAAATTATTATTATGTCTAGATGTAGTTAATGAGCATCTCATCAAGCACTTGTGCTACTTTATCACAATCACAAGCATTCCCAACACAATCCCAGCAAGACAAGCATGATGTGCAGAGCTAATGTATGGTTAACATCCAGGATGTTACATAACCCGCACCCCCACTCCCTCCCTTGATCGGCCGCCGATCCCATTCCCCTGTCCTTCTCCCCATCCGGCTCTCTCTCCCTCCCTCCAACCAACTCTCTCTCTCTGTCCTCCACGCTCGCCGGCCGCTCTCCACCCTCTCTTCATTCGTCGCCCCTCCTCCTCCCCATCTCCTTGCACCGGCGCCCTCCTCCCTTCATCCCACCTCCTCCCGACATCGGCGCACCTCCTCCATAGCACGAACAGCGGCGCGATGGGGAAGAGGGCACGGGGAGGGTGGCGCTGTGGAGGTATAAACTCCATATACCCTCACGGCCTAGTTTGGGCCGACATGCTATCACCAGGCCGGCCCATCAAGCTTCAAGACCGATCGGCTCAGGCTGGTCGGACAGCCTAAAACAGGCAAAATTCCCGAAGACCGACAAGAAGGACAAGACCTAGCTGAGATAGGAAAGTTTAGACTTGTAAAGTATGTAAACTTAGTACCAGATAGGCTAGTTCCGACTTGTAACCTTGCTCCCCGTGATATATAAGGAGAGCAAGGACCCCATGCCGAGGACGAATCGGCATAACGCACGACTCATACATCCACATCATAATCGAAACAGAGAGCAGGACTAGGGTTTTATGCATCTTTGCGGCCTGAACCTGGGTAAACCTCGTGTGATTGCTCCCTGTTTACGTCTTGCTCGCAATCTCGTGCGCCTTCCGCCAATCCATTATCGGTCAGGGCATACCCCTGGTCGGACTATCGCCGATATTTCGTCGACAATGGCGCGCCAGGTAGGGGGTGCGCACCGAGATTTTACGTCGATCAAGATGGTTTCCTTCCCGGCTTCCATGACCTTCGAAGCTGGCCTCACCTTCAACTTCGGAACGTTCACCTGGACTTCCAACTCAAAGAATCGCTACTACAACTCTCACGCCTCCGGCTATCACGCCGACAATGGCACCAACAATGGTGGCTGCGCCAAACCAGATCCAACTCATCCCGGTGACCACCATTGCAGTCCCAACCAATCCACCACGATAGTTGACGGCACGGCGTCAACACCTCCGACCGGTCCTAACCAAAGGAGGCATGTCGGCAACACGGATCTACTCCATTTGATCCATCAACAAGACATGAGGTTGACAAACCCATGCCAACTTTGAGTCGCTCCGACGATGTGTCGATCCGCGATCTACAAATCGCGCGACAACAACGAATTCCTAATCTATCGACACGAAGGCGTAACAACCATCGCGAGTCACTTTTGGGCGCTCCGAGCGGCCACGTTTGCAGCCGGTGAATCTACAACGACGCATTCCAACAAATCCTCGTGGCAACCATACACGGCCAGATGGCGGCAGAAACTCACAGCAGCTCCGACCACGGCCGATCATCGTACGCGGTGGTCGGAGAGGCCAGCCAAGCAACATACGGCAGAGAATCCTGGCCGATATCCAAGGTCTAAGAACAAGGACTTCACAAGCCTCACGGAGCAATAGCGATCCGGTCAAAACGACACAAGCCGGTCAGCAAGCTACGCCAGATCGGAGCTACGTATCAACAGCCCATCGCAGGAACGCACGCCGCAACGAACGGCGGAGACGTCAGCGGGAAATCCGACGAACTGGTCGGAACCCGCCTACTGCACCTACTGCGGCAACGCAGCAAGAACGATCCCCACAAAACAACACATCTAACGCCCGGTTGTTCGCAGAACGTACCGAGCTAGCTGCTGCCCTTCGTCATGATGAACAACGGAGGGAAAGGCGACGGCAAGAGATATTGGCTGCCATGGCAACGTCAAACGCAACAGAGCAAAGAGCTGAACGACCACGAGCATGTTCAACTCAATCCCCTCCAATGACAATGGCGTCGGCACACAGGGCCAGGGCACTTGCGGACCGACACCAAGATGTAGAAAAGAAACGGAGGGAAGCACATCAGAAACACATGGCAGCAACCAGAGAGAATCGCCGCAGTTTCGGCATAAGCCCATTAAGGGACGACACAAGGGATTCACCTAACACGGATGAGCCTCGTTGTTGTACCCAACCCATACAGACGACTACTGTATACAAACGTGCTCGGTGCCCTCCTCCTAGACGAATGGTTCCGTCTGTTCAAACAAACCGTAATGGTTTCGTCACTCCCTTCTTGGACAATTTGCAGACCAGAGAACCAAACTGGAGGCTCCCCAGTCCAACTCCTCCTGAGGACGGGATACCTCCGCACACCGAGCACATATTCCCTAATCCAATAAACCCAGCCAATCTTCGGCGCATCAGAACAGTCCGATCACCAGGGCGCAAAACATCCGAAGGCATGTTCATAAACGGCGAGTGGTATGAAGTAGTACAAAAAGGAAGCCAGTTTGAGAAGAACTCAAGCTCCTTAGATTCTTTTACGGATGTACCTTTTCCAAAAAAGGACAATCTCAATACTACTTGGAACGGGATAAGTATATCCGACCACGCCGACGCAGAGATGATCAAGCCCTAGACGATGACGACCTACCGCTCACACCGAAGAAGACCCGGTCATGGTCCACGACTTGGAAGAAGGCGAAGCGAGCCGGAAAATTGAAACAACAAGAGATGAAATCTTCTCTCTTATCAAGCACAAGTTTTTCTTTTCTAGGCTATTTTCCTTTCAAAGTTAAAATTAGCGTCGATCGTACACATCATTGTAAGTCATTCTGATGACGAAAAAGCAATCTAATGTGTACTATGTTATAATAAGAAGTCAAGTTTTTCGTGTCAAACATTTGAGCACATGGATTTTTCTTCCCTACTCATAGGAAAATCATTCCTCAAACTGACGCATCACGACATCCTCTGACGCAACAAACAGAGGGCTCTAAGCCCCGAAATAAAAATCCTACGGCAAGAACATGATACAATCATGAAAACGGATCAAAATAAAGGGACAAATAAAAGGAATCTCGAAGGATTCTGGCACAAAACACATCTCAAAAGGATCCACTTCTTTCTTTAAAAATATAAAAAATTTTACAAACGGGGGACTGATTGCATCTAAAGCAATCTAGTCATCCCCGAACAGCTTGCCGACTACTAGGTCGACAGGAGTCGCGGCGACGACGGCCTCCGCCGCCCCAGTGAACTCGACGGCGCCGCCCTCCATGGCGTCATGCGCCGCCACCGACAGCTCCATCCCACGGACATCAACACCCGAGATGGCGTCAACGGTGGCATAAGCGGCGGAGGCACCATGACGAACGCCATGAACCGCCACCGCGGCCACTTGGCCGGGGATCGCCGCCAGCCGCGCGATGACATCGCCGCCCTGGACGTTCACCGCATCCGCCGCCACATGAGCGGCCTCCTGCAGCTGCTCCAGCTGCTCCGTCAGCTCTGCAAAAACAGAGTAAAAAATTAAAAATGCCAAGACGAGAACAACTCAGGGCATATGAACAACGGAGAACTCAGTACTTACCGCCGACCCTGATGTCGGCAGCCTCGCGCTGCCGAAGCAGCGTGTCCACCTGGACCTTGCGGGCCAGCCTCTCGTCCGCCGCCTCATTGACGGAGGCGTTAGCATCGGCGTCGAAGTCGGCGGCCCGCTGCTTTTCCGCTTCCAGCTCCTCCTGGGCGGAGGAGAGTGCCTTCAGGAATAGGTCCACATTCCCCTCCGCCTGCCCCAGCTGCTTGGTGGCATCAGAGTAGAGGTCCCTGACGTGCTGCAGCTCCACCCAACAGCGCTCGAGCGCAGACGCCAGAGAGTTCACTGAGACACTGCTCAGCGAACGCGGCGTGGAAACGCTGGCGGCCGCCGCCACCTCCTCCGCCACGACGGGAGCCACATGCTCCGCCGCAGCAACGACAGCCCCGGCCGCCACGACCGGAGCCACCTGCTCGGGGGCCGCAGCCCCCGGTACATCCCTCCGCTCCCCCGCCGCCCTTCTCGCCGCCTCGGCGGCGCCCGCGGCGGAGGTGCCTGCCGCACCTCCAATGGTCAGGAGGTTGTACCTACATTGCGAACAACGAACTGCGGTTACGCCAAAAACAAGAAAACCCCAAGATTGATCAAAGATAAAACTCCAATCCAAGCTCACCTCCTCCGTGGCCTCACCTCCCTAGGGGAGTTCACCGACTCCTCCTCCTCCGCCGGGCGCTTACCGTGACGGCGATCCATCTAGGAGGCGGCGGCGTGAGTATGGGATCTAAAACCCTAAGTTTGCGGAAGCAGATGGACAAGAACAAGAACAGAGAATGCGCTGCAGAACTCCCAGCGCAGGCCCCGATTTATAGAAGAGCTCGAAGGAATCAAGAAGGCAACCGATGAGATCGTGGGTAATCAAACCCCCGCGGCCCTCTCGTTCCCCGAGAGCACGAAGCGATGAAAACCGCTCCACTAAAGCAATATGCATTTATACGTTTCCCCCGCCTCGGGAACCCCCCGCACGCTCGTTGACTCAGGTCATCAGAAGGTGGAACAATTGTGCCACTGACACAACGGACCCACCACGCCAGGAAGCATTGACTCGACCAGAATCTGAAAATTGTACCCGGGATTTGACGTGACATCCCGGTCGCTGATGCACGGTTGCATTAGCAAGCGAATATTTTTCCGCCCCACACGTGATCATGACGCGACACGACGGTTGAAAGATAAGTATCTCACATCCTTAATAAATTTTTTATTCATCCCCTCCATTTCAAAAGACCACACTTTAGAAAAACCAGTTTTCACAAATTTCTTATCTCAAACACGAAGCAAACCAGGAATGCACTTGTCTCGGGTCCCACCGCTACGTGTTAACAAGCATCACGCTCAAACAACACGAGTGATCCAAATGATCGCTCCCAAAGGAAAAGGGCTCCAAACATTCCGGCACCGTCTTTGTTTGTTTAGGATCATCTAATCCCTAAGGACTGGTCGGCTCTTGAATGAGAAAGAGAAGAGTGCTGCTGGCAATTTTTTCTTCCATACTTGTAATAAGCATGACTTACCCTTCTGCATAACAGAATTTTACACACCATATCACTATTCTTTCAGGAACAAAGGCATGATCAAAGCCCGCCATGGGAAGACGGTGGTTCACAGCAAAATACAGATAAGTGCTCTATTAACCTAACATACATGCCTTCACCGATCTTTTTTCACAAAAGATTTCTTTACACGAACTGCTTCAAAGTACATTTGAAAAACTCTTTACAAAGTTAAAAACACCTTTTTTCTTTGTATCAAATGGCCAAGTACGTCACCCCTCCAACAAAAACAATCGGCGTGCCCGTCTCGATCAACCCCGCTACGTGTTCACGGCTCAACGCTATACAACACGGGGTGTCGGCGTCGCCTCCAATGGAAATAGGGCCCTAAGTGATTCGGCAAACGCGCTATTCACTATAGGTCACCTACACACCTGCGGATTGATTAACTCTAAGGAAAGGCGATTACTAAAAACCATTCTCAAACAACACATCTTGATACAACTCTATGTCATAGATTATATCAAATCACATCAAATCAAACATTCACTCATACCAAATTTTTTCTTTGCAGCAACAACTCGAAGAACTGATTCACAAGTTACGATAGCAGGTAGTATAGCATCAACAATTCAACCCACACAATCCGACAAATGAAATGGATTTTTTGGCCAATGATACCGGTTATTCGGCACACAAATAGCTAAGCTATTTTCATGGGTTTAGATTCAAAACCATGGTCTCACAGCCACGCTGGGACCGAGTTAAGTAGCAAAGCTGCCTTAACTTAATCATGACAAAGTCATGGCATGGTTCAAACCGACCAGCCCAAATGAAATTTGGCTGCTCGGTCTCACTCAAAGAGTGGTTGGAAACACATAAAGCACGATATAATGATCGGTTGTCTTCTTTTTTAGACCACGACATAACGTGTTCCACCTCATCTCGGCTCGGGGACTACGTGGGCCCACGTCACCCGAGAGGTGACATGGGCTAGATCCTTCTTTTAGAGCTTACTGCAACATATACTATCTTACAGCAACCTCGGGGACTACGTGGGCCCACGTCATTTGCATGACTCGGCCTGATCCTTTCTCTTTACAAAGAGTTTAGTTTCAAAACTAAGCTAAGGCAACGTCCAATCACGACAGATACCATGTGATGGCAGGCATCACATACTAACGAGGGCCCACGTCTCCAGATTTGGGACCCTTTTCAAAATTCTTTTTTCTTTTCAGGAGTATCATAAATCTTTCGGTCAAAACCGAAAACGTCAACCAAGTGTAAGCAAAGTGTGGTCGGAAGCATTAGACGGTCCTCCAGCCCTGCTCGGACCACATGTCGAACGTGTGTCCGACCACCCTTTTTCACTCAACCAAGCAAGACGGTGTTTTTCCTCAAAGATCCATGATGCTCGGGGACTAGCTGTGGAGGTATAAACTCCATATACCCTCACGGCCTAGTTTGGGCCGACATGCTATCACCAGGCCGGCCCATCAAGCTTCAAGACCGATCGGCTCAGGCTGGTCGGACAGCCTAAAACAGGCAAAATTCCCGAAGACCGACAAGAAGGACAAGACCTAGCGAGATAGGAAAGTTTAGACTTGTAAAGTATGTAAACTTAGTACCGAGATAGGCTAGTTCCGACTTGTAACCTTGCTCCCGTGATATATAAGGAGAGCAAGGACCCCCATGCCGAGGACGGATCGGCATAACGCACGACTCATACATCCACATCATAATCGAAACAGAGAGCAGGACTAGGGTTTTACGCATCTTTGCGGCCTGAACCTGGGTAAACCTCGTGTGATTGCTCCCTGTTTACGTCTTGCTCGCAATCTCGTGCGCCTTCCGCCAATCCATTACCGGTCAGGGCATACCCCTGGTCGGACTATCGCCGATATTTCGTCGACAGGCGCTCGGCGAGCCCCCCTCCCTCGTGGCGGCTCGGAAAGGCCCCCTTCCCATGGTAGCCCGGCGAGCCCCCCTCCCGTGGCTGATGAGTGCCCTCCACATCCCGACGGCGGGATATATCGGGCGGCACAGATCTGGGCGCCCTCCCCACCCCTCCCGTGGGCAGCGGCATGGGGGAGGCATCCTGTGACGGATCTGGGCAGTGCGGGGGGAGGCGGCCCGCACCGGATCTGGGTGGCTCGACGGCGCGCGGGGAGGCGGATCGACAGCGGCGGTTCTAGGGGGCTCGACGGCGGCGCGGGAGTGCGGCCCTCACCGGTGGACGCGAGAAGGCGGCTCGACGGTGGCGGTTTTGGGCGGCGCGGTGGACCTCCTCGGCGGCTTGGCTCGGTTGGGCTCTGCTAGATTTTTGTTTTTTTATGTTTACAAAAAAAATGTTTGCCAATTGTTTTCCTTGCACTCGGCAGAGGCTTTAGCGATTGCCCCAATAAAAGGCACTCGGCAAAGTCCCTTTGCCGAGAAAAAATGCCGATTGGACTTTGCTGAGGGCTACACTCGGCAAAGTCTTTGCCGAGTGCAAAGGGCACTTTGCCGAGTGCAATTACACTCGGTAAAGCCACTGTGTCCGGTACTGAAAGAATGCAATTCTACTGCAGTCTCATTGTTGTTGGTGAAACATCCTCGATTTTTCAAAGGAAAAATACATGGAATGAGCTATAATAATGTGGTAGTCCCAAAAGATCACTCCATCACATTATTGTATAACATTTGATATCTTTTTCATACATCGTCAGATGACAAGATTCAAGGTATTAGAACACTTGACAACATAACTATTACATGTTAATCTAGCGGAATCTAAAGTGAATACAGAAACAATATCACCTCTAATATCTTATACATAGAATATGAAGCCTCCTATTTTTTGAAAATTGCAAGTTTCCTTAAGATTTTATATGTTCTCAACCTAAATAATTCAGAAGTTATTGGTGTTTTTAGTTTTTATAATGTTTAGTTGTTGAGGGGTAATAACAAAGATAATGACACAAAGTTTTTATATTTTTCTAAACCTTATTGACAGTTGTGTTTGACCAGAGTGCCCATAAGGCGCCTTTTGGATTGTAAGAAAACACAAAGAAAAAAAGCAGCATTCCAATTCCTATGGATAATGGATTGAGCTACAGGAATCACTTGCAGAGAAAAAATGTAGGGAACTTTTCTCTGTGTTTGATTCCATAGGAAAATTATGTGGAAAACGTTCACTCAAATCTCATGTTTCCTGCTTGCTTTGTTTTTTCCTGCAGTTGAGTTGATTTAAACACCTATCCTAGAAAATTCATTTGTTTTCCATTCCTCTGATTTGCAAATGCATTCTTGTCAATGAAGAAATGAGGCCTCCGTACGGTGCGTGCACCTGTTCCGGAAGAACCAGTTGATTAGATTAAACGTCAAAACCTGAACACAGTACACGAATTTCTCAGGACTTTGAACGTTGCCGCTGAACTGATCAAATGAAGAGTTCCAAAGTACGCACTGAAAAGTGCAACGCAGCTAAGGACAAATTCAATTCAACTGCAAGTGGGCAGAGTAGAATAAAACGGCGCCAATTAGCCGGCGGTGGAGAATACTTTGCATATTGGGCGCGTGTGAGATAAAATGACTTGGCTAGTGGACTATAGTGGGGAGGAAAATGTATGCCTGACAAGTAGTGTCGGGTACCAAGATTAGGGGGTCTCAAATCTAGGGGGCTTAGGAGTAAGCAAACCCTGTATTGCTCTCCTAAACCCCAAAGATTAGCTAGAGAAAGTCCCTATTCACCTCCACGCACCACATTGGGCCGGCCCACGACCAGGCCCACGACTAGACAACAAAACCAGCCATCTCGAGATACGACCGGTCACCCGCTCGGGGAAGTGACGGAAACCCCTCGAGCGAGCGACCGCTCGAGATCGGTGACGGAAACCCCTCGAGCGAGCGGGAGCTCGAACCAGCCACTCGAGGCCGCCTTTCCGGACGCCACGTGGCTACAGGGCTCGTAACAGTGGAAAGTACGCCTGCCCCGCCTAACCCCATGGCCACAGCGTGAAGGACAGTGGGTAGTACGCCGGTCACTTCCACTGTTTCGCCGCCCATACGCGGGATTCGGGCGTGCCAGGCGCCACTATTACACCACGCCGCACACTATGCCGCGTACGGCACCCCCTCAAAACACAATCATCAACTCTCCGTACCACTAAACTCGCTGCTCAGTCCCGTCGCTCGGGCCACCTGCCCCTCGAAGCAGTCCCCCACCGCTCGAGGAATGATGGCGGACATGACCTGAGCATGGGGCGCGTGATGACCCGTCTCTCCCACCTCGACGGCCATACGGCGGGGTTTCCGGGCAGGCCATCATCGCCCACGCCTCGATCACGCCAGCCCACGTCGGGCAAGGACGGGCAGGCCATCATCACCCACGCTGCTACAGGCTCGAGTCGGGTCGAGGCATGGATCCACAGGCTTGAACCGGACCGAAGGAAGCATCCACAGTCCCGACGACTCGACAGGACGCCCGTACCTCGACGTCACACCCACGACAGCCCTAACCACCATGTGACCCTGAGCCTCCCCTTGGCCTATAAAAGGGGACGCCAGGGCCTAGTATAGGGCAAGTTCGGATAGTTCTCACACTCTCTCACACACACACACACACTTCACAACGCCTAAGTCTCAGGACTCCCTTGTATTCACCCCGGTACAAGCACTTCGGTGCGAGATAACACGAACCATCCCGCCTCTACTGGACGTAGGGCCTTCTTAGCCCGAACCAGGATAAATCGTTTGTGTCCATCTTGCATCACCATCCGGATTAGGGAGCACGCTTAGAAATTCACTCGTTGGTGTGACACCCCCCGGGGTACGAAACACCGACAGTTGGCGCGCCAGGTAGGGGTACTGCGTGTTTCATCCGATTTCCTTCCATTTTTTCGGATGGCCTCATCCACTTCATCGCTTCCGTTCGCCACGGTGATCTGGTTCGGGAGCCTGGAGTTCGTGTCGCTCGGTACGGGCTACGACATGGCTCTGCTCTCGATCGGAGAACCAAGCGGGGGACGCGCTTCACCACCACGTTCTGGTGGGGTTGCGCGCCGGTCACGCCACCACGGCTCACCGCCAAGGCGGAGGCGCCACCGGCACCAGCTTCATCGCCTGCCCACACAGGGCCCCGAGCACGCCACTCACGCGCCGCTCCCGTCAAACGCCATGGTACACCCACACGGGGCACCGAGCGCGAGACAGGGAGTAGCTCGTGGACAGGTAGCACTTGACGCGGATCCTGACTTCATGTTCGCCATGCACTCGCCTAGGGAGCCCGGCGCAGCACCACGAGCGCACGCACAGCCAACGTCGCCCAACTACTTACCACACGGACTCTACCGAGCTCGCCGCAGGCTTCCGTTTGGGCTGACCAACGCCGCCACCACGTACGCCAACGAGATCCAGTCCACAATGGGGTCGCAAGAGGAGAGCCCTGGCCCCCTCCTGCGCGCTGCCATGAACTTGGAAATCATATGGCCAGCGTCGGTGGACCACGGATTTGATAGGGCGCCTGGTCCACGGTGTAACACCACGGTCGGAGACATGCGCCGCTGGGTCGAGGAGGAGAGCACGGGAAGACCCTGGACGTTGTCCGGTGCTGATCCCGACTCTGACAACTCTGATTCAGGGTGCTATGATCCGGCTCGCGAGTGCTATCGTCTCGAGGGCGACGCCTCGTCCGACACAGAGACTCGAGACGACGCCGCCGCTGCCGTCAACCAACCGGCCAGGACGCCGGCGGCAGGAGCCCTGCAGGTGATTCCTCCTCGCGAGGAGCCACCGCAGGAGCATGCCAACCCACGGCCTGAAGATGATGCCCGAGCAGCACAGTGGACCCAACTCTGGGAGATCGAGGCCAAGATGGACACGGAACGCGCGAACCTGGATCTGCTCAAGCGCGCCCTTGAGCAGAACCAGCTTCCTCCGCCTTGAGCCCCTGGTGCTCGAGGAAGGGCACGGGACGTCTTCAACCGCATCGTCAATGACGGATGGCCGGAGGCACCGGTCGAGCCAGCCCGCTTTCCTCGAGCAAGCCAAAACGTTCTCGCGGCAGCCATGCTGTTACGAGACATGCCTGCGCCTTCAAACCCGCAAGCCTTGCGGATACAGGATGAGGTCTAAGGACTCCTCCAAGTCGCGGCCGCCCAGCAAGCCGAGAGCTCGGCCTCGAGACGACACGAGGCGGTCTCGGAGCAGCCGGCCAACCCACCGCGACATGAGCGAGAGGGCTCGGTCCACCAAGAAGCACCCCCTCGAGGTGGTAGGGCCCCCGTCCACAATCGCATCCTCGACAACCGTGAGCCTCAAGATGCGCGCCACGACATCAACGACAATCGATGGCGCAAGGCTGCGGGCGCTGAGGATCATGGCTACAACACCCATCGAGGGGGCGCTATGACAGCGACGAGGACCGGCAGGCTCCCGAGCCGCCAGGCCCTCGAGTCTTCAGCCGGGCTATCCGTAACACGCCATTGCCTAACCCGTTTCAACCTCCCATGAGCGTGGTCAAATATAACGGGGAAACCAAGCCAGAGCTCTGGCTAGCCGACTTCCGGCTGGCCTGCCAGCTGGGAGGGGCTCAAGAGGACAAGGCCATCATACGGCAGCTCCCCTTGTTCCTTTCTGACACTGCTCGACGGTGGCTCGAGGAGCTTCCCCCAAATCAGATCTACGACTGGACCGACTTGGTCCAGATTTTTGAGGGGAACTTCAAGGGTACCTAAATTCAACCTGGCAACTCATGGGACCTTCGAAATTGCAAATAGTAGGCCGGGGAGTCTCTTCGAGACTTTGCTCGACGTTTCTCCAAGTTGCGTACCGAGCTACCGCACATCCCCGACCATGACGTCCTTTTGGCGTTCGTTTCGGGCACCACGTGCAAGGAACTCGTGCGGGAGCTCGGGCGCAACCGTCCAAAGACCGTTGACAAGCTCATGGACGTCGTCGCCGACTACGCGGCCGGTGACGAGGCCGTGGGAGCATTCTTTGGCGGAGACAGGACCAAGCCCAAACCACCCGTTGTCGATGGGGAGGGCTCGAGCAAGGGCCAGAACAAGAATGGCAAGAAAAAGAAAGGCAAACAGCAGGGCAAGCGTGAGGTTGCGCAGGACGAGGTCGCCGCAGCCGAGCGCAAGAAGCCTCGACCCCCTCCGGACGGGGCTGTCTTCGACAAGATGCTGAAGGAGCATGCCCGTACCACAAAGAGTCGGCCAAGCACACCCTCGAGAACTATCGCATGCTTCGAGGCTACTTTAGGAGGCTAGGCATCGACAGGGATGAGCCAAAGAAAGATAAGGGCGGCGACGGGGCCGACAACAATGACGACAATGGGTTCCCTCCCATTGCCAATTGCTTCATGATCTACGGCGGCCCGGCAACCTAGCTGACGCGTCGAGAACAGAAGCAGGAACGCAGAGAAGTTTTCTCTGTAAAGCCTGGCACTTCCCGGTTCCTCGACTGGTCCGATGCACCTATCACGTTCGACCGTGATGACCATCCGGAACATGTCAACAACCCGGGCGCCTACCCCCTCGTCGTCAACCCAATCATCCCCAACACCCGCTTCACCAAGGTGCTTATGGACGGAGGCAGCAGCCTCAACATCATCTATATGGAGACCCTCAAGCTGCTCGGCATCACAAAGGCGCAGCTCAAGCCGAGCGCCAGGGGCTTCCACGGCGTTGTCCCCGGCAAGAAGGCACTCACCATTGGCCGCATCGAGCTCCCTGTGTACTTTGGCACGTGCTCGAATTTCCGCAGGGAGGTCCTCACTTTCGACGTGGTCGGTTTCGAGGGGACCTACGATGCAATCCTTGGCCGTCCGTGCTACGCTCAGTTCATGGCGATCCCCAACTATGCCTACCTCAAGCTCAAGATGCCGGGGCCAAAGGGAGTCATCACCGTCAACTTCACGTACGAGCACGCATATTCCTGCAATGTGGAGTGTGTCGAGTACGGGGAGTCCCTGATCGTGTCCAAGGAGCTGGCCAAGACACTCGACTGTCTTGCGGCTGAGGCAGCCATCCCATCACCCAAGCGACAGGCCGGCAGCTTCGAGCCCGCCGAGGACACCAAGAAGATCCCGCTCGACCCAAGCGCCTTTGGCAAGAAGACGCTGACCATCAACGCCTCCCTCGACAGCGCATAGGAAGCAGTGCTCGTCGACTTTCTCCGTGCAAACGCCGACATGTTTGCGTGGAGTCCCTCAGATATGCCTGGCATACCGAGGGATGTCGCCGAGCACGCCTTGGAGATCCATCCCGGTTCGAGGCCCGTGAAGCAACGCCTGCGCCGCTTCGACGAGGAGAAGCGCAGTATCATCCGCGAGGAGGTCGAGAAGCTCGAGAAGGCCGGATTCATAAAGGAGGTACATCATCCCGAGTGGTTAGCTAATCCTGTATTAGTAGAGAAAAAGAATGGGAAAATGAGGATGTGTGTAGATTACACTAGTTTAAATAAAGCATGTCCCAAGGTCCCGTTTCCTTTACCTCGAATTGATCAAATAGTTGATTCCACTGCGGGTTGTGAAGTACTTTCTTTTCTCGATGCTTATTCTGGCTACCACCAAATAAAAATGAAGGAGTCCGACCAGCTCGCGACTTCATTCATCACCCCGGTAGGCATGTATTGTTATGTCACGATGCCCTTTGGCCTTCGAAATGTCGGGGCAACATACCAACGCTGCATGCTCCACGTTTTTGGCAAGCACATAGGGGAAACAGTCGAGGCGTATGTCGATGACATCGTTGTCAAGACGCGAAAAGTAGAAACCCTAGTCGAGGACCTCAAATTAACGTTCGGGTGCCTCCTGGCCAAGAACATTAAGTTGAATCCCGAAAAATGTGTTTTTGGCGTACCTCAATGCATGTTGTTAGGCTACATCGTCTCCCAGCGTGGGATCGAGGCCAACCCTGAGAAGGTCACAGCCATCATGAGAATGGGGCCGATTCGAGACCTGAAGGGGGTGCAGAAGATCACAGGGTGTTTGGCCGCCCTCAGCCGATTCATCTCGCGCCTAGGAGAGAAAGCCTTGCCCTTATACCGACTCCTCAAAAAATCCGAGCACTTTGCGTGGACACCCGAGGCGGAGGAGGCCCTCTCGAAGCTGAAGAGCACACTCACCTCCCCTCCCGTGCTCGTACCCCCAAGGCCAGCTCGACCAGATAAACCAGCCGAGCCGCTCCTCCTCTACGTTGCCGCAACCACTCAGGTGGTCAGCGCGGTCATAGTGGTCGAGAGGCAGGAAGAGGGGCACGCGCTCCCAGTCCAACGGCCGGTCTATTTTATCAGTGAGGTGCTCTCAGATGCCAAAGTCCGGTACCCCCAAATCCAAAAATTGCTCTACGCAATCATGCTCACTCGTCGAAAGCTTCAACACTATTTTCTTAGCCACCCGGTGACGGTCGTATCATCATTCCCGCTCGGGGAGATCATTCAGAACCGGGAAGTAGTGGGACGGATTGCTAAGTGGTCAATCGAGCTCATGGGCGAGAACATCACCTATGCACCACGAAAGGCTATTAAATCCCAGGTGTTAGCTGATTTTGTCGCTGAGTGGACCGACGTCCAGCTCCCCCCAGCGCAGATCCAAGCTGAGCTGTGAACCATGTACTTCGACGGGTCGCTCATGAAAACAGGAGCAGGCACGAGCCTACTCTTTATTTCACCCCTTGGAGTGCACATACGCTACATGGTCCGAATCCACTTTGCAGCCTCCAACAACATGGTAGAGTACGAAGCGCTCGTGACTGGGTTGCGCATCGCCATCGAGCTCGGAGTCCGACGCCTCGACGCTCGAGGCGATTCGCAGCTCGTCATTGACCAGGTAATGAAGGCCTCGAGCTACCATGATGAAAAAATGGAAGCGTACTGCAATGAGGTACGCAAATTGGAGGGAAATTTTCATGGCCTCGAGCTCAACCATGTCCCTAGACGCTTCAATTAAGCTACTGACGAGCTCGCCAAAATCGCATCGTCTCGAGCACCGGTTCCCCCTGACGTTTTCTCAAAAGATCTTCATGAGCCATCTGTGAAGTGGGACTCCGGGGCTGGCGCCGAGCCGGTCGTCGAGCCCACTCCCACGACCGATTCCCCTTCGACCGGGGCCGAGGTCATGGAAATTGATGGGCCTCCAAGCCCACCAACGGACTGGCGTGCACCCTTCCTCGAGTACCTAATTCGAGGGGAGTTGCCCGAGGATCGAACAGAGGCAAGACGATTGGCTCGAACGAGCCAAAACGTACGTCCTCTACGGGGACGACAAAGAGCTCTACCGACGCAGCCCAACCGGCATACTCCAACGATGCATCTCCATCGAGGAGGGCAGGAGGATGCTCAAGGACATGCACTCGGGGGACTTGTGGCCACCATGTTGCACCAAGGACCCTCATCGGAAACGCCTTCCGTCGAGGCTTCTATTGGCCTACTGCAACAGCCGACGCTATCAAGCTAGTTCGAGCGTGTGAAGGATGCGAGTTCTACGCCAAGCAAACTCACCTTCCAGCGCACGCGCTCCAAATGATCCCCCTCACGTGGCCGTTCGCGGTCTGGGGGCTCGATCTGGTTGGACCCCTCAAGAAGACGACTGGAGGCTACACCCACTTGCTCATCGCTATTGACAAATTCACCAAGTGGATCGAGGCCAAACCTATCACCAACATCCGCTCGGAACGAGCGGTTGAGTTCTTCACCGACATCATCCACCGCTTTGGAGTACCTAATGTCATCATCACGGACAACGGCACTCAGTTCACGGGAAAAAAATTCCTAGACTTCTGCGATCGTCACCACATTCGAGTGAATTGGTCAGCAGTCGCCCATCCTCGAACTAACGGCCAAGTCGAGTGCGCCAACGGCATGATCTTGCAAGGATTGAAGCTGAGAATCTTCGACCGCCTCAACAAGCACGGCAAAAAGTGGGCGGCCGAGCTCCCGTCAGTCTTATGGAGTCTACGGACAATAGAAAGTCGAGTAACTGGTTTCACTCCATTCTTCCTGGTCTACGGGTCAGAGGCTGTCCTCCCCACCGATCTCGAGTACGGGTCCCCTCGACTCAAGGCCTACAACGAGCAGACCAACGACGAGGCGCTAGCTAATGCTGTCGACCAGGTCGAAGAAATTCGAGACATGGCGCTCCTGCGTTCCGCGCGCTATCAGCAGAAGCTACGGCAGTATCACGAGAAGCATGTGCGCAAGAGGGACTTCGAGGTCGGCGACCTCGTGCTCCGTCGACGCCAAGACAACAAGGGGCGCCATAAGCTCACTCCACCTTGGGAAGGCCCGTTCATCGTAGTCGAGGTGCTGAAGCCAGGGACCTACAAGCTAGCTAACGAAGATGGCTCGATCCTCACCAACGCATGGAACATTGAACAGCTACGTCGCTTTTTCCCTTAGGCCTCGAGGCCTTGTACATTTTTATATAATGTACTGCTAGTACGAATGAATAAACGTTCTACGACTTAGTTTCCTTACTTTTCGTTTATATGCAAGGTGGGCTCGACTCTGTCTTCACAGAATCAAGCCCCCCTCGGGGGCTAGACCAGGGGGGAACCCCCTGAAGTCCTCGAAAAACATCCTTAGTTTTTTCAAAACGCTCGACGCACTCTTTTTCCTTCCCGCCTCGAGCTCTCTCGAAAAACTAAGTACGAGCGTCGCACCTCGAGCCCCCAGAGCCGGGACGATCGAGCACAAGGCCTCCTATGCTTTCGAGCTACGGTACCCCAACTCATCTCCCCTCAAGGTGGTCGAAGCGCGACGCTCACACTTAGCCAAAAAGAAGCAAATCCAGGCAAAGGATAAAAGAAAGCTTAAAGCACAGAGAAAAACTAAAATAAGCTGCATAAACGTAGTGTTTAAGGGCCACACGGGCCACCTCATGACCAAATATTTCCTTACAAGGGCCTTCTTGCCCAAATCTCAGCTCGCAGGCCGGCCATGATCACCACTACTGCATCTCGGGAGGAAGGACGAGGGGCTCGAAGCTCTGCACCAGCTGTGCTCCAGGATCCTCGGGGTCGACAATGAGCTGCTCGTGCCGCGGATTCACCGCCCCCTCTTGCTCGTCCTCGGCGAAGACGAAGCCGCCGGAGACAGCTTCCATCCCGGCGTGGACCTCCGCCCTTGAGAGGTCGAAGCCGGAGTAGAAGATGGCGAGACTTCGATGCGCGGCGAGACGGAGGGCGTCGCGGATGCGGTCCCACAGAGAAAGCCCAAAGGCGAAGACTCTAGTGGCGTATCCGCGGCCGGCTTCCGGCCCCTCGGCGTCCACCACGGGCTGGAACCCCCAGCGTTCACTAGAGGGTGTTGATAGCTGTTGACGATCGTTAAGTATCAATTTTATACCGTCAACGCAGCAAGAGAAAGGACTAATATGAGTTCACCTGTTAGATATAGGGGTTACACTGACAGAATTCCACGAGTTTTGGTGATTGTCTATTTCTCGCGGGGGTTATCGAAAGAGAGAACCAAAGGAGGCCCACATGTCATGATTACATAGAGATAAAGACCGAACGGGTAAAATTGTATAATCTAGAAGACTCCGGAAGGCGACCCCCGAAGGCTGGGCCCCACTGGCGGGGTGGCCACGGCCGACCCAAGGGGGTCGGCCGACTCCCCACCTCCACCAATCGGGTGGAGTCTCGTGGATCCCGCCTCCACCGCCTTTGAGGATGAATAATTATCGTCCATTTAGGTCGGTTTGATCCGAGGGCTGTGGTTCATCCTAGGGGGCTATATATTCGAGCCCCCGGCCCCCGGGTGAAACCCTAATTCATTCAAGAGTTCATTCTCTCATCGGAATTCGAGAGAAGCCGAGCCACCATCTCAATTAGAGCTCCATAGTTTAGTAGCATAGCTACATAGGAATAGATCTAGAGGGAATCAAGCCTAGCTTGGAGTCCGGATCTGTCGGAGTTCTTGGTAATTCCCCTTTACATTCTTGTAATATTCATCATTGTTCGTGATACTATGAGTAGTACTTTATTCTATTCTATTATATCGACTTGACTTTGCTCTATTTGATTATGTTCTCAATTATATTGTTCTTAGTTTACTTTGATTATATGTTTAGCATAGTTGGACTAGAATTATGTTTATGCATAGGATCGTATAGCGCTTGCTCATTAGATCGATGGGTGAGTGGTAAATATTGTGTAGGCGTGGTGCCTAGACCGTATTTATCTGCGATTGCACCCTATATTCCGGATCGTGAGGTAGATCGTAGGAGTGACAAGTCTGTTGAGTCCTTTGTAGCCCTTCTCCCGAGTATAGGTCTAGCGTAACAAACCTATTACATTGAAGTCATTGCTATGTCTCTTGTCTTCTCGGTAATATCACTATGCATAGATGTAACCTTTTCCCGCCATGATTGCTAGATGTTCTTGCACTAATCATTGTATGCTTTGACTTTATAGTTAGAATAACATAGGATTACACCCTAGATCGTCCTAGTCCATGCTAGTGTTATAAGCTTAGAGTGCTAAGTTGAGATGGCTTATTACTATTATTTTATGTGGCTAATGCTCTCATTTATCTTATGTCATTTATCATTCATTCTTATATTTTATGTGACACTTACCCCGTATGAGATGATCGATACGCACAAGGTTAAGCTCTCCATTATCGCATGTGCATTGCTCATCACCATTATCCAGCATTCCCTTCCCAAAGGGTAAAATTATAAATAACGATACCCGGATTACTCCCGGTTAAAATGCTACGATGATATATTCGTAAGCGCTTGCGGAACCCTTCTTATTTCAAATGCACTTAATAGACATCAACAAGCATTTTTGGCGCCGTTGCCGGGGAAGGTTGAAAGCCAATGGATAATGAGCAGCATTGCACTAGATAATGTGATTGAGTTGTCTTTGTCATACTAACCCTTCTCTACAGGATTACCCTTGTTTTGTCTACTTGTGTATCTTATGCAGGGTAATCAAGACAACTCTTCCTGACAATTATATTGACAATCCAGAAGCTTTATTCAGGAAGACTAGAAACAAGTTGAAGAAGACCAATCAATCATCATCATCAACTCAACTTGGAAGTTTGTCGGAAGCAGAAAGTCGACCTTTCGTTCGAGACTTGACACCAGCGTTTGAAGCCATGGCGAACAAGTCACTCCGCGAGTTCTCAGCTCCCACTACGGATAACATTCGCACTGGACCAGCTGCGGACATCGAAGGAGCTTTTGAGCTCAAGCCTGCGCTAATCAACATGGTGCAAGCAAGCCAGTTCTGTGGGAAGGCCCATGAAGATGCTAGTGCTCATCTCCAACACTTTCTGGAGATTTGTAGCACATTCACTATCAAGGATGTCCCCAGAGATGCTATACTACTTCGCCTCTTCCCATTCTCACTCTTGGGGAGAGCGAAGCAGTGGTTCTACGCCAATAAGGAGAAGAATACTACGTGGGCATTATGTTCCACCAATTTCTTGGCGAAGTTTTTCCCCATGGGCAAGACAAATGCTCTTCGTGGGAAGATATCAAGCTTTCAGCAACACCATGATGAGACTGTCCCAGAAGCTTGGGAGCGCTTTCAAGATTACATCCTCGAGTGTCCTCATCATGGCATGGAGAATTGGCTGCTTATGCAGACATTCTACCATGGGCTTAGCAACAGCACACGTGAGACGATGGATGCTGCTGCTGGAGGTGCATTCTTATCACTCACTATTCCTCAAGCCACAGCTCTTGTGGAGAAGATGGCATCCAACCAAGGTTGGAGTGAAGAAAGAACTCAGACCCGCAAGAGAGGTGGAGGAATGCACCAGCTGAAAGAGGTAGACTTGCTGTCTGCCAAAATGGATTTGCTAATGAAGAGGCTCGATGAGAGAGTCCCAGAGAAGAAAGAAGTCATGCATATACATGATGCTCGCATGACATGTGAAGAGTGTGAAGAGACTGGGCACACAGGTGCTAACTGCCCAGAACTGAAGGAGGACGTGGACTACCTCAACAACAACAACAACAATTACTATCGTCCTCAGCAGAATCAAGGTTGGAATTAGCAGCAGAGGCCTAACTACTCGGGCAATTATTCAGGCAATTATCAAGGCAACAGCTCCTCCTACAATAATTACAACCAAATTTCCTTTGAGAGAGTTAGTGCTGAACCAAGGCAAGATGATGGACAATGGTCCAAGAAGCCGACATCAAATGACAAGGTCCTAGAGACACTCAGCAATGAATGGATGGCTTTTCCAATGCCATCAAGAGTCGGCCAGCTTCAACAAGATACTTGAGTCGCAGTACACAACAGCTTGTCAACCTTGCTCCCTCCACCGGCCAAGGTAAACCGGCGGACAACCCGAAGAGCTCAAGACCGCAAATCTTGTTGATATATTCAATGTAGAAGATAGCCGGAGTGATCCATCGAAGGGGTCATGGATAGACTCAACTCGCCAATCAAGAAGGGCGATCCGGGAGACCAGTCATTCCGATCTCCATTGGAAGTACTAACTTTAATGAGGCAATCCGTGACTTCGGTGCAAGCATCAACATCATGCCAAGAGTGATATATGAGAAGCTATTCGTATGCCCCTTAGCATACACAACCATGTGCTTACAGCTTGCGAGATCGGTCACTCCGTGTTCCTTTGGGAGTGCTTGAAGACATATGTGTACGAGTAGGCAACTCGTATGTTCCAAACAGACTTCGTGGTAGTGGATACAGAGCGGTGATGAAAGGTCCCCTATCATTCGGGACGACCATTCTTGAACACTGCTGAGCCATCATGTATGCCAACACCGCCAAGATCATTTTCAATATCAAGGGCAAGAGAGAGACCTTCTTCTTCAAGAACAGAGTGCCGCAGCTTCCCAAAGACACCCTCATCAACAGTAATGCAAGAGAAGAAGAAGAATCCAGCTAAAAGAGCAAGAACAAAGATAAGAAGACCAAGAAGACGGAGACAAAGGAGGATGGTCACCGCAGTCCATAAGGAGCATGACCACTTACTCAGTCCCCACGTCGATCAAGAAGGATGACCTGTGTGTCCCAACCATTCAATGCTCCATCAACGAAGCTCTTTCAATAAAGCCACCTGTGACACCGGATCGGGCGTCAACATTATGGCCAAGGTAACTTATGAGTATCTATATGGCACTATGCCTTTGGAGCCCACCTATGCACAAACTACAAATGGCAGATCGACATTCCGTCGCCGTCGAAGGAGAAGTGAAGGATGTTCTCATCCGGATAGATGACCATTATGTCCCTACGGACTTCCTAGTCATTGACATGGGAGATGACTACGATCCTCCAATCATCCTAGGAAGACCATTCCCGAACACCACCAAAGCTATCATCTATATTGGGACGGGAGAGATTCATTTCCACTTTCCCACCGAGAAGGTACGCCGCTACTTCAATAATAATTATATAATCACCGAAGAGCCCAAGAAGAATAGAGCAAGGAGAAGGCAACGTACCCGTCATCGAAACAAGAAGAACATCACTACGAGATGGATGGGCTGACTATGAGGAAGAAGTGTCTAGATATGAAGATCGGTACCCGGAAGAGAAGAACATTGCGAAGAACCCGAAGAGGTGCTACCGAAGAAAACTAAGTGCCCCAAGAAACTTCCTCCTCAAGGTCATCTTCTCCAACAAAGAAGGTGTGGAAAGTAAAAGCAAAATCGAATCAATTCCTACACACGAGGCGACATCATCCGAGGCGCCGGCCAATGCGCCCCTTGAAAAATGAGCGAACATGACAACTCCCGCTCGGAGGACTTAAAACCACCGAACGCCGCGCCAAGAGGTAACTTGGTATTTATCAAAGATTACTTTTCAGCATTATATTTTTACCTTAGCATATTTATTTCCCTACTTGCATCTTATTTGCATCTTTACTCTTTTATCTCCGCATTTGAAAAGAAAATAAAGATGTTGTGCATTTGCATCCGTAGAAAATCGTCAAGCCCCATGTGAATAGTCATTCACCGTGGTGGCACAAAAATAATTTCTCATATCTATTTCCCCCGTCTCGCATTCCTTAAATAATAAAAAGATAAAAATATTTCTTGTGATCCCGTTAGAACAAGTCTAAGTTAAGAAAGTTCTAGACAACTAAGGCCTAGAGGTTTTATCACTAACGCTTAATTAGTTCCACAAGCTTTGTTGTCTATTTTGAGCTTCACGTAACATCGAGGATCAAGAAGAGCTAACAAGCGTAAGGACATCCAAATCCCCGTCGGAGTGCCGCCCGCGACAATTGAATGCCGTCTCCAACAAAAACTATCTACAACACTCGGAGGACTAGAACGTCTTCGCCTCGTCAAGCAACATCGCCAGACTATGTCAACATCCAGCTTGGGGGAGAGCATCCCCCGTGTACCAAGCTAAGTGTCTCCAACTTATCTAATTATGCTTTATTAAAGTATGCTTTGTTAAAACCACTAAAAAAGATGCGTAACCATAGAAACTCGTAAAGATTTCCTTATTTATCTTTTCTACTTTTGGAGAGCTCTTGCAACTGTCTTTAAAAGTGATCCCTAGAATAAACTCTACATGGAGATGATGAATAGTTGCTCGCCGTAATTCCTTTCAAGTACCTAGTTTTCAACCTTGCACTCTCCCGAGTTTTGGACACAACCGTTTAGATTTGAGATTTGCTTTGAACCCGAAACTTGTGGGTAGCGAACACTTGATCTAAGTCTAGGTGGTTGACGGGTATGATATGGGAAGGTTTTGAGCTGCTATCTATCTTGTTCCTAGAGATACTAGAGTTCGGAGAATTTATCTCGTGAAAATATTAAATTCCTGCATGATGAGTTCCTTTATGATGAGAGTTCAAATTCCTACCACAACCATATATTCATGCTTACTAGATTAGGAAAACCCATCTCTGTTTATATAGATCATATTGTAGGTTTGAGTGTAGTCTTTATAGGCATTGAGTGTGGTTATGCTTTGTGGACCCATAAGGAATTAGTCATGCGGTTAAAGTCAATACTATGTGCTCTCCATCCAAAGGATCTAAGCTACTTCGTCCTCGAAGCACGCACCCATTTTATAAATGTTACATTCATTCTGTGCTACTTCTGTTTCTCGAAGTACCACCCACATATAGATCCATATCCACCACATATTGTGCTATCTCTACCCTGGAGATACGCACTTATGCTACTCCTATCCTGGGAGTACGCATTCCCTACATATTGTGCTGTCTCTACCCTAGAGATACGCACTTATGCTGCTCCTACCCTGGGAGTATGCATCCATCCATTCATCCATCCACATATACATACACCATTCATTTCACATCATCCAGAAAAGGTTCTACTCCTATTCTGGGAGTGAACATCTAGAAATAATCATTGCCGTTTCATTGCCTACATAAAAAGCTCCAGTCATTATCATTTCAAGTTATACACTCCTTGTGCTAAAGTTTCGTTTTCAGAGGATTGGTTATTCTATTAAAAAAAAAGAGAGAAAAAAAAGAGAAAGAAAGAAAAAGAAAGAGTAGCCAAGTCCTTCCATTCAAGAAGTTTCAAGGTTTCCGAATAAAGGGAGTCATGTTATCCCCAAAGGAGCAAGTGTAGAAGTAGATGTTCACCAGTTGAGTACCCCTCATAATCATTTCCTTATCACCATCATACTATCGTCATCCTATCATCATCTTATCATCCATTTCCTCATTCACATGCACATATGACTTTATTATTATTTTAGTTCCTATTGGATCCATGTCTTAACTCAGTGCAATATATGCAAGTGAGTTTGAGTGTCTCCCCACCTATGAGCTCCACATAAGCCTATTAGAAAGTAGGGTGAGAGAGAGAAGGCACTTTTCACTATGCCTTAGTTCCACAAATACCACATATTCTCGAGAGAAGAGAGAAGGCATACACTACTCATGCCTTAGAAAGGATCCGTAAATACCACAAATGAGAGACTTGAAAGGTTCATACAAGGAACTCGAGTTTTATTTCAAAACCTTGCAAAAACTCCGGATAATAGTTGATCAAAAGCGAGAAACATGGCGCTTGACTTGACCGTTCTATCTTTCAACTACTCAAGACCCAAGTGACGGTTACAAGCCCCATGGTGAAAGGTAATATGAGTGAGTTTTGAGTCGATAGTTCACTCTAACTGGAGGAGAGTTCTTGTTTGAACGCATGTGTACTTGTGAGGAGTGAAAGCATTGTAGCAACTCCCGATCCATCATCAGTCTATCTTTGCTCGGGACGAGCAAAAGGTAAGCTTGGGGGAGTTTGTTGATGATCGTTAAGTATCAATTTTATACCGTCAACGCAGCAAGAGAAAGGACTAATATGAGTTCACCGTTAGATATAGGGGTTACACCGACGAATTCCACGAGTTTTGGTGATTGTCTATTTCTGCGGGGGTTATCGAAAGAGAACCAAAGGAGGCCCACATGTCATGATTACATAGAGATAAAGACCGAACGGGTAAAATTGTATAATCTAGAAGACTCCGTAAGGCGACCCCGAAGGCTGGGCCCCACCGGCAGGGGGTGGCCACGGCCGACCCAAGGGGGAGTCGGCCGACTCCCCACCTCCACCAATCGGTGGAGTCTCGTGGATCCCGCCTCCACCGCCTTTGAGGATGAATAATTATCGTCCATTCGGGTTGGTTTGATCCGAGGGTGTGGTTCATCCTAGGGGGCTATATATTCGAGCCCCCGGCCCCCCGGGTGAAACCCTAATTCATTCAAGAGTTCATTCTCTCATCGAATTCGTGAGAAGCCAGAGCCACCATCTCAATTAGAGCTCCATAGTTTAGTAGCATAGCTACATAGGAATAGATCTAGAGGGAATCAAGCCTAGCTTGGAGTCCGGATCTGTCGGAGTTCTTGGTAATTCCCTTTACATTCTTGTAATATTCATCATTGTTCGTGATACTATGAGTAGTACTTTATTCTATTCTATTATATCGACTTGACTTTGCTCTATTTGATTATGTTCTCAATTATATTGTTCTTAGTTTACTTTGATTATATGTTTAGCATAGTTGGACTAGAATTATGTTTATGCATAGGATCGTATAGCGCTTGCTCATTAGATCGATGGGTGAGTGGTAAATATTGTGTAGGCATGGTGCCTAGACCGTATTTATCTGCGATTGCACCCTATATTCCGGATCGTGAGGTAGATCGCGGGAGTGACAAATTCTGTTGAGTCCTTTGTAGCCCTTCTCCCGAGTATAGGTCTAGCGAACAAACCTATTACATTGAAGTCATTGCTATGTCTCTTGTCTTCTCGGTAATATCACTATGCATAGATGTAACCTTTTCCCGCCATGATTGCTAGATGTTCTTGCACTAATCATTGTATGCTTTGACTTTATAGTTAGAATAACATAGGATTACACCCTAGATCGTCCTAGTCCATGCTAGTGTTATAAGCTTAGAGTGCTAAGTTGAGATGGCTTATTACTATTATTTTATGTGGCTAATGCTCTCATTTATCTTATGTCATTTATCATTCATTCTTATATTTTATGTGACACTTACCCTGTATGAGATGATCGATACAGACAAGGTTAAGCTCTTCATTATCGCATGTGCATTGCTCATCACTCATTATCCAAAGTGCATTCCCTTCCCGGTGGTAAAATTATAAATAACGATACCTGGATTACTCCTGGTTAAAATGCTACGATGATATATTCTGTGCGCTTGCGGAACCCTTCTTATTTCAGTTGCACTTAATAGACATCAACAATAGCGCCGGTGATTCGAGCCTTGGTGACCACCTCGGCGTCCAACGTCTCTCGAGTGAGTTGGAGATCCGTGCGCGCCGTGGATAGCTCGGCCTCAAGAGCTAAAGAAAGAAATCCAAGTTAGCAAAGAAAACTCCAAGGAAAAGTGATGAACGCAAAGGGGTTGCTCGAATACTCACCAGTGCAGCGGGTCGACAGCCTCTACTAACGCTCGAGTGCGCTACAGAGCTTGACCTGCTTTCCTTGGAGGGCGTGGCCGAGATCGGTCTTCTCCGTCCGCAGCTCCTCGAGAGCCCTGCCGGCGGCCGCCACCGCACCCTCCTTCTCCACCACCTTCTACCGGAGGTCGACCACCTCCGCCTGAAGGTTGGCCGAGCGCTTCTTCTTCGCGTCAAGTGCGCTCTCGACGGCCTGACGCGCGGTGGTCTCCCGCGTCACCGCCGCTTGTAAATCCTTGGCGTAAGCGGCGGCAGCGGTTTTCTCCTTCTCAAGCAGCTCGACGGCCCGCCTCTTTGCGGCGAGACCCGCGGACACCGTCTTCGCGTCCTTCGAGAGCTGTGCGGCAACCGCCTTTAGCCGCTCGATCTCGTTTCGAGCGGTCTCGGCCTCCCGCTCGGCTCGAGCTAGCTCGTCCCTTGCCGTCTGGGTGTCCTCTTGGGCCGCGGTCGCCGCGTCGTTGGCCTCTCGAAGGAGCCGGGTAGCACGAAACTGCTCCACTTCGGCGTTATGGCCCAAGTGCACAAGTTGCCGGATCTCTTCCTCGCTCCCATGGATAGCGTGGAGATGGGCGGACTTGGCATGGGATTGACTCCGCGCCGACTAGGCCACGAGAAGGAAGGTCAGAACGGCACCAACCATGGCAATCTGGGTAAAACAAGAAATGAACAAGGCTCGAGAATACTCACAGCAGATAGCCGGGGCATGTCCTCAGAGACGACCTTCAATGCAAACCGCAAGGAGCTCTTGAGCCAACACCGATATTCCTCGACTCCACGTTGATCTGAAGCTCGTGCTGGTCGTTCATCATGACCGCAGGAGCCTCAGGATCGACCGAATTCCAAAGCGTCAACAGTGGCCCTCCCCACATTGGGTACTCCTCACGCATCTTCTGGATGACGGCGTCGTGAACCTTCTGCACCGACTCCAGGTCGGCACCTGCCTCCGCCATCCGGTCCGCCAACGTGGGGATTGGTGGAGGTGGGGGCCCCAGGGGCTCATCCTGGGCTTGGCTAGTCGACGCGAATGCCCCCTGGGCAAGTTCCTGCGCCTCCTTCCACCTCCTCTCCAGGACTTCCGCCTCGGTGGCCTCGTGGATGGCAGGCTGGAAACTGAGCGCGAGGAAATGGCGGTCGATCGCCTCGCCCGCCTTGGCCCTCCTCTGCGCCTCCTCCCACTGCTCGGCGTCTGACATACGGGTGTAGACCACCTCACCCGTCATCGAGTCGAGCATGAGGTGCGGCACGAGGTTCTCCCCCTGCTGCAGCGGCTGCGGCGGTGCTTGGTACACCACCATGGGGAGCTCCTTGGGCTTCTCCTCCCCCTGCGCAGAAGTACGCTTCTCCTCCTCTCACATGACGGCAGGATGCTCCTCCGGTGCCTCCTCCTGTGCCGCAACTCGAGCCTCTTCCTGCTCGACCGGTCGCACCTGCGGCACCTCGGCTTGCTGCTCGACGAGGGGGTCGACCTCCATATCGTGGGGAGGAGTAGGTGCCCGATCCGATTGAGAGTCCGGCACCCGGCCCGACTCCTGCATCTCCGCGTCGCCCACTGGCCAATCGGTGGCCACGGAGCTCACCTCCTCCTCCCCCTTCTCCTTGCGCTCCTCCTCGAGCTGACGCAGGCCCTTTGGCCATGTCTTGGTCGAGCCGCCGGGACCTCGATCGCGGGAGCCCGGGCTCGAGCTCTCGTCCCCGAGGGTGATCGGGTGATGCTCCGACCCGGCCCCCGCCTGCGGGTCAACGGCCGTTGTCTCGGGCCCCGCCGTCTCGGCCACCACTTCTTTGCGGCCGGCCGCCGCTTCACCGTGAGCGGCGGGCAACGGCGCCTTGAGCGGGGCGTCAGCCGAGGCGGTGGTGGTGGTGACGCCTTTCTCCCCCGCCGTCATGGTCATGGTCCCAGCACCTGCACGAGACGCAGCCGCCATCAGCTTCCCGTGCTTTATCGCCTCTTGGGCTCGCGCCAACCAAATTGGAGCGATGGAGGGGAGAGTTACGCCACCTGAGCCGGAGGAGGTTCCACCTGAGCCGGAGGAGGCAGGACGGGGTGGAGCGACCTCAGCAAGTGCTTAACCCTAAGAAGACGAAAACGGGAGAAGAATGAAGACAGAAACTCCCAAAAAGAAACAAACGCGATAGAAAGGAGCTCGATTGAAAACTCACCCCGTGGTTACGGCCGGGCTCGTGGTGTTGCCGCTCGAGCCGCCCAGGGGATTAGCGACCACCCCCGACTCGCTCGAGCCGCTCGGAGGCCTCTGAGCCACGGCGGCATCGCTCGAGCCTCTCGGGGGCTTCCGAGCTTCAGCGGCTTGGCTCGAGCCACTCGGGGGCTTCACGGCCTCGACGGCCTTGCCCGCCCTGACCGGCTCCTTGGCCGAGTCCCTTGCTGGATCCCTCGCGGGCTCCTGAGTCTAGTGTGCCGGGGCCTGCCCGGGCCGACGATCGCCGGAAGAAGCCCGGCGCGCGTCAGGGCACTCGCTGCCCTGAGCTGATGAAGACTTGCGCGCATCTGCAGCTCTCTGCTGCCGGGTGCGCGCGCCCGATGTAGAAACCTGTTGATGGGAGGAGGACTCCCGCCGTGATGGAGACGACGCCTGTGCGTCGTGGCCAGATTGGTGGGACGACTCCTCCCGCTGGCCCGCTCGAGCCGGTGATGGATCCTCGTGCCGCTCGACCTGCGGTTGCGCCGGGGGCTCCTCCTGCATGCGAGATCGAGGAGGCGTCAGGCCTCGAGTGGCGATGGCATCATCGTTGTCGGTCGCCTCGTCGTCCTCCTCATCATCTTCCTCATCCAGGTCTATTCCCTCCTCACTCGATTCCAAGCTGGGATCCCAGTCGGTTGGGTCCAGCCTTAGGCGTTGCTCCCTCTCCCGGCGGCGTCTCCCCGCGCGCATCTGCTTTGCCACCAGCGCGGCGGCCTTCTGCGCCCTCTCCTCTTTTTTCGAGAGGTTAGTTGTGTGTTTTTGAGCAGATTTAAGGCGTCACCTCGCGGTCGGGCGCGTCCTCCTTCACCGGGGGCCTCGACTCCCCGTGGTCGTTGATGTCCTGCAAAGGCACGACTCGATAAAGCGGACACAAAGCGGAGAAGAAATAAAATCAAAAGGAAAGGAGGCCTCGAGGAGGACGTACATAGCCCAGAAGATCGGCGTCTGGGTGCATGGGGAAGAGGTCGACTTGATTCTCCCCAAAGCTCCTGCCGCCCTCGATCGCCTCGCGTACCCGTGCGACAACCGAGGCGGCCGGGAGAGTCTCGCTCAACATTCGGCTGGCCTCGAGAGCTAGGGGGTCGGCGTCGTCCGTCATCTGGTCCAACCACAGCCAGCGCTCGGCAAGTGGGAGCACCCGGCGGCTATGGAATCCCACGATGACGTGGGAGATGTTGAAGAAGATCTCGCCGGCCCTCCGACCATGGAGCACGTCCATGGCGTCGGTTAGGGGGTCGAGGCGGTGGTGGTACTTGCTCGGGTTGCCGTAGCTCTAGTTGTGATCGGGCTCGGTCACCACCTTGCCAGTGTACTTCAGAAAATGGTTCCCCTCGTTACGGAGGTAGAACCACTCCGTGGTCCACCCGGCGTTGTTCGTCGTCAACGTGCCGAGAAGCCAATTATCCCTCCTCGAACGTAGCGACGGGCGCTCTCCTGGTTGTCATCCCCGCTCATCACCAAAGTGAACAGCATCACCTTGAAAATGTGGAGGAAGAAATCCCACTGGGGCGCCATCCCCAAGTACCCCTCACAAACGTCGACGAAGCTGGCGGCATGGGAGATGGAGTTAGGGTTGAAGTGCTGGAGCTCGACCCCGAAGTGGTGAGGGAGCGCTCGCATAAAGCGGCTCGGGCGCGCCCCAAGTCCCCGCCGGTGGAACCTGACGAAGCTCAGCACGTAGCCTCCAGCGGGTCGGGCTCGCGGTGGTCGGGGTCCGGCACCTGCCACTCCGGCGGCACCTACGGCGGGTTGGGGAGGGGCAGTCCCTCGTCGACGAGGCGCACAAGGTCTGCCTCCACCACCATCGACCGAGGCCACGGAAGCGCCGGGTACATCATCGGCGGTGTCGGAGCCTTGGCGGCCTCCTTGCCGGCGGCCTTGCTGCTTCCGGCGCCCTGAGCGGCGCCCTTCCCGGACGACTTGCTGGGCTTCCTCCCCATGACGGCGGCGGTGGCGACGATGGAATCAGAGGAAAGAGCGGCGGTGCGAGATGCTGAAGGACGGCGGCTCCGGCAACACATGCACCAGAACAACCTCGCTCACTCTCCTTGATCTCTCCGGCTACTGCAGGCAAATGCGGCTGCGGCGGTGGCGGCGGCGGCGATTAGGGCAGGAGAGGAGAGCGCAACCGGCGGCGGCGAGAAACAAGAAGGCAAAGAATGCGGAAGAGGGAATCAAGGAAACCTCTCCCCCAAATTTATAGAACCCGAGCCGAGCGGCGCCCTGCGCATCCGACGGCCCAGATCCAGCAATCCAACGGCCACGCGATCCCGATGAATTCGCCGAGAACGGTAACCGCATTTAATGCTTCTACTAACCGCCACCTACCTCCACTCAGCGCACGCACGCAACACGAGACGGAGCGGAACCGCCGTAGTCGCACGATCATCATGACGCACCGGATTCTGCCTAAAAAGGCACGCCGCCAACAAACGGGTTCTTCTCGGCCGCTGCAGCGATGGGACGTCTCGAACAGGCGGTTCCTTACACGGTAAGACAACCCAGGACCCTAGTCCCACATGTAAGTCTTGAGGGAGCGGAGACTAACCCATGAAAGGGTTCGAACAGTCGCCCTCGAGCACCCGAGTCAGGGGCGACCATTGGGAAGGGGCCCTCGAAAGGTCCCGCTCGAGAACGGACCCTCGAATCCCGAGGGCGTATCCAAGGCAAGGCGTCAGGCCTCTAAGAGATCCCGTCGATGGGAGGCGTTCGAGCCGCCGGCCCCTATCGAACAGGGCCGGTTCTCTAGAAGCTGGGCGCCGGGCTCTAATGGGAGTGCCCCCGGGCCTTGAAGCCGTCTCCCCTCGAAAGGGGACGGACTCTCACTTGGATTTTCCCGCTACTAGCTCAACGAGAGGCTCGGTGCTCGCCCAACCGCGGGTAGTGCCAGCCCCCCACCACTTGGATCCGACCCGGAGGATCCAGTGGGAAAACTAGAGTGTGACCACGGCCCAGCATTACGAGGCTCGGGGGCTCGAGTCACATAACGACACCCCTCGACAAGGGAAGGGCAGGAAGCACTCGGGGGCTCGAGAGATCGAGCGAAATCCCCCATAACTAGCGCTACAACTCCAGTTAACAATAACCTCACTCGAAACAACTCATCTAAAGCCCCCAGAGGAATGTCCCATTCCTCTAGGGCCTCGGGGGCTACCCCGTGGGGGACGCTCGCGCGCCCCCCACGGAAGAAAGGAATCAACCCCCTCGAGAAGAAGCAGAAAACACCGAATCTAGGTACTTTAACTCCATTTCATAACCCCTTGCATGAAGTTTCACACTCAAGCAAGGGCTCGGGGCTACTGTCGGTTACCAAGATTAGGGGGTCTCAAATCTAGGGGCTTAAGAGTAAGCAAACCCTGTGTTGCTCTCCTAAACCCCAAAGATTAGCTAGAGAAAGTCCCTATTCACCTCCACGCACCACATTGGGCCATCCCACGACCAGGCCCACGACTAGACAACAAAACCAGCCATCTCGAGATACGACCGGTCACCCGCTCGGGGAAGTGACGGAAACCCCTCGAGCGAGCGACCGCTCAAGATCGGTGACGGAAACCCCTCGAGCGAGCGGGAGTTCAAACCAGCCACTCGAGGCTGCCTCTCCGGACGCCCACGTGGCTACAGGGCTCGTAACAGTGAAAAGTACGCCTGCCCCGCCTAACCCCATGGCCACAGCATGAAGGACAGTGGGTAGTACGCCGGTCACTTCCACTGTTTCGCCGCTGTTGACGGTCGTTAACTCATAAAATTAACCGTCAACTTAGCATACAAATGGACCTATTTATAAATACTTGATAGATATAGGGTTACCACCGACGTAATTCCACGAGTTTTGGTGAATATCTATTTCTGCGGGGTAACAGTGAAAACTACCCAAGATGGCCCACATGTCGGGTTTACATAGAGAGAAAGACCGAACGGGTGAAAAAGTATAATCTAGAAGACTCCGGAAGGCGACACACTGAAACACGGGGCCCACCCGGCATTGGCCGTAGTCGGCCGCCCAAGGGGAGTCGGCCGACTCCCCACTCCACCAATTAGGTGGAGTCTCACGGATCCCGCCTCCACCGACTTTGAAGATCAATAATTATCGTCCATTTAGGTCGGTTTGATCCGAGGGCTGTGGTTAATCCTAGGGGGCTATATAAGCGAGCCCCGGCCCCGGGTGAAACCCTAATTCATTCTCCAGTTCATTCAAGACTTCAATCCGAGAGAGAGAGTTAGATAGAGAAGGGTCCCTCGAATGGATCTATCTCTATAGGGTATTAGTATCAAGAGAGATTGAGAGAGTATAGAGTGGAGGTAGATTTGGAGGAAGCCCGGCTGTCGGTGTCTCCTCTCCAAGTGTATCTGGGGATCAAGTCTCCTAACCCGAGGCTTGGTTTCGAATCATTCGGCAATTCAACTTCTAATACTAGTAAGTTCGTTGTTATTATTATTCTTTGGTTTACAAGTTTACTTTATTCGCTTCGCGTTGGGAATAGAGTAATCGTTCTTTAGCATAAGTGTGGTGCTTAGGCTAGGTTCACTTGTAGATGCTCCCTATTCGGCCGGAACCATGGTAGTAGTGAGGGAAGTGACAATCCCTTTATTACCTTTGTAATCCACTTCCCGTTGGTAGGTAAGGTAGGTCCTTTGTGCCCGGTTTAGCATCTTTTGCGGTGTCTTTTCCTCAGGTACCCCCTTAGAACAGGTAGTCTCAAAGCTTGCCATAGGTTAGAAGAAGACTCGACGAAGGAGTTCTCTCTATATCGCTTAATTCTCACTTGACTAGCAGCCCGGGGGTAGTAGTAAAGATCGGGTTAGTCTATTGCACGTTTTCTCTTAGCGGATAAAAACAAATACGATACTCGGACTTATCTCCCGGGTGAAGTGCTCACCGATATCCGTGCGCTTGAGGATTATTTCTCTTTGATTCTTTCGTGTGCGTATCTAGTGTCAACAAGCATTTCGCGCCATTGCCGCGGGAGAAAGACGGTCCCTTGGATAACCTAAATCTTGCTCTACCTTGTACCTATACTTTTATCTTTTTCTTTCACTTTACTTTTCCGTATATTTTATCTTTTTCTATCCTCATGGATAATTCAAATTCCATTCCTATCTTTCAATTTTCTGCATCCACGGAGACCAGCCTAGTGCCACATGAGTCATCACAACCTATCCAAACACCTAGCTATAGGCTGAGTCCGCGGTTGATTGCATTGGTCCAAAGCCTATCCTTTTCAGGAGAAGGAGACGAAAACCCTTACCTTCACATTAGAGACTTTGAGCAAACATGTGACTGTCTTCGCATAGAGGGCATGTCCGACAAAACCCTCCGTTGGAAGCTATTTCCTTTCTCATTAAAGGGAAAAGCTAGACAATGGTATCATAAAGCTGTAGGTAAGCAACAAGGAGATTGGGGATCCTTACGCTCCAACTTTTGCCTAGATTTCTATCCCATCTTCCAAATTGTCGACCTTAGAGTCAAGGTTCTGACTATTAAGCAACAACCTGAAGAATCTTTGGCCTCATCCTGGAATCGTTTTACTACACTTTTAGCATCAGGCCCGGACCTTAGTCTACTAGATCCCATTCTTTTACAACACTTTCATAAGGGTCTGAGTAGAGACAGTAGAAAATTGCTCGACACAACTTCGGGAGGATCATTCTTGCATATCTCTCGCGAGAAAGCAAGATCAATCCTAGACCAAATCCTATCCAAGAATTGGACTACCTCCTAGAAGTAGAACCTCAAGTAGCCGAAGCCAACCCTTTGCCGATACACCATCAACTTCAGCTAACCCATGTCTTGAGCAAGAAAAGGAAGACATTCCACTTCCTGATTTTATGCTAGATATTGAACCTGATCTGTTTTCTGATTTTGGAAACATCTTCAACTATCACAAAGTGAAGAAGCCACAAGGCAAATATCACCCAATAAAGCCATGCAATATTGATGAGGATATTCCAATAGGAAAGACCTCAGGAGAGTTAGTGTCTGTCATGAGCAATGAGTGGTTAGAAGAGTCAGAGCTTTCCTCTGAAATAATTCATTTGAATTCATCTTCTCTTCCCATTCATTGCATGATTAACAATGATCGCATAGACGCTCTCTACAATCCAGTTGTGGGTATAAATATCATGTCTACCACACTAGCAAAATATTTGCAGAGAGACATGACATTAACCCCAACAGTTAAGTTCATAAGAAATCCTTCAAAACAAATTCTTCCTTGTTTGGGAATCTTACATGTCCTACCACTCCGGGTAGAAGAAACCCATGTCCACTTAAGCTTTTATGTCTTTGACATAGGGGATTTCCACCTGTTGATAGGACAACCATTTAGAAGACTTCTTTATGAAGGACAAACTGGGAAGCTAAACATTTGTTTAGGCAAGAAACTCCAGTTTGCAATGTCCATTTCACACTCTTTAAATGCTATGACCGAGCCTTATCCACATTATGATCCGTTGGAGGAATTTAGAGCAGCTTCTCTAGAATTCCTAGTGAAGCCAGAATTAGAAGATGAAGCTAGATTCTTCATAGAAGAAGAAGCTGACCCTTCTGAGAATGAACCTTTAGATGATGAGTTTACCTTACCACCTAGGCCTCCTATTGAGTTCAAACCTTTACCAGCCGGTCTTAGATATGCCTTTCTAGGAAATGATCCAGACTCTCCTGTCATCATAAGTGATACTCTCACTCAGGAGCAGACTTTTCGCTTAATGGCTGTCCTAGAAAAACATAAAATGGCTTTTGGCTACTCACTCCAGGACCTCAAAGCAATTAGTCCTGCCCTTTGTACCCATCGCATTCCCACAGATCCCGATGTTCCACCATCTAGGGAACCCCAACGTAGACTCAATAATGCGATGAGGGAAGTTGTTAAGAAAGAAGTTTTAAAACTGATACACGCTGGGATTATCTACCCCGTGCCACACAGTGAGTGGGTCAGCCCTGTCCAAGTTGTGCCTAAAAAGGGAGGCATGACTGTTGTCCAAAATGAGAAGAATGAGTTAATCCCTCAAAGAACCGTCACAGGATGGCGAATGTACATAGATTATAGAAAGCTTAATAAGGCAACAAGAAAGGATCACTTTCCTTTGCCTTTCATTGATGAGATGCTAGAGCGATTAGCCAACCATTCTTACTTTTGCTTCCTTGATGGATATTCTGGATATGATCAAATCCCTATCCATCCTAATGATCAAAACAAAACAACCTTTACATGCCCTTATGGAACCTTTGCTTACCGTAGGATGTCTTTTGGGTTATGTAATGCACCAGCTTCTTTTCAAAGATGTATGATGTCTATATTTTCTGATATGATTGAAAAGATTATGGAAGTTTTCATGGATGATTTTTCTGTTTATGGAAAAACTTTTGATGAGTGTCTTGAAAACATAGATCGAGTTTTGCAAAGATGTGAGGAAAAACACTTAGTCCTCAATTGGGAAAAGTGTCATTTCATGGTTAGAGAAGGAATAGTGCTAGGACACCTAGTGTCTGAAAGAGGCATCGAGGTAGATAGAGCCAAAATAGAAGTAATTGAGCAACTGCCTCCTCCTATCAATGTGAAGGGGATTAGAGTTTCCTTGGTCATGCTGGTTTTTATCGTAGATTCATAAAGGATTTTTCTTTCATCGCTAGACCTCTTACCCGCTTATTGGCTAAGGATGTTCCCTTTGACTTTGATGATGCCTGCCTACAATCATTTGAGATCCTTAAGAAAGCGCTTATTTCTGCTCCAATCATTCAACCCCCTGATTGGACTTTACCTTTTGAAATTATGTGTGATGCAAGTGACTACGCTGTAGGAGCAAAGTGTTAGGACGTACTAAGGATAAGAAGCATCATGCAATAGCTTACGCTAGCAAAACTTTGACTGGACCTCAGCTTAATTATGCTACCACTGAAAAAGAGCTCCTAGCTGTTGTCTTTGCTATTGATAAGTTTAGATCCTACTTAGTGGGTGCCAAAGTGATTGTTTACACTGATCATGCTGCTTTAAAATATTTGCTCACTAAGAAAGATGCTAAACCTCGATTGATAAGATGGATTTTATTACTCCAAGAATTTGACTTAGAAATAAAAGATAAAAAGGGAGTAGAAAACTCTGTTGCCGATCACTTGTCTAGAATGCAGTTTGAGAAACCACAGGAACTACCCATCGACGACGCACTCCGGGATGACATGCTCTACGGAATCAACAGATCTGACCCCTGGTATGCAGATATTGTTAATTTTATGGTTACAGGTTACGTACCACCAGGAGGCAACAAAAGGAAACTTGTCCAGGAGAGTCGTACTCACATATGGGATGAGCCCTACCTCTTCCGAGTGTGCTCTGATGGCCTGCTCAGAAGATGTGTGCCAACTGAAGAAGGAATCAAAATCATTGAAAGATGCCACTCATCACCATATGGAGGCCATTATGGGGTGTTCCGTACACATGCGAAGATTTGGCAATGTGGATTCTTTTGGCCAACAATGTATGAAGACACAAAAGACTTCATCCGGAGATGCGGTCCTTGTCAAAGACATGGCAACATTAATTCAAGGGATGCCATGCCAGAGCCAGAAAACTTAGATAGGAGATTGATCCGCTTCGGGATTGATCTCAACACCATCCCAAAGGAGGAGCCGGAGCACAAGGCCATCGTTCTTGCTGAGCCAAAACCCCTAGCCTCTATCCCTCCAAAACCTCAAGCTTACAGCCATAGCTACTTCGCCCAACCAGTCATCGCTGCACCCAAGCCTTTGCTCCTAGATGGACCTCCACCAAAGGGTCCTATTGTGAAGCTCCCAGAAGGCACCAGGATCCTCCCTCCTAAGCACAATGAGATGCTTATGGGAGTGAAGACCAACAAGCAAGGGGAGATCGTCTGTGCTAAGTATAGCACTGGAGAGCGCTCGTATTTTGAGGGAGTCCGTGCTCACCCGAGCAAAGTGAAGTTCGTCCCTCCGAAGGAAGCCCCGAAAGCAGCTCTTGCCGCCTCAGAAGCTCCAAGGAAGCGTCGCATGACCGTTGTAGACTTAGAGACAGAGCTAGAAACTCAGCGCGACATTATTGCATCTCTGCAAAACTGCCAGCGTGTCCAGAGCAGTAGTATTGTCACTCTCATAGATAGACTTCGTGCGCTAGAGAAGAGGGCAGATAAGTTAGAAAAGAAGTTAGACGCTCTAGAGAAGCGAATTGATTAGATGAGATTTATCTTAGCATCAGAAAGGCCTAGTGTGCTTAGATTAAAGGTTTTAGTTTGCAAGAGTGCTTAGTTAAAGCTTAGTTCGATTTTAGTTCCTTTCAATACTTGTAATCCAGGCCTTAATGAAGATGAAATAAAGTTCTAGTTATATTTATCATTGCATATGTGTTGCCTCTTTTGTCTCCACCTTGTTGTGAATGAAGATAACAGGAATATAATGTGGGGGAGGCAACTGACGATGAAACTAATGGATATCAGCGAACCAGCAAAAATATTTGAGAACATACGATGTAGAGATCACGCACGACGAAGCGGACCCCGAGGGGCCACCTGCCAGAGTCGGCCGCCCCATATATAGAGTCGGCCGCCCCTGGGGTGAGCCCATTTGGCTCCAGCTTTCGTCCACGGTCAGGTTTGCTTCCCTACGTTCCAAAATTTATACCGATCATGTTTTTTCGATTCGTTTGGGGAACACTTTGAATTAAATCACTTGCTATATATATTGAGAAGGTAGATTATTTTAATCATGACCCCAAAATAGACTCACACCATGATAATTCCTGGGAATCCCTATTGCTGTTGGGAACGTTAATTTATAGGGACCCCATTTTACTTAAGTTGTTGAGGACAGTGATATAGCATGGACCATGAGAACCTGAATTCTTGATGTCTAGTTGCTTGGAGAATTTCTTTTTGAAAAATCTTAAAATGTTAGCTATACCTCTCCTCTGTGGTTATAAATGCCTATAGAGCCTCGTCGACAAAAATTCTAAAAGACCAGCACATAAGCTTTTTTATTTGTGTTGAGAATAGTCTTAGCGGTGTTAGAGCCTTAGAGAAGGGTCTCTTACTCATATGATCAAGTGCACTTACACCCATATATATATCTGCTGCTCCTACACTGGGAGTACGCAAAAACATGCTTTCCGCCATTTATCCATCTCCTACACTGGGAGAGGATACATACACTTTCTAGGATTTCTATATGCTCCAAGGATTATTATCATCATCCAGCTGAAAGAAGATTATTATTGTCATCATCATCATCATGTTCAAGAAAGTTATTGTGTCCAAGATTGAGACATGGGCAATGCAAAAATAATGTTGTTAAAAAAAAGGGAGAAAGAGAGAAGAAAGAAAGAAAAGAGATAGCCCATGAGCTCCAAAGTATTACAATCCCAGAAGAAGGAAAGTTCAAAGAAGCTCAAAGAGTTATTCAGAAGAAGATTAATTCATCATTCAAGAAAAGATCAACAAAGCAATGTTCAAGAGAAGAGTGTGCAAGAGAGGGAAGGAGCATCATTATCATAAATTTAGCCACCAAATATTCCACACACTTGCACACGCTTGATCTAGAGTAAGGTCCCCCTCTCCCTGGTTCCCGTTTTTGACTAATCAATATACACAGGTAAAAATGCTATTCCTTGAAATACCTTAACTCCACATAAGCCTGAGTAGAATAGGAGGCATACCCTTCACATGCCTCAAGTGAGTTCCATAAATACTACATATATTGAGAAATTTGAGTGCTCTATACTTAATGGTGAGTTCCACAAATACCACATATAAAGAGTGATTCGAGTGTGCTACATGATGGAGAAGGGTAAGCTAAGTTTTCTTTGCAATAATATTATAAAAACTCCAAGTGACAGGATTGATAGAAGAAGGATCTCTACTTCGCGCTGTTCCATCTTTCAACTCCCCAAAGTTCAATGGTCGACACTTTGAATCCCGCAAAGATGATGTATGATCGGGGATAATCTAATGTTGATGTCTTGTTTTGAGGCTATGCTTAAAGTAATCCATCCTTTTCCTCGAGGACGAGTAAAAGACAAGTGTGGGGGAGTTTGTTGACGGTCGTTAACTCATAAAATTATCCGTCAACTTAGCATACAAATGGGCCTATTTATAAATACTTGATAGATATAGGGTTACCACCGACGAATTCCACGAGTTTTGGTGAATATCTATTTCTCGCGGGGTGACAAATGAAAACTACCCAAGATGGCCCACATGTCGGGTTTACATAGAGAGAAAGACCGAACGGGTGAAAAAGTATAATCTAGAAGACTCCGAAGGCGACACACAAACTCCGGGGCCCACTCCGGCATTGGCCGAGTCGGCCGCCCAAGGGGAGTCGGCCGACTCCCCGCTCCACCAATCGGGTGGAGTCTCGCGGATCCTCGCCTCCATCGACTTTGAAGATCAATAATTATCGTCCATTTAGGTCGGTTTGATCCGAGGGCTGTGGTTAATCCTAGGGGGCTATATAAGCGAGCCCCCGGCCCCGGGTGAAACCCTAATTCATTCTCCAGTTCATTCAAGACTTCAATCCGGAGAGAGAGTTAGATAGAGAAGGGTCCCTCGAATGGATCTATCTCTATAGGGTATTAGTATCAAGAGAGATTGAGAGAGTATAGAGTGGAGGTAGATTTGGAGGAAGCCCGGCTGTCGGTGTCTCCTCTCCAAAGTGTATCTCGGGATCAAGTCTCCTAACCCGAGGCTTGGTTTCGGAATCATTCGGCAATTCAACTTCTAATACTAGTAAGTTCGTTGTTATTATTGTTCTTTGGTTTACAAGTTTACTTTATTCGCTTCGCGTTGGGAATAGAGTAATCGCTCTTTAGCATAAGCGTGGTGCTTAGGCTAGGTTCACTTGTAGATGCTCCCTATTCGGCCGGAACCGTGGTAGTAGTGAGGGAAGTGACAATCCCTTTATTACCTTTGTAATCCACTTCCCGTTGGTAGGTAAGGTAGGTCCTTTGTGCCCAGTTTAGCATCCTTTGTGGTGTCTTTTCCTCAGGTACCCCCTTAGAACAGTAGTCCCAAAGCTTGCCATAGGTTAGAAGAAGACTGACGAAGGAGTTCTCTCTATATCGCTTAATTCTCACTTGACTAGCAGCCCAGGGGTAGTAGTAAAGATCGGGTTAGTCTATTGCACGTTTTCTCTTAGCTGATAAAAACAAATACGATACTCAGGACTTATCTCCCGGGTGAAGTGCTCACCGATATCCGTGCGCTTGTGGATTATTTCTCTTTGATTCTTTCGTGTGCGTATCTAGTGTCAACAGCCGCCCATACGCGGGATTCGGGCGTGCCAGGTGAAACATCCTCAATTTTCCACGAAGGGAAAATCTCACAGAATGATATACAACAGTCGATAATCAATTCCATACATCGAATTATATATCTAAAGAGTACAAGTAGAGGGGTTTACATTAATATTTACAACGCCACACGCCGTAAACAAGGTATATCTAACATCCAGAACAGCTTGAGAAGGTGGAAGTAACGCGGAAGCAGCTTCAAAATCCAACTTGAGCGTAGGCACGAGACCTTCTAATCCATTTGACATCACTGAGAAGCATGAAAATCTGCACACCGCCAGATGTGTGCAGGCCATGGTCAGCACCGAATGAGCTTTAGTGGAAAAGAGAAAATAAAGGGATCTGGCGATCCTATAGTTTGGCTGTGGTTTGCATCCTAGCGCATGCAAAGTAGCAGTAAATAGTAGTAACAATAATAATATAGTCAAGTTTAACACATTCCCATTCCCACACACGTCCATCCATCCATCATCTCATCCATCCCAAATCCACATCATCTCACCTCCATCACCACATCTCACACTCGTGTCGGCAGACCAACTCCCTCTCGATCTGTCTCAGCGGCCCGCAGCCCCCATCTAGGCTCACGACCGGAAATGCTCGGGGAAGGTAGAACACTCCTCTCCTATCTAGTGAAGCAGAACACAGGACAGGTCCATAGCTGACAAGTCAGCATATGTATCGATCGATCAACCATGAACACTCTGCAGAGGTTTCACACACCACAAGATAGCCATCTTTGACAGGGCCCTGTCTAGGCTGATTCCGGCTGCTTGCTTTAATAGTACGATGCCACCCTACCACTCAGTCCTGGAATACCCCAAGTACCTCTGGAGTAACTGAAACTGTGAAGTCACGTTCCCGATCCCGAATAGGGGGCCATGATCGTCTTGGGAGGGTGTGAGTCCACCAATGCCCATACCTCCCTACACATCTCGCCTAGTAGTAGTGGCACCGTGCTATCTAGTAGTCCAACCGTCTCCCCATCACAAGGAACATGTGGTATGTAAAGGAGTCCTGAAGAAACTGAGTACTAGTAAGTCCTTAGGGATGACTAAGCCGGGATGTCTCCAACAGGGTTACCGTTCGGGTGCCATCCCGGCACCACGTGCCACCACAAAGACCTTCTCCCCGAGCGGCCCACGACAAGCTCACACTCGGGGTTTCCCCAACCACAAGTATACCCGCCACGGGTATCCGCACAGAATGTCCAGTCCATCCCGGGGCAAGACTCGCTCCATAAGCTCGTCGTATATCCCGGCTCAGTCGACTCAACCCTCACCCTCCACGCACCCAAGTCACGCTCATAGAACCACCAGAATCTCACCAAGTCCACCAAGGCTGGCATCCCAAGCCAAAACCATTCCCAGGGGTTCACCACCCGCATCACATCACAGATCCAATGCGAAGTGGAGTTATAATAAGTATGGTGATATAAAGTGCAAGCAAGCAGAAAGGTGGCAATAATAATATAAGTGCGAGCGCAAAGCTGGGTAACATGGTGAAGGGTTTTCAATCAAGGGTATAAATGGCTCAAGCAATAGCATGCATCAATATACTAGCAAAGGAATAAATATAAAGCGCTAGCAGTTCTATTAATTATGCAATGTCTAATAGGATTCTCTAAAATAAGGTGCTTCCATGACACCTGCGATGTCGAGGTAGTAGTGGTACAAATCCGATAGCAGTGGTACAAGTCCTCCTCCGTCAGATGTAGTCGATCAGCGGGGCTCCTCCTCCTAGATCGACTCTGCGATCGGGACATAATAGTCGCGTTAGCGACTCCTATAGAATCCATAAAGAACCAAATGAATATCAAAAAGATCCAAATGCACTCAAACATAGGCTCATGATATAAAGCTCGATTTTTGATGAATTTCCATATAAAGATCATTATTTTTGGAGCTTGTATGAATAAGTTATGAATTTTCGAAGTTAATACAATATTCCAAAAAAGAAAAGAGGGGGAATAATTCCTGGCGCGACACGTGTCAGTCTCTGGATGGTCCACGCGGCGACTGCGTGGCTGCTGATGTGGTAAGGACTGCTGACGTGGCGGTGACGTCATCACTGACAGAAGGGGTCCACGATGACGTCATCATTGACCGGTCAACCCATATGGGCTCGGTTCGGGCCGAGTAGGGCCAGGTCAGGGCTGGACTTGGGTCGAACATGGGCCGGGTCGGCCCGCCACGTGTCACTCTTCTGTTCTTCCACGTCGTCAGTTGGGCCGCTATTGGGCTCTGGTCTACGGTCCGGTTCCAGGTGCTGGCTCACGGTGGGCTGTAGGTACATGGTCCATAGACCGCCACAGGGTCTATCGTGGACCATGTCCATCTTTGCTTTACTGTCACTCGGTCCACATAACCTGGGTGCACGGGGTTCTTCCTGGTGGGGGCTAGGCTCACTAATCGGGCGTACGGTGGACAGCAGAAATGAGTCCCGCTTGTCAGTGTCTAGGTCCACAAGAACCATGTCCATCCTTCTTGTCCCCGTTCCATCTTCATCTTCTTTTCCCTTCTCTTGTCTGCGCACGGCGATGTCATCCGCCGGCGGCGAGGGCGAGCACGGGGGCAACTCCGATGGGTGGCGGTCCTTTCCGAGGGGCGCATCGTCACTTCTGGAGTACATGATGGACTCGGCCACGGCGCTAGGGCTCCAGTGGGGTCTCGACGGCGGCTAGAAGGCACTCAGCGGAGCTGGCCGTAACGATGGCGGCACGGCGGCGTTGGCGTGCACCGCAAGGAGGGTCACGACCGCGTCTTGCTTCAATTGACGCCGCGGCCAGTCGATTAGGTTCACCAGGGAGCTGTCCGGCTTGCCGACGACGACCATACCATGCGGCGGAGTCCGCTTCCACGACCAAGCGCGCGGCGGCGCTCCGACGAGAGTACGGCGTCTGGCACGGGCACCGTGGAGGCGTCTGGGGGTCCCGTATTCTACGCTGCTTGATGCGGTAGACCAAGGCGGAGCTCAACGGCATGCTCTCACACAGAGAGGTGGACGGGGACGGCGGCTATGGCTGCGGCACGGCGGCGCACCAGGGCACGCCGACGGCGGTAAGGTCCAAGTAGGCAGGCGTCCGGCTCATCTTCACCACGGCTGGGTGCAGCAGGTACAGGCGGTGCTCGACGGCCCATCCACGCGAAGCGAGGCGTCCGGTACGGTGCGCAAGGGTGGCGACACGGCGGTGCTCTGCGGCGCTCCGGCGATGGCATGGTGCACAGTCCAAGGGCTTCCGGTGGTCACCCATGTGGCTTAGCGTGCGCATGGTGTTCACCATGGCGCCGCGGGTTCAGATCCGGGGGTCTCGGTTTGTCCGGGGTATGGCAGTGCCAGAAACGGCGGCTTGCCGTGGCGGGCATGGCCACGGCGAGCTTCACATGGCGGTCTCAAGGGCCGGTGCTCACCAGTGCCGTGGATCCATGGGCTAGGGCCAGTCGGTGTAGGTGTGCGTGCATGTGTCCAAGAGCCGGGTTCGGCTTGGCCTACACGCCGGTGGCGGCGCCATGGCCGGAAAAGCAGGGCCAGGGGTGAGGGAAAAGGCGGCGGCGACGTGGGGTGCTTACCGACGTGTGAAGATGATTTCGAGGCGCGGTACTGGCTTCGGCTGTCGAGGGCGAGGTCGAGGTGCAGCTACGGCGGCTCGCGGTTCGGTGTTGTCGGCGGCAGCTTCTCCTTCCTCTCCGGCGAGCCTCCGTCTCCTCCAAGTCCGGCGGCTCCGCTTTTCTTCCCCGCCTACTCCTTCTCCATTCCTCCTTCCTCTTCTCCGTCTCTTGCTCTCGGTGTATGCGTCGGTGGTTCTTGGCGAATTGGTTGCCACCAGAGCGGCGGCGGCGGATAGGAGGAACCCTAGTGCGCCCGGGCGCTGATACTTATAGGTGGCGGCGCCCACTGTTGGCCGGCGAACGGTGATGGGGATTGCAGCGTGATCAGGCGGCGTAGGAGGCTTGGCAGGTCGCTATCGAGGGTCGTGTGGGCTCCATCGGTCAGTAGCAGGGGCGCTCTTGGCTTAGCGGTCAAGTAAAGCGGGGGGCAGGAGCGCGGCAACTCCATGTGCGCGGAGCGCGAGGGAATAATGCCCGCGCCGTGGGCGCGTTGTGCTCAGAGGGTGTCGGCTGGTGTCGGCTAGCTGCCCTCGCTCGTGGTCGTCGATGGGTCGCGAGGCCGGATCGGACGGGGAGGAGAGACGGCGTGGCTCTTATGCCGCTCTGCGCGCGGTCAAAAGCAGAGGACGGGAAGGGGACCAAAGGTGCTCATGACAGGTAGGTCCCGCCCGTCGGCGTCAGCAGGGTGGTTGGGCGGCTTGTCGTCACTTGTCTGCGGGCCGAGTTGGCTTCATGGGCCGCAGTGTGGTCAGTTGGCATAAAAGGCCAGGGTTTTATGGAAGTCCACGGGCCGGCGGCCTGTTTTGCTGGGCCGGTTCATCCGGTTGGCTGAGAAAAGAAAAGAGGAGAGAGTAGCGGGCTGGGCTGGTGGCTTTGCTGGGCCAGGTGTTTTGGTCGGGCCGAGAGGAAAGCGTGGGAGAGAAAAAGGAATAACAGGCCGGCTGTCGGTTCTGGGCCGAGGAGAAAAGGAAAAGGGAAAGATGCTTGCGGGTTGGGCCAGGGTTATAGGCCGAAATGGCCTTTGCCATTTCCTATTTGTTTTATTTTCCTTTTCTTTTTCTGTTTTGATTTTTGGGGTATACACATGTGTTTTGTTTATACCATGTCACATGCATAGTATTTGTATGGTGGTCTTAGGTGGTCATAGGCCATGGTAGGGTATCTTTCCCCATAACACTATTTATATATTGCATAACCATTTATTGTTGTTGATTTATTAATCAATACAAGAATCCAACAAAATCCAAATCATACATGTTGTAAAACAACTTAAAAGATCTAGCGTGGGTCCCACTAGGTCATAGGTTTGGGGTTTAACCATCTAGGGCGGTTAGGGGATTAGTTAAGCCGAGGTAGGTAGTTCCTAACATCGAGGTACATAGTTAAGCAACTATTCTCTCGGGGTGGAGGTGCTTCCCTGGGTTGGCATAGTGTTACTAGTCTCCATCCTACTAGGGTCGAGTGGATTGTCACTTGGTGAGGTTAAGTCCTATCATCATGGCTTCAGGTTTAGGATCAAAGATCTCCTATGTGGAGTCATGGCATAGGTTTGATTCACTAAGTCACGGGTTAGTTGTGTTAACACTATTCGCTGGCTAGCTCTAGCCGGGCTATAGTTGATGGTAAGGTCTACTATGGGTAGGTGTATGTGTAAACATATTATACCTTGGTGATTCCGCCACTAATCCTAGCATAGGGTCGTCAAGGTTTAGGTTCATCACCTAGGGACTAGCTCTAGGGCATACTGTAGTTGTTGTTCAGTCATGGGCTCTCACCTGGTAAGTAGAAAGGGTTTACCTAGGGTCCTAGTCACATGTGGCTTAAGGACCGCGTTAAGACACATGTGATGCTGTTGCCAAGCAATGCTTACAACTAAACGTAGAGGCTTTATATGCAACTTACTAGGGTTTCGTACACGACAAGCAACAAACATGGGGTTATTTTAGAAAAATTTTGTAGTTCGGATTTTTGTGTTTAGTGAATTTTCCGGGTTGTTACACCAGGCGCCACTATTACACCACGCCGCACACTATGCCGCGTACGGCACCCCCTCAAAACACAATCGTCAACTCTCCGTACCACTAAACCCACTGCTCAGTCCCGTCGCTCGGGCCACCTGCCCCTCGAAGCAGTCCCCCACCGCTCGAGGAATGATGGCGGACATGACCTGAGCATGGGGCGCGTGATGACCCGTCTCTCCCACCTCGACGGCCATACGGCGGGGTTCCCGGGCAGGCTATCATCGCCCACGCCTTGATCACGCCAGCCCACGTCAGGCAAGGATGGGCAGGCCATCATCACCCACGTTGCTACAGGCTCGAGCCGGGTCGAGGCATGGATCCACAGGCTTGAACCGGACCGAAGGAAGCATCCACAGTCCCGACGACTCGACAGGACGCCCGTACCTCGACGTCACATCCACGACAGCCCTAACTACCATGTGACCCTGAGCCTCCCCTTGGCCTATAAAAGGGGACGCCAGGGCCTAGTATAGGGCAAGTTCGGATAGTTCTCACACTCTCACACACACACACTTGACAACGCCTAAGTCTCAGGACTCCCTTGTATTTACCCCTGTACAAGCACTTCGGTGCGAGATAACACGAATCATCCCCCCTCTGCTGGACGTAGGGCCTTCTTAGCCCGAACCAGGATAAATCGTTTGTATCCATCTTGCATCACCATCCGGATTAGGGAGCACGCTTAGAAATTCACTCGTTGGTGTGACACCCCTCCGGGTACGAAACACCGACAAGTAGGAACGACGCACCAAAACCAAAATGGTCCTTATATATGTTGCGTAGATCCTTGGAGTACGTATACTCAATATAAAAGGATTATCTTATATGTTTACACCTCATGATTCTTTTAATCTGCCAACAGTATAAATAACTTCAAAATATTTTAATTGAAACCCTCAAATAAGCTTGGATGGAAAAATAACCTATAAACCAAATTAGTTGCATTACTTAAAAAGATCTACAATTCTGTAGTTAACTACTTTTTCATTTGAGAAAACATTCAAGGCCCATAAATTCAGATTTAATATTATTGATTTTAAAATTAATACTTTTATGAATTCCCAAATGACCTCAGATAAAAATCACAAACAAATAGACTTCTGTGAGCTTCTCATAGTGTTTTAACATTCAAAATTTAGTATAAATTTTTCGTATTAAATGCCTCCTATTGAGATTTTGATGCACTTTGTAACTAGTGGTAGTGTTTTATTACAACTTAAAAACACTAGGAGAAGTCCTTAGTTGAATTGACCTAATTAAAACAAAATTGTACTATTCTAAGAAGAGGTATGAACAACTTTCCGATCGAACTTTCCCTTTCCATTTGAATTCATTTATTATGGTCCGAAATATACATTAAAATATTCCTTAAACTGAATACAAGAAAGAATATATCAGCTATTTATATAGTCACAACTTAGTATGAGACGTGGTGGTAAGGAAGAAAACTTATATGGCTGAAGGTTGTAAGTTCGATCTTGATAATAATAATATTTTTTTTTATAACTCACTTCAATATCACTTATTGTGGCTAGAGCATTTGGGAGAGTGTCTCAACACTCGGAATATCTTGAGAAGACGCTAATCTGTATCTCCTATAAAGATAAATTCTACTAGCTAATTTTCTACCACCTCCTTTGTGCCAAGTCATCCACTAATCCAGTTGCCTTACGGCACAATCTCCTCTAAACATGTAAGCTATTCACCTCACCAGTCCACTATCGGATGCGTTTATGGTCAACTAACATTTGCAATTACGATCTACATGTCAGCAAGACATATAACCCACTAACATGCACCAAGTAGCATTATACCATGTCACCCACTAACATTTACTTAATTATAATTATTTGTCCCTTTGTATAAATTTCTTATTCCAAATCATTAGCAATTTCTGCGGCCACACGCATGGTATGCTTTCGGGAACCTTGAGAAACATAAGATTATGTGTTTGCTATTCCGTTAAATAACTAAAATATTATCTCTCTTTCATTCATCAAATGGTCACTAAAATTAAACCTAAATTCTTATGGCAACGGTGCAGGGAATCCACCAAGTACACTCTATAGGGCCACCCATGCATATGGCATAATTAAATAGCCACCCTAAAGAAAACTAGCCATTGGGCACTTTTCTGGCGCATAGTCCAATGCTAATCACCGATCAATCTGATGCCCTCTTCTCCACTCTGGAACATCTCTAATTGTCGCTTTACACTTACAGCCAGTGTTCAATTTTTGTCCACACCGGATCACCGCTTATGTGAGCTAAAGGTTGTTGGTTGGAATCAACATCTTAATACGCTCGTAAATGATGAAAAAAAAATACTCTCTATACTAGAGCTTGAATCCAGTCGATGGTCAAATTTGTCTAATTTAGATAGTTTGATGGCCAAAGATTTCTTGTTTTACCTTTTAGGGTTAGATAGACAAAGTTGGACTCGAACTATAGTTCGATGGCTAAAAAATTGCATCATAACCATAGTTAGGATAATTTTTAGTTTGGAATATAAAATAGCCCTCAAAGTCATTATTAACAACTCATATTTTAACTCTCTCTAAGGATGTCAATGCTTACATGTTGATGTATTTGTTCACAAAAGCATGTTAGACACTATGGACTGATATTCTGCATATGACGTGGACTTGCTAGTTGATCCAATGATTGTATTAGTTGTTGAAATATTTAATAAGGTATCACAAGTTGATGACTTGTCAATTTAATTATTTCGTCCAAGATAATTATAAATAAAGCTTTTTTAAAACAGTAATTACAGAATCATTAGGTTAAGGGGAATTATATATAAAATCACACATGAAATGCGTATTCTAAATTAGAAGTCAGTCATTCAGTCAGGTGCTAGTAGTGCTATAATGCTATAAATGTATGATACACGTGACTGTCGGAGTATGTGTGTATATATATTCCACGCAAGAAGAACGCTCGATCGTTCAATTATTCCTCTTCGCCCACGAAAAAAACTCGTCAAATTTTCTGTCGCACGACAAGGAAAATGTGATTAACAAATAGCCAACGCGGTGGAGACGACCGTACGCTGACTTTCTTTTATTATTTTGTATATTTAATTAAAGTGAGTGATGAAATCGTGTCCGTGATATATTTTAGGTGCGACGACCATGCCAAATGTGGAGCAGCTCATCCAGAGTTTGGCGCCGTACGTACGGAAGTACACAGGTGTTTAGTGTGGAACGTAAGTACAAGAAATGGCTTATCAGAGAGCAATACAAAATGATCATAAGATTGATCATGGTTTCGTTATCATTGTCAGAAAACAGTAGCCTCATAATCTCATGATAGTTAAAATGTATTATTTGCCGCATATGGTAGTTCTGCTCACTACCGGAACCAGGATCTTAGCCTATATTGCACTTGATAAAGGATTTTTTTTCTTTTTTTTCTCAAATACGCAAAAGGTTTGCGCATCATTGTATTAAGAAGAAGAGAGTTTTACAGCTTATTTTCTGGGGTGGATACAAATATTAAACACAACCCGCCACCCCAGGACGCGTACAAATGGATTACTCACGCACTAGACATTCTAGTCTTCGCGCACCGGCTTCGAACGCTCAGGCGTGGCCCCCGGCGCCGCGGTGCCTCCGCGGTCGCTGCTGTCGCTCCTCGTCTGCGAACAACTCACCCAAGGCCCGGGCATCTCCTGGTCTTCCCTGGAACATCGCATCCAGCTTCAGTCGTCCCTCCTCCGTCGGCTGTGACTCGATGAACCCCATCTTCCTCATGGCGATGATCTCGCCTCTCTTCGCCACCGGGTACTTGGAGAGGGGGTTGGCCACGATGCGCCTGCTCCGCGTAGGCAGCTTGACGGAGCTGGAGTCGGCCTCCCTGGCCGGCAGGAGCGGGGTGGTCGCCTTGTGGAACACTCTCTTGACGAAGTTCTTGAGCCGCCCTGTGAGGGAGCCGTCCTTGCGTGGGGTGCCCGCCTCCCCGGTCGGCGAGGTGGCGTTAGGCCTCCGGAAGACGGGGGTGTAGAACCCCGGGGGCGCCTCGTCGTCGGTGGTCGCGGTCCAGGGTGGGCTTCCAGAAGCCCCACAAAGGTGGCCCCTGCCCAGGGCCGGCGGTGTCTCAGCAGCACATCCCAGGGCCCCCTGGCGCACCGCGGGTGACTCCAAGCTCCCCGCTGAGTCCACCCCGCCGGTCGTCGGGTCTCCTGTCGTCTGCTGCTCTCCTGGCAGCCCGTCGTCCGAGTCGGCGAACCCTGGGTACTCGACGGTCCCCGCCGGAGTGTCCCCCGGGACGTCGTGGTCGCGGCGCTGGGGAGGTACCGCGAAAGCCGCAGTCCATCCATCGTCTGCGTCGCACAAGGTCTCCCACCGTGGTGGGGTGCTCATCCGGTCCCCCCGCCGCGAGAAAGCACCCGGGACGAGGAAGCCCGGTGGTCCCCCGGCGAGATCCTCTCCCCAGTGGGCGAGGAGGGCGAGGGTGCCCTCCGTCGTGTCGTCGTGCCCACAGTGCACCGGCGTAGGCGGGTCGATCTCCGCTGGGTCAGCCACCCCCGTCGCCTCCTCCTGCTCGGCTTCCACCGTCCTCTCCTCGACGACCGTGGCAACAGTGTGGTTGAGCCCAGACAGCGGACCGAAACTGGGTGGCTCATCCGCAAGCATCCTGCCCCAGAGGTCAAGCAGCGCCAGCGTTCCCTGCGCATCCAGGTCGTCCCCGGTGCCGTCAGTGGCCAGGGCCACCGTGGCCTCCTCTGGCGCGGTAAGGCGGTCCTCGGGGAGGGTGGTGTCCGGCCCGGTTGATGGGGCGGCCGGCCGGAACTCACCCTCCTCCCAGGCCGCCTCGGCCGCTGTGATGGGGGGCGCTGGTTGTGGCACGCGTGGACGCCACTCCATTCTTGGCGTCTTCTTTCGGTCGGCCCGACGACGGCCGCCGCGGCGTCGCGGACGGCGCGGACGGCTCGGACGGCTTCGCGACGCCGCGGACGGCTCGGACGGCTCGACTCGGGCGACGTGGCTCTCAAGGTGGGGCCAGTGGTGGAGCGTGGAGCGGCGGTCGGCGCGCCCAGAGGTGGCCCCGCCTGCGTGTGTGAAAGCTCCGGTTTGGTTTTGGTAATTAATGACACTCAAACGTTGCTAATGCTTTGCTCTAAGTGTGGTTAGACACATAGCAACGTCATGGTGGATGATGGAGCATGGTGATCACGGTGATGAACATGATGGACATGTGAAGTGATCGAGCTTCGACGGAGGCCCAAGGAGATCAAGGCGAAGGTATACTTGATAGGGCTTTAAATTTACGGTTTAGTGATCGAGACACTTAGCGAGTGTGATCACATTTAGGATAGATAACCGACTATCAAGAGGGGTTTCCTCGGTTTCATTCGCGGTCCTAAGTGCCTCTAGTTGTGACTTTGCATGATGCATGAGAGACTAACTAGAGGGCTAACTCTTGCCGACATGGTCGTGCTTGTACTACTAACTCCGGTGCTTGAGACGAGGTCTACACTTGGTGGAGTTGGTACCCAAGGCTAGAGGATGGACTTGGAGCGAAGACGGCGCGTCGTTTCGACATCATGGAATCAAGTCGACGGCGCTGGATGCGGCTGTCCCGAAGCGCCGGATGCGGTCCAGCAACTCCTTCGGCGCGCGGCTTCGGCGGACGCCGGCGTCGGACGCCGCGGTTTCGCGCCGGACGCCTGTTGGTCATGCGTCCGGCGGACTCGGCGTGTGCACGGACCATGGCCACTCAACGGCGCCGGACGCGTCTCTCGATGGAGCGGTGGACGCGGTACAGTAGAGGCGTGGCGTCCGGCGCATGACGATGCGACACGTGGCCTGTCTTCGGCGGCGGCTGGCTGGCTGCCTCAGGTGAACAGCGCCGGACGCTGAGGGGGCGGCGTCCGTCGGTCGATGGACGCACTCCAGAAACTTCCGGAGAGTAGCTCCTCGGCGGACGCGGGCGCCGGACGCTGTGGTAGCAGCGCCGGACGCACGTTGAGGAGGGCGGCGGACGCGGTGACGTGGCTTTGTTCAAACGCCAATGGCCGGCGCGCGCAGCTGTGGGAGAAGGCGCCGGACGCGTCCGGCGCAGGTAATCTGGCGCCCCGAGAGACCAACGGCTCTATTTGGACATGGGGTCTATAAATATGTGGTTGGCCGGTTGGGAGACTCTCTCTTGCCCATTCTAACACTCTCGAGCATACTTTGAGCTAGAGACACTCCTCCCCACTCATCTCTTTGGTTCCCTTGCCATTCTTGAGAGATATTTGAGTGAGAACAAGTGATTTGCATTGACAGTTGCATCTAGAGGCGCTTGTTCATCGAATGAGCTGCGGATTCTTGTTACTCTTCGGTGAATCCCGTCACCGTAGACGGTTTGGAGCAGCGGGTGGTGGTTGAGCTCGACTTGGTGATTGTTTGAGGCCACACCTTGTTCTTGTGAGGGGTTCTTGATCCTTCCCCGCGGGAGTTCATGAAAGGATACTCTAGTGGATTGCTCGTGGCTTGTGGATCCTTGTCTTGTGTGGAGATTGCGGCTCCCCATTGGGTTGTTTGGCATCGAGCCAATTGAGCGGGCAACTCACCAAGCAAGTGCATCGCCACAACGAGGAGTAGCTTGCCGGGAAGCAAGTGAACCTCGGTAAAAAATCATTGTGTTGATTTGTGATTGCCGAGGCTTCGACCTCCTTGTGCTTGTGCTTGAGCTCTCTAGGTGATTGGCTACTACACCGGTGATTGGCCATCTTCTACTCTTCGTGGTGGTATAATGTTCCATTCTCTCTTTACATTCCGCAAAGTAGAATTGCTTGTTGTGGTCGGTCGGGAACCACTCTTTGAGTAGTTTAAATCCCATGGGTAGAATTGCTTGTTGTGGTCGGTCAGGAACCACTCATTGTGTAGCATAAATCCCGTGGGTAGAATTGCTTGTTCGGTTTCGGTGAACCGACATTGTGTAGCTTAATCGCCGTGGTTGATTGTGCAATTGGATTGAGTAGCCTTGCATTGTTTAGGACGGCTTGCATAGAGTAGTCGAAGCTTTAGCTTTGCACATTTGCCACCTAGCTTGCTAATTAGTTGTCTAGTGTTCTTGCTAGAATTTTTATTAGGCTATTCACCCCCTCTAGCCATTGTGACCTTTCACATGGTATCAGAGCCGGGCACCGTTTGTTTAAGTTGGATTAACATCCTACAGTGAAGCAATGGCATTGGTTTTGCATATCAATAACACCAAGAAGGCACCATCATTTCGTGGCGATGACTATGCCAAGTGGAAGCTCAAGATGAAGAGTCATCTCAAGTTAATTAACCTTGAGGTGTGGAAAGTTGTGGAAACAAAGTTTGAGCTTGTTGAGGGTGCGGTGCCAACACCGTCCGAAGAGAAGAAGCAACAAGCAAATGATGTTGCCATGAGTGCTTTCCATGAGACACTTGATGATAAAGCTTTTGAGCTCATCAAGAATCTCGAAGTGTCTCATGACATTTGGAAGAAGCTAGAAGAAGCTTATGAGGGCACCGAAAGTGTGAAGACCGCAAGGGCTTACATGTTGCAAGAGAAGTTTGCAAGCTTCTCAATGAAGGAAGATGAAAGTGTGCCGGAGATGTTCCATAGGCTCCAAGTCATTGTCAATGAGCTCAAGGGACTTGGGGAAGAAATCAAGATACTCAATTCTCCACCAAGTTCATGAGGTGTCTTCCCAAGAGATTTGACATGTTGAAGACCGTCATGGTGAAGACAACCATGAGGGAGAAGCCAACACCCAACCAAGTTCTTCAGGAAGTCATGGCCGATGATGAGTTTAGAGAAGATCATGAGAAGGAAGAATTGGTGAAGAAGAAGAATAAGGAAAGTGAGAAGAAAGATGATGACAAGAAGAGTGTGGCATTCAAGGCCACATCATCCAAGAGCAAGGGCAAGAAGAAGAAGGAGGAGTCTTCAAGTGAAGATGAGCCATGCTCTAGCTCAAGTGGACAAGAAGAAGAAGTGAGTGAAGAAATGGCACTCCTTGTGAAGAGAATGGGGAAGCTCATGAAGAAGGGGTACCGGTCCAAGGGCAAGAGAAGCTCATCCAAGTCAAGTGACCATCCCATGAAGCGCTTCCGGTGCAATAGCATGGATCATCTCATTGCCAAGTGTCCCTATGCAAGTGATGATGAAGATGCCATAAAGAAGGAGAGGAAGAAAGAAGAGAAGAAGAATGAGGAGAAGAATGACTCCTCTCATAAGAAGAAGAAGGGTGAATCTCATGTGGCAACTTGAGAGAGTGATTCATCTTCTTCAAGTGATGATGATGATGATTCCAAGAAGAAGAAGAAGAAGGGGCACGCAAGCATTGCCATTCAAGAGAAGCTTTCTCTATTTGGTGCTCCATCATCTTGCTTCATGGCCAAGGCCACTAAGGTACAATCTCCACCCGATAGTGATGATGAGAGTGATGATGATGATGAGACCACAAAAGAAGAACTATGGGTCATGCTTGAGGATTGCAAAGGTGCTTTCAATGACTCTAGAAAAGAATGTAGGGGCTTACGCAAGGATAAGCAAAACCTTGAGCAAGAACTTATGGAGTTGAGGGCTTCTTATGAGAGTCTAATGGTAGACCATAAGAAGCTAGAGAAGCCTCACTCCAAGCTTGAAAAAGCTCATTCTTCTCTAGTTGAGAAGCAAGAGAAAGAGCAATCATAAGTGGTGATCATAGAAAAGAAAGATGTGGCTACATCATGTGATTCACTTGATGATTCAATTGTTGTTGCATCACTTGACCCTTCATGCTCTTATGCCTCTACTTCATCTAGTAGTGTTGGTCATGCATGTGATTCTACACTAGTAGTTGAGAATGAGTCTCTTAAGAAGGATGCAAGGAGCTCAATCACACCTTGGCTAAGGCTTATGGTGGTGAGGACCGCTTGCTTATGTGCTTGGGTAGCCAAAGAGCTTCTCTCTACAAAGAAGGATTGGGCTATACCCCCAAGAAAGGCAGGGCCGCCTTTGCTCCTCACAAGACTAGTTTTGTGAAGAGGAATGGTAGCTATTGCACTAGTTGCAAGCAAGTTGGTCATTTAGAGCATGCATGCAAGAACAAGAACACTAGTGCTTCCTCTTACAAGTTGAATGCTTCCTACATGCTTGTTAAGAGTGAGTGTGGTGTGAGTGCTAGATTCATTGGTACACCATGGAAGAGCTCAAAGGAGAAAGCTATTTGGGTGCCAAAGACTCTAGTGACTAACCTTCAAGGACCCAAGCAAAAGTGGGTACCTAAAGCTTGATGTCTTCTTGTAGGTCAATTACAAAGCCGGAGGAGGCATTGGGTGCTTGATAGTGGTGCATCAAATCATATGACCGGTGAAGATAGTATGTTCAAATCACTTGACAAGAATGACAATGGTGGATTCAACTCCATCACATTTGGTGACAATAGCAAGGGTGATGTCATGGGGCTAGGAAAGGTTGCAATTTCCAATGACAAAGATCTCTCCAATGTGTTGCTAGTTGATACTTTGAACTTCAATCTTTTGTCGGTGGCACAATTATGTGATCTTGGCTACAAGTGCATATTTGATGACAAGCATGTTGAGGTGGTGGGCAAGGATCAAGCAAATATCATCTTCAAGGGGTTTAGGCATGGAAGCTTGTACTTGGTGGATTTCAATGCTAGTGAAACTCAACTTTCATCATGTTTGATTGGCAAGTCAAGCAAGGGATGGCTATGGCATAGGCGCCTTGGACATGTTGGCATGAAATAATTGAACAAGTTGGTGAAGCATGATCTAGTGAGAGGCTTGCATGATGTCACATTTGAGAAGGATAGACCTTGTAGTGCATGTCAAGCTGGCAAGCAACATGGGAACTCGCATCCCAAGAAGAATGAGATGTCAACTTCAAGAGCTTTTGAGTTGTTGCACATGGATTTGTTTGGCCCAACACACTACACATCAATTGGGGGCAACAAGTATGGATTTGTGATTGTGGATGACTACTCAAGATACACATGGGTGTTCTTTCTCTATGACAAGAGTGAAGTCTATGATCTATTCAAGACTTTTGTCAAGAGGGTGCAAAATGAGTTTGACACTACCATCAAGAAGATTAGAAGTGACAATGGGAGTGAATTCAAGAACATAAGAGTTGAAGAGTTGTGTGATGAGCTTAGAATTGTGCATCAATTCTCACCAACCTACACTCCCCAATCCAATGGTGTAGTTGAGAGGAAGAATAGGACCTTGATTGAGATGGCAAGAACTATGCTACTTGAGTACAATGTGAGTGAGAAGTTTTGGAGTGATGCTATCAACATGGCTTGCTACTACAACAATCACCTCTATTGCCATGGGAAGTTAGAGAAGACTCCATATGAAATCTTGAATGGAAGGAAGCCCAACATTGCTTACTTCTAGGTCTTTGGTTGCAAGTGCTACATACTCAAGAAAGGGCAAAGGCTTGGAAAGTTTGACAAGAGGTGTGATGAGGGATTTCTTCTTGGCTATTCTACTTCTAGCAAGGCTTATAGAGTGTGGAACTTGGCTAGTGGTTTAGTTGAAGAGGTTCATGATGTTGAATTTGATGAAACCCAAGGCCTTCAAGGTGAGGATCAAAATCAAGATGATGTGGGTGGAGATCAATTGAACAATGCAATGAGGCACATGGACATTGGTGACATTAGGCCGAGGCAAGTGGATGATGATGATGAGGTGCAATTGCCAACTCAAGTAGTGATTGATGATTCAAATGGGGCAAGCACAAGTGGTACTCAACATCAAGATCAAGATCAAGGTCAAGCAAGCAATCCAAATGCGTTAGTTCTTCAACCTTTAAACATTACAAGAGATCATCCTCTAGATCATATCATTGGTGACATTCAAAGAGGTGTACAAATAAGATCAAGATTGGCTAGAATATGTGAGCACTACTCCTTTGCGTCATTCATTGAGCCAACTAAGATTGATGAAGCATTGAAGGATCCAGATTGGATAAATGCCATGGATGAGGAATTGAACAACTTCACAAGAAATGAAGTGTGGGAGCTTGTTGAGAGGCCGAAGAAGCACGATGTGATTGGAACCAAGTGGGTTTTCAAGAACAAGCAAGATCAAGATGGCCTAGTTGTGAGGAACAAAGCAAGACTAGTGGCACAAGGTTACACACAGTTGAGGGTCTTGACTTTGGAGAAACATATGCACCGATGGCAAGATTGGAGGCAATTAGAATCTTATTAGCCTATGCTTGTGCTCACAACATCAAGCTCTATCAAATGGATGTGAAGAGTGCATTTCTCAATGGGTTCATCAATGAGGAAGTGTATGTTGAACAACCTCCCGGTTTTGAAGATGACAAGAAGCCCAACCATGTCTACAACCTCAAGAAGGCATTGTATGGCTTGAAGCAAGCTCCAAGGGCATGGTATGAAAGATTGAGGGATTTTCTCATATCCAAAGGCTTCAAGATGGGCAAAGTTGACACCACTCTCTTCACCAAGAAGATAGAAGATGACTTGTTTGTGTTGCGAATCTATGTGGATGATATCATCTTTGGATCAAGCAATCAATTCTTTTGTGAAGAGTTTGCTAAGATGATGGCTAGTGAGTTTGAGATGTCTATGCTTGGAGAGTTGAGCTACTTCCTTGGTCTTCAAATCAAGCAAATGAAGAATGGCATCTTTGTGAGTCAAAGCAAGTACATCAAGGACATGATCAAGAAGTTTGGGTTGCAAGATGCTAAGGCCATTAGTACACCTATGGGAACCAATGGTGGCTTGGACATTGATGATAGTGGCAAGATGATTGAGCAAAAGCTATATAGATCAATGATTGGAAGCTTGCTATATGTGACCGCTTCAAGGCCGGATGTCATGTTTAGTGTGTGCATGTGTGCAAGATTTCAAGCTTCTCCAAGAGAGAGTCACTTGATGGCAACCAAGAGGGTGTGGAGATACTTGAAAGGCACTCAAGATGTTGGTCTATGGTATCCCAAGGGGTCAAGCTTTGAGTTGATTGGATACTCCGACTCCGACTATGCCAGTTGCAAGATTGATAGGAAGAGCACAAGTGGAACATGCCAAGTGCTAGGAAGATCTCTAGTGTCATGGTCTTCAAAGAAGCAAAATAGTGTGGCACTCTCCACCGCCGAAGCCGAATATATTAGTGGGGGGAACTGTTGTGCACAATTGCTATGGATGAAAGCCACCTTGAAGGACTATGGGATCAAGTTCAAGCATGTGCCATTGTTTCGTGACAATGAAAGTGCAATCAAGATGACAAACAATCCGGTTCAACATTCAAAAACCAAGCACATTGATGTGAGGCACCACTTCATTAGAGATCATCAACAAAAGGGAGATGTGAGCATTGAAACCATTGGCATCGAAGATCAACTAGCCGACATATTCACCAAGCCTCTTGATGAGAAAAGATTTTGCAAGTTGAGGAATGAGTTGAACATACTTAGCTTCTCCAACATGGATTGATGCACCCCCATATATGACATGCCTCTCCTCCAACATAGCAAGGTAAAGTTGGTTGTTGCATCTCATGCATCCTTTGCTAGTTGTGTAGACATGTATACATGTGCATCTTGCTAGGCTCATTCATTGCAAATCAAATGAATTTGAAGGATATATGGCATCACTATTGTTTCTATGCTTGATTTGATCTAGTGGTGGCATATGACTTGTTTGTGAGCTTGTGAACCTAGTGTTGAATCTTTAGCACTTGCTCATGATGTGTATCTCAACATGGTCAAGATAACCCTTATTCTTATGAGGTGTGAAGAAGCTTGCCCTTGGTTCAAACCGAGATACATTTTCTAGGCATGTGGTTTAGATTTGGCCATAGTTGATTGACTTGTTTCTCTCATCTTATGCACCCTTGTTGGTGATTGTTGACAAAGGGGGAGAAAGAAGTCACAAAGAGCAATGGAAGGGGATCAATTTTTATGATATGACCCAACCATGAGCACACAAATAGGGGGAGCAAGCTCATAGACTATTTGTTGCATATTGTGTGTGCATACATGATGATATGGAGCATTGCAAGCTAAATTCAATATTCATGCTTGTTTGATGTAATGTTAGTATAGAACTTGATTGATGAAATGAAGTACTAGCATGCATAGGTGGTTTCTAGACATAGAGTTTCTCTTGTTCAAGTACCTTGCTTATAATGTGATCTCATGAGGTATTTTGAGTTTTGATGGATGTCTAGATTCCCTTGGTGCTAAGCAAGGTTTATTATCGCACTCCGATTGGTATCACGCTTCAAAGGTCAATTCTATAAATCTTAGTACCATTTTGGTTGTGGTAACTCTCACATAAGTTTCATCTATGCATGTGTGCTTGAAAATCGACCAAACATTTGATGCACACATGTAGGGGGAACTACCACTACCAAAACTGGAATTGAAATGCTTGTCCAATCCAAGATTCATGATCAAAATGACTTGGGCAAGCAATTCAATTTCATATTGAATTCATTTTCCATATCTTTGTGAGCTTTATGAAGGGTTGTCATCATTACCAAAAAGGGTTAGATTGAAAGCTCCGGTTTGGTTTTGGTAATTAATGACACTCAAACGTTGCTAATGCTTTGCTCTAATTGTGGTTAGACACATAGCAACGTGATGGTGGATGATGGAGCATGGTGATCACGGTGATGAACATGATGGACATGTGAAGTGATCGAGCTTCGACGGAGGCCCAAGGAGATCAAGGCGAAGGTATACTTGATAGGGCTTTAAATTTACGGTTTAGTGATCGAGACACTTAGCGAGTGTGATCACATTTAGGATAGATAACCGACTATCAAGAGGGGTTTCCTCGGTTTCATTCGCGGTCCTAAGTGCCTCTAGTTGTGACTTTGCATGATGCATGAGAGACTAACTAGAGGGCTAACTCTTGCCGACATGGTCATGCTTGTACTACTAACTCCGGTGCTTGAGACGAGGTCTACACTTGGTGGAGTTGGTACCCAAGGCAAGAGGATGGACTTGGAGCGAAGACGGCGTGTCGTTTCGACATCATGGAATCAAGTCGACGGCGCCGGACGCGGCTGTCGCGAAGCGCCGGACGCGTGAAGGAGCGCCGGACGCAGTCCAGCAACTCCTTCGGCACGCGGCTTCGGCGGACGCCGGCGTCGGACGCCACGGTTTCGCGCCGGACGCCTGTTGGTCGTGCGTCCGGCGGACTTGGCGTGTGCGCGGACCGTGGCCACTCAACGGTGCCGGACGCGTCTCTCGGTGGAGCGGTGGACGCGGTACGGCAGAGGCGTGGCGTCCGACGCACGATGATGCGACACATGGCCTGTCTTTGGCGGCGGCTGGCTGGCTGCCTCAGGTGAACGGCGCCGGACGCTGAGGAGGCGGCGTCCGTCGGTCGACGGACGCACTCCAGAAACTTTCGGAGAGCAGCTCCTCAGCGGACGCGGGCGCCGGACGCTGCGGTAGCAGCGCCGGACGCACGTTGAGGAGGGCGGCGGACGCGGTGACGTGGCTTTGTTCAAACGCCAACGGTCGGCGCGCGCGGCTGCGGGAGAAGGCACCGGACGTGTCCGGCGGTCCGCGGCGGACGCGTCCGGCGCAGGTAATCTGGCGCCCCGAGAGACCAACGGCTCTATTTGGACATGGGGTCTATAAATATGTGGTTGGCCGGTTGGGAGACTCTCTCTTGCCCATTGTAACAGTCTTGAGCATACTTTGAGCTAGAGACACTCCTTCCCACTCATCTCTTTATTTCCCTTGCCATTCTTGAGAGAGATTTGAGTGAGATCAAGTGATTTGCATTGAGAGTTGCATCTAGAGGCACTTGTTCATCGAGTGAGCTGCGGATTCTTGTTACTCTTCGGTGATTCCCATCACCGTAGACTGTTTGGAGCAGCGGGTGGTGGTTGAGCTCAACTTGGTCATTGTTCGAGGCCACACCGGGTTCTTGTGAGGGGTTCTTGATCCTTCCCCACGGGAGTTCACAAAAGGATACTCTACTGGATTGCTCGTGGCTTGTGGATCCTTGTCTTGTGTGGAGATTGCGGCTCCCCATTGGGGTTTTTGGCACCGAGCCAATTGAGCGGGCAACTCACCAAGCAAGTGCATCGCCACAACGAGGAGTAGCTTGCCGGGAAGCAAGTGAACCTCGGTAAAAAATCATTGTGTTGATTTGTGATTGCTGAGGCTTCGACCTCCTTGTACTTGTGCTTGAGCTATCTAGGTGATTGGCTACTACACCGGTGATTGGCCATCTTCTACTCTTCGCGGCGGTATAATCTTCCATTCTCTCTTTACATTCCGCAAAGTAGAATTGATTGTTGTGGTCGGTCGGGAACCACTCTTTGAGTAGTTTAAATCCCGTGGGTAGAATTGCTTGTTGTGGTCGGTCGGGAACCACTCATTGTGTAGCATAAATCCCGTGAGTAGAATTGCTTGTTCGGTTTCGGTGAACCGACATTGTGTAGCTTAATCACCGTGGTTGATTGTGCAATTGGATTGAGTAGCCTTGCATTGTTTAGGGCGGCTTGCATAGAGTAGTCGAAGCTTTAGCTTTGCACATTTGCCGCCTAGCTTGCTAATTAGTTGTCTAGTGTTCTTGCTAGAATTTTTATTAGGCTATTCACCCCCCCTCTAGCCATTGTGACCTTTCAGTGTGCCTTGCCATCGTCGTCCCGGCCCGCTGCTGTGTGGGCTGGCCTCGTCGATCGGTTGGCACGGCACCCACCCGGTGTCGGGCCACAACCTCCGCCATGGTTGGCGCGACGCTGTCCCCACGCACCTGGTTGGGGCAGGTGATGATGAAACCCCCGGGCAACGCCGGATCTGCAGCTCCCCCGGCTGTATCTCGATGGCCATCGCAACCGCCGCCTGAACGGCGGCGATAGCCACTTCAGGGCCACGCTTGGTGACGACGTCGGCGTCAGTGGAAGGCATGGGCGATGAGGCCGGCCCCTGCGTACCCACGTTCGCCCCCGGGGAGCGAGGCGGTTGTGGCGTCGCGCGGCCCCCAGCACACCCCGAGGTCCTGGGGTTCGCTCCCCACTTGCGCCGAGGAGCGCAGCCGGTGCCCGTGCCCGCGCGCCCGCAGGACGAGCATGTCGCAGGTGGCGTGGAGCAGTCCCGGGCCTGGTGGTTGGGCCCATGGCATTTCCAGCACCGGGGATCCCGCTTGCACGTCGCGATCCGGTGCCCCGTTGCCGTGCAGTTGAGGCACCGTCCCTCGACGTCCCACCTGCGCCTGCCGGCGGCCGAAGGCTGGCGCGCGTTCCGGGTCGGCCTCGCCGCCGTCACGCGCGCAGCACCCTTCGAAGGCGGCTTGCGGGGCAGCACCTCCCGCCAACCGTCCCGGTCTGGAGGGGAAGCCCGGCGGTTGGGCCCGAGCCTTCTCGCCGCCAGGACATGTGGCTCCGGGTCCGGGCCAAGCCACCGATGGGTCGGCGCACGAGAGGTGGTCACCGGTCCAAGCCGCCGCCACGCCGGAGCCCTTGGCTCAGAAGTCGGCCCGAGGCGTCGGCGCGCGACGGTCCTGGAGGCTGCTGTAGAGGCGGTCCTGGAGACTGCTGTCGAGGCACCGGCGGCCGCCGCCTCCTAACGCACTCGGCGGCGCTGCCTACACCGGCGCCGCGGTGCATTCTTGCCGGCATACGACGTCCCGTGGGCATGGCCACCGGGCGCCGCCGCCCCGGCCCTTGCCGAGGACTCCCCGTCCTCAGGGCATGTGATCGGGGGCGTGTCGGAGAAGGAGGCCGGGGGTGCACCGTGCCCGGTGTGGAGCGCTACCGCGGGTGCCGTGCCGCCGACAAACGGCAGCGGCATTCCGTAGAGCACCTTGCGTGCACCGCTCTCGGCAGGAGTCTCCCCGACCCTGGGAGCGATGCGCCAGGCCGACGACGGCGGAGGATGGCGTGCGGAGAAGCTGGGCAGTGGGGCAAGCTCATCGTCGTCGTCGTCGGAGCAGTCCGTCAGCTTGCCGTCCGCCCACCGCTCGGCCTTGGAATGGCCAGCAGACGGTGGTGTTAGAGAGGGGATGAACGGCCGTGCCTCCGGAGAGAGCTTACTGGCTTTGGCAGGGGTGGCCGCCGCTGTCTGGGTGGCCAGCGCTGTAGCCGTGGCCGGGGTAGCCGGCGGATTGCCGCAGCTTGTGACGGCGGTGGTTGCGGCGTCACCCGACAGCACCCTGTCACCCGCCCCGTCCCTGGCCGAGGTCTCCCCGACCTCCAGGCCCAGGGTCTGGTGGGTCGGCATTTCGTCGAGCACGTGGCGTGCGCGCTGCTGCCGACTCCCTGCAACGTCATGGGGGCTGGCCGGTGTCCTGCAGACCGGTGCCGAGGGCGCCCCCGCTCCAGGCGCTGGTGTAGAGGAGGAGGGGGGCCCTGGCCGGCAGGAGCAGCGGCGGCCATGGCCTGGCCCGCCAAGGGGACGCCCCCCTCTAGACCAGTCGAAGCCTGCGAGGGAGGCACCGGCTGTCCACCAGAGGCCGGGAGGGGGTGCTGTGGTGGGGGAGGAGGATTGGGCGACGCCCCGACGGCGGCCTACGCATCCAGCGGCGGCGGCGGTGCGTCCTGCGCATCCAGCGGCGGCGGCGGCACGTCCTCACGCGCGAGCGCCGAGGAAGGCGAGGCCGCGTAGGGAGAAGAGGAGGGCGGGGTGGATCTGTGGCGGGCAGGTGAAGGGGAGGAGGGAGGGACGGGCGGCGGCGTCGCGCCGGTGGCCGGCGCCACCGGCGGCAGTAGCGGGGAGGGGGCCAGGGGAGGCGGCTAGGTCACCCCGGGCATTTGGTTTAGTCGCATCAGGGTGGTTGACTGGTTGTGTCTGTGCAGTTCGGTTCGTTACGGTTGATCCGAGCGCCACACTCGGCAAAGACCACTTGGCAAACGAACTGAGTGTAAATTACTTGTTTGAGGCACTAAATGATTTCAAATTTAAATGTTGTCAACTATAAAATTTTATAATTTTTTGAGATCTACACTTTTTGCTTTAGAAGTTTCTCCATCCGAGGTCGTTATAAAATTTGAATTTCAAATTTGACAAATTCAAACACAGTTTTGCATAACAAGATGAATTCAAATGAAAAAATTTTCAATTACAATATTTCATAACTTCTCAAGATCTATATGCAAAATTTATTTTGGTTGTTTGGTCATTTGTTATTCATATGACATGGTGGTTTCTAACATTGTTCACGAATCTTATATATCTCTCTCGTAGTTTCATGAAACTTATGATGGAGATGTAGATTTTGTGAACAACGTTATTATCGCTTTGTCAAATAAAGAAATAACTAAAATAAATTTTGTACATCTTTGAAAATGCTCTTTGAAGCATTAAATTAACTCTTATAAGATCTTGGTTCCGGTTGTGACGCAATAAAGAAATGTGTTTTGAAAATGCTGAAGAGTTAATTTGTACATCTTAAGATAGAATTAATTTAATGCTAGAGTTAATTTATTTTGTAATAAATTTACTCTCTTATGAAGCATCTTAATGTGTTTTGAATTTTATTTCTGCCGCATCTTAAGAATTAATTTAATGCTTCCAAATTTGTTTTGAAAAACCTGTTTGCCGAGTGAAGAAAAAAACACTCGGCAAAGGCTTCTATGTCAGGTGTCAAAAGGGACACTCAGCAAAGAAGTGTCGAGTGTCTCTTTTGGCGCTCAAAAAAGCTGTCCTTGCCGCTTTTTTTTTTTTAATGAGTGTTGACACTCTGGACTCGGCAAAAAGTTTCTTTGCTGAGTGCTCGGAAGAAAACACTTGAAAAAAAATTGACACTCGATAAAGAATTTGGCACTCGGCAAAGCGAGTTTTCAAGCAGTGGCTATAAAGAATTGTGGAGAGAGTGGTTTGTTACCTCAAATATCGGCCACTAAGTTCTTGTAACTTGCTAAATATGATTGGATACATACTAGTTTGTGGATGGTATATCGGGCGCAATGAATGTTATTTAGTACGATCATGGCCGTAAGTATAGTACGCACACACTAGCTAGTCCACATATGTACGTAAATTGATTAGCTCATGCGATCGAGATTGCATTTAAAAGATACCGGAAAAAATTCAGATGTTTCAATTTACGTATGAATGTGGAAGATTTACGTTCATTGGACACTCCGTAAGTATAGCACGCACACACTAGCTCGTCCATCGGCGGAACTGGGGAAGAGAAGGTGGAGTGGCTCCCGGTCGCAGCTCATCGGCAAGGACGTCGAGTTCGACACGCCGTTCGGCCGCCGCGCTCTCACGTACGCCGACCAGACGGCGTCCGGCCGCAGCCTCCGCTACATCGAGGACTACCTCGTCAAGGAGGTCCTCCCCTTCTACGGCAACACGCACACGGAGGACAGCCACGTCGGGAGCAAGACGACGCGGCTCGTGCACAAGGTGTCGCGGTACGTGAAGCGCTGCATGGGCGCAGGCCCCGGCGACGCCGTGCTGTTCTGCGGCTCCGGCACCACGGCGGCAATCAAGCGGCTGCAGGAGGTGTTGGGTATCGCCGTGCCCGGACCCGGCGAGCTGCGCGCGCGCGTCGCGGAGCAGCTCCGTGCCGAGGAGCGGTGGGTGGTCTTCGTGGGGCCCTACGAGCACCACTCCAACCTGCTGTCGTGGCGCCAGAGCCTCGCCGAGGTCGTCGAGATCGGCGTCGACGCCGGCACCGGGCTCCTCGACGTGGCCGCGCTCCGCGACGCGCTGCAGTGTGACGGGCGTCGTCACGGACACACGGCGGATCGCGCGCGTCCTCCACGAGCATGGCGCCTTCGCTTGCTTCGACTTCGCCGCCAGGTGAGAATTCTCAAGTCAGACACACGCCACTGGCCGTCTGATTAAACTTTCATCATGAAAGCGACGGAATTGGAATGTCGCTCTGATCGTCGTTTAATATATATATACATCCATGATAACGATGGATTCGACATTCTAGGATATCGCAGACCTATTTTAGTCTTCATCCAATTTTCTTGTCATTGACTTGCTCAAAATCGGTGTACGTCACATTGAAAAATTATATTTGCCTTAGTTTTACAAATGATCAAAATTGCACAAAGTCGTGGCATGGGAAAATTCTCCTGTCTGTGCACATAAAAGTTACAAATTAAGTGGTAGGTGTAGGGAGAAACAATCTTCAGCATTGAAGTTTTACTTTGCTGTACACACAGAGCTGACAAAGTAAACATTTATGTCCTCACACGCTAGCTTAGAATATACTGTATTTGACTCATCAAACATCGAACTTATGGTATAGTGTTTTTTCCTTTTACGACAAAACAACATCAGCCATAGAAACTAGTAGTAGATGCATGATGGCACACAATTGAACTGCCGATCTTGGTCCCTCTAGCTAATAATGATGTCAGGGAAAGAAATTAACTAGTGACCGAAAATTCTAGTGAATTAACTTTGACATGGAAAAAATGACTTTGACTGGACAACCAAAATTAAAATTAAGAGAACTAGATATATAGGTCAACCAGGAAATTTCTTGTTCTTTAATATAGAAATCCATCCTTGGACTTTATCCCCATAAACTACTTTCAATTTAATGAATGCAACTTCATTCAGAAACAATATTGGCAATTTTGCACATCAGTTCAGTTGCGCTTCATAATGAGCACATCAAAGAAATCCATGCATTAGTTCTAACTAGCTAGTTCCTTTAATTTATGTAGTGGACCATACTTGAAGATTGACATGAAATCTGGTGAAATTGATGGCTACGATGCGGTCTTCTTGAGCCCACACAAATTTGTTGGTGGGCCAGGCACACCAGGCATCCTTGTGATAAACAAAGCACTGTACTGATTCAACTCCCAGCCTCCATCTACATGCGGTGGTGGCACCGTGGCCTACGTCAATGGCTTCAACGAGGAGTCAATGGCTTCAACGAGGAGGTGAGCGACTAAGAGCACTTAGCAACAGCAGTGGAATACTACAACTAGTAGAACAACCTGTGTTACATACAAATCGATACATTTATCTCAAGATAAAACTTCATTCAACCAAATAAATATAATTGTGTTGTATGACACTTGTAGGATACATTGTACTACGACGATATTGAGGAGCGAGAGGATGCAGGAACACTGCCAATCTTCCAGAAGATCCGTGCCTCGCTTGCATTTTGGGTCAAGGAGTACATTGGGTATGACAGGATGAGCCTTAGGGAGCAGGTTTACTCTGAGATGGCCATGAAAAGGCTCGTCAGCAACCCAAACATAAGGGTTCTTGGCAACACAGATGTAGAACGCCTGCCCATCTTCTCCTTCCTCATCTACCCTCCTGTCACCAATAAACCTTTGTCTGAACCTGTTGTTGCTGATGAGCCTGGTTGCAAGTGTCTCCCTCTCCATGGCCGCTTTGTCACCAGGCTTCTTAATGATCTTTTCGGCATCCAAGCAAGGGGTGGCTACGCATGTGCAGGCCTCTATGGCCACACATTGCTCAACATCAAGAACGACCTCTCCCTCCGCATCCGGTCTGCGATTCTTGAGGTATATATGTATGATCAAACTGTGGGATGGTTATAGTATATATCCTCTTTTGCTGAGAAAAATTGTACTAATAATGATAGTGTCATCTATTTGTCATATTTTTTCAGGGTTACAATGGACTGAAACCAGGATGGACCAGGTTGAGTTTTGCTTACTATCTATCCAAGGAGGAGTTCAACTTCATCCTCGCTGCCATCGACTTCATCGCGCTATATGGCCATAGGTTCATCCCTCTGTACAAATTTGACTGGATTACCGGTGACTGGACATTTCGAAAGCATGCGATCAACTACCATATCATGAAGGAGGATCTAGCTCTTGCCAATGGTCTTCATCTCTTGGCTGAGAATGGCCACCCAAAGGTTTTAGATACATTGGCGAAGAAACCTGGGGTTGATCATGAGAAGTTTGAGAGCTACTTAGAGCATGCCAAGAAAATTGCACTGTCATTACCAGATATTAGTCAGCAGACTGTCAGTATCCCAAGAGGAGTAGACCCTGACTTGGTTCTCTTTCATGTATAGTGAGAACATAAATAGACTATGACTGTAACAGTAAAAGAGGTGGTGTGGCATAGCATCTGAGTTTGGCAAAAAAGAAATTGTAACACCAAAGTAAACCTGGTTATCATTTTTGATAGTTTGATTATAACTCTAGCAGGCCAAGATAGACATGTTTGATTGCATTGTACCAACTAATTTTTTTTTTTTTTTTTTTTTTTTGACAGGAGTACCTGACCAGCGTCTGCATGTGTTTGGTTGGTTGATTTAGCCTAGATAGAGTCACCTCTTCTTAGAACCAGTAACCTTCACTGCCGGTGCCAAGGTTGATGGAGGCCTGACATACAAGGCTTGCATCAGGGAGCGACAACACCGATAGTAATGGTGCATATCAATGCCAGTCGGTGTCCCGACCAGGCAATGATGTCTGGCCAAGCCAAGAGCCGGCTATGATATTCAACAACACTGTCGGCTCTAGGCCTAGGCCGGCAGTGATTCCTGACATCAAAAAATGGCTTGTACCGTCGTCTCCTTTCTCCTCACTCCATTCCAGAGAATAGAGGAGCGTGCGCGGGCCATTTCCTCTATTGTTGCGGCTGCTGGAAACTGTGAGCTAGCACTTAAAAAACGTAAATATAGGCAGTGATGGGGTTTAAGCACCGATAGTGTTAAGCTCAACTGGAGTAGTGTCGCCTCTCATGGATGAAATACGTAAAAATAGGCTATGCCATGCATATATAACTTCTGCATTTCTTGTTCTCCTAATTCATCAGTAATGTCGCTGAAAAACTACATACTATGTAAGCTCATTTTGTGTAGGGATAAACACACAGAGGCATGGAAGTTCTCTTCTATATATTTTCTAAAAAGGACTAGAACTGATCAGGTGCGTTTTGTGCTAACAACGTGGTACACGCATACGCGTGGATGAGACTCTGAGAAAAGGTCCCAAGCTGACCAGCAACTACCGCCCAGTGTAGTCTGCTGCCCAGCCAGCCAAACCCTTTCTCACTGCCGCTGTGGTTCCCTACGTACCCAACGTCGGTCCAGCAAACGTTGTCAACGTACGTCCATTTCCTATCTACTAACCGTGCATTAATTAACTTACAACTAAGGCTGGACCTAATCATGCATGCATGCAACAGCTCAGTCATCGATCCAGCAAATATTGTCACTGGCTTTGGGAGGTCAAATCTGATTTTTCGTCGATCGGTCAATATCATCCGCACCCATGGTATGAGTATGACGGACCTTAGGTGCAGCCACGTAGGATCATCCAGGATTACGTACTGAAGACTACTCTTCTGCTTGCCGATTGCTTGCATTAGTTTTTTTTTTCCTTTAGCACACGTCCTGCACGTGTGTTATTGTAGACAGCAGAATAAATATTCGCTTTTGACTGCTGGACTGGACACACTACTATAGATTTGCACAACACTGCCCACCGTATCACCACCGGAAATGGCGAAACCGGCGGTGATGACTCATCACAGCCGGTGCCAAGCTCGACGGAGCCTGACTCGCGTAAAGCAGCGAAGGCACCGGCAGTGATGAGGATTTTACTGCCGGGTCGTGTCTAGCGCCGGCAGTGATTATGGTATTACTGCCGGCGCCTGTCTAGAGCCGGCAGTGATAAGGTGGGCAGATATCACCGCCGGCTCTAGCCAGAGACCGGCAGGCATGGGACTCATTCGCCGCCGGTGTCTGGCGAGAGCCGGCAGTGGCCGCCTTACAGCACACCGCCTGCTTCTCCTTCCTCCTCCCCATGAACAGAGGGCAACTTGCTCAAATTCATTTGGAATAATAAAATAAATAAAACGAAACTCTTTTGGAATAGAAATTCATTATATTGAATAGAAATTCATTACATAATTAAAATTTCTTGTAAATAAAAAAATAATAAAAAAATGGCGGCGGCGTTCGACGTCCGCTCGCCGCCATCCTCGCCGCCGTGCCCTCGCCGCCGCCTAACGGGGGCCCGCCGCCTCGAGCTGGCTGCGAGCAGCCTCCTCCTCCTCCTCGGCAGCCGCGCGGGCCGTCTGCTCGGCCGCCAGCGCATCGCGGAGGATGGCGGCCTCCTCCTCGGCCGCCGCGCGGGCCGCGCGCTCCACCTACAGCGCCTCCTCGGCCGTCCTGCGCCAGCTCCGCTCTTGGGCAAGCTGCGCGCGCAGGGCGAGGACTTGGTTCTCCGGCGCGCGGACTTGGCGGCCGGTGGAGGAGGTCGACGGGTGCATATACTGCCGTCCCCGGCGTCCGGCTCCGTCTCCACCACCGCTGCGGCCACCACCGACGCCACGGCCGCCGGACTCCATGACGGACGAAGGAGAGAAGATAGAGGATATGGAGAGAAAGAGAGGAAGGTGTGGGAGGGGAATGCAGCCGAGGAGGCCGATTTATGAAGGCCACCGGCGGGGGACTCAAAGGCCACCGTCGCCGGTGGCCTATCAGTTCACACCGTCATCAATGCGCGGCAAGGAAGACGAAGCGGGTATTTGGCCGTTCGTCCCCGCCAACTTATCACTGCCGGTTCTTGTTACGACCCGGCAGTGATGATGGAGACCACTATGTGCGGTTAAGTAACCTATACTGCTCCACTCTTTCGATCTCCCCTCTTTGTCCCTGCGGTTAAGGCCGCTCGCTCTGGAACCTGCGACCCGCGCTCGAGTCCAGGCTGCCTCAAAATTTTTGAACTTTTTTATATGTAATTTCTACTAATTTTTAGATCAAGATATGTAATATCTACTTATCTTAATATTATTATATAATATAATGAATTATGGCTATATCTACTTTTTTTATTTTTTATACATTTATATAGTAAACTCTATGCTTGAGTACATATATGTTTTGTTAATGACAACAAAATATTTATTTAGATAGAGCATAAGAGTACAAGATAAAACAAATAAAAAATTACATATACGATAACAAAGACCTTACAACAAAATTACATATACGATAACAAAGACCTATTTTCATACAGATCAAAGCTACCATCCATGATTATCAACACATTATAATTTAACCACCTCAGTAGTATTCTTCTAGCATCCTTGCTAGCATAGATAATGCGAGGTGGTTAGAGCAATGCTTGTCGGAGGCAATCAGGGAATGCCGCAATCCTTCCCTTCTTGCTCTTGGTTTGAGGCTTTCGGCGGGGATACATGACTGTATGGCCCATTCCGGCTTGAAGAGACAATACCGCGCGGGCGTCGAATGCAAGCACATAAGTGCAAGCACTTCTCAAGAGCCTCGCCGGAAACCCCAACATCCGGCATTGCTATATCGAAATTCTTCTAGCACCAATTGTGTGCACCATTGTGGTGGACTACAACGCGTAAAAATATCTGTATGTGAAAGGCTTTCTCCCACAGAGAGGCCATCTTCACAAAAACTAGCAAACTAGCCTAGAGAACTAGCCAAGATGGAGAGAGGAAGAAATGAACACAAGAAGGCAGGCATATGCCTTGGATGTTTGCCATGTATTTATAGGCGTGGATATCACTGCCGGCTTGTAACAACAGCCGGCAGTATATATATATAAAACTAAAAAATTAAAAAAACGCCTGGACTCGATCGTGGTCACCGGTTCGGTTTCTGTTTTTTGTTACAAATCTTTATGTTATTTTGCTCCCTTTTTTATTTTAAAAAATCGTCGGGTTCAAATCCTACGCTGGCGGGTACTGTCGTTGATCAGACCACTGCGGCAGGCCGGAAGTGATGTGAGCCTGTGGCCGCAGTGGGCTCCCCTTTTAAAAAATGCCGTTGTATTGATCACTGCCGGCTCCTTCTACAAAACGGCAGTAATGGAATGGGCGCGCCTTTTAAAAAATGCCGTTGGATCTATCACTGCCGGCTTGTGGAAGGCGCCGGCGGGGATGAACTGGGCGCGCCTTTTAAAAAATGCCGTTGGACCTATCACTGCCGGCTTGTGGAAGGTGCCGGCGGGGATGGACTGGGCGCTTTTTTTAAAAAATGCCGTTAGCCCATCGTTGCCGGCTCCATCCAGGCTCCGGCAGTGATATAAAGTAGAGACTATTTTTTTAAAAAATTTATCTCTGCCCCCTCTGATCAATACAGCAAGAGCACTGCTCCCACCTACCACGACAACCCGGGGGCTATAAAATGGCCATCGTGCTTGGAACCTCTATCTGAGTTTGTGATCCTTTTCCTCCCTCTTTCTCTAGTTGTTTGCTAGTTTTCCAAATACATGAGTTCCCTTTGGGAGAAAGCCCTCCACATACAGATATCGGCATGTGTTATAGTAGTCCACCAAAATAGTGCACACAAGTGGTGCTAGAAGAATGCTACCGCGAAGATGAGCCGAGCCGCATGTTGGGGTGCCCGGTGAGATTGACGAGCCGTCCCACGAGCTGGATTCTCTCGGGTCTCGTGAATCGTGTGCGTTGTAGACAAGTACATTCATTCCTTGAAGTGTACCTCTGCAGTGGCAGGCGTTCATTTAAGGTGCTATGAGATTGACGGGCTTTGTGCAATTTTCTCTTAGGGTGGCGTTAGTACTCGAAGGCGACGCCAGAAGTTTATGCACGAGTTGGTCGCGCATTTCTCTGGGTCGCGGTACGACTCCCCCATCGAGGAGTACCTGCCGGTGTGGTTCGAGCTGCATCCGACCCTTGCCGCTGCCTGCATCCGACCCTTGCCGCTGCGCTAGAGATGGCAAGTAGGCCACAACCGAGGACGAAAGCAAGTGGTCAAATTATAATGTGTTGATACACATGGATGATAACATTGACGGTGAAGAAAAATATGTCTTTGTTATTGTATATGTAATTTTATAATTTTTATTTATTTTGTATTCTATCCATGTACTCTCTCTAAATAAATATTTTACAAAGTTGAACAGGAATAGTTCGTGTCAAAGTGGATTTGGTCTTTGTATGAAATTTGTAAAATAATTAAAAACCCGAAAACTGGACACGAGGAGCCAAAATTCAAAAATTCAAAGTTTTAATGGTACAAGCTCTGTCAAATGTAGAGTCGACCATTACACAAAATGTTTATCATGATGAGTGTGACAGAGCTTGTGTTCATCACTTTTGCATTTGAGGCCATGCATCTAGGGCCGGGTCAAAGTGGATTATCACAAAAATCCAAGATTTGACCAAGTAAAACATGGTCAAACCATGTCAAATCTCTAAAAAAACTAAGATCATGGTGGGGACTTAGTTTACTGTTTATGTCTTTGAGAAAAAATTTGAAGCCAATTTGACATGGGAATACACAGTTTTCTATTTATTACTAATATATCTAGTATTTTCAATAAATAATAATCACTGCCGGTGCCACATTGGACACCGGTGATGTTATTTTGAAAACTAAGAATTTTCAAAAAATTTTGACACCACTGCGACTCGAACGCGGGTCCAAACCAGATCAAACATTTATGCCTTAACCACTTAACGCTCGAGAGAGGATAACTGCTTTATTCACTACTTCATATGTTTAACATTTTTTCTTTGAAATTTGTAAAATGATTAAAAACCCAAAAAATTTGCGGAGATTAGGACTCGAGCGCGGGCCTCACAGTCACGGGCGCGGCCTTAACCGCTGTGGTAAAGACGTCTATTCGGACGAAACAGGAAATTACTCTAATTAACCGGTGAGCGCCGGCAGTGATATGCTTATCACTGCCGGATCTGCGTAGGAGCCGGCAGTGATATACTTGCCAGGTCAAACATGGTCAAATTGAGACACCAAACGACCTTGGATGGAAAACATCTGAATACAAGGGTGATATAACTCATCAAGATACACATTTGATAGATAGGCCACTTTTGCATTTGAGACAAGGTACCCAACACCGGTCACAAATTCTTGAATCTCACATGGACTTTATGGAAGTGTATGTGGCACGTGTGGATTTGGAGCTACACTTTTCTAACACTTTGTCAGATGCAAAAATGGCCTTTGTATGAAATGTAGTTCATGATGAGTGGACCAAAGTTGGTATTCAAGACACTTCGGTTTGAGACCATCTAGGGTTTCAAATACCGGGATACGAGGTGCCAAAATTCAAAAATTCAAAGTTTTAGTGGTACAAGCTCAAATGAAGAGTTGACCATCACACCAAATGTTTATTATGATGAGTGTGAGACCTTGTGTTCATCACTTTTGCATTTGAGGCCATCTAGGGTCGGGTCAAAGTGCATTATCACAAAAATCCAAGATTTGACCAGGTCAAACATGGTCAAACCATGTCAAATCTCTAGAAAAAAACTAAGGTCATTTGTGGGGACTTAGTTTACTGTTTATGTGCTTAGAAAAAAATTTGAAGCCAATTTGACATGGGAATACACAGTTTTCTATTTATTACTAATACATCTAGTATTTTCAAAAAATAATCATCAGTGCCGGTGCTACATTTGACACCGGCAGTGATGTTATTTTGAAAACTAAAAATTTTTCAAAAAATTTTGACACCACTGCGACTCCAACGCGGGTCCAGCAGATCAAACATTTATGCCTTAACCACTGCGCTCAGAGAGGATAACTGCTTTATTCACAACTTCATATGTTTAACACTTTTTCTTTCAAATTTGTAAAATAATTAAAAACCCGAAAAATTTGCAAAGATTAGGACTCGAGCGCGGGCCTCACAGGTCAGAGGACGCGGCCTTAACCGCTGTGGTAAAGACGCCTGTTCGTACGAAACAGGAAATTATTCTAATTAAGGCTTGACAAGTCATCGCTTTCGGGGCGCGTTTAGCACCGGCAGTGATGTCCTTATCACTGCGGGTTCTGAGTTGGAGCCGGCAGTGATATACATATCACTGCCGGTTTTGTTTAGGCACCGGCAGTGATAACACCTGGGTATATAAGCGGGCGCGTGCGCTACTAAAAATTTCACAAGTCTTTTGAACCACGCGCCCTTTCCCAACTCTGCGCGGCAGCCTCGACGCCGTCCCCCGCCCCTAACGACGCGTCCCGCCTCCTACGACGCCGTCCGCGCCCCGACGACGCCCTCCTCCGTCCCGTGTCGCCGTGCTGCCGCCCCGCTCCTCCGGCCCGACGGCCCGACCCATGCGGCCCCGTTCAAGACCGGCGCCCGCGGCGCACCACCGGCGGCTAGCGGCACCACCGGCGCCGCCGCGCCACACCGGAGCTCGCGCGCCCGCCCCAGCGTCCAGCAATCTCCGGAGCATCGTCCACCCTCACAGCATCTAGGAGCGCTCCGAAGCGGTCACCATCCGTTCACGCGGTTTGCTCCTCTCTTCCCCGCCACGCGGTCACCATCCCGCCCTACCTGCTCGACGTAATGCCCGTATAGGCTTCGTTGCAATGATATCTCGAACTTTGGTCAATTCGACCTTGTTAACTTGTGAACCCGCGATGCTCGGAACCTGTTCATGTTGTAAGATTTTGGAGATGCTTTAGAGGGTGCTATTAGCTAGTATAAGCAAATAAATTCACCATCTTAATTCTACTTAGGATTTGAGCTTGATAAATTTTGTGTGATGTTTCTATGCTTTGAATTGCTTTGATAGTTAGCCATAATTGGAGGCTCAAATCTGTTATTGGACATGTTTCATAGTCCAAAGTAATTTAGACCTATTTAATGTGGGTTTAATGTTGCTAGCTTGTGGATTTTGTGTAGCTTTAACCATAAGTCCAAATGGGCTGAAATTTGGTCACCAAGCTAGTGTGGACATGATTTGTAGGCACTTGTAGGTCATAGATATATATCCTATTTGTAGGTCAAATATGTACATCATTTTTGTAGCCAATTGTGGATTGTCTTGTTATTAGTTTAGCACTGACTGACCACGGTCAATTCACATCCATGGTTCATCACCAGATTCCTCATAGCCATAGAGATGGAGCATGAAGCAGCTAATGTTGTCGGTGACAACGAGGCCGCTACTCACGGGCAGGGAGAAGAGAGCCCGAGCACTTATTTGAACCTGCATGATGAGCAAGAAGAGCAGGCTAACCAGGTAACTTAGGTGTCATTTGATGATATAGGCACACCCACTACTGCATTGACAGGGTATTAACTTACATGTTCTATCCAAAGAGTTCCTTCGCCGGGTCACCGACCCACCGCATACCGGTGAGCCGCAGTGCAAGCGGTGGTATCCAGCAGTTCCTTCGCTGGTCACCGACCCACCGCATACCGGTGAGCCGCAGTGCAAAGTGGTAATACTAGAGTCAGAACCAAGTGAGGGCCGACACAACTTCCTAAATCTGCGTTGCCGATCACCACATTCGATGATGAATGCAGTCTCCCTTCGCACTGAGAAATCGTGAAGAAGTACTCAGGGGTCATCGGCAACCCTGTAAGGCAATTTGTCCCCTTGAAGTACTATAACTGGCAGAGGAAAGATACGGACCCGTCCGTGGTTCCCGAAAATATCAAGTTGCAAATATGGAACGAGGAGCTCCCAAAGTATTTCACATTCCCAGAGGAAGATCAGTTTGACAAACCCTTAGCCCAGAAAAGAGCCTATGAAATAATGGCCTCATGCTTCAAGACTTTCAGGGGTGAGTGTTACAGGAAGTATATTGTTGCTGGTGCAGAACCAAGTTTTGGTAGTAACTCAAAGTTGGCCTATCAGGGGCCCTACTGGGAGGAGTTCATGACTCACTGCGATTCCGAGGAGTTCCAAACCCTTAGCACACAGAATAATAAGAACTCGACGAAAAACAAACTTTCTCATCATTGCGGCTCTCGTGGATATGCCAAGCTTGTTGATGTTTTTCAAAAAGAACTTGAGAAGCAGTCAGAGCTTATTGAAGCTGGCGTTGAGGTTGTGACCACCCGTTGGCAGGCCAGATCTATAATGTTCTGTATCGCGACTATCGTCATGGTAATGATGGGAGCTTTAGCATCTTAAATCATCCAAAGAGTGAAGGCATAGATGATCCAGACATGAGTGCCCTCGTCTCGAGGATCTCTGAGATAACCAAGGAGGTGATTCAAGGATCACGCACTTCTGACAGGGAGAACGACGTGCTCACCCAAGCACTCGGGAACAAGGAGCATGGTGGCCGCACCAGAGGAGCCGAGGTTGTTAGTTGGTTGCAAGGTTTCCCGGAAGATGCGGAAACTTATCGGAGCCGCAAAAGGAGTAAGAAGGCAAGAGAGGAGGAGACACTCAAGATGCTTAAGGATGTGGAAGATAGATGGAACTCCAAACTAGATCAACTAGTTCAAGAGAAGGTCGAACGAGAACTTGCGTCCCAACAATCTCAAGGACCACAAGCACGGGGTTGCGGCGGTTGTGGGTCCACCCCTTTGGTGAACCGGATGTGGATGTGCCTCACCCGGTCGATAGCATCACTAACCGTGTGAATGTCAAGCCGTACATCAAGCAACAATGGACGAAAGACAAGGTGGCGCTCGGCCAAGCCTTACCCATGTTAGATGGGACCATTAAAGGCACCCCAATTCCGCCGGGTACGCCAAAGTCACCATTGACAAGGTACTCAAGAAGAAGTACGGAAGGATACCCATTGACCACCCTGCATTGGAGGACATGCCAAAACTTGAGCAGAACATAGGATTTGTTGTGGCGTGGAGCAAGCGCCTCATTAAGCTTGAGCACAAGATGTCCTCTGATGAAGAGGACGAATGCGAACCCTCGCCCCACAACTCAGCATCTCCGAGCAGGGGACATCCTCAATTGCCATCAACCCCGTCTTCTTCTCCTCGTCCTCATTAGGAGTCTCCTCTGCGTCCGGAGAATCCTCTTCCTTCTCCTCCGCGCCAACAACCTACTGCTCCTTTGCCTCCTCCTCCACCTCATCAGCAGACTCCACCACGTGAGCGGACTCCTCCCCCTCCTCCTCCTCCTCCTCCTCCTCCTCCTCCTCCTCCTCCTCCTCCTCCGCCTCAGCAGACTCCACCACGTCAGCAGACTCCTCCCCCTCCTCCTCCTCCTCCTCCTCCTCCACGTCAGTAGACTCCTCCTGCTCCTTCGCCTCAGCAGACTCGTCAGCAGAATCCTCCTCCTCCTCAGGTGACCGCCCCTCCTCTTACAGTGGGTTCTTCAGGAACTCGAGGGAGAAAAGTGAATCCCGGTCATTCTACATCCGGGACTAGAGGACATGCTTCTCGTCGTCCTCAGACGCAGGCAACGACATCCTCCTCTCAGTCAAGAAAAAGGTCCTCGGCATCGGTTTCTAATGCTGCCCATGGCGATCAAGGGCAAAACAAAAGGCCGTTCAGTGGCAGCACTTCAAACCCGATGGACGAACTGTGGACAGCCAGAATACCCAAGGACCAGTATGTACCTTTTTTCAATCTCATCACCGATTTTCCTATGGCTTTGAAGAGGAATGAATATGAAAGGCACACACAGAACAAATACAATAATGAAAAGGCCGACGATGATTTCAAAGAGCATATAAGAAAGATAGATAAATTGTGCCAAGATTGTCCGGAGTTGACCAGGGAAGACGCCGAGGAGATGTATTGGGAATCAGTTGGGACGGCACCATTGGCGCGTAAGTTTGAATATGGAAAATCTTTGGTCTCCGATGAAGAGTACCAAAATCTTTCCACGCCGATGCGTAAGTTGCACGAATATTACATGGCCGTCACCTCACAGCACCAGGATTTTGTATTTACTGCTATTATCCCTCCGAAGCTAGTCTACTACTATGCAGAAGAAGAGAAGGTGCCCATCGAGTACGAGGCTCTTTTTCAGCTATATCAGGGAAAAAACCTCGACGTACAACACATGACATTGTGGACTATGTAAGTACCGTAAACACATAAAATCCTAAGTAATGCTCTTTCGAGTCACCAACTCGTTAATTGTTTTCAACTTTGAATATTTTTATGCGAGGCTAATTTGGTGCTATGCTTCAATAAAGCAGAAATGGCAACACTTAGGCTCCATTGACCCCATCAGAGTCAATAAAGGGCTTCTCATCAGTAACCCGGACGAGGTGGTAAATCTCTTGGTCCCAATTTTCGAAGAGTTCGTGAAGAATGGGAAAACCACGATACTTCTGCCCTACAACTTCGCGTATGAGTTCTCCACCTTTGTTTTTATACTTCTCTTTTCTGTCAAGATTATTTGTTAATTTAGATCATGTGATTGCAGAGGTCATTGGGCTTTCATCACCGTCAATCTTGACACCAATATGATCGAGGTGTGGGATTCAAAGAAGATTCCACTTAAGGACTTGGATCCACTGTTGCAACTATTCAATAAATAAGTGATACTAATAACATATTATTATCTGATCACACATGTGTCTTTCTAATGTTCCCCCTATTCAATATTTTTACACGGTCTTCGAACAAGATATAGAGGCCGGACGCAAAGAGCATTCAAGATGCAAATAATGAAGAAGATCGCGTACTTGAAGCAGCCTAAGGGCAACGCCCAATGCGGCTTCTATGTGATGTGGGCCATGCTTCGATTCCTCGGCTACACTTCGAGCGAGCCAGATAAACTTGTAAGTATAATCCTCTTTTCTATGTCTGTTAATAATTTAAATAAATTATGATTGTACTGATTCCTTGTTTGCGTTTTGGAATGACAGCGGAAGAACCAAAAGCACCAAATGTTGTTAGACTTCGAAGTCGCCGCATTCCAAGCGGAGTTGACGGACTTCATCAACACCATGGTGCTTTCGAAGAATGGATTATTTTCAATTGCTCGAGCCGAAGGGAAGTACAAGGAAGAGTTGGCAGTCCAACTTAATCGTCTCATGTAATTTTTATTTCATTGAACTAGAAGTACATTTTGAGGGTTGTACGAACATGTTGGAAGAAACTTGGATGCTTTGTATTATAAATGTAATTAATATAATTATAATTATTGTAACTATAATTAATATAATTATAATTATGCATTATAAAATAAAAACTAAAATATATAATTTATTTAAATTTTTAAAAAAATAAATTGAAAAAAACCACCATCATTGCCGGCTGCAACGAGCCGGGCAAGTCTTGCTCGAACAACACTGTCGGCTCGTTGCACAAGCCGTTCGTGTTGTCAGAGCCAACACGGCCGGCTAATTCTACGAGCCGGCAGTGTCGTGTATTACAACACTGACGGCTCGAAGAACCAGCCGGCAATGTTGGCCCTGACAACACTGGCGGCTCCTGGAACGAGCCGGCAGTGTTGTTATCGAATAACACTGCCGGGGCATTCTACGCGCCGGCAGTGTTGTGTGCTCATCGCAGCCGGGGTGAAAATTCCGGCTGTGATGCACCACCCACAACACTGCCGCTTGCTCACTGCCGGTTCACTTTCCGTCAGTGATGAGGATTGCGAACCGGCTGTGATATGAAAATATGTAGTAGTGACATGTACTTCAAGAGAGACTGTCAAACTTGTTGCTTCCACATAGCTCTGAAGAAGAACAACGGAACGGTGCAACTGTGCTGCATGCTTACACTACTATACGACCCGTTGGATTTGGAATCATGAATACCGACCGGTACGTCGTAACGATGATCATTTTACAGAATGATTCTTCTGTTAAAATTTTTATTATTATGTTATTCATTATTTACAAAACCAAACCACGAATTTCAGAAATTAGCAAAACATAAGAAATTCATTTTACAGTAGAAGGTTATTGTACCACGCAATGGGCCATGGGCCCATGCGGCATGTCCATGAGGGTCACCCACCTGGCCAGACGGGAGGCGCCACCGCCACCGCCCATCGTTCCTGTGTTAGAGCATCTCTAAGGGTTTTGCATTTGGGGTTTGCATTTGTGTAATTTGCTAAAAAGCTTAAAATAAGGTATCCAACGGTTTTGCATTTGGGGTTTGCATTTTGAGCAAGTTGGCAAATGAGGGAGGAAACTTGGCAAAATTGCCAAGCCGTGGACGGCTTGGCAAATCCTGATCCCACGCAGCAGCGACCTAACGTACTCATCGTCATCCAGACGGACGGTGGCGCCGGACACTCTGCTCGCCCGCGTGACGACGCGGCGACGAAAGGCTCGGAGACGACGTCGCCCGCGCGGGGATTGGCTGTTGTCGGGAGATAGAGTCCGGAGCACGCCATGTCCGCGGCGGCGTCGGCGTGGCAGATGCATGTCGATCCGGGGGGGGGGGGTGCCGCCGCCGCCTCCTAGTCTTGCTCGTAGCACTTGTTTGGACATCCGGCAGCTAGGAGAGGCGACCACGACGCCATCGAGCTGGCCGCCGGTCTTCTTGATCTGCACCACCAGCGGTCCGCGGCAGCAACGAGCTGATTTCGTCAGAGATTATGTTATTGTGTACATGCAGATGAACATATTATAAACTCCAGTTCTGGAAAAAAAAACCCACCGATCTGGAACTGGCAGCAAGGGCAGCAGTGATCGTACAAGGGCAGCAGCGACGGCGACCTGGAACTGGCGGCAAGGGCAGCAGCGATCGTACAAGGGCAGCAGCGACGGCGACCGGGAACTGGCGGCAAGGGCAGCAGCGATCGTACAAGGGCAGCAGCGACACGCGGCAGGAGAAATCGGAAAGAAAATTTTCAGGGTCACCTGGGTCCACAAATTGGATAATTACCAAGTCCAAATGCCAATTCTCTTGGAGATGGACTATTTTTATCCTTTATATTTTGTTTTAGGAGTTTGCAAACAACAACAAATGGCAAGTCGATTTGCCAAAGCTCTTGGAGATGCTCTTAGGACAGGGTTAGGTCCCCTCAAAAAAAGGAAAGGGTTAGGTCAGTTTAAGGGTCAAGTCTTCGGGACTATAAATACAAGGGGCATGTAACCGTTCAATGCAAGCAAAGTAATCACCGAAAGGCTCTTATCCATTCCCCTTCTAAGCCTCATTCTTCTCCCCACTTCTACCTCGCCCTCATGCACGCGCGCCGCCGCCGTCCACCGCCGCCGCTATCGTCGCTCGCAGTGCTCCTCAGTGTCGGTCATCACCTCCTCCGCCGTCAACACCGTCCGATGGGGCAACCCTGCGTCACAATTGTGACAACTCGTATTGGAGATACGGTTCGATCCCTCGGGCATCCATGGCGGCCTCGATCACCATGAACGTTGCCATAATCGCAGGAGGAGTAGTGGAACTCAAAAAAAAAAAGTTTTGAGTTCCACTACTCCACCTACGATATTGGCATGGAGGTCGTTGCAAGCGTCGATGAGATCACGACCATCGATGCTTGTGACAACCTCCACGCCATAATTGCGGTGGAGTAGCGGAACTCAAAATTTTTTTGTACTAATAGAGCGCAGTCCAAATTAGATTGTATCTGGTTGCCACCATTGATGCACTACAGTTGTTTGACGATGAGCTCGCCGAACTGAATCGGCGCATCATGGCCAAAGAGGCCGAGGAGACACGTCTCTGTGTCAACGCCAACATCGGCACCAACTCCATGAGCATTGAACCCTACAACACGATCTACAACACTGTTGTGGAGAAACTATAGATCAACGACAACGGCCATCCTCCAGTCGTCATCATTGAACTGACCTCTGACGACAGCAACACGCTGTCGAGCGAAGTTCGTGACAACAGCTCGGATGACCATGATCACCATCATCAGCAAGGCCATCCTCAATGACAATGCACTAGAGATGGAACACTTCAACTTCGTGGCAATAGTCCCACGACTACCCCTTGCCATGCCACGCAATGACGCACACATGGGGATGAACACGGGTGACTACCTCTACTTTGTGTTCGGCTACATCAACAACTACTTTGACTATGTGCAGCCCCGCCTAAGACAGGACATCATTCTCTCGCCAACTCCATTGATGGTTGCATGACCTACTTGGAGGCCATCTCGCCAGGAGCCCTTCTCCTCGACGGCGTCAATGACTGGCTCCTATTTCGGTACGAGGACGTGTGCCGAGCAGAGGAAGGGGGGAGTAGTGTAACACGCAATGGGCCATGGGCTCATGCGACATGCCTAGGAGGGCCACGCGGCCAGACGGGAGGTGTCGCCGTCATCGTCGTTCCCACGTTGGGTCAGTCTTAAGTTGCTTAAGGGCCAAGTATCCCATGACTATAAATACAAGGGGCATATAACCGTTCAATACAAGCAAGGTTATCACTGAAAGTCTGCAATCCCTTCCCCCTTATAAGTCTTAGTCTTCTCCCAAACCCTAGAAGCTCTTCTCCCTCGCCGTAACACACACGCACCGCCACTTTGTGGTGCCGCCGCCGCCGCTTGTGATGCTCCTCGCCTCCAGTCATTGCCTCCTCTGCAATCAACACCGCCCACTGGGCAATCCCGTGTCACACTTGTGACAAATATCTTGTTAAGTTCACAGCCGAAGGATGATCATTGGTTGGAAAATTTTCACCGGTTGGTTGGAGATCATATTTTTGTTGGTCAATATGAACAGTACCATACCAATGGTGTGACAAGCGTAGGTAGCTACACGACATGTACTAGTTGGGAGAGTTAGGTTGGTGGAACTCTTGCTACTCTTGGTGATTGCCATCATCTAGCAGGCACAATGGGGAACATTGAGTAGAAGGAAGGTAGTGATTGTTTCCAGCTGATCTGTTGATCGATGATTGTGAGGGGTTCTTGACTATTCCCCTTGGAAGATTCATGAAAGGTAACTTGAGTGAAATCGTGGCTTGTGGAGCCTCTATTGTGTGGTTCTTATGGCGCACAAGTGGTGGGCTAGGCCTTTGATGCCTATTAGCATGTGAGCCACCAGCAAGTTAGTGCTTTGCCACAACATGGTTGTAGGTTGCCAGCAAGCAAGCGAACCATAGTGCTATATCTTGTGTCATATTGTCTCTTTGGTATTCTTGATTGATAGATGCCCAGTTCATTAAAAGCTCTCTCACTTGTGCATTAAATAGTTCCACTACAGGATTCGGGTAATTTTTCGGGTGCCTAAAACACCCGGCAAAGGCTATTTTGCACCCGGCAAAGCAGTGCCGGGAGATGAAGCCGGCAAAAAAATTGGCCGGCAAAGAATTCCTTGTATACTTGTGTAGGGCCTGTTTGTTTGTTTAGCTAGCAGAATACTTTATAGTGATAATTATTATTTTTCTAGCTCTAGTGTAAAAGTAGTTGCTAGTTAGTTTTATTGTGTGAAATCAACATAGGAATGATAGTGACTAGCATTGTATAGGTGGCTTGCTTGAAGTGAAGTAGAGCTAGAGCAAATTGCATTAGCGCCATCTTATTCACTAATCAATTTACTTTAAGTGCTTTGGAAGAAATTTTATATTAGGCTATCACCCCCTTTAGCCATTTAAAGATCCTTTCACATGTTACATAATTGCTTGACATCGTTGTACATTACGTGATAGGTGCACAATCCATGGCGTGCTATATATGTGGAACCTCCTGAATAACATTTTCAATTGCGATGTCACCATCTGTAAATATAGTTCTACATTCGTTTCCATTGTGTGCAGTTTTAAAAAGCCTTAAACAACCATGTGAGTGGCACGTGTTTCATCAAATAGAAAAGCATCTCCAAAAATAACGATCTATCTGAACTAATTGAATTCAACGAATACACCGTAACACCAAAAGGCCTATAATTTTTGTTTGTGCCAAAAATAGTGTACAAGCCCACTACATCCCAAAAGTGAGCATTACCCACGTCACCTCGCGCTGACCAATGCTCACACCAATGCTAGTGTCACAAACCCAACGTGGGGTACAAACCTCCGCGGAATAAACAGTCCAGCAAGGGCCCGAAGAGGGGCGCCGAGCACCCAACGGCGTGCCCTAAGAGGGCCACATGCCAGGTGGAGGCACCGCCACTGTCGCTATCTAGACCTTTGGAAAGAGTTTATTAGTTAAGGAATCGAGTTTGAGTCTGTTAAAGAATGAGAATCAAAATTCCTCAAGATCTCCCAGGATTACTTAGGGGTCAAGTCAGGAATGCTTAAGGGTCAAGTCTCGTCGGGACTATAAATACTAGCGAGGTGTAATTGTTGCAACTAAGAATTGAATAGGTGAAATGCTTTTATCTCTCCTGCCACTCTTCTCTTGTGCGTTGCATCCTCTTCTCTCTCTTTCTATGTGCCTTCTCCTTCCGAAACCCTAGCCGCCAACGCACACCATCACCGCATGCTGCCCCCAACCCTAGCTATCCCTGCCGCCACGGGTCATCCCCGGCAAACTTGGCAACCAGAGATGCTTATTCATTCCCTCAGAAAATGAAAGATGGAGATTGTTTCCTGAGTAAATGAAATTTCAATTTTGTTCCCTCGATTGGATGACTACTCGATGTCATTCTTCCCTAGAGGCTAGAGTAATTTTTAGTGGCACATCAATGGGCTTTCTGTAATCAAAGATATCATTATTCTACACATAATCTAAGTAAACTTATATTTTTGCCTAAAACCCAGTACCGCTCTACCAAACCATAAATGATTACACAAAGTTCTTACCATCGGGAGATTTTTAGATATTTTTTCCGTCCACCCAGAAAATGAAATTTCAAAGTTGTTTTCCTAAAAAGAGAGTAGGTGATTTCTGTAATTGAGCAAATGCAGGATACAATTATATAAACTAGTCCATCAACCCGTGCTCTCGCACGGGTTAGAATTTTACAGAACATTAACTAATAAAAATATTTATATTAATTTTTTATTTAATAATGTTCTAAAGCAACAACTATTATAGGTACTATATATTCTATATCAGTTGTGATAATATATTAGTTATTGATTTGTATGTACTTTTAATCCATATATGCATTGGTTTTTGCTTTACATAACACCTAATTTTTTTATTGGTTTCTCCTTAATTTTGAGCTTAGTATTTAATTGAGCAGCTATTATTTTACAATGGTGATTATTTTCTACCAATTGGATGGTAAAATGTTTTAAATTTTAGTAATGTTATAATATCTATTTTTTCAAAATGTTTCATGAGTAATAATTTCTAGAAGTAATCTTTTTTGTAGCATGATATGTATTTTGTTGAAACATAAAATTAAAGTATATAAAACTCTTATTTTGTCCCCTTTATGCCATATCAAAAAAATCTATATTTTAAATTTTAGCTTTTGATCTAGTTAGTATAATATTTCATACACATGTAAATTTTAAATTCTAATGCTTATTGTATCGTTTATTTGAAATTTCCAATTTTATTTTATTAGAATAATATTCTACCTCCTAAGCTACACCTCTTAGTTCATGCAATGGCATAAATAGTTGTTTGAGCATCCACTATGGCAATAAAGATTTTAAATTTATTATATTGTTTTATTAGACAAATAGTACTAAATGAAATTTTAATATTCATATGATATAATGTTTTAATCCAATTGTTCAAACTTTTTTAGGATAACATCTTAGAACATTTATTATCATGAATATTAATATAAATTAAATTGAACTATAAGTGTCATTACTATAAGGATATTTTTCGTGCTTGATAAGCTTATAAATAAGTATTTATCCTAATGTATAACTATAATTTCTTAATCTATGCAGTGGCACATAGCTTTCTGCATAATTTTAATTTAATATTGGCATAAGTGTGTATTACAAATAGCTTTGTGCGTATATTGTACTTGTGGGTGTTGAATTATTTTTCATGAAAGCTTATATTAGCATTTACATTTATATTTGAGACATGTTTTGTTACTTTTTTTTATAACAGTTGAGATGGAAAAGTTTGGTACAAATTATATTGGTATATATTACATTATATTATTATATTTTATAACACCAAGTACGTATAATTTGAATGAAACTTTGGGCCCAAAGCATCATTTTCGTAACGATAGAGGTGTATAATTTATTAAAAAAATAAGAAAAAATATTAAAGATTGAGTTTTTCCATATTGTCTATTGATAACTCCATGGATCATGATCACCAAATTTTTTAACATCATTAACATGTAAACTCAAACTAATCTGTTGTCATAGTTATTTAAGTGACCAAAAAATATAACTAAAGGACATTAAGGATATGTAATTGATCCGCTTCCTGGCACCGTGTTGAGTTGGCCTCCCATCGTTCTCCTTGAGAAGTGGATGACGTAGATGGCGGCAGCATTGATGAACACCTACTCATGCCCGCTTTTCATCCCCATGGTGCTGGCACGCCCCATCATTTCATCTCCTCAATGCATGGCAAGATGATGGCTTCCTCCACGGATACACACATATGCTTGATAGAAATTCTCACCTGGTTTGGTTGTTGATAGATTTTCTCGATACCTAGATTTTAGGCTATTTTCCCCTCATGCTATTCCCTCATCGGCCAGGGAGCCCTAACTTGATGGGAGGGTGGTAGGGGAAAATAATGTTGATGCCACATCGTGAATTCGCATCACGTTTATAGATGGCCAGTTTTTCGTTGTAGTAATATAAGCATCCTCATAGAGTCATAGCTCATAAATATATAGACACTGCAAGCGAGCGACCAACAAAGGTTTATAACTCTTGTTTGATTTTTTAAATAGCAATTTTGTAATATACCATTTGTTTCATTTTTCTAGAAAAATCTAGTGACACTTGTCATACCGTGTCCATTCATAATCTTCGAGACAAAATAACACAATAATAACTACTCCCTACATTGAAACATGTAAGTCATTTTGGCTTTCTCTAGGTACATGGCTTTTACAATGCACCTAAAAAGTTTAGAACGATTTAAAATTTGGAATGGAGGAAATATATGTTTTTTTTGGATATTATGTGTATGGAAAATGTCATCCAAAATTTAGGGGAGGGTAGGATTATTTTACCACTAAATATAGTGTGTTCTATAGACGAATGGTTGGAGATCAGGGTGTTTTTTTTTTTGACATAAAACTTAATTTTGACTTTAGGTTGAATATAGGGAAATCTTAGAGATGCCATACCTGCTCTCTTGGTTACATGACTGTCTTGGACTAAGCTTTGACTTTAGATTCCATAGGAAACTCTTGGAGACGCCCCACGTGTTCTCTTGTTTTAGGCTGGCTTGGATTATTGGTCTTTTTTTTTTTTTGCGATGAACTTGGAATATTGGTCCGGCGCGAATCAGAAAGTACTTTCTTCCTAGATTTTCTAATTCTAAGTGATTATACGTTAACTTACGGATAACCTACAGGTACAGCCTTTTTATTTTCCTCAAAAGTAAATTAGTAGGAAATTGAATACTTACATTGTTTAGCTCATAAATATATAGACACTGCAAGCGAGCGACCAACAAAGGTTTATAACTCTTGTTTGATTTTTTAAATCGTAATTTTGTAATATACCATTTGTTTCATTTTTCTAGAAAAATCTAGTGACACTTGTCATACCGTGTCCATTTATAATCTTGGAGACAAAATAACACAATAATAACTACTCCCTACATTGAAACATGTAAGTCATTTTGGCTTTCTCTAGGTACATGGCTTTTACAATGCACCTAAAAAATTTAGAACGATTTAAAATTTGGAATGGAGGAAATATATGTTTTTTTGGAGATTATGTGTATGGAAAATGTCATCCAAAATTTAGGGGAGGGTAGGATTATTTTACCACTAAATATAGTGTGTTCTATAGACGAATGGTTGGAGATCAGTGTGTTTTTTTTATGACATAAAACTTAATTTTGACTTTAGGTTGAATATAGGGAAATCTTAGAGATGCCATACCTGCTCTCTTGGTTACATGACTATCTTGGACTAAGCTTTGACTTTAGATTCCATAGGAAACTCTTGGACACGCCCCACGTGTTCTCTTGGTTTTAGGCTGGCTTGGAGGATTGGTCTCTTTTTTTTTTCGATGAACTTGGAGTATTGGTCCGGCGCGAATCGGAAAGTACTTTCTTCCTAGATTTTCTAATTCTAAGTGATTATATGTTAACTTACAGATAACTTACAGGTACGGCCTTTTTATTTTCCTCAAAAGTAAATTAGTAGGAAATTGAATACTTACATTGTTTACGTAGAGATGTATGGATACGTTAGGTACCTTGTTGACTGGCGTCTTGTAGTTGGACACTCATTTATGGGTCTAACCTTGATCGCAGTTTGCCATTGGTGCACCTTGCTGATCTTGGAGATCTTCAGGTCAATATATAGCCACGAACGTTATTTTCTGATCAAGCATTTTAGTAACAATCGATCGCAAGGAGCAATGCATGGAAATCGATTCATCCAAGGGCAGAGATGTACAGACAGGTACTCAATTAGGATCTACTTTCTCCATAACCCTGCAGTTGGGGAGCTAGCTTGCTACCACCCATGAGATTATGATGAGTGCATAGCGGTGTGCGGCCTTCCAGCGAAGTACTGCAGTCCGCGGTGCGCCGTTAGGCGATGCCTGCCGTAGATGATGGCGCGCAGTCCGGCGTTCTGCAGTCCGACCAAGGCGAAGGCGCATGAGGTGCTTCGTCTGAGAAGAACAGATCTGATACTGCCTGGAACTTCTTTTTTCTGGTGATTCTTCTTTCAAGTTTCAACCTAGGCATCAGACTGCCTGCAGCTGAACTCGTTTTGCTTTGTTACCAAATCATTGTAGCAGGATGACGTAATCTTTTTGATCCCTTGTTCAGTTCAGCGCACCTGATTTGTTGTGCCTGTTAATCAATTGCAATGGCTGGCAGCCTCATGCGTAGATTGGAACTCCAGGGTTGACGCAAAAAACATTAGGTGCTTATTTTTTTTCATAATGGCAATAGTGGGTAATTTATATAAAAATTTAGGGGAATATTTTACAATGTTATTATAATGGCAAAGGTGGGTAAATATTTAGAAAACGAAATAGATCTAATGGTTATCATTGTTAGAGACTATCGAATGGATGGACAGATGCTTCTGATTATTATGGTTATCATTGTTAGAGACTATCGAATGGATGGACAGATGCTTCTGATTATTGTGAGAATTTCTAGGATTTATCTTTTTTTCTAGCGCGTCTGGTGAGGATTAACGTGGAGCCTCCGTTGGAGCCTCTAATTAGTAATAGTAAGATTCCAAAGAAAATGTATTATCCACAGCACATACCCTCAGACTTTGGAATTCTTTTTTTAATCAGACATGTAGCCCATATTTCATTAAGCAGAAGAGAGTGGTCAATAGACCTGATACAAAAGGATTCGCAGATAATCCATGCATTACCAACGAAGAAGTCCTTAACACAAATAAAAAGCAAGAACATGAGGGGTAGGGGAGCCATAGATGATATATAGCAGTGGCAAAGCATCCGCTAGAAACTCTAGGCGGCAAAGCATCCGCCCAAGCACATCAAGACCATCGACACGGCAAAGCACCGCGGATGCTCACTACTGGAAACTAAAAATTTCTTGTTGGTTAAAAACCGACAGGAAAAGGCTAAAAACTGACAGAAAATATAAAAAATCAATTTTTCTGTCGGTATACCAACATGACTAGCTCGACAGGGAAATACCGACAGGACTAGCTCTATACGGGCCGACCTACGTCAGTAGCAAAGTCTCAGAGTCGCTCTCCGAGTACTCCTCCGAGTAACTGAGGGCAGGTCCTCAGGATCACGGGCGAGGATAATCTCCATGAAGCCCGAGTCGCGCGGCGACGACAAGTCATCCTCCACGAAACCGGCGGCAAAGATTACTCTTTGTGGTATAAGATCCCATACAAGGTTGGGTCTATAAAGGATCACAACTTTCAGAAAATTGATAACTAGATGCACGGCACAATTTTGTCAAAATTCCAAAGAAAATGTATTATCCACAGCCCATACCCTCAGGCTTTGGAATTCTTTTGGATTACTCTTTGTGGTGTACTGTAAGATCCCACACAAGGTTGGGTCTGGTATCCACAGCTTTCAGAAAAATGATAACTATGTTAACTCTAATTGTATAACTATCACATATAGTGTAATGTGTGTTATAAGTATTTTGGCAAACTCAGATCCTATGTCGTAACTCATATGCTAGCTATGTCGTCATTACAAGTTCTTTTTCAGAAAATTGATAACTAGGTTGACTCCAATTATTTAACTATTGTCGTTACAGTCATAGTCTAAGTTTACTATATATGAAAGAGGACCAACTCAGGGTCTAGTCCGCTTGGGATGCTAAGAGTCTGTTGACTAATATCTGGCAATGATAGTGCAATTTTCTGGGCATGCTCTAAGTAGCTCTCAAACTTCTCATGATCAACCATAGGTTTCTTCACCAATTCTTCTGAAACCTTTGGCTGCCCATTTTCAGCCGAGAGATGAAGACCAGTGGCAAGAGCCAGCTCCTCCTTCATGATATGGTACTTGATCGTCTGCTTTTGGAATGTCCAGTCGCCGGTCATCCAGTTAAATTTGTACAGAGGGAGGAACTTGTGACCATACGATGCGATGAACTCGATGGCAGCCAGGATGAAGTTGAACTCCTCCTTGGACAGGTAGTAAGCGAAACTCAACCTGGTCCATCCTGGCTTCAGTCCACTATAACCCTGAAAAAATGTGTACCATTATCATTAGTACAAATTTTGTTTAAAAAAAGAGGATATACACTATAACCATCCCACAATTAATTTGATCAAACATACCTCAAGAATCGCAGAGCGAATGCGGAGGGAGAGGGCATTGTTGATGTTGAGCAACGTATGTCCATAGGGGCCTGCGCAAGCGCAGCCACCTCTTGCTTGGATACCGAAAAGATCGTTGAGAAGCCTGGTGACAAAACGGCCATGGAGTGGGAGATGCTTGCCACCAGGCTCATCAGCAGCAGTAGCTTGAGACAAAGGATTATTGGTGACATGAGGGTAGATAAGGAAGGAGAATATGGGTAGGCGTTCTACGTCCGTGTTGCCAAGAACCCTTATGTTTGGATTGCTGACCAGCCTTTTCATTGCCATCTCAGAGTAAACCTGCTCCCGGAGGCTCATCCTGTCATACCCAATGTACTCCTTGACCCAAAATGCAAGCGATGCACGGATTTTCTGAATGATTGGTGGTGTTCCAGCATCCTCTCGCTCCTCGATTTCGTCATAGTACAATGTATCCTACAAGTGTCAAATATACAACAAAATTCTTGTTAATTTTTTTTTTTTTACTAGGAGTATAAGACTAGAAGGTAAGTACATGAATAGTATGTAACATAGGTTGCTTTCTCACCTCCTCATTGAAGCCATTGACGTAGGCCACGGTGCCACCACCACACGTAGATGGAGGCTGAGCGTTGAGTCGGTACAGTGCTTTGTTCATCACAAGGATGCCTGGTGTGCCCGGCCCACCAACGAATTTGTGTGGGCTCAAGAAGACTGCATCGTAGCCGTCGATTTCACCAGATTTCATGTCAATCTTCACGTAAGGTCCACTACACAAATTGAAGGAACCAGCTAGTTAGAATTAATGCTTAGATTCCTTTGATGCGCTCGTTCTGAATTGAAGCACAACTGGACTGATGTGCAAAATTGCCAGATATATGTCATCCTTAATATTATTTCTGATCGGAATTCATTCTGCTGACTGTAGTTTACAGGGAGGAAAGTCCAAGGATGGATTTCTATGTTAAGAAGAAGAAATTTCCTGGTTAACCTATTTACAGATATAGAGCACTTAATTTTAATTTTGGTTGTCCAGTCAAAGTCATTTTTTTCTAAGTCAAAATGAATTCAGTAGAATTTTCGTTCGCCGTATATAATATCATTAGCTACAAAAGAGTAAATGCTAGCAAGCAATTAGTCCACTTCAAAAGGGAAGCAAGATGCGCAGCAGGTCAACATATAAGTAGTTCAGGTTCATACTTCTACTTCGATCAAGATCGGCAGTTCGATCGTGTGTGCTGTCATATACTCATATATATATTTCAAACAGCAGATGAAACTAGCATCTGATGAGTCAAATATGTATATTCAAAGTTCAATGATAGAAAAGAGTAAATGCTGCAAGCAATTAGTCCACTTCAAGAGGGAAACAAGCTACACAGCAGGTCAACATATAAGTACTTGCAGTTCATACTTAATGTCAAATATCAAATATATACTTCGGTTAAGATCGGCAGTTCGATCGTGTGCTGTCTAAGTGGTGATATATATTCTATACAGACAGGAGATAAAACTAGCTAGGTATGCACTGACAGATGTCTGATGAGTCAAATATATTTAGCGTGTGCTTACATAAATGTTTACTTGTCAGCTCCGTGTGTACAGCAAAGTTCAATGCTGAAGACTGTTTCTCCCTACACTTGTAGTTTAAAAGAAGATATTGCCCAATTGTAGTTTCGCTAGCAAATTATAAATTCTGTGTGCACACATTGAAGAATTTTTCCAAGCAACTACTATGCAACGTATAATTTTCCAAATGTGACCTACACCAATTTTGAGCAAGTCAATAGCATGAAAATGGAACACTAAAATGAGTCAAATCCATCGTTGTCATGCTCTGAGACCTCATGCGTGTTGTGGTATATTCTACATATATTAAACGAAGATGACAGAGAACATTCCATCGCTCTCATGAACAGATCATGAATGCTACGTTAAAAGGTTCGTATGCATTTTTGTTAATTCCTCACCTCGCGGCGAAGTCGAAGCACGCGAAGGCGCCATGGTCGTGGAGGACGCGCGCGATCTGCCGCGTGTCCGTGACGACTCCCGTCACGTTGCTGCACGCCGAGAACGACCCCAGCATGGGCCGGTCGGCAAACTCCGGCGACGCGAGCGCGGCGCGGAGCGCGACCATGTCCACCAGTCCATCGGCGTCGACGCCGATCTCGACGACCTCGGCGAGGCTCCGGCGCCACGACAGCAGGTTGGAGTGGTGCTCGTAGGGCCCCACGAACACCACCCACCGCTCCTCGGCGCGGAGCTGCGCCGCGACGCGGTCCCTCAGCTCGACGGGTCCAGGTGCGGCGATCCCCATCACCTCCTGCAGACGCTTGATGGCCGCCGTGGTGCCGGAGCCGCAGAACAGCAGCGCGTCGCCGGCGCCGGCCCCCATGCACCGCTTCACATAGCGTGACGCCTTGTGCACGAGACGTGTCGTCTTGCTCCCGACGTGGCTGTCCTCCGTGTGCGTGTTCCCTGCATGCATGGAGCCATGGCAGATCAGCTTGTGATGAGCAAAGAGGATCCATGGCCATGGCTGCCAGCTCGTGCTCATGCTCATGCTCAGTGCTTACCGTAGAAGGGGAGGACTTCTTTGACAAGGTAGTCCTCGATGTAGAGCAGGCTGCGGCCGGACGCCGTCTGGTCGGCGTAAGTGAGCGCGCGGCGGCCAAACGGCGTGTCGAACTCGACGTCCTTGCCGATGAGCTGCGACCGGAGCCACTCCACCTTCTCTTCGCCAGTCCCGCCTATGGCGGCTGGCGCACCGCCGCCGGCCTTTTCCTCCCTCGACATGGTCGCACGGAGCAGGCTCATCAGGGCGGCCATGCTCTTATTCGCCTCCTCCGCCGGTGCCGCTGGTGCCGCCAGCTGCTTTTTCACCGCCATGGGCGCCGGGGCTGCTGCTTGCACAGATGGTGGCATTCTTGTCGACCGAAAACGTACGTCGACGACGCTGGCAATGGCAGTGGTGGTGGTGGTCTAGTGGATGAGATGGCAATTGGCAACGGCAATGGCTTGTGTTAGGCTGTGTGGGCTGAAGCTTTGCATGGAGCCTGGTATATATAGCCATTGCATTGCAACTGCACGAGAGCTGAACGATGGCATCGAAGGAGGAGGTGGAAGATGACGGGAAGGAACAACAGAGAGGATACAAGTGGAAAAAAAATTTGTATGCAGTGGGTGGCAGCAGCTGACGGGTCAAGGCGAATGGTTTGCTTGTGGTGACCAAATGCTCTCCCGTTCCCGCGCTAGCTGCGCGTTCCAATTCAGCGGGCATTCATTGCGTTGGCTGCAAATACATCAGATATTGAGAATGGAGTTGACCGATTTGAAACATCTCCAATTTTTCCGTTATCATTTTAAATGCATCGATCGCATATTCGCATGAGCTAATCATTTTACGTACGTGGACTAGCTAGGTTTTGTGCCGACTTACGGCCATGGTACTAAATAACCATTTATTGCGATCGCTATAGCATCCACACACTGTATCTTTTTACAGATAATGAAAGATTTCGGACTTCAGCCTTCTTTTGGAAACAAAAGCATCGGTCCAAAACTTATTACGGCAGCAAACCGTACATAAATTTATTATAAGTTCAGAACTAAAGTTGAAGACGGTAAATAAAGGATTATCCATCATGCGATGCGATGCGATGCGAACAACTCTTGATCTAGCGATTTGGAACTTACGTTTTTGCGAACAAGTGATTTAGAACTTATAGCGGTTGATATTTGAGGCACTTGCGTGCTGTGGTATACTTCCTCCTTCCTAAAATAACTGTCGTTCTCGCTTTCCAAAAAACAACTTGATAAAATATAAATTAAAGGCGTACTAAAAATTATTAGTACATCAGAAAATTTAACTAACAAATTTATTTGAAATTTCGCAAAAAAAAACAAATTTATTTGAAGATACAAATTACATATTTGGAGTCAATTTACGGCACGAAACAAAAAACGACATTTAATTTAGGACGAAGAGAGTATGGCAAATAACTTTCACATGTTTTAGCTATCATAAAACTATTGAGGTTACTGTTTCTGAAAATGATAACAAATCATATGATCTTATGACTATTTTATTTATTCTCAATAGCTGTACAGTACTCCCTCCGTCTCCCCTACATCTTAAAAAAGTGTTATTTTTTACTTTCAAACATCTAGACATCTTGTTTGACTATCTATCTTATTTAAATATTTTATATAAATATTATATATTTTATTATAACTTATTTTAAAGGTATTTAATGATAATACATTGATTTTATAATTTATATAACTTTTTTTGAATATGACGATGTTGGAAAAGTCAAAAGAATCACTAGTTTTTTTTTTTGAACGGAAATAGTACCAAATAGTATCCCGTATATATCCGGGGTAGGCTACGTTTGACATAATCACACATCAGCCAGGTAGTACAAACTCTGGATGGGCTACTTCACATTTGGTCGTACCTCAAATAATATTACGGACCCGATTTCATCACTCACTTAATAATGCAAAAAATAATAAAATAAAGTCCGCGTACGGTCTCCACCGCGTTGGCTATTTGTTCTCAAGAAACTTCACGAACAGTCTTGCGTGGAATATATGTATATTCAATTCAGACAGTCAGACACGTCACACGTGTATCATACATTTATATATAACAATACAGCACCTGAGACTAAATGACTGATTTCTTTAGAAAACGCATTCCATGTGTGATTTTATATATACTTCCCCTTAACCTAATGATTCTATAATTATTGTTTTAAAATGAATTGATGATTAAATCTTGCACAAAATAATTTGACAGCTCATCAAACTTGTTATACCAGCAACTAGATATATGTCAACAACTAATCTTGTTGATAGTTTTCATCTTTCATGATATATATACATACATAATCTCAACAACTAATACAATCATTGGATCAACTAGCAACGAATCTCTACGTCATATGCAGAATATCGCTCTCGATAGGGTCTAACTGTTTTTTTATGAACAAAAAATCCAAACAGTGAAGCATGCGTGTATATATAATAAAAAATAACTAGTTATACTTTTGCTCACACAATCAACATGTGAGCACCGACGACGTCCGTAGAGACATATATAAAACAAAATAAAATTTGAATTGTTGATAAAGGCTTTGTGGGCTATTTTATAGTCCAAACTATCCTAACTATGATTGTGATGCAATTTTTGTTTTTCACTTCGGTGTGACTAAGAATAAAAAAGGAAATGTTTATCTAACACTAAAAGTAAAACCAGATATCTTTAGCAATCAAACTATCAAAATTAGACAAATTTGACCCTCAACTCGGTTCAAACACTAATATGTATAGAGAGTATTTTTTTCGGGTACAAAGGCAACAGACATGTTAAAATATTGACTCCAATCCACAACCTTCAGCTCACATAATATATCTATATCATCATAAACACTGACCGAATTGATCCTGTATCATTACCGAAGACGGCTTGTTTGTCGAGTGACTAGTTATTTGCCGAGTGTGTTATATCGGGGTACTCAGCAAAGAGTCGGTTTGCCGAGTGCCACACTCGATAAAGGAAGGACACTCGGCAAACAGTCTGTTTGCCAAGTGTCACACGCCCAGCAACACAGCACACTCGGCAAACTAGTGGTATGCCTAGTGTCACACACTCGGCAAAGTTAGACACTCGGCAAACAGGCACTTTGCCTAGTGTCGGGCACTAGGCAAAGTAAGACACTCGGCAAAAAGCAACAACAGCTAATGCCCATCACCTACCGTTACCTCTTTGTCGTGTGTCGCAAAAGGATCGTCGGCAAACACATGCTTTGCCGAGTGTCAAATTCTGACACTCGACGAAGACAACCTTTGTCGAGTGTCATTTCTTGACACTCTGCAGCAAAACATTTTTTTCTTCATGCCCCCAAACTTTTTCTATTAACCTCATATAGTACCTAGAACTACATGTTCAAATTTGGCAAATTTCTCAATGTGTTTCCTATATTTAGTTAATTTATTTCATTTAACTAAATTAATTTTACATAAATTAAATTTGAACTCAAGTCATTTGAATAATGGAAAAATCATATTCATGTTATTGAGTCTAGTGTGAGGCCGCATCTAGAACCGACACATTTCAAACATCTTGTTCAAGAAACATGACTAGGAACTTGTGGGGGAATTATTTTTAAATTTTATAAAAAATCAAACAAAGTCCGAAAATCATGAAACATGTCAAGATATCATGATATAATCTGTGGAGGCTATGATAAAAATTTGAGAATGTTTCGCGAAAGTTGTCATGTACGATACTTTCAAAACAAAGCATATCCAAAGAGGGTTCATATAGTTGAGAAGGATCCGGCAAGATTTGGAGTCAAAGCAACTGCCACGTTGGATTTTGACTCCAAAACTTTTTGACTTCTCTGCTTGGTTGAGTACGCCAGAGTGATGGCGCCAACCTACATGTTCGACCAGTATGTCATCGCCTCCGATGCTAGAGATCTTCTTGGCAAGGAATTCCCCAACAAGGCGGCGCGGGTGAAGGTTAAGCTATGGATAAGTCATCCTCGCACTACATTGGTCAATATATCGCATTCATTGGACACTAGCCTTATCCAATGAGTTTTCGTTGTTGCCATATGCGTGGGTGAAGGAGGAGATATTGATAAATTTTGTAAACCACAAATGAAAATGGTGTAAATCGCGACACAAGCCATGCGCCCGTACTCGTGACTAAATGGTTGATTCATTCCAGAATGAAGGCGGAAATATGCAAGTTCGTGATGGAGTAAAGCATCAAGGAAGGGGGAGAATTCTATGATAAATTGGGTGATTTGGTGAAGGACCCCATGCTCGAAAAGCTCAAGCAGTGGCGTCCAACGGATTACAAATGGCTCATCGAGCTTTGATTTGAAACTTTGTCGCATAGTTCGTCGGAACTAGTCTATGTAATAAATTTAACTTTGTCGGAAGAACCAAGTTTGTAATAACTTTATCGGATTCGTGACTTTTGTATGGATGGATTACGCTGGTATGGATTCTGTTTATGAAATGTGAATTCTGTTTATGAAATGTGAAATCTGAAAATATTTGAATTGAAATCCTGATTATGTTTTGGTATTTCATTTTATTTTATTTTTAATCCAAAAATATTAACCGCAGCGGGCAACATAAGGAGCCCGCTGCTGTTAATCAACCAAACCCGCAGCGGGCATCCTAATGCGCCCGCTGCGGTTAATCACTTCCGCTGCGGTTAATACTGATTAACCGCAGCGGGCACCGTATGTTGCCCGCTGTGGTAAAGCGGTTTAACTGCAGCTGGCACGGGCACCCGCTGCGAACAGGACACGATTAACCGTGGCCTTTCATTTGCAGCTGGCGCCCGTGCCCGCTGCGGAAAACCGAAAGCGCCTGTCACGATTATTCCATGTGCAGTAGTGTCCTTTTCTATTCACTTTCAGGAATATTTCAATACATATTTTAGACCTTGATAAATGAATTCAAATGGAAACAGTTTCAATAGGAAAGTTTAGACCTCTTTGTTGGTATAAATTAAGTGCAACTAAAATAAGAAGGATTCCGCAAGCGCTTACGTAACATACCATTGTAGCATTTTACCGGGAGTATCCGGGTATCGTTATTTATATTTTACCACAGGAAGCAAGGGTTAAAGAATTGATAATTCACCATCATGTATCTACTAACTTAGTAAACCAACTAGACTAAAGCAGGGGTAAATGATATATATATAAAAGGTAATATAAATAATAAAGCACACATGAGAATTCTATGATAAATGAGTAGCTAGCTAGAGTGAGAGGGCAACGGAAGAGATCAAGGTTCCTATATACTTCTCTATTACTTGGTTCTATGATAACGGGGATGGATAGATATAGCAATCGTACAATAGCACTTCGGGACATCGGAGCACTAGCCACGGACATGGATGAGAAGGGGGCTAGGAAGGTCCGACTACGGTCCTACAAACACCAACCCGAACGAGGTGGAATACGACGGCCGTCAGGGACCGCCACGATCCTCGGGCTACCACAACAATCCGTGGGATTGGGTGCAATCTCAGGTAACCTCTAGTCTAGACACCATGTCTACACTATCAATTACTACTCTAATTACCTAGGATAACTAGAGCACTCGATGCGAGCGAAGATCCCATACTAAAGCATAACTACTATACTAACAATCACAAGATAGGTCATGAAAGTAAATAGAGAAGATAAATATATTAAAGCATAAGTCTTACAAAGAGTAAAGACATACCAAATCTCTGAAGACTTCTCCAGAACCAGAGCACAGCTCCGCTCTCCCTAACTCTCATCTAGATCTAATCTACTACATTGGAATGTCTAGCTCTAATTCTCTAGAGAGGAGAAGTCATCCATTCAAGGGACGCCTCTACAACTCTGATCCCGCTGGGAGATAATGAATTAGGGTTTAAGGGATTGCCTCCTCCGGGGGCCGGGGGCCCCGCTTATATAGCCCTCTAAGATGCACCACGGCCCTCGGATCAAACCGACCTAAACGGACGATTATTATTCATCCTCAAAGGCGGTGGAACGGGGATCCGCGAGGCCGACTCGATTGGTTGAAGTCCCCGGTCGGCCGACTCTAGGGTGGAGTCGGCCGACTCTCCACCGAGCCGGTTCGGCTCCCGTTTGGTCCAGAGCCTTCTCGAACCTTCCAGACATGAATTTTCACCGGTTCCCGATTATCTCTATGTAAACCCGACATGTGGGCCTTCCTTGGGTATTTTCAGCCGACACCCCCGCGTAAAAACAAACATTCACCAAAACTCGTGGAATTCTCGTATAACCCCTATATCTAGTTGGTGAACATATTTTAGTCCTTTCTCATGTCTCGTTGACGGTAAAAATTGGCACTTAACGACCGTCAACAACTCCCCCAAGCTTACCTTTTGCTCGTCCCCGAGCAAAGATAAACTCGATGGATCGGAGTTGCTACTATGCTTTCACTCCTCACAAGTACACATGCGTTCAAACAAGAACTCTCCTCCGAATTAGAGTGAACTATTCGACTCAAAACTTACTCATATTACCTTTCACCATGGGGCTTGTAACCGTCACTTGGGTCTTGAGTAGTTGAAAGATAGAACAAATCAAGTCAAGCACCATGTTTCTCGCTCTTTGATCAACTATTATTCCGGAGTTTTTGCAAGATTTTCAAATAAAACTCAGAGTTCCTTGTATGAACCTTTCAGGTCTCTCATTTGTGGTATTTCTGGATCCTCTCCAAGGCATGAGTAGTGTATGCCTTCTCTCTTCTCTCAAAATATATGGTATTTGTGGAACTAAGGCATAGTGGAAAGTGCCTTCTCTCTCTCACCCTACTTTCTATTAGGCTTATGTGGAGCTTATAGGTGGGGAGACACTCAAAACTCACTTGCATATATTGCACAGTTAAACCATGGATCCAAGAGGAACTAAAATAATAATAAAGTCATATGTGCATGTGAATGAGGAAATGGAATGGATGATAAGATGATGATGATAAGGAAATGATTATGAGGGGTGATCACTTGGTGAACATCTACTTCTACACTTGCTCCTTTGGGGATAACATGACTCCCTTTATTTGGAAACCTTGAAACTTCTTGAAAGGAAGGACTTGGCTACTCTATCTTTCTTTCTTTCTTTTTTCTTCTTCTTTTTTTCTCTTTTTTCTTTTTTTTTTTCTCTCTTTTTTTTTAGAGCAACCAATCCTCCGAAAATGAAACTTTAGCAACGGGGAGTGTATAATTTGAAATGATAATGACCGGAGCTTTATGTAGGCAAATGGAACGGCGATGATTATTTCTAGATGTTCACTCCCCGGATAGGAGTAGAACCTTTTCGGATGAAGTGAAATGAGTGGCGTATGTATTTTGTGGATGGATGGATGGATGGATGGATGCGTACTCCCGTGGTAGGAGCAGATAAGTGCGTATCTCCGGGGTAGAGACAACATAATATGTGGGGAAATGCGTACTCCTGGGTAGGAGCAGATAGGTGCATATCTCGTAGGGTAGAGATAGCACAATATGTGGTGGATGTGGATCTATATGTGGGTGGTACTTCTAGGGACAGTAGCACGTAAATGAATGTAGTATTTATAAAATGGGTGCATGCTTCTGTGGACAGAAGTAGCATAGATCAATAGATGGAAAGCACATAGTATTGACTTTAATTGCATGACTGATTCCTTATGGGTCCACAGCATAACCACACTCAATGCCTATAAAGACTACACTCAATGCCTACAATATGATCTATATAAATAGATGTGTCTTCCTAATCTAGTAAGCATGAATATATGGCTGTGGTAGGAATTTGAACTCTCATCATAAAGGAACTCATCATGCATGAATTTAATATTTTCACAGATAAATTCTCCAGAACTCTAGTATCTCTAGGAACAAGATGGACAGCAGCTCAAAAACCTTCCCATATCATACCCGTCAACCACCTAGACTTAGATCAAGTGTTTGCTACCCACAAGTTTCAGGTTCGAGCAAATCTCAAATCTAAACAAGTTGTGTCCAAAACTCGGGAGAGTGCAAGGTTGAAAACTAGGTACTTGAAAGGAATTACGACAGAGCAACTATTCATCATCTCCATATAGAGTTTATTCTATGGGATAACTTAAAGACAGTTGCAAGAGCTCTCCATAAGATAAATAAGGAAATCTTTCTCGGGTTTCTATGGTTATGCATCTTTTTAGTTGTTTTAACAAAGCACACTCTAACAAGGCATAAAATAGATAAGTTGGAAACACTTAGCTTGGTACACGGGGGATGCCCTCCCCCAAGCCGGATGTTGACATAGTCTCGCTCGATGTTGCCGATGTGCAATGAAAACGCTCGAGTCCTCCCGGAGTGTCGTAGATAGATGCTGTTGGAGACAGTGTTCAAGTGTCATGGGCAGCACTCCGAAAGGTGACTGGAAGTCCTTCTGCCTGTTTAGCTCTTCTTGTTCCTTTATGTTCGTGAAGCTCAAATAGACAACAAAGCTTGTGGAACCGATTAAGCATTAGTGATAAAAACCTCTAAGCCTTGGTTGTCTAGAACTCGCTTAACTCAAATGTCTTCTAACAGGATCACAAGAAATATCTTTATCTTTTTATAATAAAAGGGATGCGATGACAGAGATGAAAGAGCATGATCATGGTGAGAATTTTTTTTTTTTTTTAGATGCAAAACGTATGAATGAATGCAAGAAACTAAACATGCAATGGATGAGCAAACATAAAAGAGTGGAGTGGATGCATGAATTCTTAAAAGTAAACATGTAGTGAGGTGCAACAATTTAAAAGATAACTACTCATAATTTTAAAGTCCATGAGCAAGACTATCTCACCGTTCTTGATCATACTTACCATGACTCACAGATGAAATTTGTGAGTAGTGTTGCGGCATCTATGTTCATCACTTATTTTGATGACGACATTTTCTCCAATCGCACATGGTTAGAATAGTATATATGTATACACAAACCCGTGAGATGGCGGGGTTCCGGTTGAATGTTGAGGACCCGGGCTCTTCAATGTCTTGTGGAAGCTTGTCGGAAGGTCGAACGACATCTTTTGTCCCGTCTATTCCACACTCAACAACAAGGGGTAATCCTACTAAAGCTAGTGATACACCAAATTAGCGACATCAACATCATTATCAAAAACTTAACACCGATTGCTTCCCGCAACGGCGCCAAAATGCTTGTTGGTATAAATTAAGTGCAACTAAAATAAGAAGAATTCCGCAAGCGCCTGAAACATACCATTGTAGCATTTTACCGAGAGTATCCAGGTATCGTTATTTATATTTTACCACAGGGAAGCAAGGGTTAAAGAATTGATAATTCACCATCATGTATCTACTAACTTAGTAAACCAACTAGACTAAAGCAGGGGTAAATGATATATATATAAAAGGTAATATAAATAATAAAGCACACATGAGAATTCTATGATAAATGAGTAGCTAGCTAGAGTGAGAGGGCAACGGAAGAGATCAAGGTTCCTATATACTTCTCTATTACTTGGTTCTATGATAACAGGGGATGGATAGATATAGCAATCGTACAATAGCACTTCGGGACATCGGAGCACTAGCCACGGACATGGATGAGAAGGGGGCTAGGAAGGTCCGACTACGGTCCTACAAACACCAACCCGAACGAGGTGGAATATGACGGCCGTTAGGACCGTCACGATCCTCGGCTACCACAACAATCCGGGATTGGGTGCAATCTCGAGTAACCTCTAGTCTAGACACCATGTCTACACTATCAATTACTACTCTAATTACCTAGGATAACTAGAGCACTCGATGCGAGCGAAGATCCCATACTAAAGCATAACTACTATACTAACAATCACAAGATAGGTCATGAAAGTAAATAGAGAAGATAAATATATTAAAGCATAAGTCTTACAAAGAGTAAAGACATACCAAATCTCTGAAGACTTCTCCAGAACCAGAGCGCAGCTCCGCTCTCCCTAACTCTCATCTAGATCTAATCTACTACATTGGAATGTCTAGCTCTAATTCTCTAGAGAGGAGAAGTCATCCATTCAAGGGACGCCTCTACAACTCTGATCCCGCTGGGAGATAATGAATTAGGGTTTAAGGGATTGCCTCCTCCAGGGGCCAGGGGCCCTGCTTATATAGCCCTCTAAGATGCACCACAGCCCTCGGATCAAACCGACCTAAACGGACGATTATTATTCATCCTCAAAGGCGGTGGAACAGGGATCCGCGAGGCTGACTCTGATTGGTTGAAGTCCCCAGTCGGCCGACTCTAGGGTGGAGTCGGCCGACTCTCCACCGAGCCGGTTCGGGCTCCCGTTTGGTCCAGAGCCTTCTCGAACCTTCCAGACATGAATTTTTCACCGGTTCCCGATTATCTCTATGTAAACCTGACATGTGGGCCTTCCTTGGGTATTTTCAGGTGACACCCCGTTATAAATGCAGGACATTCACCAAAACTCGTGGAATTACAAGATAACCCCTATATCTAGTTGGTGAACATATTTTAGTCCTTTCTCATGTCTCATTGACGGTAAAAATTGGCACTTAACGACCGTCAACACTCTTCTTAGAAGAATACAATTTTGTTTTATGTCAGGTTTTATCGAGGTCATTTAAAAAATTCATAAATATACTAATTTCAAAATCAATGATCTTAAATCTGGAGTTAGGGGTCTTGAATGTTTTTCCAAATGAAAAAGTAGTTGACTACATAGTTGCAGATCTTCTTAAATATTACAACTTTGGTTTAGGTTATTGTCATCCAAACTTATTTTTAAAAAAATAATACAATTTTTAAATCATTATTTATACTATTGGCTGGTTTAAAAGAATGGCGAGTGTAAACATATAAGATAATAATTTTATATAGTGTATACTCCGTGCTCCCACTAGCTAAGATGTACGCAACATTGGTCAGTCGTTCCTACTTGTCAAACATGACATCTTCCTCCCCATTATAGTCCACTAGCCAGGCCATTTTTATCTCACACACGCTCAATATAGACTGTACCGCCGGCCAATTTGAGCCGTTTTATTCTACTCGATCTGCTCCACTTGCAGTTGAATTGAACTTGTCCCAAAGCTGTGCACTTTTCAGTCCGTACTTTGGAACTTTTCATTTGATCTGTTCAGCGGCAACGTTCCAATGTCAAATTCGTGTGCGTCCCCTTTTGACGTTAATCAATTGGTTCTTCCGGGACCGGTGCATGCATCGTACCGACCTCATTTTTTTCATATTCAAAACAGATTGATGTGCATTTAATTCTCAAAATAAAGATAATTCAATTTGGTTAAATCTTAGTTTTTTGGTGTGTAATATACACGTTCTTTTCAATGTATAAATGTGGCTACAATGTTTTAAAAAGAGTTAGCTAAGGAAGTGATATCTTTCTGTTACTTATTAGAGGCTCCACGAAAGTACCACGTCAACTCTCACCAGACGTGCTAGGTAAAATAATAAATATTTAAAATTCTAACAATAATAAAAATATCATGCCTTTAGTTCGGTATACTCTAATCATCATCTCCGATAATAGCCATTGAATTTACTGTAAATTTAATAAAAAATTGACCATCTCTGTCATTATGAAAAATAGTTGAAGTAACCCCCAAATTTTGCATATAAATTACCCACCTCTGCTATTACAAAAGATAATTCAAAATAACCCCTAAATTTGTTTGTAATTGCCCACATTTGTCATTACAAAAAATAATTCAAAATAACCTCCTAAGTTTGTATCTAATTACCCATTTTTTATTATTATGAAACATAATTCATAATTTCCCCCTCAAATTGCATCTAAATTACCCGCCTCTCTCAAATCTATATGCAAATACTAATATATGCTATAAGAAAAAGATTAAAATTCATAAAGTATGAGACACATATTTCTAAATTGCAAACTTTTAAAACTATAATGTTAAATAATCACAATGTTAGGTTTGACCAGGTATATATGAGACTTATATACTACTACTTTACAAACTTCTATGACTGTGAAATTAAATAACCATACTTCTATGTTTGACCATGTATACCAAGTAAATATATACATTAGGATAAATATTTATTTTGATAGCTTATAGGCATATGGAAAATGTTTAGTTAACAAACCACATAGCAATAACATAACACTGGCAATTCTATTTATGTTATATTAATACTCCCAAGTAATGAATTTTATAAGCCATTTTAAAATAAATTTGTATATTTAGTGCTGAAAGGTTGAGGTTCATTTCAACACCCTTCTAGAGACATATAATATAATGCGCCTTCTCACCCACTTTGCAAGTCAGTCCCAACTTTCGCCATCTCTTCCTCAAGTGACCCTGTATCACTAATAAAAAATGATTTTTAGCAACACATCCCTTATTTTTTATAAGAGCGGCTCTATATTGAGCCACCTCTAGAAATGGCAACTCCCCTAGGATTTATTGACGCGGCTGAGGCGCCTCTACAAATAGACGTGATGGTAAAAAATAAGCACTAAAATTTGAATTTCTTTTGACAACCTCATATGGAAAAATACCAGAACTAAAGTTATGAAACTTTGTTGTTTACAACCTTTTCATTTGAAATCATTCGGTGCTTCAAAATGCTATTTGAAATTAATAATTGAAATTAATGAAGAACTCTAATTTCTCTTTTTAATATGTGGCAAAAATTTATAACTAGTTTTTCTATGTCATACTAACTTCAAATTTGATGATTGTTTCCTAAAAATTTAATAAATCATGCTCTTTAAACTAATTGCGTTCTAGCTTACATCTATTATTTTGTCTATCTTCTTCATGTGAGTGTGTTTTATCTGTTAGAATTTTGAATTTAGAAAATGGCAACTTCAAATGTTATTTCAAAACATTAAATGATTTTAGCTAAAAAAGTCATAAACATAAAAGTTGTAGAACTCATCAAGATCAAAAACTTTTATTTTGGTCATTTGTTTATCCGACAAAATGATAGTAACATTGTTTACAAAATTCACGTCTCTCTTATAGTTTATATAAAATGGGGAACAATGCTTGGTTGTAAAATTTATTTATGTGTAGCACAACGTAGGCTCCTCCCTAGATTAAAAAAATTACTAATTTTTTATTTTTTCATTATTCTAGAAAATAATTTGTACGGACGCCTCAATATCCTATACAAATCGTTGATTTATAGACATGGTAGCTTAGGGACGGCTAGCAAAACCACCCCTACACAGGCTCAGCCACTCCTAAAAAAGCTTACTGTAGGTAGTGTGGTTGCCGCCACAGTCTACTCGCAAGAAGCCTAGGAGCAGTCAAACTTTGTTTCAATTTAACGAACCTAAAAGCATCTCCAAGAATTTGCTATATTTTACTTACTAAATCTTGTGTTTTACCAACTCCCAAAACATTGTGCCAAGTAAAAAAAGAGTCTATCTCCAAGAGTTTCTATTTTTAACTTGCCAAAACCCAAAATGAACCATGAGCATTGATTTGCGGAATAGATAAACCAAGAATACTTATGCACCGAGGACCCTACATTTTTCACTAATTAACTAATCCCAAATGTAAAAAAGTCTCTCTGGTAAATTTGCATCAGGAACCATAGGAGAGAAATAAAACTATGTTTTTTTCCTTCTTCCAACTCTCCTCGTACGGGATGGAGGGCAGCATCTCCCCTGCGTGCTGCTCGGCGTGCATGCAGGTACCCTGTCTTTTGTTCTTTTACTTTCCCACTTCTTTCTTCGTCTCACGATCGCAAGGAGCGGACCACGATCTCCCGGGCGCTGCCATGTCGGCGAAGGATGAGACGGAGGTACCCAATTCTTGGGATCTCAGACCGGTGGCCATCGTTCATCACCTAGACAACGACAGTGGCGACGAAGTCCTCTGGCGCGCGCAGGAGAGGTGGCGGCATCGTGAGATTTTGAGATGGCAAGTCAAGTCCGCGCGATATATGCGTGTGCGGCTCCTCTGGATGGCAACTTGCTAAAGATATCAAGTTGATTTGAGGAGCTGTTGGAGGGTGATACTAATTTTGCTAAACTTAGAAGGATGGCAAGTTGATTTGAGGAGTTGTTGGAGATTTTGCTAAACTTATAAGTATGGTAAACACAATTGGCTCACTTCCCGGCAGAGATGCAGAAGAAAGGTGGACAGAAGTCAGAGACCAACTGTCGACATGATCTTAATCTATTTCTGGTGAAACATCTGGAAGGAGCGGAATAGATGAACATTCCAGCAAAAAATAAATAAATAAATAAATAAACCCAAGACGTAGAAGTTGCTATGCACACATGCAGTGTCGAACGGCAATGTCGCCAAGGCAAAACAACAGGCTTGCTGTAGGCAGCGATCCATTTTATTTTCAGCTTTGTTTTCAGTTGATTCAGGTGCTGTATCGTTTTGTTATTGCCGCCGCCCCCCCCCCGGAGTGGAGTGCTCTCACCGCTTTTATCGGTAGAGTAACAGTTCGGGTGTAATAAAGTCCCTAAAAACATCCTCTTTTTTCTTTTTAACATTTTATAATAAAATTTATGGTAAACATTTTGTTGTTCTTTCTAAAAATATATATTTTTTATTTCTATGTCTTTTCATTGCGATATTAGCTGGTTGCTCGTGCATGCTACAATGGTTTACGTTTGACCAAAGTTTTAGTGAACAATATTAAAATTTATGGTTCAAAATTAACTTGTTGTGAAAATATTCTTAATTGATCTAATGATATTTATTCGATATCATAAATATTGATATCTTTTACATATAGTTAGTCGACTTCACACCAAAACATGACACTAGAATTGCATTCTTTTCTTGAGCGGAGGGAGTAAGTTTTACTAGTTTGCCTAGAAAAATGGAGCGTGATCAACACCAGAATGAGGTAGCTAAATTGATGATCAGGTGTGATTTGTGTCACCGCAGATTTGACAATCAGTATTGATCCAAAACTTCCCATTTCCGTGTCGGTTTTTGAACCGATACAACCATTGCGCTACTGAAGGGCTAGGTTTATGGGCAAAAAATCCGCGCACCAGCGCTCGAATCCTAACCTCATGCTTAACGTCTTCGTCCCCTAACCAATCCACCTTAAGACATTTATGTCTAGTTGGGATCTTAATTTTAGCCATTTTATGTTCATCGTCTGACTATTAAATATGAGTATTTGCGACCCTAAACGAATTCAGATAAAAAATTGTAAATATAAAGTTTTAGCCAACACTGATATGAACTAGCCCACAAAGATATGAACCGGCAAGGAAGACACGATTATCGGTGTCAGTTTTAGTCAAGAACCTATAGTGATGAACTATCAGTCGAAACCGACGGTGATGAAGCTGACAATGTCAGATATGTGGTATTACAGCATCTCCAACAATACTACCTAAAACACTATTAGAAGTATCATCTAGTACAATCAATATATCACCATGCATACAGTACAATTCAGGCAGTCGGTAACACCAGCAGGCAGCCGTAACACCAGCAGGCACCAAATTCACAGGACACAAGAACATGCAATGCCATTACCATCCACATCGATCTGCCAATGGACATGAGCATGAACTCGAAAAGCAAGGATAACTGTGGCAGTAGTACTCGTATTCGATCCCGCTCAGCCATCCATCTACGTAGGCACCCGGGGGCGCCCAGCCGCGGCCTGCTAGGCCAAAAGCGGATGCGGACGGGCCTGCCCTGCTGAAGGTGGCTGCGGGCGGCTGTGCTCGTTCGATCGATCTGCTGGGGCCGCCGCCGAGGCTCGTGCAGGTGAGGCGGGGCGAGACCGGCAAGCACGGAGTTGACGTCGACTCGATGAAGCGAGGGAGCTTTCGCACTCCAAGAAGGCGGCGACACGCGAGGAAGGGGCGATGCGCAGGCGATGCGCGCGACGAGCGAGCGCGCATTTTTGCGCGCAGGAGTGGTTTTGGCAAGTTGACAAAAATAGCAAAGGTGTATGGCAAACTGTTGGAGAGAGTTTTTTCACATTTTGCCAAAAAATTAAGGATGGGGAGTTAGAATGGCAAATGTTGGAGATACTCTTAGATACCACCAATTTTTGTACTACGTAAATTAGGGTCCCAACTCTAGCAGTACTACCAAAAGTTGTCACTCAATTCTGGATGACAGGTGGCCGGGTCTCATGTGTCATCCTCTTCTCATTGTCGGACTATAGACGAACTCGGGCATGGTAGACTTTGTCGCTGGAAGGGGAAGCCGCGCCACCGCTTGGGAGCGGAGCCTCCGGGAAGCGGCCCTGGACCTCCCCGCCGCGGCCATGACTCGCCGTCGTTGGGGAAGGGCTGCCGACATGAGGATCACGCTAGCCTCGCACCACCTCGACTCGCAATGTGCCTCGCGCCGCTGGGAAGAGTACCATAGGCTCGCGTCACCGTTGCTTGCGCCATCAAGAGGAGTGTTTTGCCTCACATCGCCTGGATCGCGCTGCCGGGGCAAGGGAACCGCACGGCCGGGCTCACCGCGTCGTGGGAATACCTGGCGGAGGACCGACTCCAGTGGTAGGGTCCCAGATCCAGCCGCCAGAGGTCCAGTGGTGCGCCGGGTCGCCGGCAAGGAGACACGCCGCTGTCAAGCGGGCACGAGGAAGAAGAACGCGGCGCCAGTTGGAGTGTGATTTTTGGCCTCCACTACCTAAATTTAAGATATGTAATAGATTTAGGAAGCCTGTTGGAGATGCCCTTAGAGCAACTTGAAGAGCTCCCTAAAAAGTTAACGCTCAAAACTTTTTATCAGGGTTTCTATTCGGTAGCTGTTCCTCTAAAGTTAACAGATCTCTAATATTTGCACCTAAAAATAGTTTGAGCCCACCACGTCATCATTTAGTTGGATCATGAATTTTTCCAGCCACTCATCTCCTGGAGTCATGCACCAAGAGTGTCTGCGTGTTGATTGGGGGCATATCTTCCTTTTCTATATATGAGGGGCGCTGGCTCGTTTTTTCGAAGTGAGTAAAACTTGCGGACAGGCTTAGGGGGAGCTGTTGGACCCATTTTTTTACCGGTAACACGCAAATTTCAGTTTTCGAAGTGTCATTATCCTTCTCTTAGAGTTGCTCTTAGTATGTTGACAACGTGTGTTACACGCATGCATGCAGCAATCAGCAATGCATGGATAAGACTACGAGAGGGTCCAAAGTTGCCAACTAGGAGGTCTCGATCAGTCAGTATCGTTTTGTTCGACTTCCAATAGTACGTAGTCATAGCCTAGCCAAACCCTTTCTCACCGCCGCTATTTCTTCCCAACCCAACGTCGGTGTCTCGGTGAGTCGACGCAGTGCTGCGTGCTCAGACTTGAAGTAAACCAACGTCGTCTTGATCCTATCTATCTACTAACTGTTAACCAACAAAGACTGGACTTAAGCATCATGCAAGCAGGGTCGACAGTCGACAGTCGACAGTCGTCCAGCAAATATTCTCGATCACTGGTTTGGCGAGATCATATTTGATTTTCGTCGGTCAATATCAGCAGCACCCATCGTATATTAGCTGCACGTACGATCCGGGGTTATTACTGAAGACTACTACTCTTCTGCTTGTCGATTGACGATTGCATGCATTTCTCCTTCAGTCACACGCGCGTGTTGTAGACAGCTGAATAAATTTTGCTTGTGACTGGACATTTACTTCAACAGAGACCGCTGAAATGGAAACTTGTTGCTTCCAAGTACGTAGGTCTGATGAAGAACGACGGAACGGTGCTGTGTGATGTGGTACCTAGAACCAGGTGCGTTTTTTGGTACATGAAAGCATGGATGAGTCTATACGAGAGGGGTCCAATGCTGACCTAACTGGGGAGGTCAGTCAGTATCTTGATTGACTTCCAATGGTAGTCAGTCAGCAAATATTCTCACTGGTTTGGAGAACATAATTAATTTTCGTCGGTCAATAATATCAGCAGAGCACCCATCGTATGACTGGCGTATCCAGGATTACTGAAGACTACTCTACGTACTGCTTGTCGATTGCATGCATGCATTTTCGTTCCATGCAGTGTCACGTCACTATGTGAAAAGAAGATATATCCAACAGGCGTATGTAATCCTATATCACAGACGAGTGTATACAACGCGTGTCTGAAGCAAAAACGATCAGTCGATGGGCGGCTATACACACGTCTGTATTAATCGAAACTACAACTGGCTATACAAGCAGAAAACATTTTTTCTTATAATAGCTGAACTTTTCGGCAAAACAGAACAGTAAACCTATAAAAATCTACAACTGGAGATATACTTATCGAACAAATGTGTTATTTAGCAATCTAGAAAGCTTAAGAAAACTACTGCAACTTTTGTCCATACCAAATAGTTTAAATTCTTCCATTACCATGACCAAAAATTAAATAGATCTAACACTATCAAGATTCTCGTCACTCAAAACGATCATGTCTCTAAAAATATAGAGGCTATGAGGGTGATCTTGGTGTCAAAATAAAGATATCAAAGTCAACAGTGTAAACTTTTATTTTTTTAGAGAAGAGAATATATTAATATCCCAGGTTCTGCATCAACTAATGTATATGGTTGTTCCTTATTACATATAAAAGCTCAAAGGTCCAAGCAAACTCAAAAACATAGTTTTGATCCAACAAGGATGAAAAAAAAGTGTCCCAAAGCAACATCTAGAACATAATTATATCCATCAAACTCAACCGCTTCTTGCGAACACCTCCATTGCGATTGTCTCAATCTTTATGCAACCCATCTTTATCGTCGGGCGATCCTCCTCCTTTTGAAGTATGGACCAAAATCTGCTCCAGTAAGTCCCCCTGAAAATAGCTTGCAAATAAGATGGTGTTGGACTCTTGTCCAAAACTATGTAATTCCGGGTTAACCATATTACCCAACAAATTGCACTTGCACCAACAAGAATCTTTGATTTCAACTTTCTATTAAACCCCTATAACCAATATGTAAACATATTGTGAGGCTAGTTGGAGGAGTTAAATTAAAGGAAAAAATCTACTTAACCCCCCAACCTATCGAGCGTCGTCTACTTTACCCTTCAAACTATGAAACGCTCTATTTTAGCCCCTTAACTTTCAAAAACCGTTTATTTACCCCTCAAACGGTTTTAGAGTGGTATTGCTACGGTAATACCACTTTTGTCATTTTCATTTATTTTCGCTAAATGTTTGAAAAATCATAGTAAATCACAAAAAAAATTATAAAATGAAAAATTTAACTTTGTTGGACTACACATGAGTAGATCTACACGCTGAACATATAATACGGTATGCTTTGATACAATTTTTTGTTATAGTTTTACAGTGAGCAAATCCAAATTTTGTACAGCAAAAACTTTATCCTAAAGCATATCATATTATGTTTTCACTGTGTAGATTAAGTTATGTTGAGTCCAACAAAATTGGATTTTCCATTTTATGATTTTTCTGTGATTTTCTATGATTTTCAAAGATTCATCATAAATAAATAAAAAAGACAAAACTGGTATTACTGTAGCAATACCAGTGTTACTGTAGCAAACCACTGTCCAAAACCGGCTGGGGGTGTAGAATAGACAGTTTCAAAAAGTTTATGGGGTAAAGTAGACTGTTTTATAATTTGTGGGGTGAAGTAGACCACTTATGATTGATTGGGGTGTTAAGTAGACCTTTTCCTTAAATTTAAGGAGATCTGAATAATTCGCCAAACAAATTTCGCAAAATGACACTCAAAGAGAAGGTGTTGTATAGACTCCTCAGAAAAGCAAAAACAACACTTCCTGCCTCATTGCCAATATCGTCTTGCTAAATTGTCTTTTGTCAAGATTACTCCTTTTGTATAAATACCACAAAAAATATTTTGATCTTAAGAGGTAGCCTCATTTTCCATATTAAATTGTTATACTGTATAGCTTCAGATCCTAGTAAAGTTGTATACATGGATTTTACTGAGAAGCATCCATTCTAATGTAACCTCCACATAAAACGATCTCTCTGATTTGTTAATTGAACATTTGCCACCATAGCAACCACCTCGTGCCAGGCTTGTATATTAATATCTACCAAGGATCTCTGAAAGGCCACATTTAACGGTCTCATAGATAATACCATTCTTACAGATGCCCCTTTCTTTCAGACAATATTAAACAACGCAGGGAAAACGATTTTAAAGGACGTGGTGTTATTCATGAATCCTCTCAAAATCACACTTGAGATCTATCTCCTAGTTTGAATTTGCCCGGTGAAAGAAAATCATCTTTGACCTTCATGAGGCCAGCCCAAAACTGAGAATCCCCTGGCATACGTTGAACCTGTGTTAGTGTCTTATTTTTTAGATACTTATTCCTAAGTAGTTGTTGCCAAATCCCCTCTCTATTTATCTGCTTAAAAAGTCATTTACTTAGGAGATACTTATTTTGAACATCTAGATTTAAGACACCCAACCCCCTTGATCTCTTGGTGTACAGATTAGCTCCCATTTAGTCAATTTGTATTTCTTATTGTGTTTATCCCTTTGCCAAAAAACCGGGATCTGAACATGCACAAAAATTAATTCGTGAATTTCCAAATTTACTCCAACTAACCCCCTTCTGTACCAAAAAAAAAATTATGTAATCAAGGGGCAGCTTGGGTACTACATCTGCTTATAGCAGTCCTGTATTTCCTCACATTCTGTGTTAGCGTGGATTGGTCTTGTAAAACTTAAACTTGTTCCCCGCGGGTAGGATGTATAGATTTGATGATTATATCTGTATAATTTGTTTAATATGCTATACATTAAGCTTCATTTCAATAAATATTGTGAAACATAATATCCTTGCCGAATGCAAGAACATATCAGATGAAACTATTTACAAGCGGTGCACTAGTAATCATCACCATCGGGTTAATGCATCACCAAACGTTGATCAATTGCTCATCACCGTTGGACTGCACCATTGACTCGTGGTAAGCAAACCCTCATCACTGCCGGAATGCAATTGTAACCGATGGTGATCAAATGCCCATCACTGACGGATCATGTTGTAAGTGATTATTGGATTTCAGTGCCGGATCAAACTTCGAGCAATCGAACCGGTTGGCTGGTGACCATGTCATATTATCACAACCGGATCAAATGGCAAACTGGCAGTAATGGTCATTACTGCAGGTATTTAACTATCGACGACCAAAACCTGTCAAACTAGGAGGTTCCAAACCGACGGTGATCTTTCTGCAGTGAAGATCAGTCTTCTTTTTTCTTATTTTGGTCAGTAGCTATGGCTTGCTAATATTTTGCCTGCAAACTACTTGCACGCCAAAAATTAAAACAGAGATACTTCTAAAACTAATTTCCATCACAGTGATATGCGGTTGTGCTGTTATTTACCGTGCCTATAATCGATGAAGTATTTCGAGTTGACAAAACACGAACTTCCAAAGTCAGCCTGACAAGCTGGGCTCGAGGTCGGTACAGCTAGCCCAGCCAAATCCTTTCTCACCGCCGCTGATTCTTCTAAGTTCTAACCCAACGGCGGTGAGATCGAGAGAACGGTAGTGCTCAGGCTTAAACTAAACCAACGTCTTCCTATCCTATATCTACAAATTTATCGTAGTGCGTGCTCGGAAAATTAACTGACTGAAGATCATAATATTTTCGTCGGTCAGATTAGCAGCACTCAACGTATGACGACTGACGTTGCTTCGTGCATGATCCAGAATTAACTTCCCTTCTGTCACGTGTGGTAGAAAAACGGAAAAATAAATCCGCTTATGAGTTCGGGCTCGAGACAGAGTTAAGTAGAATATCAAACTTGTTGCTTCTGCGAATCAAATTAAACTGGAACTTACAGATTAGTCGGTCGTTAGTTGAACACACACCTACTCGGACTTGGCACTCGGAATGCATTCCTAGACCGGCACCTTTTTTTTCCAGTAATGCTAATCATCGAACGGCGTGGTGCGTGCCCATTCAACCGCCGCCCACCACGGCTACCCCCCCCTCCTCTCCACACACCACGTGATCCGTCAGTCCACCCCCACTCTCTCATTCTCGAAGCGGCCGCCTCGTCTTCTCTCATTCCTCTTTTCTTCACTCACGTAGCTCCCGTTCCTCATCTCGCTCTGTCGCGCTGCCGTCGTTGCCCATTTCCATTGCCTCCCCCTCCACAACCTCCATGCACCGGTCAAGCACGGTGAGCCACGCACGCTCCCTTGCCCGCTGCCGCGCCTCTCCCCTCGCGACCTCCGTGCCACCAGGCAAGGATGGCGACGACGATGGGTTCCGGCGAGCCACGATGCTCGTTCACCCACTGCGCCCCCTCCATCCTTATGGCCCCCTCAGGAAAGGATGGCGGCCATGGATTTGGCGGTAGCGGCCGTGGATGCGAGCGGTCGAGGCGCAGGTACCTCTTCTTGTCCTCCTCTGCCCTCTCTCTCTCTCTCTCACAGAACCGACCAATTTATACAAGATTAAGTACAGATGTCCCCACTAATACGTTGACACTCGTATACTTTATCTTATATAAACCCGGTAGTCCAACAAAAACACGAAGGATTTCAAACCAACTTGTAACGAACCAAGATCGTAGTGATTCAGCATAACCACATCACCTATTACAACCTTTTACAAATAATCTACATAGATTAAATAATATCGGAGTACACTCTAGTTATTACAAACCAGAATACAAGATTGCGGAAGAAGCATAGTTTTGAAACAAAACCATAGTTAAGGTTTACATTGCCAGTTCGAGCTCATATCTTACAAAAGCAATACAAGGTAAGAAGTCTACTAGAGACCATGCCCAATGGTCTAGTCTTCATTCCCGGCAGGGAGAAGGCAGTAGTTGCAGCAACCATTATAGAAGATGTCATCTGCAACAGGAGGGAATAAACCCTAAGTACTCAATTGTACTCAACAAGACTTACCCGACATGAACAGAAATAAAGACTCCAAGGATTATGCAAAGCTTTAAAGGTGGAGTTGGCTTAACTCATTTTGCGTAAAAGCTTTAAGTGATAAGAGTAAACATGTTGTTATTAGCATCAAGTTAATCTTCATTAACCTGTTATCTAGGTTTGCACCTGTGCTAAACAAGCAAGGAGAAGAGAAGTACATAACCATATCAGGTTCATTAACAGCTATCTTGTGAAGCATCATTAACCATCCAACTTAATGTTTTCAAGTATGGAGATACTCCCGTCAAGCTTCTCACTATCCAGGAGACGATGGCGATTCGAATCGATTACAACCCAGCTGGGGAAATATTCCTAACACTCTCCCGGCACACCCGGCCAAAGGTAGCCGTAGAACACCATTCGTACAACTCAGGAATCACGGATCCGAACAGCGCCTCACTTAGGGTTGCCACCATGCCATGAGGTCAGGAATTATAACACCTGCCTCTGGACTTACGGACATGACTTCCCACACGGACATACCACGCCGGATATGCCAATGGATCAGGAATTATAACACATGTCGGCGGGTGAGACTTGATACTTTTCGCGATCCGGCCTAAGTTGAGCTACTAGGCTTCGCGGCGGATAATCTCAGATCCAGCCAGCTAAGTGCTAGGCACTGTTCAACATGACTAGGAAAGGCTCCATTCCTTGTGTGTGATTAATTGGTATGGCGGTTCGCTTGATTACAAGGCTCCTGTTGGCATTTCTTAGCGCGATTACCAAAATAGACTTAGAGCCCGATTCTGATAACAGCGCCAGAAACGCTAAATGGCTTTACTCGGCATAATTACTAGAAACTGGTTCTAGCAACTACGCGAGTGTTGCCAGAGATAGATCACATCCTAATAGATAAATATCCGCAAGCGCACGGATCTATCGTCGCAGCATTTCACCCGGAAGTATTCAGGGTATCGTTATTTATAATTTCCCAAAGGAAGGCATGGGGTAGTTAAGTAATCTAGCATGGGTATGAATACAATATCTAGCATGAGGAGAAACCGACCAATGTGCTATACAGGGGTAAGCATATGGTAGTTTGGATAGTGGACACACACTTAGAGCAACCTCAAAGGAATAAAGATAAAATAAAGAATAAAGAATAATCTACGCGGAGCAGGCAGGTCCTATATAGTCAATACTAGAACAAATTAATTCCACATGTTATACAAGTCAAGACTCGACTATAGACTAGGAATATGGGGAGACCGCGGCAACCGGTCCGCACGCCGATGGCGGCATTTACGAACTCCTACTCAACATGCGAACGTGGGGGATTACAAAGGACGGACAGGGCTGTCACCACCTGCCGCCTACCACCTCAACCGTGGCATGCCGACATATCCGAAGGTTCCCTCGCACCCGGACACCATGTCCGCATACTAAGGAGCTACCTACGTCCCCCCAGGACTCCCACCCTACGGATGGACGAGCTAGAACGTAGGCAAGCCCGAAGGCACATCGAACCGCTATTCCTCTTCTACAATCTAATCTAAACAAGTAAAACACACGAACGATGAAGAACAATGTAGAGCACGATGAACAATTCTCACAAGAACTATGGCCTAGTTCTTGATCATTGAATATATCGTGCACTAGACTATACTCTAGTTCATATGCACGACTATATAAATATAATGAGAACTTGACTAAGGAAGAACGCTCCATAGATTTATACCAAAGGTGTAGCTTTTCCTCCTGGAGACAAGCTCTCCAAGTAGCTTTGCCTAGCTCCAAATGACTAACACTAATGCTAAAGAAACAAGTGTGAGGTGTAGAGATGGCTCCAAATGGTGTGTGTTGAGGTGGGGGCCTCTCCTCTTCATTTATAGGGCACGAAGGCGGTTCGGGGGTATGGAGGTAAAATAACCAGCGGAACCGTCATGCCCCGGATGGAAGGAGGCGACCGCCTTTGGCCGGCCCACTGGGCGGGGGCCGGCGCGCGCGCGCCCGAGCGCGCTCGCGCTGGGTGGCGCGCCCCCGACCGCCTTTGGCAGGTGGGCTCGGGCCGCCATCTCGGGTCGCATCCATGCTGGTGCTTTTGGCCCATTTCGTCCCCAGATGGCCCACTTGCTCTTGAGCTTGTTTTACGCCTTCCGAAAAGCGTACTTTTATTCCGGAAATTCCTGTACTTGGTGTATATTCTGCAAAACAATATTTCTTCCAAGCACAGGTGGAACTAGGTCAATAGTAAAGATATATGTGACATAAAATATTTATTTCCCCCATAGTGACCTATAGTTGGCGGGTATAAAACTGAGTTAAGGACCGCCAATAGCTCCCTGGCCCTGTGACTTCCACGTTCCGCCTTACCGTCGATTTACATCCATATGGTTATTTGCACGATAGCACATATAGCCAACCGTGAACCATCATCCTAATTCTCGCAAGTGATCATTAGTCACTTGACTTCTACCGTTTAAGCATGGCTAAGCAGATGCTACGGTAACATATCATTAGGATTTCCAAGGATGATAACTGGACAAGGAATGATATAAATGCAGCAAGGGGTTTCAATTCAATTCCTAAAACTTAATGCAACAATCATAAAGCATTTAGTAATTATAAAAGTTAGGAAGTTAAAATGCTCAGGGCTTGCCTTTCACGAACGTTGATGGTTCGTGCCGTGGACACTCAAGAACAACCTCCTCTATGGCGTCGGGTTCGACCACCCGAACCTTTTGCTCCCCGAGGGAATCTCCGGCTCCCCGCGGCACGTTCCTCGAATTCCAACAGTCACTCCCGCGGCGCACCTATTGCATGCATATGCATTGAATAAGTATAACGATTGCATAAGTGAGGATAGTGATGATGACATGATGCCCATGATGACAAGTTGATATGATTATATCACCGGACACTCGTTTACCGAGTTCTCCAGCCTATATTCAAATCACTATAACAAAGGCAACAGTATAATTCTTATAAAAAGCAATTACACTTACCAAATTTACACAACTTAACATACAACAACTCATCCTCAGTTAAAGACCTAACACCTGCACCTAAGATCTTACTTTAATGAGTTTAGGTACATAAAGTACCATGTATGGCAAATCAAACAATATTAAAGAAACAATTTAAAACATATCACATGAAAAAGCATGAGCTCAAACAATTAAATAAAGGTGCCAAAGATCATTAAGAGTAATGACCTAGGGTCAACACTCAATCCAAAAAGTCAAACAATCCCTATAATGATTAATCAAGATTAAAGATTAATTTAAGGTATTAATCAATTAATTAATTAAGCATAAATAAGACATAAAAATAAAATTATTCTAAATAAGCCCAAAATTTTATTTTAAGCTGCTTACAGAAAAACTAAGTCACAAAATAAACTTCATGATTTTTGGAGCAGTAAATAAATTATTAAAATTAAAGAAGAGGCATCTATTAATTAAATAAGCTAATTAATTAACATGTAAAACATTGCCTAAATTCAGATTTCATATTTTTCCTAGATCAAGCATCTCATGAGAAGGCTACACAAAAATTTTCATAATTTTTGGAGCTATGAATAATTTTATACAAAATAGACAAATACTAGCACTATTCATTCAAAACTAAATTAGAAAAGTATTTTCAAAATGAAAAACAGGCATGTGCGCCGATTCGGCCAGCTCGGCCCAGCCTGGCCCGCGGCGCAGCGCGTGCGCGCATGGCCCAGCAAGGGCAAGCGGCCCAGCGGCGGCAACAACAGCAACGCGGGCGGCCCAGCGCGGGGCAGGCCGGCCCAGCGGCAGCGCAACACATGGGCGGCCCAGTCGAGGCAGGCCAGCCCAGCAGCAGCGCGCGCGAGCGGCGGCCCGACGGTGGCAAAGGCAGCTTTGCAGAAAAGTCCTCGCCCTTTGATAAATTTACAAACTCGTCCAAACTACTTTTTAATACTATTCAGATGAGTCAAGCACTTTACACCAAGGCCCCTAGACTTATTCGTATTTAGAAAATGAAGTCCCCGATTGGCTCCCGAGCAGAGCACGACGCAGGGCGCTCGGCCGGCGGCGGAACCTGCCGGCGACGATGTTTCCGGCGAAGCAACCAACCCTAATCGACCCCTCGTGACGCCGCGCATCCAACGGGCCAAGAAGAGCAAGCTGCGGTGGACTAAAGACGGCGGCGGCGCACAAGGACGGCGGCGCGCGGAGCTCGCGGTGGCAAGCCGCGTTCCGGCGAAGTCAGGGCGTTAAAGCCGACAAGGTCTTCGGTGTAGCTCCTACCTAACCGGGCGACCTCGAAACACAAAAGAGAAGAACAAGAGGGAGACTGGAGAGAGCCGGCAACGCGAGCCCGAGCTTGCGGCCATGGCGGCGGCGCGACTTGAAGACTCACCTTGCGATGGCACGAAACAAGGATGGGTCGGGAAGGCAAAGGAGCCCGTGGCGAAGCTAGAGGCGAGATGAATTTGAAAATGGGCGAGTGTGGAGGATGAATTGCGGAGCGACGTGGTGGCGGCCGGTGACCCGAGAGGAGGAGGAAGGGAAAGAGGAGTGGCCGGGCTGCGACATTGAATGGGCGGTGAGGTGGCGGGCGAGCTCACGACGTCGTCCACGCGCCGGCCGCGCGGGGCAATCCGGGAAGGACCGGGATGGCCACGGCGACGGCGAGGAGCAGGAGACGGGATGGGCGAGGTACTGTAGCAGTAGGTGATTTTCTTCCCTTTTTCATTTGCTCACAAAATCATATTAAAACATGAAAATCTCCCAACAGGAAAGTTACTCAAAATAATGAAAATGACAACTTTTCTTTTTGAAGCACATCAAAATTCTAAGTATTTTTGAAATTAGGTTTTCAAATTTAAATTTGAATTTGAATTCAAACACCAATCAATTGCAATACCATTAACCAAACAAATGATGCTTATGCTTAATGATGCAATGCAATTTGGACAGTAACACTTGAGGTGTTACAGCCTTCCCCCCTTAAGAAAATCTCGTCCCGAGATTTTGAAAAACGTACCATTTGAAATAGAAAGATGGATAAGTATTTTTCAGATAGTCCTCTCGTTCCCATGTTGCATCTTTCTCACTGTGATTACTCCAAACCACTTTGAATAATTTCACCACTCGACTACGAGTCACACGCTCTATAACATCTAAGACCTTCACTGGCTTTTCTTCATAGGAAAGATCAGATTGTAATTTGATACCCCTGACTTTAACTTCTTCTTCCGAGATGCGAAGACATTTCTTCAACTGGGAGACATGGAAGACTGGAAAGATAGTTCCCATTTCAGGAGGTAGTTGAAGTTTGTAGGCTACTTTTCCACACTTCTCAATGATTGGATAAGGTCCAATATAACGAGGTGCGAGTTTACGCTTCACACCGAAATGTTTCACACCTTTCATGGGCGACACCTTGAGATATACATGGTCACCCACCTTGAACTCAATAGACTTTCTTCGCTTATCAGCATAACTCTTTTGTCGAGCTTGAGCAGCTTCCATATTTTTCTAGATTTTCCGGACTTGCTCTTCGGCATCCTTGACGAAGTCACTTCCATAATATTCTCTTTCCCCGGTTTCTACCCAATTCAAAGGGGTTCTACATTTTCGACCATACAGGGCTTCGAAGAGAGGCATTTTAATACTCTCTTGATAACTATTATTATAAGAGAATTCTGCTAGAGGTAGCCATTTGTCCCATGGTCCTTTACAGATATAACACAAGCTCGAAGCATGTCTTCTAGAATTTGGTTCACACGCTCGGTTGTCCCGAAGTTTGCGGGTGATAAGTGAGCCGTGAAGTGTTTGAGTGCCAAGATCTTGCTGAAGTCGTTGCCGAAAAATGAGCTGTAAACCGGGTTCCCCTATCGAGACTATAGTCTTGGGTACACCATGAAGACGAACTACTTGTTCAAGGTAAATCTCAGCATACTTATGAGGATGATAGTCAGTCTTTACTGGTATGAAATGAGCAGATTTTGTCAGATGATCAACGATCACCCAGATAGAGTCAAAACCCTTTGGAGTGGTTGGCAAACCAACAATAAAATCCATGCTGATTTCTTCCCACTTCCAATCTGGAATAGACAGGGGCTCTAGTAAACCGGGTTTGATATGTATCGCTTTGACACGGCAACAATTGTCACAACGAGCAACAAAGGCTGCAATTTCTTTCTTCATTTTGGGCCACCAGAAGTAAGGTTTTAGGTCTTGGTACATCTTACTACTTCCAGGGTGAATGGACAACTTAGAAGAATGAGCTTCGGATATAATTTGATTCCTTAGCTCCTTGTTGTTTGGCACAACGAGTCTATCCTCGAACCAGAGAATTCCTTGATCATCAACTCTAAAATGCTTGGTTTCTTGCTCTTTCATCTTTCTTTTGATGCCTAATACACTTTTATCGGTCCTTTAAAGTTCAATAACTCTGTGTCGAAGAGAGTTGTCAATCATGATATTATGAAGAACAACAGGATGGAGAAGACGAGACATATGAAAATCTTCAGCGACTAGAGAGTGGCAATGAGACTTCCTGCTTAAGGCATCTGCAACCACATTTGCCTTGCCAGGATGATAATGCACTTGAAGATTATAGTCTTTAATTAACTCCAACCATCTTCTTTGGCGCATGTTCAACTCAGGTTGAGTGAAGATATATTTGAGGCTTTTATGATCGGTATAGATATTGCATACATTACCGAGTAGATAATGTCTCCATATCTTCAAAGCATGAACAACAGCAGCTAGCTCTAAGTCTTGAGTAGGATAATTGACTTCATGTTTCCGGAGCTGACGCGAGGCATAAGCAATGACTCGGCCATCTTGCATAAGAACACAACCCAAACCGGTGCCTGATGCATCACAAAATATGTCAAAAGGCTTCTCGATATCCGGTTGAGCTAAGATAGGAGCGGAAGTCAACAAAGTCCGCAAAGTATCAAAAGCATTCTCACACTCTGGAGTCCAGAGGAATTTTTCATCCTTTTGGAGCAATCGTGTCATGGGCTTGGAAATTTTAGAGAAGTCCTTAATGAAGCGACGATAATAGCCAACCGAGACCAAGAAAACTCCGAACTTCATGAACGGAAGTCGGGGCTTTCCAAATCTAACAAATCTTGCACTTTTGAAGGATCAACGAAATCCCATCTTCGATAATACATGACCTAGGAAACGTACCTTCTTCAACCAAAACTCACACTTGCTGAACTTAGCATAAAGCGATGCTCACGCAAGCGAGTCAAGACAATTCTTAGATGCTCAGCATGCTCTTCTTCATTTTGAGAATAGATAAGAATGTCATCAATGAAAACCACCATGAATCTATCCAATTCGGGCATGAATACCTTGTTCATAAGGTATGTAAAGTGAGTAGGAGCATTGGTCAAGCCAAAAGACATGACAAGATATTCAAACAACCCATAGCGGGTTGAGAAAGCAGTTTTGGGAATATCCTCGGGACGAATTCTAATTTGGTGATATCCCGATCTCAAGTCAATCTTGGAGAATACCTTAGCCTTAGATAGTTGATCAAATAAGATATCAATATGAGGAAGAGGATACTTGTTCTTGACAGTAACGGCATTGAGAGGGCGATAATCCACGCACATGCACAAGGATTGGTCCTTCTTCTGCACAAAGATAACAGGACTACCCCATTCAGAGGAACTGGAGCGAATGAAACCCTTCTTTAAAAGTTCTCCTAATTGAGTTTTAAGCTCTTTCAACTCATTGGGTGGCATTCGATATGGTCTTCGAGAGATAGGAGCAAGCGATTACCGGGATTAATTCAATTTTGAACTCCACATCACGTTCCGAAGGTAATCCGGGCAAGTCATCGGGAAAGACATCCGAAAACTCACAAACCACAGGAATATCGCAATGGCTTTTACTTCAAAGATTAGCCGTATTGCGAATGGTGACGTCACGAGGAGCTCAACTAAGAAAGCCTCGTTATTAGTGGGATCTCTCAACATTACCACACGAGTGGTAGTGTCAATAAGAACTCCATTCTTGCTCATCCAATTCATACCCGCATTACATCGATTCCCTGCACCGAGTGCAACACTATAAGGTTCACAATATAGGTTCGACCCTCAACTAAAATGCTCACATCTTTTACTATCGATCGGTAGAGACGCGAGTCCCAAAGGCACTAATGCAATAACCCCCATGAGTTACACGGTAGTTATGTGCCGACGAACTTGGATGCAAAAGTAGGGCTCATAAAAGAATGCGAAGCACCCGAATCAAATAGCACAACTGCGGGTTGTTGGTTCACTAGGAACTTACCAAATGTGACAACCTCACCAGATGGTATCTCTTCAACAGTAGTATAATGAACATTACCAGGATGAACATTTCCTTGATTAATCTTCCTAGGATGAGGACAATTATTCGCCCAATGTCCTGGCTGGTTGCAATTCCAACATGGCTTGTTGCTGGGAGGGACATTGGAACTACCCTGCCCAAATGTATTCTTGGGAAGAGCAATAGTATAACCTTTGCGATAACCAGTCTTGAACTGTGGTTTCTTCTGAGGAGGACGATATCTGATGTTAACAGCAGTGGACGATTCTGAGTTCTAGCCATGACAGGAGCCCTGGGCTGAGAAGCTCCTGCATCATACGCCCTTTTGCGGCTCTTAAAAGCAGCATAAATATTGTCATTATTCTCTTGAGTTAGGGCATCACTAACAAACTCATTGAAAGTTGTACACTTGCAATTGCCCATAGATTTCATCAGCTTAGGGCCGAGTCCCCTCTTGAAACTAGCAATCTTCTTGGCTTCAGTATCAACCATTTCTGGAGCATAACGAGACAAATGGTTGAAAGCCTGATGATATTCAGTAAAAGTTTTGGTGTCTTGAGTCAGTCTCATGAACTCCGTATGCTTGATAGCCATAAGACCAGGAGGAATGAAACGTGCTCTGAAAACCTCACAAAACTGATCCCAGACAAGATTGGTATTAGCAGGTAATGCCTTCCAATAGTTGGCCCACCAAATACCCGCTGAACCTTGAAGCAGATAAGAAGCATACTCCACTTTCGGGCCCTCGCAAGCCTCGAGCAAACGAAACCTCTCTCTACGTAATTCAGCCATTCATCACTGAAGTGGTTCTTTTGTCTCTTCAAAGGTAGGAGGCTTGGTGTCCATGAAATCCTTGAAGTTACTCGACGATTTGGTTCCCGATGGGCATCACGACCACCACGATTCGCCAACATACGAACTGTTTCACCCATGAGACGCTGACTTTCCACCATGGTATGCATAAGCGCCTCTGGAGTAGGCGGAGGTGGAGGCTGAGGAAGACCATGGTGCTCACCGTGATGGTGTGCGCAAATAGTGAGTATTGATGATGTCCAAAAAGTGTGGGTAAATTATATAATCATGCCAAACTGAATTCATTGGAGAAGAAACTCGAACAATAAATAGAGGCACAATCATAATTTCCACAATACACATCACCAATAACCTCATTGGGAGCAATATCGTGATGTATCTGAAAACACATTTTGCTAACAACTAAAAATTTCTATATCTGAGGAGTTTCATGAAGACCATCTGAAGCAAGAGATGCAACTTCTTGTAAGAGGACAAGTTTTAGAGAAACGGCGTATTAAAAACTTTTGAGGTAAGAAGTTTTATAAGGGAGGACAAGTGCAAAGATTATATGAATGTCATGATGCATGCACGATCCGTACGTCCTCACAATCCTAACTTTGATTCGACGTTCTAGACGGTGGCATACATACATTCTCTCATATATCGTAACTAGTCGAACTAACGTGAGCGTTGTTAGTGTACACAAAGAAATTTTCATTTCAGCCCAACAATTCCCAATATAACACACAAGGAAAGCAAGAACACATGTTACGCACCCCCTCCATCTATGCATATTCCCAATATACATACATGTAGGTGCACGATACCCGAATCATCGTCAGAAGACGGCATCACCAAGAATGGTGGAAAACACCCTCACATGGGGCACTTTCATATAAACATGTGTGGAACATGTGAATACTTCAGTACCATATAAGCACTCCCCTAGATCGGCGTTTGTCCGATCATGCTCTCACAACTCACCTTACCTTGGCGATGATACAAACATTATCACTAGCGACATATATGGCTAATTCATATATGAAGGTTACCACCACCATTAGACCACAGGGTAACCATTGCGGTCAAGTTATCACTCTTCATACCTTAGCAAAGGCGTCGATGCAATATTTAAATTTCCCCCAGGTTAGTACTTACTAAGCCACCTGTAAGTCCTTATATGGGCACAAAAGATATGAACACTGGCAACCTTTAGGTTTGAAATTAAGTTTTCGCAAAAGCTTTTGTTTTATTACACAAATGACGTGTTTAGTGCTGAACCATGCTCCGATGCCAGCTGTCACAGAACCGACCAATTTATACAAGATTAAGTACAGATGTCCCCGCTAATACGTTGACACTCGTATACTTTATCTTATATAAACCCGGTAGTCCAACGAAAACACGAAGGATTTCAAACCAACTTGCAACGAACCAAGATCGTAGTGATTCAGCATAACCACATCACCTGTTACAACCTTTTACAAATAATCTACATAGATTAAATAATATCGGAGTATACTCTAGTTATTACAAACCGTAATACAAGATTGCGGAAGAAGCATAGTTTTGAAACAAAACCATAGTTAAGGTTTACATTGCCGGTTCGAGCTCATATCTTACAAAAGCAATACAAGGTAAGAAGTCTACTAGAGACCATGCCCAATGGTCTAGTCTTCATTCCCTATAGGAGGAGAAGGCGATAGTTGCGGCAACCATTATAGAAGATGTCATCTCGGGAGGGAATAAACCCGAGTACTCAATTGTACTCAACAAGACTTACCCGACATGAACAGAAATAAAGACTCCAAGGATTATGCAAAGCTTTAAAGGTGGAGTTGGCTTAACTCATTTTGCATAAAAGCTTTAAATGATAAGAGTAAACATGTTGTTATTAGCATCAAGTTAATCTTCATTAACCTGTTATCTAGGTTTGCACCTGTGCTAAACAAGCAAGGAGAAGAGAAGTACATAACCATATTAGGTTCATTAACAGCTATCTTGTGAAGCATCATTAACCATCCAACTTAATGTTTTCAAGTATGGAGATACTCCCGTCAAGCTTCTCACTATCCAGAGACGATGGCGATTCGAATCGATTACAACCCGGGGGAAATATTCCTAACACTCTCCCGGACACCCGGCCAAAGGTAGCCGTAGAACACCATTCGTACAACTCGGGAATCACGGATCCGAACAGCGCCTCACTTAGGGTTGCCACCATGCCATGAGGTCGAAATTATAACACCCTCCGGACTTACGGACATGACTTCCCACACGGACATACCACGCCGGATATGCCAATGGATCAGGAATTATAACACCCGTCGGCGGGTGAGACTTGATACTTTCGCGATCCGGCCTAAGTTGAGCTACTAGGCTTCGCGGCGGATAACCTCGGATCCGACCGGCTAAGTGCTAGGCACTATTCAACATGACTAGGAAAGGCTCCATTCCTTGTGTGTGATTAATCGGTATGGCGGTTCGCTTGATTACAAGGCTCCCGGCCCCGTGACTTCCACGTTCCGCCTTACCGTCGATTTACATCCATATGGTTATTTGCACGATAGCACATATAGCCAACCGTGAACCATCATCCTAATTCTCGCAAGTGATCATTAGTCACTTGACTTCTACCGTTTAAGCATGGCTAAGCAGATGCTACGGTAACATATCATTAGGATTTCCAAGGATGATAACTGGACAAGGAATGATATAAATGCAGCAAGGGGTTTCAATTCAATTCCTAAAACTTAATGCAACAATCATAAAGCATTTAGTAATTATAAAAGTTAGGAAGTTAAAATGCTCTGGGGCTTGCCTTTCACGAACGTTGATGGTTCGTGCCGTGGACACTCAAGAACAACCTCCTCTATGGCGTCGGGTTCGACCACCTGAACCTTTTGCTCCTGAGGAATCTCCGGCTCCTGCGGGCACGTTCCCTCGAATTCCAACAGAGTCACTCCCGCGGGCGCACCTATTGCATGCATATGCATTGAATAAGTATAACGATTGCATAAGTGAGGATAGTGATGATGACATGATGCCCATGATGACAAGTTGATATGATTATATCACTGGACACTCGTTTACCGAGTTCTCCAAATGCTATATTCAAATCACTATAACAAAGGCGTGTATAATTCTTATAAAAAGCAATTACACTTACCAAATTTACACAACTTAACATACAACAACTCATCCTCAGTTAAAGACCTAACACCTGCACCTAAGATCTTACTTTAATGAGTTTAGGTACATAAAGTACCATGTATAGCAAATCAAACAATATTAAAGAAACAATTTAAAACATATCACATGAAAAAGCATGAGCTCAAACAATTAAATAAAGGTGCCAAAGATCATTAAGAGTAATGACCCAGGGTCAACACTCAATCCAAAAAGTCAAACAATCCCTATAATGATTAATCAAGATTAAAGATTAATTTAAGGTATTAATCAATTAATTAATTAAGCATAAATAAGACATAAAAATAAAATTATTCTAAATAAGCCCAAAATTTTATTTTAAGCTGCTTACAGAAAAACTAAGTCACAAAATAAACTTCATGATTTTTGGAGCAGTAAATAAATTATTAAAATTGAAAGAAGAGGCATCTATTAATTAAATGAGCTAATTAATTAACATGTAAAACATTGCCTAAATTCAGATTTCATATTTTTCCTAGATCAAGCATCTCATGAGAAGGCTACACAAAAATTTTCATAATTTTTGGAGCTATGAATAATTTTATACAAAATAGACAAATACTAGCACTATTTATTCAAAACTAAATTAGAAAAGTATTTTCAAAATGAAAAACAGGCATGTGGGCCGATTCGGCCAGCTCGGCCCGGCCCCCTTGCGGCCAAGGCGCAAATACGTGCGCGCGTGGCCCGGGCAAGGCAAGCGGCCCGGCGGCGGCAACAACAAGAACGCGGCGACCCAATATGGGGCGGCCGGCCCAGCGGCAGCGCAGCACATGGGCGGCCCAGTCGAGGCAGGCCAGCCCAGCAGCAGCGCGCGCGAGCGGCGGCCCGACGGTGGCAAAGGCAGGTTTGCAGAAAAGTCCTCGCCCTTTGATAAATTTACAAACTCGTCCAAACTGCTTTTTAATACTATTCAGATGAGTCAAGCACTTTACACCAAGGCCCCTAGACTTATTCGTATTTAGAAAATGAAGTCCCCGTTTGGCTCCCGAGCAGAGCACGACGCAGGGCGCTCGGCCGGCGGCGGAACCTGCCGGCGACGATGTTTCTGGCAAAGCAACCAACCCTAATCGACCCCTTGTGACGCCGCGCATCCAACGGACCAGGAAGAGCAAGCTGCGGTGGACTAAAGACGGCGGCGGCGCACAACGACGGCGGCGCGCGGAGCTCGCAGTGGCAAGCCGCGTTCCGGCGAAGTCAGAGCGTTAAAGCCGACAAGGTCTTCGGTGTAGCTCCTACCTAACCGGGCGACCTCGAAACACAAAAGAGAAGAACAAGAGGGAGACTGGAGAGAGCCGGCAACGCGAGCCCGAGCTTGCGGCCATGGCGGCGGCGCGACTTGAAGACTCACCTTGCGATGGCACGAAACAAGGATGGGTCGGGAAGGCAAAGGAGCCCGTGGCGAAGCTAGAGGCGAGACGAATTTGAAAATGGGCGAGTGTGGAGGATGAATTGCGGAGCGACGTGGTGGCGGCCGGTGACCCAGAGGAGGAGGAAGGGAAAGAGGAGTGGCCGGCTGCAGCATTGAATGGGCAGTGAGGTGGCGGGCGAGCTCACGACGTCGTCCACGCGCCCGGCCGCGCGGGCAATCCGGGAAGGACCGGGATGGCCACAGCGACGGCGAGGAGCAGGAGAAGGGATGGGCGAGGTACTGTAGCAGTAGGTGATTTTCTTCCCTTTTTCATTTGCTCACAAAATCATATTGAAACATGAAAATCTCCCAACAGGAAAGTTACTCAAAATAATGAAAATGACAACTTTGCTTTTTGAAGCATATCAAAATTCTAAGTATTTTGAAATTAGGTTTTTAAATTTAAATTTGAATTTGAATTCAAACACCAATCAATTGCAATACCATTAACCAAACAAATGATGCTTATGCTTAATGATGCAATGCAATTTGGACAGTAACACTTGAGGTGTTACACTCTCTCTCTCTCTCTCTCTCTCTCTCTCTCTCTCTCCCCCCCCCCCCTGGATATGGATCTGAGGCCTCCTCCCACTCCACCTCCTCCTCCTCCTCTGCTGACTACTTCTCATCTTGTTCCTCGTTCTCTTCTTCCCTCTTCATCTTCCTCTTCATCTTCCTCTTCCTCCCTCTGTGGATGGATGTTATAGTGGTGCGTTAGATTTGTTTTCAACAGATAATTCAGTTTGTTATAGTAGTAGCACTCGTGTTGTTACAGTGGGTTTGTTTGATTTTGTTTTCAACAGATGGTTCGGTTGTTGCAGTAGTAGCTCTCACGCTGTTACAATGGTGTGTTTAATATTGTTTTCAATAGATGATTCGTTTGTTGCAGTAGTAGCTCTCGCATTGTTTGCGGTGGGTTTTTGTTTCGAATATGTTTTTTGGTTTTGTTGTAGTGCTATTTTTTGGGTTGTTGCAACATGCTGCCTCCTGATGTTGTAGTAGCAGTAGTCATATGTGTTTTTTGGGTTTGTTGCAGTGGTGTCATGGGGTTTATTGCAACATGTTCTTCGCTTATTTTGTAGTAATAGTAGTTGCTGGATTATCTGCATTGGGTTTTTTATTTGTTGTAACAGATAGTCTTCTATTGTTGCAATAGATATTTCTCCATGTGTTTCAATTCATTTTTTTGTCTTGTTACATTAGATCTCTTTTTATGTTGCAATGCATGTTGCTTTCGTTGTTTGCAGGGACGGTCTCTCTGGGGAGCAAGCCGGCAGTGGCGAAGGTGTTGGGTTCGGCGAGGCGGGATGGATTTGCGCGTGTATGGGGCTGGGATCGATGCTTTTGTGCGGATAAGCCTTTTTATTTTTGTTGCTACTCCTTCCCATGGCTAGGGGGGCCGAGCCGGTGCGGAGTGTGGACCATGGGCGTCTGATCCATGGGACGTTCAAGTGCTTGAAACGCCCCTTTTTTGATGAAAAAGTACCGGCCCTTGCATTATTATGTGCATAGAATTATAGAATGAAATAAATTTTGAAGGATTAGTGCCTTAGGGGGCCCTCCACCGAGGGTATCCTTCGGTGATTTCAGTGATAGGGACGAATGAGAGTTGTGATCCCTATGTGAAGACAAATTATCCTTGTGAGGCTTTGTTTGGCTACACATAAATCCATTGATTTAGTTGAAAAAATCCATTAGAGTTGTGGTCCCTATGTGGGGACAAACTATTCTTGTGAGGCATTTGTACTTGGAGCCATCTATCGGGCCAAGTTGGGCTTTTGTAAATCAGACCAAGCTTGGCCTTTTTAACCTAGGCTGGCTTCTTATAGATAACCATCTCCAAAATAGCTTTATTTTTGAGGTAGACCTTTTATAAATAACTGCCTCAGTTAATCGATTATTGGAGGTAGTTTCCTGCCATCTCATCTATACCTCTTATATAAACAAACCCCACTATAGAATTATCTCAACATGCAAGCTATCTACATAATCAATCCACTAAGCAATCCACTAAATTTGTAATTATATCCAACTATCACATATAATTATGACAACTACCTTTTCATCCACTAACATACATTTAGTTGTTCACATCGACATGTCATTAAACCATTTATCAAAATTTATTTTAAGATTATTTCATTTTTATAACTATAAATATAAATAGTTTATTTTTTAAAATTAACTGGAATCCCCGCAGCAACGCATGGAGTATTCTCCTAGTTTAATAAAAAGTGAACGCCTCGGTTAATGCCTCAATTAACCAAGGCGGTTTTCAATGTTGCCCGCCTCCAAAAATAATTCCGAACTGTCTCGCAAAAAATTTTTTTTAGTAGTGAAAAGGTGATATGTAAAGTTATATTTCTAAAGTTCATAGATAAATAACAAAATTAGGGTTCATCTATACTAGAAGACAAAATTCCATTACATAAAGTTGGGGTCCTTTATCTTCTTTCTGCTTTATGTGCTGTGCTCACCGTTGAAGGAAAACGAGGGTGAGGATGTGGGTGTTGCTGGGGCAAGGGAATTTTCGACCAAGCCAACGGCAAATCTCACACACTCCTATACTGACTTGGCAAAAGCATAGATAATAAGTAAACAATACTTTTTATAAAGAAAGTTTGGTATATATTCCCTCAATCTTATATTTAGTATGTGCAAAATTAGTACTTGCCAAACAGTTTCAAAACAATACATGTGTGGGTTTTGTTTACTTATTAGTTTTGTTCTAATTTAATTTTTCAACTGCAATAACATTTATTTATAGAGGAATAGTTTAACAGGACACATACAATAAATGAATAAACATTCAAGGTATATTTGAAGGAGAATTTAGTGAAACTAATGTGATATTATAGATGTTGATAATAAAGCAAAATTGACCAACGTTAGAAAACCTTGGCTTAAAAAAACTATTGTGAACAATAATTTGAAACACAGGGAATTCTAACTAGCTTCAAACATATACGAGAAGAAAACAAGAAGCATATATCTGCCAACATTAAAGACTTACATATGAAGAGTAAAATGCATGTATAGGCCATTAACTTGTGGGCAGGTGTCGATTTAGGCCAACAACTTCAAAAGTGTATTTTTTGCTCCAAAAACTTGAGAAGTGGTTCATAAATAGGCCATACCCCTTCGTTTCATGTTTATATTTGTAGAAACCTCCCTATATCTATTTTTTCTTTCACAAGTTTGTTCTTCACCGGTGACGGCAAGGTCTCCGGCGACGCGGCTGGGCTCCACGGCGCGTGCACCCGAGCCCCGCTCGGTCCCCATGGCGCTGGCGCGGGGGAGCCCCGCTCAGCCGCCTGCACGCAGGCGGCGGCCAGCCCCGCTCGGCCACCGCGGTGGGAGCGCCGCCTCCGCTTAGGCCAACGTCGGCGAGCTCGTGACCGGCTAGCGCCCCTCCCCCCCATGGCACCCGGCGGACCCGGCATAGCGCTCCTCCCCCCACGGTGGCACATCCCACGCTCCCCTAGGACCGACCCGCGGCGGCGGCGCGTGAGAGCACCGGACGGGAGCGCGTGGGAGCTCCCAGTCGTGCGCGTTCCTACGGCGTACAGCGAAGGCTACGCGGCGGAGGGGGAGGAGCGTCCGTCACCCAGATCGATGGCGAGCGCATGGCCCCGTCTCCCGGCAGGCATGGCGACGACACCCTTCTACCTGCGCGACGACGGCGCGGAACCCCTGGAGCTGCGGTGCCCCGTCCCCTGCAGCGCGGATTCGCGAGCGGCGGCGGTGCGGCCGCGGCCGCTGCCGCGGCGCTCCTGCCCCACGCGCCTACACGACCCGACGGCGAGCTCATTCCACTTCGACCGGCAGCGTCGGTCTCGCCCCTGCCCCTGCCCGCGGCAGCGGGCGTACTGGGGACGCCACGGCGGAGCTGCCCCTGCGCCGTGCATGGGGATGGCGCGGCACCAGCCTTCTACCACCGGTCCGGCGGCGGCGTGGTCCATTTGGGCGCAGACGTGCAGGCCGCGGGAGCCCCGTTCTTCCGCGAGGCGTGGCGGCGAGGGCCGGCTTCGCCCGATCCGCGGCCGTGAGGGCCACCTCCGCCCGATCCGCGGCGGCCCCTCCCCCTCAGTCCCCTCACCGGCCAGCTGTGGGTGACGGCGAGCTCCGCCCTGACGCCGCGGGCGCACTCGCGACGTACGTAGAGCCCAACCGCATCGCCGGAGACCTCGCCCTCGTCGGAGACCTCGCCGTCGCCGATGAAGGACGAACTTATGAAAGAAAAAATAGATATAGGGAGGTTTCTGCAAATATAAACATGAAACGAAGGGGTATGGCCTATTTATAAACCACTTCTCAAGTTTTTGTCCAAAAAATGCACTTTCGAAGTTGTTGGCCTAAATCGACACCTGTGCACAAGTTAATGGCCTATACATGCATTTTACTCTCTCTATGAACTTGAATTTAACTCTACGAGTACCAACTAGATCATAACAATTGACGATTCATTTAAATCAGATTTACCAATGAATGAGTTTACAATCATAATTCAGAGCCAGAATAGGAACAATGAACTAAGCCCCGGAATTCTGACGCTTCAATTGACGATGGCCAAAAGGCCTGTTTGGATGGGCTTGGCCTGGCCATGAAGCGTGTTTCATTATTGTTATATAGTGGGCTTAGAAGTGGCAGCCACTCTTGAGGCGAACGAGAGGAACTTTGACGTAACAGCAAAGGCTTGGTCACTGACCTGCCCGGCACATAACTAGAGCCCAAATGTCAATAAGACAATAGCTTCTTTCTACTCCAGAATCTTCATCATCGTCAGATTGAGAGGCCCCATCCTAAGGCTAATTAAGGTATTCACTCCCTCTATCCTAGATACATTATTTCACCTATGCAGTTAGAGTTTATTTAGTTATACTAGCAAACATGCAAGGGGATAACTTAGTTTGTACAGGTGCTAATTTTGGTCACACGTGGGTCACACGTGGAAATCGAGAGATGTCGACACACCTAGGAACTTTAATAAGATATTAAATTACATATTTTTATGGCTACTAAAAGTTACGGAACTTGATATCTAACAACACATGGATAGTGAAATAACTGAAGTTATGATTTATTTTTGAGTAAATATGTTGTGCCTTATAATGACACATCTATCAATGTTGTATTTTACTAAGTCATATAGAATTCATAGGACATTATCATATTTATGTCAATATTAATTTATTATAGATACCAAGATCATCATAAAATAAAGTATAGCTTTTAATTTTATAGAAAAAAATAGATATGTAACATTGTGATCCTTGATTCCATTAACGAGCTGAGTTCATTCATTTATGGTTGCTGCATCAAACAATCACAACACCAAAATTAGCACCTGTACAAACTAAGTTATCGTGGCCGCTGCAGCTGTGCAACAAGATGAAGTAAATAGGTAGGAAATAAATTAAAGTTCTTACCACCATAGATTATGCAAAACATTATATTGCACCCACGGTGAAAAGTTCATGTACTTCTTATTATTATATTATTTCTCTTAATTTCTAGCCGGCATTTCAGTTCTAACCACCATAGATTATGCTAAACAACAACGTGCCCATTGTTTGGTAGGAAATATGCATGTACTTCTTATTATTATATTGTTTCTCTAAATTTCTATCTGGCGTCTCAGTTCTTACCACCACATATTATGCAAAAATTCCTATTTATGCTAACAAATTCATAGAAAAAAACTCATGTACCTCTCACTATTCTTTTCCTATAACTACAACCATTCCTTTCACTTTTGGGCCCGACATTGGCACAAAGATCAAATAGATTATAGGTTTTACAATTAAATGGAATACAATGCCATCGTGGCTCCAGCTACTACTCCCAACAAAATTCTTTGCGACTTCTACAAACCATTTTCTTGCTAGTCACAACGCGTGTAACATATTTTGCACCGAGTGTGAGGCTACACCGTACCTCCTGCTATTTCTACAACCAATGTGGTTCAAGCGGTCATCATGTAATCTAGATAGGAAATGTGTAGTCAATTGAAAGGTAAAACATTTCATATATCATAAATATCATACAATTCAAAACTTCTTTGAGCTAGATGTTTTTCAATTGTTGCTTATGCCACCTCACAATTAAGAAATGTTATAAAAATGTATATAAGTTTTGATGTGAATTTGGTTGTACATAAATAGATTTCATTCGTACGCCTCGGGTCCTTTGACTAAGTGCACATATGATAAACAAAAAGATGGTAGTATTTAAGTTTCAAATAATTGGATGCTTTAGATAAGGCGATCATACAACCATGTTGTTGTGACAGTTTTAGAGATTGAGGACATCCTAGATATTAGCGAAGTGCAATCTTATGTAATCAATAGTGCAAAGGTCATATTCTTGAACGAGCGCCCACAACAGCATGCTTCTAATGTCCCCGTTTGCAAGGCACATTCATCATCAACACATAGCTTGAGACATGCAGTTGTGCTCTACTTGATGCATTTCACTTCTGCTCTCTTGGATGCAATGTAAAGTTACAAAAATAAAAATAAGTTTTTGAATTAATGGGTTGCACACACATCTAAAATTCTTACCATATATAGCTTAGAGGCTTGAATATGGAAATGAGTGCGCCATCCATGGTTGAAAATGGCGCTCAATCCAATGGCAAGGATCATGTGAGTAAGATTGATAATGTTGGTTCGAGTACACTACAAGTGACAAAGACAGCTGCAATGCCAAGAACTATAAAGAACCAGCATCAAAAAGGGTTGCTCATCACCCGTTATTATTATATTGTTTCTCTAAATTTTAGCTCATATTTCAGTTCTTACCATCATAGATTATGCAAAACATCATATTGCACCCACTGTGAAAAGTTCATGTACTTCTTATTATTATATTATTTCCCTTACTTTGTAGCTGGCATTTCGGGTCTAACCACCATAGATTATGCAAAACAACAATGTGCCGATTGTTTGGTAGGAAATATGCACGTACTTCTTATTATTATATTGTTTCTGTAAATTTCTATTTGGCGTCTTAGTTCTTACCACCACAGATTATGCAAAAATTTCTATTTGTGCTTACAAATTCATAGCAAAAACTCATGTACATCTCACTATTATTTTCCTATAAGTACAACCATTCCTTTCACTTATGGGCCCGAACATTGACATAAAGATCAAATAGACTACATGTTTTCCAATGAAATGGGATACAATGCCATTGTGGCTCCAAATACTACTCCCAACACAATTCTTTGTGAATTCTATAAACCATTTTCTTGCTAGTCACAACGCGTGTAACATATTTTGCACAAGTGTGAGGCTACACCAGCTGCTATTTCTATAACCTGGTTCAAGTGGTCATTCCACTCATCATGTAATCAAGGTAGGTAATGTGTAGTCAACTGAAAGGTAAAACATTTCATACATCGTATATATCATATTATTCAAAACTTTTCTGAGCTGGATGTTTTTCAATAATTGCTTATGCCACCTCACAATTAAGAAATGTTATATAAAATTTTGTTTTGAATTTGGGTGTATATAAATAGATTTCATTCGTACGCCTCAGGTGCTTTGACTAAGCACACATATGATAAACGAAAAGATGGTAGTATTTAAGTTTCAAATAATTGGATGATTTAGATAAGGCGAACATCCTACCATGATGTTGTGAGGGTTTCAGAGATTGAGGACATCCTAGATATTAGCAATGTGCAAACTGATGTAATCAATATTGCAAGGGTCATATTCTTGAATGAGCACCCACAACAGCATGCTTCCAATATCCCCATTTGCAAGGCACATTCGTCATCAACACATAGCAAACATGCAGTCAGCTCTACTAGATGCATTTCGCTTTTGTTCTCTTGGATGCAATCTAAAGTTGCAAAAATAAGAACTTAGTTTTAGAATTAATGGATTGCACACATTTCTAAAATTCTTACCATTTATTGTTTAAAGGCTTGAATATGGAAATGAGTGCACCAGCCATGGTTGAAAATAGCCCGCAATCCAATGGCAAGGATCATGTGACTAAGATCGACAATGTTGGTTCGAGTACTACAAGTGACAAAGAAAGTTGCAATGACAATAACAACAAAGAACCACCAACAAAAAGGGTTGCTCATCACCCCTTATTATTATATTGTTTCTCTAAATTGTAGCTAACATTTCAGTTCTTACAACCATAAATTATGCAAAACATCATATTCTTCCAGTGTGAAAAGTGCATGTACTTCTTATTATTATATTGTTTCTCTTAATTTCTACTTAGCATTTCAGTTCGTACCACCATAGATTACGCAAAACATCAAAGCACCCACTGTATGGTAGGAAAGTGCATGTACTTATTATTATTATATTGTTACTCTAAATTAATAAATTTCTATCTGGCATCTTAGTTCTTACCACAACGGATTATGCAAAAATTCTTATTTGTTCTAGCAAATTCACAGCAAAAATTCATGTTCCTCTCACTGTTCTTTTCCTTTTTCCCATAAGTACAGCCATTCCTTTCAATTATGGCCTCGACATTGGCACAAAGATCATAATAGACTATATACTTCACAATGAATAGGGATACAATGTCTTTGTGGCTTGAAATACTACTTCTAGCAAAATTCTTTGCGACTTCTACAAACCTTTTTCTTGCCAGTCACGGCGCGTGTAACCTATTTTACACCAAGTGTGAGGCTAGACCAACTGCTTTTTCTACAACCAATGTGGTTAAAGCGGTCATTCCACTCATCATGTAATCTAGGTAGGAAATGTGTAGTCAATGGAAAGGTAAAATATTTCATATATCATACATGTCAAACAATTCAAAACATTTATGAGATGGATGTGTTTTCTATTGTTGCTTATGCCACCTCACAATTAAGAAATTTTATAAAAAAAAATTACATAAATTTTGTTCTAAATTTAGGTGTACATAAATAGATTTCATTCATAGGCCTCGGGTCCTTTGAGTAAGCACACATATGATAAACGAAAAGATGATAGTATTTAAGTTTCAAATAATTGGATGTTTCAGATAAGGCGATCATCCTACACCGATGTTGTGAGGGTTTCAGAGATTGAGGAAATCCCATATATTAGCAATGTGCAAACTTATGTAATCAAAAGTGCAAGGGTCGTATTCTTGAATGAGTGCCAACAATAGCATGCTTCTAATGTCCCCATTTGCAAGGCGCATTCGTCATCAACACACAACTTGAGACATGCAGTCATGCTCTACTTGATGCATTTTGCTTCTGCTCTCTTGGATGCAATATGTAAAGTTACAAAAATAATAAATAAGTTTTAGAATTAATGGATTGCACACATATATAAAATTCTTACCTTTTATAGCTTAGAGGCTTGAATATGGAAATGAGTACACCTGCCATGGTTGAAAGTAGCCCTCAATCCAATAGCAAGGATCATATGACTAAGATAGATGATGTTGGTTCAAGGACTACAAATGAAAAAGATAGCTACAATGGCACGAACAACAAAGAACCTCCACCAAAAAGGGTTGCTCGGCACTGACTCAAGGGAATTCCCCAACGTGCGCCATTCTTCCAATGTGAAGGTCTTGACAATACCTATTAAATGTTGCGATAAATAAGAAGAGAGAATATATGTCATGGTTAAAATAAAGTAATGAATGATATACCCCCAATTCTATGTAGGGTTGACTTCTTCAAATTGCAAGCCTTTCAAAAACATTTTAGTCAACCATCTAATGGTTGTTTCTCTCAAATCATGCAATTGTTATATTGGAAGCACATACTTTAATCATATCCTTTATTTCTCTTATAGGTAGTTATACCCATAGATTTGTTTCAAATCACGAAGATAGAATGATTGAGGAACTAAGTTCAGAGAATATGGTTGCATATTTAAGAACTGCCCTGAAATAAATCTTAACAGGCCTAGGGGCAACAAAGCAATAAGGTGATAATCCTGACATGATGTTGTGAGGGTTTCTAAGATTGAGGACATCCTTGATATTACCGATGTGCAAACTTATGTAATCAATGGTGCAAGGGTCGTAGAATGAGCGTCCGCAACCATGTGCTTTTGGCGTCCAGATTTGTAAGGCACATTCATCATCAACACATAGTTGTGAGACATGTAGGAGTGCTCTACTTGATGCATTTTGCTTCTGCTCTCTTGGATACAATGTAAGTTATCATAAACTAAGGATGTTATTTTCTAAAAGATACAAAAATAATAAATAAGTTTCAAAACTAATGGGCTGCACACATATCTAAAATTCTCACAATTTATAGCTTAGAGGCTTAAATATGGAAATGTGTGTGCCAGCCATGGTTGAAAACAAACCTCAACCCAATGGCAAGGATCATGGGACTACGATCGATGATGTTGGTTCAGGTAGTACAATGGACAAATACAGCTGCAATGACAAGAACAACAAAGAACCACCACCAGAAAGGGTTGCTCGTCACCTCTTATTACTATATTGTTTCTTTAAAGTTTAGCTGGCATTTCAGTTCTTGTCACCATAGATTATGCTAAGCATCATATTGCACCCACTTTGAAAAGTGCAAGTGCTTCTTATTATTATATTGTTTCTCTTGATTTCTAACTGGCATTTCAGTTCTTACCATCATAGATTGTGCAAAACATAAAGCGCCCACCGTTTTGTACGAAAAGTGCATGTACTTCATATTATTATATTGTTTCTCTAAATTTCTATCTGGCATTTCAGTTCTTACCACTACAAATTAGGCACAATGCCTATTTGTGCTAGCAAATGCATAGCAAATACTCATGTACCTCTCATAGTTCTTTTCCTATAAGTAAAACCATTCCTTTCACTTACAGACCCCAACATTGGCACAAAGAACATAGTAGACTACTGATTTACAATGAAAAGGGATACAATGCCTTTGTGGCTTGAAATACTAATTACAACACAATTCTTTGCTTTTGCAAACTCTTGGAATCTGACTTCTGCCTCCCTGCCCTTGCTGGGGACCCAGTGGGAGAGAGGCGAGGGTACTGTCAAACAGAAAGGGGGGAGGCGAGGACCATGGCGGAGGTATGGGATCGGACAAAGGGAGAGAAACTTGGAGTAATTGCCAGACAATTTCTTTATTTCACTTGGGCTGTAGCATTCATTACAATGGGGAAAACTCAACCACCAAAATGTACAAAGCCCCCCTGGTATTTATAAGGGGATGCCATGGGGCAAGTGGTATTAATTACAAAAGGGTTCTGGTACACATTAGACTGCAAGTGGGCCCAGCCCAGGGGCATCCCCGTACTTGAGCGTTCCAGTTGCATCCTGTCGCACGCTTCCTCACGAGCGGGTCCCACCATGGCGTCGTCCCTCTGGGGTGGCGATTGGCGAGCGGGGCACCAGAGTGCGGAGGTTTCCGCCAAACGTAGGCGAGGGTCTTGGATTCTCTGATTCGGAGGCCCGTGCGTTGATCGAAGGCCTGCAAGAGGACAAGGGGCGAAGGTTCCATGTTTGAGCGGAGGTGATTGATGATGCGTGCCTCCGCGGACCGTCGACGAGGGTTTTGGTAGGTTGATGCTCATCAGGTCGGGCGATGACAGAATGGGGTCTCCTGTCAAGGGTACCTCCCCCCAACACAAACCACCTTCTTGCTAGTCATAACGTGTGTAACCCATTTTGCACCGAGTGTGAGGCTACACCAGCTGCTATTTCTACAATCACATGTCATTCAAGCGGACACTCCACTCATCATGTAATCTAGGTAGGAAATGTGTAGTCAAATAAAAGGTAAAACATTTCATATATCATATGTGTCATACAATTCAAAACTTCTATAAGTTGGATGGTTTTTCTATTGTTTTTTATGCCACCCCACAATTAAGAAATGTTATAAAAACTTTTCATAAATTTTGTTTTGAATTTGGGTGTACATAAATAGATTTCATTCATAGGCCTCGAGTCCTTTGAGTAAGCACACATATGACAAAAGAAAAATTGGTAGTATTTAAGTAATTGGATGTTTATAAGGCGATCATCCTACCATGATATTGTGAGGGTTTTAGAGATTGAGGACATCCTAGATATTAGCGATGTGCAAACTTACGTAATCAACAGTGCAAGGTTCGTATCCTTGAATGAGTGCCCACAACAGCATGTTTCTAATGTCCCCATTTGCAAGGCACATCCGTCATCAACACATAGCTTGAGACATGCAGTCATGCTCTACTTGATGCACTTCGCTTTTTCTCTCTTGGATGCAATGTAAAGTTACAAAAATAAGAAATAAGTTTCATAATTAATGGATTGCACACACATATAAAGTTCTTATGTTTTATAGCTTAGAGGTTCAAATATGGAAATGAGTACACCTGTAGTGGTTGAAAATAGTCCTCAGTCCAGTGGAAAGGATCATGTGACTAGGATCGATGATGTTGATTCAAGGACTACAAGTGACAAAGAAATGGAAGGATTTGGCTACTCTCTCTCTCTCTCTCTTTTTTTTTTCTTTTTCTTTTTTTCTTTTTTTTTCTTTTTTTTCTTTTTTTAGAATAACCAATCCTCCGAAAACGAACCTCCTAAAACGAAACTTTAGCAACGGGGAGTGTATAACTTGAAATGATAAAGATTGGAGCTTTTATGTAGGCAATGGAACGGCAATGATTATTTCGAGATGTTCACTCCCGGGATAGGAGTAAAATTTTTTACGGATGAAGTGAAATGAGTGGCGTATGTATATGTGGATAGATGTATGGATGGATGGATGGATGGATGCGTACTCCCAAAGTAGGAGCAAAGATGAATGCGTGTCTCCGTGGTAGAGACAATCACATCATATGGTGGAATGCGTACTCCTAGGGTAGGAAAGCGGCATAGGTGCGTATCTCCGTGGTAGAGATAGCACAATATGTGGTGGATATGGATCTATATGTGGGTGGTACCTCTAGGGACACGAAGTAGCACGTAATGAATGTAGTATTTATAAAATGGGTGCATGCTTCCCGAGATTTAAGTAGCATAGATCAATGGATGGAGAGCACATAGTATTGACTTTAACCGCATGATCGATTCCTTATGGGTCCACAAAAGATAACCACACTCAATGCATAAAAATACTACACTCAAGCCGACAATATGGTCTATATAAACGATGGGTCTTTCCTAATCTAGTAAGCATGAATATATGGTCAGGTAGGAATTTGAACTCTCATCATAAAGGAACTCATCATGCAAGAATTTAATATTTTCGTAAATAAATTCTCCTTAACTCTAGCATCTCTAGGAACAAGATGGACAAAGCTCAAACCGTCCCATATCATACCCGTCAACCACCAAGACTTAGATCAAGTGTTTGCTACCCACAAGTTTCGTGTTCGAGAGCAAATCTCAAATCTAAACAAACGGTTGTATCCAAAACTCGGGAGAGTGCAAGGTTGAAAACTAGGTACTTGAAAGGAATTATGGCGAGCAACTATTCATCATCTCCATGTAGAGTTTATTCTAGGGATCACTTTTAAGACACTACAAGAACTCTCCAAAAGTAGAAAAGAAATCTTTCTCGGGTTTCTATAGTTATGCATCTTTTTTAGTTGTTTTAACAAAGCAAACTCTAACAAAGCATAGATAGATAAGTTGGAAACACTTAGCTTGGTACACGGGGATGCCCTCCCCCAAGCCGGATATTGACATAGTCTCGCGTTGTTGCCGATGTGCGATGAAGACGTTCTAGTCCTCCAGAGTGTCATAGATAGTTGCTGTTGGAGACAAAGATTTGAATGTTGCGGACAGCACTTTCAGAGACTGGACATCCTTCTCGTCTGTTAGCTCTTCTCGATCCTTTATGTTCTGTGAAGCTCAAATAGACAACAAAGCTTGTGGAACTGATTAAGCATTAGTGATAAAAACCTCTAAGCCTTGGCATCTAGAACCGCCTTAACTCAAATGTCTTCTAACAGGATCACAAGAAATATTTTTATCTTTTTATAATAAAGGATGCAAACAGAGAAAATAGATATGCTTTGAAAAATTATTTTTATGCCACCACAATGAATGATTATTCACATGGGGCTTAGTAGTTTTTTGGATGCAAAATGCAGAAATCTTTATTTTCTTTTTCTAGTGCGAGAGATAGTTGCAATTAAGATGCATGTAGGGAAAATAAATATGCTTAAAGGAAAATGCAATGCTTTGAAAGGAAATGCCGATAAATACCAAGTTACCTCCTTGGCGAGGGTTCTATGTTCACTGTAGAGACCTTGAGAAGCGCACCTCTTGAGATGGTAACTCTAGGTTGATGAAGAGTAGATGCTTTTAGACCTTGTGCTCCATTCATTGTTTCTTCTCAACGTGCCGGAGCGACGGGGCTTGAAAGAGGAAGAGCATTGCCGGATCATTGTTTGAAGAGTCATCGGCCTTCCTCCCCCAAGCTTGACCTTGTTGTCGCCGCCACGTGAAACCAAATACGAGTGTTGAAATTACAACCCAAGGAAGGGTCTTCATCTCCAATTTATTGGCCAAAATGAGCCGAGTTACACCATACTCCTCATTGGCATCCCGGCTCGAGTTTTGGGCCCAATGCTATGTTGTCTTCAATGTTGCTCATAGCTTGTCGCCTTGTTCATCCACTTCTTTGAGTAAGTTCAAATGATGATCCATCTGGATAGGCACATCATGGATTCTTTCCTAGAAACGTTAGTGGACACATACCCGAAGGATTGCAACAAATCAAACTATGGGCTATATATCCACTATCTATTTGAAATTCATCTATGCTAACAAAAGGATGGTTTTTGAGTTACCTTAGCATTTTTTCTAGCTCTCAATTCTTCCTTGGACGATGAATGAGTTGTGTCATCATATGCCTGGCTTCATCTATGAAGTGAGTTCATCTCTTGACTTACCCAAATTGGATTTGAGAGTTTTCTTTTTAGCTCAATAACCAAACTGGACTCCATGTCTTACATCCTACCATGATGTTGGGAGGGTTTCAGAGATTGAGAACAACCTTGATATTAGGGATGTGCAAATTTATGTAATCAATAGTGCAAGGGTCGTAATCTTGAACGAGCATCCGCGACTACGTGCTTCTGGCATCTAGATTTCTAGGGCACATTCATCAATAAGACATAGCTGTGAGATATGTAGGTGTGCTCTACTTGATGCATTTTGCTTCTGCTCCCTTGGATGCAATGTAGGTTATCACAAACTAAGGATGTTATTTTCTTAAAGTTACAAAAATAAGAAATAAGTTTCAGAACTAATGGACTGCACACATATCTAAAATTCTCACCATTTATAGCTTAGAGACTTAAATATGGAAATGTGTGCGCCAGCCATGGTTGAAAACAACCCTCAATCCAATGGCAACGATCATGGGATTAGGATCGACGATGTTGGTTCAGGTAGTACAATGGACAAAGACAGTTGCAATGACAAGAACAACAAAGAACCACCACCAAAAGGGGTTGCTTGTCACCTCTTATTACTACATTGCTTCTCTAAATTTTAACTAGCATTAAAGTTCTTACCACCATAGATTATGCAAAATATCATATTGCACCCACTGTGAAAAGTGCATGTACTTCTTATTATTATATTGTTTCTCTTAATTTCTAGCTAGCATTTCAGTTCTTACTACCATAGATTGTGCAAAACATCAAAGCACTCATCATTTTGTAGGGAAAGTGCATGTACTTCTTATTATTATATTGTTTCTCTAAATCTCTATTTGGCATTTCATTTCTTACCACCATAGATTATGCAAAATTCCTATTTGTGCTTGCAAATGCACAGCAAAAACTCATGTACCTCTCACTGTTCTTTTCCTAAAAGTACAGCCATTCCTTTCACTTATAGGCCCTAACATTGGCACAAAGAACATAGTAGAGTACTGATTTTACAATGAAAAGGGATACAATGCTTTTGTGGCTTGAAGTACTAGTTGTAACACAATTCTTTTCTTCTGCAAACCATCTTCTTGCTAGTCACAATGCGTGTAACCCATTTTGCACTTGAGTGTGAGGCACACTAGCTGCTATTTCTACAACTATCGTTCAAGCGATCATTCCACTCATCATGTAATCCGAGTAGGAAATGTGTAGTCAAGTGAAAGGTAAAACATTTCATATATCATACATGTCATACAATTCAAAACTTTTATGGGTTAGATGTTTTTCTTTTGTTTCTTATGCCACCTCACAATTAAGAAATGTTATAAAAATTTACTTTAATTTTGTTCTAGATTTGGGTGTACATAACTAGATTTCATTCATAGGCCTTAGGTTCATTGAGTAAGCACACATATGATCAATGAAAACATGGTAGTTTTAAGTTTTAAATAATTGGATGTTTCAGATAATGCGATCATCCTACCATGATGTTGTGAGGGTTTCAGAGGTTGAGTACATCCAAGATATTAGCGATGTGCAAACCTATGTAACATTGGTGCAAGGGTCGTATTCTTGAATGAGCGCCCACATCAGCATGCTAGCTTCTAATGTCCCCATTTGCAAGGCACAGTCATCAACACATAGCTATTGGTCATGCAGCCCTACTCTACTTGATGCATTTCGCTTTTGCTCTCTTAGATGCAATGTAAATCATCACAAACTAAGGGTGTTATTTTCTAACAGTTACCAAAAAAAAGAAATAAGCTTTATAATTAATGGACTGCACACATATCTCAAATTCTTACCTTTTACAGCTTAGAGGCTTAAATATGGAAATGAGTGTGCAAGCCATGGATGATAACAGACCTCAATCCAGTGGCAAGGATCATCTGACTAGGATCGACTATGTTAGTTCAATTACTACAACTGACAAAGACAGCTGCAATGATAAGAACAACGAAGAACCACCACCAAAAAGGGTAGCTCATCACCGACACATGGGAATTCCCTAACGTGCACCATTCTTCTAATTTGAAGCTCATGAAAATACACCTACTAAATGTTTGAGTAAATAAGATGAGACAGTATTTTGTCATGGATAGAATAAATGAATTAATGAATTACCTCAATTCTTTGTAGGGTAGATTTCTCAAAATTACAAGCCTTCAAAAACATTTTACTCGACCATCTAGTGGTTATTTGTCTCTCTGATAAGTAGTTCTACATCGAGGTTTACTTCAAATCAAGAACAACAAATGATTGAGGAACTCAATTTGGAGAAAATGGTTACGTGTTCATAGAACTGCCCTCAAAATGATCCTTATAGAACTTGAGGTAACTAAGTAGATAAGATGATCATCCTACCATGATGTTGTGAGGGTTTCATAGATTGAGTAAATCCTTGATATTAGCGATGTGCAAACTTATGTAATCAACAGTGCAAGGGTCGTATTCTTGAATGATCTCCCACAACTGCATGCTTCTGGTGTCTCCATTTTTAAGGCACCTTCGTCATCAACACATAGTTGTGAGACATGCAACTGTGCTCTACTTGATGCATTCTGCTTCTGCTCTCTTGCTTGCAATGTAAGTTATCACAAACTAAGAATGTTATTTTCTAAAAGTTACAAAAATAAGAAATAAGTTTTATAATTAATGGATTGCCCACATATCTAAAATTCTTACCTTTTACAGCTTAGAGTCTTAAATATGGAAATGAGGGCGCTAGCCATATGGACGAAAATGGCCCTCAATCCAATGGCAAGGATCATGTGACTAGGATCGACGATGTTGGTTCAAGTACTACAAGTGACAAAGACATCTGCAATGACAAGAACAACGAAGAACCACCACCAAAAAGTGTTGCACGTCATCGACACAAGGATTCCCCTACGTGCGCCATTCTTCTAATGTGAAGCTCATGAACATATCTTTAAAAAGTTGGGGCCAATAAGATGAGAGAATATTTGTCATGGGTAGCATAAATGAATGAATGAAATATCCCAATTCAATTTTGGCTAGATTTCTTCAAATTGCAAGCCTTTCAAAAACATTTTGTTCGACAATCTAATGGTTGTTTCTCTCAAGTCATGCAATTGTTATAGTCGAAGCACATACTATAGTCATAGCCTTTCTCTCTCTTATAAGTAGTTCTAACTCTAGGTTTACTTCGAGCACAAATGATTTAGGAACTCAATTTAGAGAAAATGGTTACATCTTTATAGAATTTCCCTAAGAAGATATTTGATGAACAAGGGGGAACTAAGCAGATAAGATGATCATCATGCGATGATGTTAAAAGGGTTTCAGAGAATGAGTACATCCTTGATATTAGAGACGTGGAAACTCATGTAACCAAAAGCGCAAGGGTCATATTCTTAAATGTGTGCCCACAACCACATGCTTCTGGTGTCCCCATTTGTAAGGCACCTTCGTCATCAACACATAGTTGTGAAACATGCAGTCGTGCTCTACTTGATGCATTTCGCTTATGCTCTCTTGGATGCAATGTAAGTTATCACAAACTAAGGATGTTATTTTGTAAAAGTTATAAAAATAAGAAACAAATTTCATAATTAATGGATTACACACAAATCTAAAAATTTAGAGCCTTTATCTCTCTTATAAGTAGTTCTATCCCGAGGTTTGCTTCAAATCAAGAAGAATAAATGATTGAGGATCAATTTAGAGAAAATGGTTAGATCTTTACAGAACTGCCCTCGAAAAGATCCAGGGGCAACTAAGCAAATTTCACTACTAATAATGGAATGCTCGGATTATTTTGCTTCTCTACTAATAAATTTTAATATAATGTATGGCAGTGCTTTTCCGAATTGTTAAAAAGTCGCTGAACAGGCGCCAGTATTTAATCTCGAGCAGAATCTACCAACTAAACGCGGTTTTGTTGGTGCTGGACGAATTGATGAATGAACTTATCATCCTTTTTAGGACAACCGTGGCAATAAATCGTCACATGCGTATGCATGCAGTACTTGCATTGCATCAAAAAGTTGTCAATCAATTCCACCGCACAAGTCCTCCATGGGCCCTCTTTCTTGATCAATCCATTTAATTTCCGTTTAATATTTTGAAATCTAATTAATCCACTCAAGAAACCAAATTCAATTTACACAAGAAATTCTCATTTCTCTTTCTATGTCACGCCGCCGCCGACGACGTACGACAGATCAATTGCCGTTGAACGCGGAGCAGACGTCCCTGACCTCGCCGGCGTCGTCGCCGGTGATGATGGTGCCCATCTTGACCATGGCGGCGGCGAAGTCCCGCTGGAACACGCGCGCCGAGGTGCCCAGGTACGCGTCGACGAGCGCGCGGGTGGCGTTGCTGCTGGCGAGCGCGGCGTCGGAGGCGATGACGGCGAAGCCGGAGCGGATGTTCCGGAGGATGGAGTCGTCGAAGTCGTTCCCGCTGCCACGGTCCATCGGCAGGCGCGTGTTGAAGTCGCCCGGCGGGCACCGCGCCTTGAGCTCCGCCAGGAACGGCGCCGGGATCGACGGGTCCGCGCCCCGTCCACCGCCCGGCAGCGGGTAGCTGTACAGCCGGTCCTTCACGAAGAAGCACGCCGTCGTGCCCACCGTGTGCGCCGCTGCGGCCGGTCTCGTTTGCACCAGCAGTGAAGTGTCAGTGATAGCCGGCGTCCATGTCCATGCACGTGAAGGTTAACGTACCTACCTGTGAGGAGGACGAGGTCGCGGTCGTCGAGGCCGCTGGCGGCGAACCGTGAGCGGAGCACGCTGATGGAGTCGCCGGCGTCGGGAAGCACGTCGGCGTCGCGGATGTTGGAGGTCAGCCCGTCGCGCCGCCCCGTGGGCACGTCGAACGTCGGCCCGCCCGTCTGGTTGGCATTGGCATATGCGTTCCAGCGCGTCAGCTGCTACGACGTGCACACTACGGCTACTCTACGCTAGGTAACTGAATCGCGTCGTGAGCGTGGGTGTCACATACCATGGCGACGGCGTCGCGCGCGGCGAGCGCGAGGATGTCGGCACAGGAGACGACACCGGGGCACTGGTCCTCGAGCTGCGCCTTGGCGGCGTCCACCACGTCCTGGCCGCGCAGGCCCTGGTTCTTGCCGTTGTCCACCTCGGCGTCATTGCTGGCGCTCCGGATCAGCACCGACGCGTCGCACCCCTGCAGGATGCCGCCGGCGAACACGCCCACACAGATACGTAAAAGCTAGTAGTATTATTAATCGGCCGGACTTGACACATACACACGTCGTATCGTACCTTGACGAAGCAGTCATGGAACTGGAGGCGGAGCAGCGCGGGGAGGATGGTGGGGTCGTTGGCTGCGGCGTCCTGGACGGCGGCGGTGACCGTGTCCTCGGCGTCCGGGCAGGAATCGGAGTAGAACCCCACCTGGAGCTGCGCACGGGAGACGCCAACTCCAACAAGCAACAGCAAGAACGCCGCCGCTCCGGCTCCGGACACCATGCCGCCGCGGCTGGCCATTCGATAGCTAGCTCCAAGAAGATGAACTGAAACCAATGGCAACCTGCTGGCCGAGGCCGGATCGACTCTAGTGCTTGACTCGGTGAATGGACGGCATGTCTACCTGTGGGAACTTTGTCTTGAGGAATGTCTTTATACACCACAGTCCACAGGAGACCATGGATGGGTGGAACACGGACACTGACATGGAACAAGTGTGTGCAGATAGTTTATAGTCGAAAAGATGTTGTGTGGGTCTCACTCTCACTCCCATGTCCAATCATGTGTGGATTGCTGAAAAGGCAATCTTAACTTGCCATTAAGCCGAGTTGATGGGGGCGTTAGACTGATGTGGATGATGATAAGCTCAAATCGACCCAAGAGGGAATTTGATGGGAACTATTCCTAACTAAACCTGTTGGTAGCCATTGATGTGCAGACATGATATGGCTGGCCATGGACATCATTGTTGCACGGTTGCACCACCTTTTGATTGGGACGGACTTGGCAGCTGGCTGGCCATTTTCAAGTTCAGATCATGTGTATACACAGTACAAATATTTCAAACCGGGAATATGTACAAACATATGGTCTCACTCCCACTGGCTCGTGCTTGCTACCTTTGTGCAAATAAAGGTACCACGGACGATGCGGTAGGTTTTTGGGAGCGTTAGTACAAGTTCCCATTTGTGCACAGATTTCCTCCTTTGAAACGAGCAGTTTTTGCTAGCTCGGCGTCAGCTGGTTTTGCTGAAGATTTTTGGGGACCGTAAAACCCACGGGCGCGTGTTGTTATTGTTATCAACTGACGCGGGCACGCGGCGGCGGATGGTCTGGGACAGCGTGTACCGTCGGTTTCTCCAGCCGTTTTTACTCCCGTGACTTCGTGCAGAAACACCGCCACCGTCTGGGTGCACTGCATTGTCCCGGCCTGCTGCATTCATCCGCCGGAGATCTCATCTCAATGTGCAAATGGGAGCAAGAGACCAAGAGGAGCAGTCTCAGCCTGATGTAAAGCTTCTGCCCCATTAGCTGATCATGTGTAGTAGGGCCCAGTCAGTTTTAGTTATCTTGTCTATAGAAATGGAACTTTTTGAAACAAGGCACTGCCATTTTTCATCAGATAGCAGACAGTTTCCAGTTTTTTCCCCTTGAAAGTAGTAGTCTGTTTCCTGGTATTCTTATCAAAAATAAACCGTTTCACCCAGCCCATGTTAGCTGTTCACACTTTGACCACATAGCGTTGGTAATCTCTCGAATCTCCTCCCTGAACCCATGCATCCAACCATACACAACGGACCCTTTATTATCTTTATTATGTATAGTACCTTTCTCTTCAAGTTGTTTGACCATGACGTCTCTCCTCTTTGTTATTGCAAAATATCTCCAGTTCAATCCAGCAATTTAACTAGTTCTCTTTTTTCTGTTGCACCTAAAGCACCTCCATGTACATTTAGGACCCATTTGACATGGCTTCTCCACCGGTTTCAGCAGCCATTAGGCCAGTCTCAATGGAGATTTCACGGGAGTGTCATGCACATTAAATAGACTGCCATGTCAGCATTTGCATGAAATTGCATGAAATTGGAAGGAGAGAGAAGGAATTCGTTTCACCATGGTGAAACTATATAGCGGTGTTTTCAAAACATTGAAAAGTGTGTGAAATCCCCATTGAGAGTGTTATTTCATTTCATCCGCATGCATAGAGAAAGGTCATTGGTGGAAGAGAGGAGAGAGAGACAACGGTGGACCCATAGAAGCTTTAAATAGTATGTGAAACTGTGCAATGAAACCATGCATTGAGAGAGTGAGTTGTTTCGTATGAAAATTTCAAAACTTTAAATAGTATGTGAAACTGTGCAATGAAACTAGCCATTGAGACTGGCCTTAGAGTTATATTGTACTAAATTGCATAAAAAAAAATTGCTTCACTCGGAATTGCTCTACATGTAAAGCCGTTATGCCAAACGGTTTACCAGCTCTACCGATGGCATGGAGCTAAAGCAAAAAAAAAAATGACTTCACCAACGAAGTAAAGTTGTGTTAAACGGGGCCTTAAACTATTAAAGTTTAAACTCACAAAATCGCTTTTTTTCACATCTTCTCCAACCCAATTACGTTTTGCTCACAGAGTCATAGCCATGGTTTCCTGTATTCTTAAAAATTGTAGTCGGTTTCCTAGTATTCTTATCAAGAATAGCTATGGTTTCATGTATTCTTAGAAATAGTAGTCGGTTTCGTAGTATTCTTATCAAAAAAAGTCTGTTACCTAGTATTTCTCAAAAATAGACCACCTAGTATTCTTATCAAAAATAGACCGTTGCACCGTGTTAGTTACCGAGCTAAGGTTCATACTTTGACCATATCACAATGGCATATCTTTCTCTCCTCTCTTCGCTGTTGACCATGACATCCCTTTGCCTCCTCTTTGGATGCTCTATTAATTACTGCAAAATATATCCAAAATCACCGTCTCTCTCTCTCTCGCGCGCAATGACTCACATCACGATGGCTCTATCCGTGCGAGTTGTACAAACCGGCACATAGCATCTCCCATCACATGTAACCTTTCCATCCCAGTTTTGCTTGGTTGCTCCACTACGTGAAAAAAGCACTGTAAGAGCACTTGGCCATTTCTAGTAGGGGCGGCTCGTGATGCAGCCGCCCCTACAGTGGCTGGCGCGGGGAGGCTGGCGGCCAGATCACCAGCCGTCCCTGCTAATGCACTGTAGGGGCGGCTGGTGATCCAGCCGCCCTTACTACAGGCCACTACCAGCCGCCCCTACAGTGGTTTTTCACAAAATTAGTTAAAACGAGGCACCAAATGACCTCAAATGAAAAACTTTTGAATACAAGATAGTTTTGTCTCATGAAGATACATATTTCATACATAGAACACTTTTGCATTTGGAAAAGTTTTAGTAAACTCTTCTCACAGGGTTTGAAAATCCAAGGCGAGACTTGGTCAACTCTAGTCAAACGAGGTACCAAATGACCTCAAATGAAAAACTTTTAAATACAAGATAGTTTTGTCTCATAAAGATACATATTTCATACATAGAACACTTTTGCATTTGAAAAGTTTTAGTAAACTCTTCTCACGGGGTTTGAAAATCCAAGGTGAGACTTGGTCAACTCTAGTCAAACGAGGTACCAAATGACCTCAAATGAAAAACTTTTGAATACAAGATAATTTTGTCTCATCAAGATACATATTTCATAGATAGACCATTTTTGCATTTGAGAAAGTGTTGGTAAACTCTAGTCACAAATTCTTAAATCCCACACAGACTTAATGAAACTTCATGCGGGAGAAGTGGATTTAGAACTACACTTTTGCAACGCTTCGTCGAATGCAAAAATAACCTTTGTATGAATTGTTCTCTTGACGAGTGGATCAAACTTGATGTTCATGACTTTTCGAGGTGGGCCCGTCTAGGGGGTCGAAAACCTGCGTCTAGCCGTGAAAAACTGAAGTTTCAAAGTTTGAGTGGTCCAAACAATCCCAGATGAAAAGGTGACCATTGGAGAAAATATGTATCTTGATGAGTGGATCAAAATTTCTGTTCATCACTTTTGCATCTGAGACCATCTAGGGTCCGGTCAACGTGTATTTTCCGAAAAAACAGAGGTTTGACTTGGTCAACCTAGGTCAAACGAGGCCCTGAATGACCTCAAATGAAAAACTTTTGATTACAAGATAGTTTTGTCTCATGAAGATACATATTTCATATATATAACACTTTTGCATTTGGAAAAGTTTTAGTAAACTCTTCTCACGGGGTTTGAAAATCCAAGGCGAGACTTGGTCAACTCTAGTCAAACGAGGTACCAAATGACCTCAAATGAAAAACTTTTGAATACAAGATAGTTTTGTCTCATCAAGATACATATTTCATAGATAGACCATTTTTGCATTTGAGGAAGTGTTAGTAAAATCTAGTCACAAATTCTTGAATCCCACACAGACTTAATGAAACTTTATGCAGGACGAGTGGATTTAGAACTACATTTTCGCAACGCTTCGTCAAATGCATAAATGACCTTTGTATGAATTGTTCGTCTTGATGAGTGGATCAAACTTGATGTTCATGACTTTTCGAGATGGGCCCGTCTAGGGGTCGAAAACCCGCGTCTAGCCGTGAAAAACGAAGTTTCAAAGTTTGAGTGGTCCAAAAATCTCGATGAAAAGGTGACCATTGGAGAAAATATGTATCTTGATGAGTGGATCAAACTTACTGTTCATCACTTTTGCATCTGATTCCATCTATGGCCCGGTCAACGTGTATTTTCCGAAAAAACGAGAGGTTTGACTTGGTCAACCTAGGTCAAACGAGGCCCTGAATGACCTCAAATGAAAAACTTTTGAATACAAGATAGTTACATCTCATCAAAATACTCATTTCATATATAGTACACTTTTGCATTTGGAAAAGTTTCAGTAAACTCTTGTCACAGATTTTTGAATCTTACACGAGACTTTAAAAATCCGAGGCGAGACTTATATATAACTTTGTCATAAAATTGGAATCTACTACTCTAAGATTTAACTATGTCAAACATTCCATCTAAGATTTGAGTAAACTATAATTTAAAATTATAAATATATGATAAATATAATTATATATATATATATAATAGGATATATTATATTAGAGACCAAACTTGGGCTTCCAATAAGAAATGGAGAGCCAATCCGACCAAACTTGGGCTGTATATAATTCCACCAAACCAGCTCATAGTCCAGCGGTTCTGGATCGGGCAGCCCACCCACCGCCCCCGCCAATCCGTCCGGCCCCACCAGTGGCCCAACTTCCATCCCGGGCGGCGACGGTGGTATATAATCCTTGACTAAATCCTGGCGGCGGCGGTAATCCGGCGCGTCCCCACCCGGGCGCTGCTCCTCTGAGCCCTCCTCCCACCTCGCGCGACGGCCAGGTCGGCCACCACGGCGGCCACCAAGGCGGCGCAGCTCGCCCCGCTCGCGGATCGGGCAGCGCCATCGTGGGATCCTCCCCACACTCGCAGAGGCCCATGGAGGCGCGCCCTCCCTGTCCGATGGAGGTGGCGGCGAGAGGCCGATGGAGACGCCGCAGCCCACCCGTTCTCGGACCGGCATCCAGGCAGCGCCTCCTCTCCGTCCGGTGTTCGCGCATTCGCACCGTCGCGATGGCGACCGGCGTCCGACGCCGCACATTCCATCCCGGCAGAGGGTGTTGGATCCTCCTCCCAGATCCTGCGTTGCGGACTGGTGGTGGAATCTTCCTGTGCCATGAGGTTTGTTTGATCTGTGTTACTTCGCCCGTTATTTCTGCTCACCTCTATTCTTTTGTAGTTTTGGGAGCGGCAGCGGCGGATTATCTCGCCAAGAAAATCTGGTGCGTGAAGAAATCTGGATGTCGATATGTTTCCTTTCGATTCCATTCGTTTCTACTTCTAATTAGTTTCTCTGCCGTCTGCACAGATCAATTACGTGCACAGCAATGACAGATGCTGAGATGCCCCATGGTGTGATGCTGCATGTGGAAGAAATCGCGGCGGCTTCTCCCGGTGGGAGCGCTTCTCTCTGCATCGATCCGTTAGGGTTTTGTTCGATCTTATCCTTGTACAAATGTGATCGATGTGAGACAGTGTAAATTGATATGGTTTTGTTCAGATTTCTATATAGACTTTTGTTATTTTCTGGCTGATTATACTATTTCAATTCACAAAATTACTACAATTGTTATATATGCTATTCTGAATGCTCTATTTGATTATTGTAATTTTTATTTTTATTTTTTTGCTGAAAATTCACTGTAGGGGCGCCCTTACTGTGGATGTCACTGATGGTGTTGCCGCCGCTTCTGAGTGGCCGTTCACTGTATATTGGGGGCGTAGGGGCGGCTCGCCCAGCCGCCCTTACAGTGGGATTTCAGCCGCCCCTATAGTGCTTTCGTCCAGTAGTGCTCGTAGCAATGGGAGTTTTTAATATATGTCTTTTTAACCCATGTAGATGAATATTCATACGATTATTTGGTCGTATGAATTACTTAATTGAAGTGAAACAACATTCACGTTTCCTGGATTCTCTACCAAGTCCACAACCTCTCAAAGGGTTTGGGTTCTTAATGAACTCTATGAGTGGCTTACTCAAGTAGTCAAGTGAGATGTGAGAATTGTTGAGAAAATGGGCAATTTCTAGAATAAAACCAAAATATAAATCATCACAATCTCAAACACCAGTATGAGCAGTGCTCGCATACTAGTTGGATTAAACTGCATGGACAGAAATACTAGTACGAGCATTGCTCACATACTAGCCATATTAAACAGCATGAACAGAGTTATTGGATCATGGGGTGTGTACCTTTCTTACTGCAGAGGGTGGGATGATGTCATAGGTAGCGGAGACGCTATTCAGCTATTGTTCATAGTGGTATGAGTGGTGTGGCGAGCCTGCTAGTGGCAGATCGAGACAATGTCTCAATGGAGCCTTTGGAAGACGAGCCATTGTGAAAGCAGGGAGTAGTCGAATGAAGTGCAAGTTGGGATCCCTATGCAAGATCACAAGGATGAGGGCCCCGAAGACCTACTCTCCTAACTACCAGTGCACACAGATATTAGCTGCGAGAAGAGCAAAACACTAATTGGCTATCTTAGGATTTTTCTAAACTACAAACCTCAGATATTTTTATTGTGTGTCTTTCTATGAAGGATTGATACATGTATATATTTTTTTTTTGCGAGAACATGGTACCTACACATCAACTAGCAATACGTTATGGACTTATGGTACTATAATTAATGTTACGTCTTCCACCTCTACTCATGATCTTAAATATTAAAGCCCATTAGAGAGCATAAGTAATGGACCTTTAAATTTTTTTTAGAATTTCTGCATTTAATAGACTTAAGGGAGCTAGTAGAGATTATATAAATTCTAACAAGAATCAGGATCATAACTAAACCTAGAGTGAATCACATTAAAAGTTTAGTGATTGAAATCATCGCTTTGAGTCTGGTGATAGGTGAGGATCTAGGGAAGTTTAAAGAATATGGATACATTTCACTCTTACTCTTTAACTACGTCAAACTCCCTATGAAAAAAGTTATTGATGGAGTTCATATCATAAAATGAAGTTAATTTTATTATCATAACCAGTCAGTACATGACATAAAACTTGACAATGTCTTGTGTCACAACCCATTTGGATTAAAACTGGGACTATGCTCATACTAGTTTTGGGCCAACTCTAGCACTAGCTGAAACTAAAGCCCAAAACCAAATGTCGGTTCTATAACTTAGTGGCCCATATGTTTTCTTAAAAAAAAAAACTTAGTGGCCCCATATATTTTCAGCACGTTGCTTCTAGCATGGGCTATATTAGTCCTCTTTTTTTTTAAAAAAAAAAAAGTGAGAAATTTGAATTGCTAATTTTGTTTTCCTTCGAGATTTCCTACCCCTACATATTCTAAATTGGACTATCCATGTCCTGTGTTAAGCGTCTTCGTCATCTGGATGAAAATGGTAGAAGCAAACTTTATTTAATCATCACGACTTGGATGGTTTTTAGCCTCTGTTTTTAAGTTTGACTGAAAAGCTTTCTGCTTTAACCTGTTATAATAACTTTTTTCTGTCTCTGATTAATCTTAATTTCAAGTTAATAGATTACTCTCCTTAAATTGTTGTTGCTAGATAGATTGGCGTATATCCAAATTAGATATGCATATAAATCTGCTAGAGGACAAATACCAAAATGGTCGAAGATTAAAGATTGTTCTACGTACCCACTGTTCTAAATAATCAGACTAATGCTTTTCTTTCGTTCCTCCAAATAATTTCCTAAACATCCCTCCTGGGAGCCGGGGGAGTCCGTATATTATTCTTTGATTCATGAACAGAAAATCTTGAACCATATCAGAATTCTATATTTCTCCTAGTGGGGTGGGTTTCTCGTATTGTTTTGACATTTACTCCCTCCATTCCAAACCGTAAGTCACATTTACTCCCTCCATTCATTTTACTATATATCTAGATATACGTAAAATCTAGATGAAGAGTGAAATAAATGTACTAAAAAGACAAAAGCGACTTACAATTTGGATTGGAGAGAGTAAAATTTAATATAAACTTTTTCTACTAAATGTCTCCTAGCGATATTCTCATGTGCCATGACTAGTGGTAGTGTTTTAGTATTACTAACTACTAAAAACGCTATAGGAGAAGTTCACCATTTTGGCAGTGTAATTTTGAATAACACTACACGTGTACTTGTACCATGAGACACGTATGTACGGAGTCCTGGAAATTCTTTGCATACCTAAAGTCATGCATGGTACATACATAATACAAGTAAATAATAACTGCGTAGTACTTGCACCACGGTACTTGCCAAATGGCCTCTAGCTTAGTGGCTAGAGCACCCGAGTGGCACCCAGCAGACTTGGGTTTGACTTCCCGTGGGAGCGAATTTAAACAGTCTGCATTATTAAAAAAAACCAAAAAAATAGGGCAAGGGTTTCCCTTGCTGACTTCGGTCAAAAAAATGAAAAGGTCTGAGTTGCCTGATATTATGGTGGTCACGTGCATCAAGCTTTGTACTGTTGTGCAAACGTTGAATATTTTCCAAATTTTAACTGATGATGAGTAATCCATCGATTCAGAGAAACTGGCAGTAGTAAATCGAGATACATGAAGTACTATGCACCCAGATACTAGACAATTCAACATCTGTTGGTCACGTACATCAAGCTTTGTACTGTTGTGCAAACGTTGAATATTTTCCAAATTTTAACTGATGATGAGTAATCCATCGATTCAGAGAAACTGGCAGTAGTAAATCGAGATACATGAAGTACTATGCACCCAGATACTAGACAATTCAACATCTGTTCAGACACAAGATGGTCTCACAAGTCACAAACATTCAGTTAATTCAGTATGCTATCTTGTAACTCTTTTACAAACCACCACTCTGAATCCATCCACTCGGTAGTATTTCCTCTGTAATTGCCTACTTGCCTTCAGCAAGAACACCAGAACGGAGAAAACTGAATTCAGATTACCTAACCTAGAGATAGGAAGGCCTCCAACATTCAGGGAAGTCAGGCACCACAATTTTATGCTCTCTTGTTCCTCTCCCCTTCTTGTTCTTCTCTACAGCTTTCTCGCCCTACTCTCACTGGCCTCCCGGTCCCGGGATGCTGCTTGTTTTGCTGCCTCCTTTTTCCTCACATCGCCAGCTTTTGGCTGCTTAGATAACTCCGGCGCCTTCCTCGCGATAAACCAAAACAATCGAAGCCCAAGGCCATCTTGATTCTTGGATTTTTTTTTTTAAAAAAGGATCCCTCCTTTCACTTCCGATCTTGAATCTTGAACGTGTAAAATATAATTATATCGGCTTATTAAGCCCTCGAGGCTGCCGTACGTCTCATATATACTAGAAATGGTCGCGGCGTTGCCGCTTATGGCCTTTAGGACCCGTGATATTTTTACACTGCAAATAATTATTTGTTGTGAAGTTATTTGTTGTGAAGTGAATTCAATAACTATCATATTTTTTTGGCTATATTTATTATGGAGAAAGAAACTTTGAGAGAAACATTTCATGAGTTAATGGAAGTTTATTTTTTTATAATAACAAATCGTTTTATTTTATACGTGGTATGGGTATGCTACGATAAAAAATTCTTAGCAATTTGATTAGATAAACTAATTCTTTTAATTATTTTAAGAAAACTGTAGAGAAATATAAATCTACAATTGTAGCAATATAAGTTATGTAGAGTTCAACAAACTTGGTTTGGTATTTTTTATTTGATTTGTTATGATTTTTATATTATTTCAGCCTGTTTAGATAAATAACAAATTTTCTGAAAAAATATAAAAGGCCGTCGGACCTAATTCAGCCCATCGAGCCCAATGAGAAGGTAGGCCGGCCTATAAAATAGGCCCATGAAGGGGGCTGACAGGAAGATGGACCGCGTGTCCTATTTTTGAAAAGCTCGAGAGCCTGTTTGCAAGAAAATCTATGAGAGGGTGATGGACGGCGGGTTATATTTCACCAGAGTTTAACGGCCTTTATGCAAAATGTCCGGGACTCGCCCGATCTGACCGTCCGTGCGCCCGATCGGACGGCCGCGAATGGCCCATGACGTGGCCACTCTCGCTGGCCAGAGAATGTTGCAACTTTCATATCGTAGAGATAGTTACCCTCACAGGACTTCCAGTACATGGCCGAACCAGGCTAGGACACATGTCCGATTCCGATACAAGACTGTTCTAGACTCCAATACTGCTGCGTATTTCTACAGCCCCACTCAATGACGACTTGCACAAGTTGAGACTGTTTCTAAATTCATGTAGCCTACTAGACACTGCCTGTGGATTTGTAAATCCATCAGCTACTTGATCATTACTGGAAATAATCTGAACATCCAGGAGCTTTCTGTGCTATACGATTCAGAGAAACTGGGAGTAAACCGAGATACATGAACTACGTACTATGCAACCTAGATACCAGTAGACAATTCACATCTCTAAAAGCATGTTATGTTCAGGCACAAGATGGTCCAAGTCACGAGTCACAAACATTCAGTTAATTCAGAATGCTGCTTCACTCTCCATACTACTAACTTTGTAACTCTTTTACAAACCACTACTCTGAATCCATCCACTCACTACTTCCCCTCTAATTGCCTTTACTTGCTCTCAGCAAAGAACACCAGAAAAGAACAAAACGGAACTCAGCTTAGCTAGATCAAGGCAGGGGTAGAACGTTGAGGGAAGTGAGGCACCACAAGGGGGGCTGATGTATTTCTCCCCTTCTTGCTCTTCTCTACAGCCTTCTCACCCATGTTCTCACTGGCCTCACGGGATGCTTCTTCTTCAGCTGCATCCTTCTTTTTCCTCGCATCTCCAGCTTCTTGCTGCTTAGATGACTCTGGCGCCTTCCTTGCCATAAAACCAAAACAATCCAACCCCAGGACCATCTTGATACTTGGATTTTGATTAAGGATCCCCCTTTTCACTTCTTGAGCACACTTTATTTTTCTTATTCTGTGTCTCCTAGTTGTGGTTGTTCTTGAGCTGTGGTGAACTTTTGTCAGTGCTGGGCTGCTGGCTGTGGATTGTTTATATATATGTGCAAGGGGCAGAGTCCTTGTGATGCAAGCTTTGTGGAAATTTCGAGGATAAGTGTCATTGACAAATGATGCTAACAACAAAGACTAGCTGTAGTGTAGTGGCCTAGTGGGAGTTGTTACCTTGGTGGCCAAGGATCTACAAGAAATCAGCAATGACCGCTTCTATTTGGATTTTTTTTTCTTTTGCATAAGACTGCTTTTCAATTTAATTTGTATAAATCCATTGTAATAAGACCTATCCTGTACTATTATTGGGCCATATTTATATAGCAGGGATTTCCTTATTATAAGTACATAAGGCTTGTTGAAATTTAAACAGACTTTTTTTCAAAGGTTTCTCAAACATTACCAGAGCAATACCCTCTTCCAAACTGCCCTTTATAATTTAAAAGGCAAATCTTTAACCTATGAATGAATCTCACTGTGCGCACCTGCTCGACCTTTCAAAAGTCACTTTTTCCTATTCTTTATTCTCATGGTAGTCTTAATGTCCAATCAAAAACAAATAAATTAGACTCAAGAGCCAAAGAGGAAAACTGTAGTATAAAACAAATGTGTCTTTCTCCAGGTAAGGACTTTTTTTTAATCTTGGTAAGGAACATTTTGCACTGTAACAACCTGCCCCAGTTGGGACAGAGACTAGACAAGCCAGGTCTTCTGGAGAAACGAGTCAAACTTGCATGTGCGTGCCAGCAAAAAGGTGTATATGTAGTGTATAGAAGATAGAACCCTGATTTGTCAAGGGAAGAAAGGGACAATGGTGTGCTGTTTCTCCAGAATCATCCAAGTGAACCATGCACCAGGGACAGTTGGTTCTTTGAGATGGTTCATCCAAGATACCCATACCATCCAAGTTCTTAAGATACCCATGCACCATCACTAATGGACTGATATGCATGCCAAATGTTGCATTGGGTACACATTTCAGCATGAGGTAGAGTGCCTTGTTTTTTAAACATGACGTTGAATGCCTTATTAAGATCCATGATGGCACACTCTGTTGAGGGCAACTCGTGACTATTTTTTTTTCTAAATGACTGTATCTACCGTTCATTTACCTTTTTTTGAAAGTAACAAGTTCATTTACTGACAATGTCCCATCTGGAAGTAGCTCATGGATCAAATTATTTGATTGTTGGTAATGTTCAGGTTTTCACGTAGAGACAGAATTCCATAATTGAGGGTGAAGTACCTTAAGGGGTCCTGTTCTGTAAGTTCATCGGGTCAGTCTTGGCTCTTGACCAGCACAGTAACGACCCCATCCCTGAATTAAAAATTGAGCAGCACTGAGGACTTTTATCAGAAAAGGAAATCATACACAACTGACAGTGATGGTTCATGGGTATCTTAAGAACTTACTTTATGATCACACTAAACTACAGAACCCATTGTGTTAATGTGGAATGTGCACTCAACACTGCGGTTAACTCTAACATCAATCACCTGAAGGGCAAAAGACAACACTGAATTCTGGAATATAGAAAGGTATGAACTGAGGAAAGAAACATTTACTTTGTGCAGGGTCAAGAAATAGACCCGCTGTACTAACTTGTTAATCCTTTGGATCCACAAAATGATCAAATTGAATGCAATCCTAAAGGGAGGTTGGTTTTGGTAAACAAGATGGGACCTGAACTCTCTTCCAAGTCAACACCAGACAGGTGCAAAACTTCTAACTCAAATTGAGACCATGTGGCACAGTTATTCATGCAACAACAGCAGGACTGCAAATTTTTAACCAACTACTCAGCATCAAAGAACTGCAGTATTAAAAACTATTATCAAAAAAATGTAACTGGGCATTATGTATGCGGCTTGTTCAGGAAAAATAACAATATGCAGTCCCTGTATGCAGTACAAACATTATCATCAACTTCTTGAGAAGCACCAAACATTACTACACTACGGGCCAAATGGGAATCAGCAACAGGATGTATAGTGGCAAAACATTTGAGCAAGAATTAGCTAATCTTAAACAAGAAAATATAAATAAAATGCATATACAAGAGATATATCAGGCTAGATATCTATCTGTTTATCTAAAGCAGCACTCAACTACTTACTGACTTATGATATGGAAATGGAAAGTACAGCAATATAAACATGTAAAATCGAACACAATCAACAAATATTAAATTAACTGAACTATGGAAAAAAGAAAATGAAATATATGCAAGGAGCCACTGCTCTTTTCAAGCAAAATAAACTACTCTGTACATCATTTCCCAAGAAAGTGCAGTAAATATCACATGTTTGGTAAATTATTAATAATTTTGCAGGATTTACCAGTATCTGTGAGCTTACATCTTAAGTGAGTGATGGCTTCCGACCTCTCCCCTCCCGTCGTCCCGTCTCTCCCCAGCCCCTCGCCGCTGCCCGCCCCGGGTCCGGCGACCACCTCCGCTGCTAGCGCAGCTTCCCCCTCCCCTCGGGCGTCGGCTTCCTCCTCCACCCTGTCCCCTCGTGGCCGCTCCAAGCTGGAGCGGTGGATCGACAGGAGCCCGGCGTCGAGTCCCGCTGTTTCACCGCGCTCCTACCGCGATGTCGTGCTTTCCTCCGCCTCCGCGGGACCTGCACCCGCGTCGGCGTCAGCGGCGGCTGGCGCGCCCGCGGCGGTTGAGGCGGGCGCGGCGGGTCGTGATTCGAGACCTCCTCCCCGGCGCCATGTCTCCGAAGCTCCCGACGATGGTGGTTGGCAAAAGTTTGAGTCCCGCGCTGCCCGACGCCGGCGGCTGCGTATGGTTCGCTTCCGTCGTCAAGTCCCCGCCGATCTTGCCGGTCGGTGTTTCAACTGCTTCTCGCCGGCGCACTTCGCAGCCCGGTGCCTACAGAAGACCAGGTGCTTCCGTTGCAAGGCCCTGGGGCACCGTTCCTATGCGTGCCTGGCGCTGCTGGCAGTGGCGCGGTGGTCCATCGCCGACGGCCGCCGCCGCCTCTGCGCGTCCCGGTCTGGCGGCGGATCACCCAGGCTCCGGAACCCGCTGCCGCCCTCGTTCCGCCTTCGCGCGTTCCGGTCTGGCGGCGGATCACCCAAGCTTCGGAACCCGCTGCCGCCCTCATCCCGCCTCCGCGCGTTCCTGTCTTGCGGCGGATCACCCAGGCTCCAGAACCCGCTGCCGCGATCGTCCCGTCTCCGCCCGAGGGCTTGGCGCGCGCGCAGTCCGTCCGACCGTGCCATGCGGCCCTGTTTCTGGCCGTCGTCGGCGACGTCGTAGACCGCGTATCGACTGCCCATCGGTTTCGGCCCGTTCGGAGCCCCTGCCGGTTGAGGGCTCCCAGCAGAGGATCGTCCCAGCGGAGGTTTCAAAGACGGTGTTCATCTCCGTCGGCGGTGACGCGAAGGCGGTGGAGGACGTGACTGCGGCGATCGTCTCGGTGCTGGGCGTTCACGACAACCGCCTGGCCCTCCGTCGCACCTCCCCGGCAAGCGTTCTGCTTGTTCTCCCTGACGGGGCTGCGGTGGCGCGCCGTGTTCGTTTCCCACAGTCTTCTTCGGGACCGGCGGGCGACGCTGAGCTTCTCCGCGGCGGTTCGGGACGGCGGCCGGTCTGGGTGCGTGCAGGGTCCCACGGCTGCGTGCAGCGCCAACGAGGAAGCTTCTCCTTCGCCAATAGCCACTGCTCCTGCCGTTGGAACAAAGGACCCGCGAATTAACTCGCGGGACAGTCGCGACGTGCCATTAACTGAAGCCATTCAAGTGACCTCGATCCTCGAGGGCGACGCGGCAACGTCTCCTGCCCGCTTTGACGAAACGTTGCGGTCAATCGGCATGCAAGGTCCGGGGAATGATTTTAGAGCTTATTGTTTATTTGGCCCTCGAAAAAAGTTCTGTTACCTATCTGGCCCAAATTTTTTCGAAGTTGCTTATCTGGCCTCAAAGTAAATTTTATTTACTTTTCCGGCCTTCCGTTAGTTTTGAGGAGGTAACGGTGTTAAGTGGCATGTAAGATGACCATTTTACCCCTTGGGTCAAAAAAATAAAAAAAGACTTATTTTTAGTCTTAACCATGTATGTGGACATACTTAACGTAATTTCGTCAATGAAAGTATATACAATTTTTTTTAGATAAGGAAAGTATATACAAATATCCATGTATTTTATTCTCAGACATATAGTATGAATATACACTCTCTCTGATATCATTTATGTACACATACATAACTCAATTTGTTTCTTGCATGCTTGCTGAGTATATGGTCGATATATATATGAACACATACTGTTACGTATAAATACTTTATTCTAAAAAGTCATATACAAATAGCCATTGCAAAAAAAAAGTATGTATAAATACTCTTGAAAAAGTAAGGATATATAATCCTTCTATACGAAAAAGTATGCGTATATACTCTGAATTGCGTGCATACCTATCAACCGAGAGGCAGTAACAAACCGAGAGTGACGGCAAGAAAATGTAGCGAATAATATTATTTTATTCGATTTTTTAATTACCTGCTCTGATTAGCCACAAACCGAGAGTCACGGCAGGGAAATACTGTTTTTTTATTTTTTTGACCCTAGGGGTAAAATGGTCATCTTATATGCCACTTAACACCGTTACCTCCTCAAAACTAACGGAAGGCCGGAAAAGTAAATAAAATTTACTTTGAGGCCAGATAAGCAACTTCGAAAAAATTTAGGCCAGATAGGTAACAGAACTTTTTCCGAGTGCCAAATAAGCAATAAGCTCATGATTTTACGGCTGAGGCTCCGGCGGCTTGTGCTGAGATCCTTCTGGAGCTCTCCTGTGGGCCTTCGATGTGCCCTGCTGCTGCTGCTGAAGGTGGAATTGTTGGGCCCATGGTTGAAGATCTCCCCGGGGGCTCTCAGTTGGTGGCATCTGGGCCGCCTCCTCTCTCCTCCCTGGATGGGCTGGTTGAGGCCCATGCTTTGGCTGAGTTGGATTTCCTAGCCCAGCTAATCCGGCTGAGACTCTCGTCGGCTTCGTGCCGCCGGCAGAGACTTCGTCGTCTTTCACTCCAGCAACCGCACTCCCCCTGTGTCGCTCCCCGACAGCGCCACTGCTGCTATTCCCTCACTGAACTCGCCACTCTACACCTCTGCTGCTACTACTACCTTGAACTCCACCCCCTCGCCGCGACCTTCTTCTGCGATTGCGGCTTCGCAGCAGACCCTGCGGGTCTTCTCGCGTCACCACCAGTTGGCATACTGTGCGCCAGCTAGGTACGCCCGCCCCATCCAGGTCTACTCCCGCCGTCGCACCAGAAGGAGATCTCCTGGAGTTCGCACTGTTCCTGTGGCGACATCCAGTCCGGCCAGCCCTGCATCACAATTCATTGCCAGGCTAACTAAGCTGCCGGGGCGGATCCTGCCAATCCCGTGCATCAACAAGCGGAGGAGGAAAAGGGTCCCGCCACCCAGCGAAGCACCAAGACGTAGCCGCCGCCTGGCTGGACTGGGAGTACCAGGTACAGAGGCGTGTCCTGGCCACCTGAAGAAACAGGTTATGCGGGCTCTGGATTTTGATTTGGAAGAAGAAAGGGAGCAACTCAGCCAGCACATTTTGGAGGAATATATTAAACGTTTTCAACAACCTCTCTCACCCCTGCACATCAAGGCATGGGCTGCTCTCTTTGGATGGCTTCCTCCAGATGATGTCCCTGTTGAGGAGCCAGTTCAGTGTCTGGTATGATGATGGCCTCCTTTTATTTGGTCGCTTTGACAGACATTTTTTTATGGATCCATCACATATACTGATATGGAATGTAAGGGGGCTCAATTCAGTAGCTAGATGAGATGCCGTCAGAGCAATTGTTAACTCTTACAAAAGTGATGTAGTCTGTTTACAAGAAACAAAAATGACTACAATTTCGCGGCATATTGTGCTATCTATGCTTGGTAGTGACTTTGATAACAACTATATATCTCTACCTTCGGTTGGAGCTAGTGGGGGAATTCTAATTGCCTGGAGAAGTTGCCTGGGTACAGTCAGTGCAAGTAGAGTGGATACGTTTTCTACATCTGTTCAGTTCAGTTCTGATAATAGAGGATCCTGGTGGTTGACATGTGTATATGGGCCACAAGATAATCAAGCAAAGATACAGTTCTTGCAAGAGTTGCGTGATGTGCGCGCCCAATGCATAGGCCCTTGGATGGTGGCAGGAGACTTTAACCTCATATATAAGGACGAAGACAAAAATAATAGTAATTTGAATAGAGCAATGATGGGAAGGTTCAGAAGATGGATTGAGGAGATGGCGGTTAATGAAATCCCCTTACATGGTCGTAAATTTACATGGTCTAGCTCCTCATCAAGTGCTTCTCCAACTCTGGTAAGACTAGACAGAGTGTTTTGTTCCCTAGACTGGGAGGAAATGTTCCCTGACAGTCTCCTTCAGAGCGCGGCTTCTGATGACTCCGACCACTGCCCACTCATCCTTGGATTGTGTGATACACTGCCAGGCAAAAGACGCTTCCACTTTGAAGCTTTCTGGCCCAGCCTTGATGGATTCCAGGAAACCATTGAAGTGGCGTGGTCTTCTGTTCAGCCCCATCGTTGTCCTTTGGAAACTTTATCCTTGAAATTTAAAGCAACAGCAAAAGGCCTGCAAAGCTGGAGTCAAAAGAATATTGGCCACATTAGCTCCCAATTATCTCTAGCAAAAGAAATTGTCCACCAGCTAGACATAGCCCAAGACAGTCGTGCTCTCCAGCCAAGTGAGTTGTGGCTGCGCAACAACCTGAAGAAGCACTCGCTTGCTCTGGCTTCTCTAATGAGGACAATAGCCAGGTCAAGATCCCGAATACGATGGCTTAAAGAGGGGGATGCCAATACCAGATTGTTTCACATGCATGCACGACATAGGAAAAGGAAGAACTTCATTGCTAAACTGAAGGCTGGAGATAGCATCATCACCACACATGAGGAAAAGGCAACTGAAATCTTTGAGTTCTACTCAAATCTGATTGGTACAGTTTGTGATAGAGAAAAAACCATAAATCTTGATGCACTCAATATTCCAAGATACGATCTAGAGGCTCTGGATATACCTTTTACAGAAGAGGAGGTTTGGAACACCATCAAGAACCTGCCATCTGATAAAGCCCCTGGCCCTGATGGGTTCACAGGAAAGTTTTATAAAACCTGCTGGCCGGTAATCAAAGGGGATATAATGTCAGCTCTGCACACCATTTGGGAAAAAAATTCAGGAACTTGGGCCTATTGAATTCTGCTTTTATCACACTAATCCCAAAGAACGCTGAGGCTGATGAAGTAAAGGATTTTAGACCCATTAGTTTGGTACACAGTTTTGCTAAACTAGTGACTAAAATTCTAGCCAACCGGTTAGCTGGTCGTCTTGATGAAATGGTTTTGCCCAATCAAAGTGCCTTTATCAAAAGACGGTTTATTCAGGACAACTTCATGCTGGTGCAGCAGAATGTGAAGTTTCTGCATTCCCAAAAACAGCCAAGAATCCTCCTCAAACTGGATATCACAAAGGCTTTTGATTCAGTGAATTGGTCATTTCTTTTGGAAGTACTCCGGAAGCTTGGTTTTGGTGATCGATGGTGCGATATTCTTTGCGGTTTACTTTCATCTTCTTCCACTCAAGTCCTCCTTAATGGCTGTCCTGGAGAGACTATTCAGCACAGGAGAGGGCTCCGCCAGGGTGATCCTCTTTCTCCAATGCTTTTCATCTTGGTCATGGATGTGCTAAACTGGATGGTCACACGGGCCGATGAGGAAGGACTCTTGCAACCGCTGGCTAGAAGGCCAATTCAACACAGAATTTCATTATATGCTGATGATGTGGCTCTCTTCCTCCAACCTGCAGAGACAGATATCAGTTTGACTTTGAGATTGCTCCAACTCTTTGGGGAAGCTTCTGGACTTAAAACAAATGTGCAGAAGAGTAATATAATGCCAATCCATTGTTCTGAAGAAAACCTGGGACTTATTCAAAATCTGTTACCCTGTCGTATTCAGGAATTTCCTTGTAAATACCTCGGGTTGCCTCTCTCCACCAAGAAGCTAACCAAAGACCAAGTCCAGCCAATTATTGATAAAGTAGCAGACCAACTGCCAAGATGGAAAGCAGATCTGATGACAAAGGCAGGAAGGGTGGTCCAGGTGCAACATGTCCTGACTGCAATGTTAGTATACTTATTTATGGCAATTGAGCTACCGCCATGGGCTACTAAGGCAATTGATAAAATTAGAAGGGCATTCCTATGGAGAGGCAGAAAGGAAGCAAATGGCGGACATTGTCTCATTGCTTGGCCCAAAATCTGTCGCTCTAAAGAACTTGGGGGACTGGGAATTGCGGATTTGAAATCTCTAAGCTTTGCGCTCCGAGCTAGGTGGCCATGGTTGAAAAAATCTGAACCAAATAAACCTTGGGCAAGTCTGCCATTACAAGTTTGCAAGGAGGTGGATAGTGTTACGGTGGCTGCTAGGGTTGAGGGTGATTGATTCGGACTGAGGTAGCGGCGGCTGTCGGCGTGAACAGTACCCGCGCTACAGTACCCGCGCTAGGGAGCGGCTTTGAGGGAGAGAGGAGGCTAGGGTTGAAAGGGGGACTTCCCGATCTCCCGGCTCCCTAAGGGAAGCCGAGCAAATATGATTGCTCTTGCTTGATTTGTATTGTGCCTCATGGGCTGATTATAAAGGATACATAGGACTAACGCCTCTTGTAGCTAGACAATATGGCACTATTCCTATTTACTCTAACATAAATAATAATTAAGATAATTAACTCTAATGGGCTAAGGCCTAATAGGCCATTGACTTCTCTAACACTACACCCCACCTGGACATGCAGCTCGTCCTCGAGCTGCGACCTAACGACAACTCGACGAAACACAAACCTAACGCCTAAAAATAAGCCTTTTACATCTTAGCTTATTTTATTATTCTGAACCTGCATTGGACTACAGCTCTTTATTTTTGACATCTGAAAATAAGGCGGACACCCTCCGCGTGCCGGACCTGCACGTGTGCAGCCACTTGGATCCCATGGATGCCATCTGGAAGAAAGGGAAGCACAGGATGGCCACCAGGAATTGGTCGCAACAACGTCCAGCGGAGGCGCCCTCGTGGCGGCCGGTGATGAAAAACGGTCGTGCTAAGCAAGACGCTCCCGCTGAGGACAAGATAGACGAGGAGGGAAGTGCTTTCCAAACCGATGCAAAGGTGGAGTCCATTGCCCACAGAAACAGCAGCATGCCCGCCGTCCGTGGAGAAGTCAGCATGCCGAAAATCCCCGATGCAACGGACGAAATGGCGCAGTCGCCTCACCCGCCGGCGCGCAAAGAGACCACGTGCCGCCGCCTGCAGTCGCACTACCGCCGACACTGGCGTGTGGTCGGCGCGGTGCCCCGGTGGGCGGCAAGATCGCCTTGGCGGTCGGCGCGCGCCTCGGTGACCGGGGTAACGCCGTCCCGGTGGTCGGCAGCGCGCCTTGATGGTTGGCAGCATGCGGCTGGTGTCTGCATTATCTTCGGAAGTCAACAATAAAGAGTCACAGTCCAATTCAGAGTCAGAATAATAAAATAAGCCGAGATGTAAAAGGCTTATTTTTAGGTGCCATTGACTTCTCTAACAGATAGTCTCCTCTCTATGGCAGTGGTTACTGAAGTAGGAGATGGAGCTAACACTCTGTTCTGGAAGGATAGATGGCTTGCTGGGAAAAATATCCAAGAGTTAGCACCAAAGATTTTTTGTTTGGTCCCTAAAAGAACAATAGGCAGGCGTACAGTGATGGAGGCCCCGACGGATGAGAAATGGATTGATGATATTCGAGTTAACCTTCCTGTCGAAGCTCTGATGGAATACCTGGAATTGTGGGATATAATATCTAATGTTCAGCTACATGAAGGGGCACAGGACAAACACATTTGGAGACTTTCGGCTTCAGGAGAATACACGGCAAAGTCTGCCTATGATGCGCTCTTTCGGGCGCCATATACTTCAGACCATACGAGAGAATATGGAAGACGTGGGCTCCTTCCAAATGCCGTTTTTTCATGTGGCTGGTTGCCCATAACCGGTGCTGGACAGCAGACAGACTTGCTCGGCGAGGACTTCCTCACCCAGCCAAATGTTTGCTTTGTGACCAGGAGCAGGAAACCATTCAACACCTCTTGATTGGGTGTGTTTTTGCTAGGCAATTCTGGTTCTCTCTCTTACATCGCGTTGGACTCTCTACACTCACACCTCAGCTGAGGATTCATCTTGGGAGGACTGGTGGGAAAGGGCGGAGGCTGCTACCACCGGGGATGTAAGAAAAGGCTTAAATTCTATCATCATCCTTGGCGCCTGGAGCATCTGGAAACATAGGAACGACTGTGTCTTCAATGGGGTTGCTCCAAACGTTAACACAGCTCTAAGTATAGCTAGGGATGATGCCCATTGGTGGAGTTTGGCAGGAGCTAAGGGTCTGTCCTTGCTCACTGCCGGGGGTTTCTAGTTTTCTTAGCTTGCTCGGTCGTTGTACATTCAGCTTCGGTGATGAAGCCTTAGAAATCGGGGAAGGTGGGGTGGTGTGTGTGAGTGTGCTTGGGTCTATGTATGACTCCTTTTTCCTTCTATTAATACAATGATACGCAGTTCTCCTGCGTGTTCGAGAAAAAAAAAATTTGCAGGATTTAAAATCATGAAAACTCATAGCTTAATGTTGTAGAACGTGTAAAATATTGATTTGCACCATTATAAAAATTCTAATAGTAAACAAATATAACACAGAATAAAACATAGTGCTATTTTCTCTAAAAAAACATAAATCCTATCTTTATGCAACCAAATCAAGTCAGTTTTGGCAACTTAGTGTGATGATCAGTTGGCATAAATACACTAAAAGAAATAAATCTCACTTACATGAGAAAGATCATATTGATAAGATCTGGGACTATTGCAGATGCCAAACTAACCCAGAATAATAAATCAAACATCTGTATCACTGCCATTCTTGAACTAAAATTGGATCATCACAAGTTGCCAAAATTGAGCAGCACTAAGGACTTTTATCAGAAAAGGAAATCATACACAACTGGCAGTAATGGTTCATGGTATCTTAAGAACTTACATTATGATCATACTCAACTACAGAACCCATTGCGTTAATGTGGCATGTGCACTCAACACTGCGGTTAACTCTAACATCAATCATCTCTGTGAGTATAAACAATATGCATTATGTAAGAAGCTTGTTTAGGAAAAATAACAATATGCAGTATAAACATTATCATCAACTTCCTGAGAACCACCAAACATTACTACACTAGGGCCAAAATGGGAATCAGCAACAGGATGTATAGTAGCAAAACATTAGAGCAAGAATCAGTGAAACTTAAAAAAGAAAACTACGAGTAAAAATGGATATCCAAGAGAAATATCAGACTAGATATCTATTTATCTAAAATGGCACGCCATTACCAGGCATAAACATCTTACCAACCTATGAAGTGCAGATGAAAGGTACAGCCATATAAAAATCTAAAATCCAACAGAATCAACAAATATTGAATTAACTGCACTGGCAAAAGGAAAATGAAATATATATGGCAAGGAGCCACTTCTGTTTGGTAAGAAAATATTGAATCAACAAATATTGAATTAACTGCACTGGTAAGAAAATAAAATACTCCGTATATCATTTCCCATGGAAGTGCAGTAAGTATCACCTGTTTGGTAAAGTAGTAATAATTTTACAGAATTTGATTATGAAAATTCATAGCTTCATATTATAGAACATGTAAAATATTGATTTGCACCATCGTAAAAATAATGATTATATATTACTGTTAATTCTAATAATAAACAAATACAGCACAGAATAAAACGTAGTGTTATTTTCTGCTTTCCTAAGATTACACAGATCCTATCTCTACGCAACCAAATCAAGTCAGTTTTGGCAATTTAGTTAGTGTGATAATCAGTTGGCATAAATACACATCACTTACATGAGAAAGATCACATTGATATGATCTGGGACTATTGCAGATGCCAAACTAACCCAGAATAATAAATCAAACATCTGTCTCACAGCCATTCTTGAACTAAAATTGGGTCATCACAAGTTGTGTCTTCATTGCACTCTTTTCGTGCTTCTGAAACAGTAAGCTGCATCATTTGTTGCATTTCAATCGATTGATGGAGCACAACATCATTGGAGACAAATGTCCGAACCGTTCCACCTATCTCTATCCAGCTACAGCCAGGAACCTTGCTGCCACATCTCTGTCTCATCACACTTCTCACTTTTGCAAGCTCGTTCCAAGCACCTGCAGCAGCAAATGCATTGGACATAAGCAGATAATTTACTGCCTCACTTGGTTCCAGGCACAAAAGCCTGTCAGCAGCCCACTTTGCCAACTCAATTTTGCCCCGCATCTTACAGGCACCAAGGAAAGCTCCAACAATATCAGCATTGCTCTCGCAAGAAAGCTTGGTAACAATGTTGTAAGCATCTTCAATCCTGCCAGCTCTCCCTAAGAGATCAACCAGACAAGCAAGATGCTGTGGACTTGGATCGATGCTATAACCCCTCGTCATCATAAGGAAATAGCCTAAACCTTCTTCAACGAGCCCTGCATGGCTGCAAGCAGAAAGAACTCCAAGAAAGGCAACACCATCAGGCTGTACGCCATGTCGGAGCATTCTCTCAAACACATGAACTGCATCCTTAGACAGTCCAAGGTACGCATAAGCCGAAATCATAGAGGACCACGAAACTACATCTGGGTTGCAGATCATAGCAAACATTTGCATCGCCTCTCGAACAAAGCCGGCCTTGCCATACGCCGTGATAACAGCATTGGCCACCTGCAGAAACCCCTCCAACCCCCTCTTCACGGCATAAGCATGGACCTGAGTAGCCTCGTTCGCTGCCGCCATGCCGGCACACGAGCTCAGCACGCTGGCAAGCGTGAGCTCATCGGGGGAGCAGCTCCCGTCTCTGAGCATCCGCCGGAACAGCTCAACGGCGTCCTTGCCTCCTCCGCCACCAGCCCGGCCGTAGCAGACGACCATCGCGTTCCAGGACACGACGCTCCTGACCGCCATAGCGTCGAACACCCGGCGCGCCTCGTCGGCCCGGCCCGAGCACTTGGCGTACATGTCGAGCAGCGCGGTGGCGACCACCACGTCGGCCAGGAGGCCCAGCCGGAGCACGAGGCCGTGCGCCAGAGCTCCCATCGCGAGCAGCATCCCGGCCTCCACGTCGTCGGCGTCGGCGGTGGGGTGGTGACGGCGATGGCGCGGGGGAGGCGGGCGGAGCAGGGCGCTGAAGGTGAACCCGTCGAGGTGCTCGAGCCCGCCGGAGCGGCGCAGGGCGGCGAAGAGCGCCCAGGCGCGGCGCGTCAGGCCGTGCGCGGCGTAGCAGGCGACCATGGCGTTGCAGAGGACCCGGTCCCTGCGCGTGCGCGGCGTTTCGTCGAACACGCGGCGGGCGTGGGCGACGAGGCCCGAGCGCGCGTAGGCGACGGCGAGCGCCGTCGCCACGCGGGGCTCCGTGGCGCGCCCGGACTTGAGGGCCACCGGGTGCAGCGTCGAAGCTGCGCAGGCGCGCCGGGGGTGGTGGCCGGCGCCGCCGGAGACGGTGATGGAGCTGGCGCGGACTAGCAGGGCGACGAGGTCGCGCTCGCGCCGCATCGCGTTCCGGCGCTGACGGGGCGGTGAGCGGCGGTGGCCTCATCGGTCATCGCTGCTGCGGCGGAGCATGCGCGGCGAACGGCTGCCCCTGGTCTGCAAGTCTGCAGGACAAGAACACGGGGTGTTGCATTCAGTCGCCACACTATGTGGCACCTAAATTTAGTTGAATTTGATCAAGTTAGCAATTGTTTTTTGGTTGTAACAAAAGATTCTGATAAGATTATTTTTCTTTTTTTTTTCGTCGTCTTAATCTCACGTGTTAGTTATTACTAAAAGAAAGTATGGCAAAATTGCCCTAGACTAGCTAAGGTGTGACAAGCAATTTGACGAACTAAGCTTAGTCAAATTTAGCAAAGAAAAGTGACAAACGTTGGCATTTTTAGG